>JAQMYM010000011.1:2480949-2498128 GCA_030014255.1 Parauchenoglanis ngamensis | reverse complement strand
AGAAAGGCACCCTGGGTGACCCGGGGATCGAACCCAGGACCTTCTTGCTGTGAGGCGACAGCGCTAACCACCGCACCGCCCCTATATCACAAACATTTCTATATAAATATATTTAATGCATTTCTTATAGTTTTCCTTTAATTGTTTAATTATTTTTCAACTATTTTTATAAAGAATGCCAGAATGTATAAATAGTGATATTCATTCAGACATGTTCCAGTAAGAGAACACTGAAAACATCATTGAACGAAAATCACTGCCTCGCAAATGTCCAACCTGCTTAAGAAGACGTCTCTCTGACTCCCAACAATGTCCGTGTCACACGAATCGCTCTGCTTGCGGATGAGTGGACGGCGGCGGGCTGGTGCTGTCTCGCATGGCGCAGAAACGTCGATGTTGCTCTTGCTCAGGCGTTTGCTGCTCCTCAGAGTGGGACTCAGACTGCTCATCACTCCTGGCTTCTCCTGGGAAGATCAAGGAAAATCAAGGAAATCTTATTTAGGGGCAGTGTGTCATCATATCCTCATCGACAAATACAGGTTTGACGCTTTGGGCTCTCTTAGCTTGCGTCAACAGGGCTAATGTACCATGTCAACCGGGACAAAATGGTGGATTGTAGATTGAACTCGAAACGTGAGCATACACTTAGGAACACTGAAGTAACACTGGGTGCTTTCAGAACAGCCTGGATTCTTCGTGGTTTGGGTTCCACAAGATGTTGAGAACATTCCTTTGGTCCATGTTGCTGAGATTGCACTACATAACTGTCTTCTGTATTTCACTCCTGCAAATCTCGTATTCTACCACATTTCAAAGTTTCTCCATTGGATTCAGATTTGGTGATTGGTGAAACCAATGAAACCATGAAATCATGAAACCATTTCGAACATGGTGCACTATGCTGGAACCAGCCATAATAACTGGTGAGCTGTGGCCATAAAGGGATGCACGTGGTCAGCATCGATAGTGGAATTCAAATAACGCTCAACTACTATTAAGGTGTCCCGATGTGTGCCAAGAAAAAAATCCCCACACCATCATACCGTCTACTAATTCAGAAGTTCATGATGTTGATGTTTTAACATAACTAGTTGTACTTGTACCATGCCAATAAAGTTATTGTGTATCTTGTGATGACGATTCTGAGCCTACCATCTAAAATTGAGATTCAGCAGACCAGATGACCAGATGACCTTTATCCAGGTTTTGGTCAGTTTATTCCCACTGCAGTGGCTGTAAAGCGTGATTAAGCTGTCTTAGGCTTCCTGTTAGCTAGAACCATTCTGGAGATTCTCATCTGGCCTCATTCATCAATAAGACGTTTCTGTCTGCAGAACTGCCATGCCATGCTTTTGCTTTTTCTCATCATTCTGTGTCCAATCTGTCCATCTATCACCGACAGCCATGTCACTTTCAAAATCACGGAGATTTTTCCCATTTTTTCCCATTCTGATGTTGATGTACTAACTGAAGTTCTTGGCCTGTATCTGCATGGTTTTATGCATCATACTGCTGCCACACGATTGGCTTTATTTCTTTGTGTTTTATACTTTCTTCAAGTAAGATGCGGAGCCTCTGTGGATTACGGATCAGAAGCTTGTGAGGATGAATCCCTGTGCCGCGGTCCTGCCACTGTTGGGTCCTTGTGCAAGATCCTCAACTGCTCGGTTCAAACCAAGTTGCTGCTGAACAAGTAAATGTAAAACCCTATCACGCACACATGTATACGGGTTTTAAGACTTAACTTAATGCTTTCCTTTCCCGCAGTCTGAAATCTGCTGCAACATCCTCCACTAATGCAGCGTCTGGTATATGTGTTGCCCCCCTGTGGCCCTGCGCAGGTGACTGAGTGCTCATTAAAACAGCAGAACAAAGTGGCCAGGCAGACGGACTGCTGGGAATCGCTGACTGGAAAGCTGCTGCCAGCCGAGCCTCGTGTGCACCTGCAGCAGACATGCGTGCACTGGGGGGACCGAAAACTCATTTCAACCATGATAATTGCTCCAAATTGAGTAGGTAGATTGAAACCGGGGTTTCATCATGCAATCAACTATTGCTTTACTGGAAATCATTGTGTAAGTCAATTATGGTGGGGTCTTTTTGCACTTTTCGCATAATTTTCAACACAGACTACATCTACATGTTTTACATTTACTTCGTTTTTCATGCATCGTCTGCACGCTCCATCAATCCCTTAAATTTACTCAAGACTCGTTTGCGTACCTAACAGAGCTATTACATTCATTTTTTTATGTTGAAACTGTCTGGATGAGTTTATGCTAGCCTCAGCTTGACACCGCTGGCATCGGTACAACATTGATCAAGGCAACATCTGAGTGATCCTCTTGTGTATTTTCAGCTCCATAGCAGATTTATTAAACTGCCACAGATGCGATTCTCACACAAAGGACACAAAAGCTTTCCATGAATAAAGACAGGACAAGGAGACATTTCAGAATGCATGTTTTGAAGGACAGAAATGTTTCGACTTCGGAAAACAAGACAGGAGGAAGTGCTTGTCAAAGCAGCCGTATATTATAGCAGATAAAGCCCAAAAGCCAGACAGATATGAAAAGGCAGGAACCAGAGAACAGAAGAGTGTGAGACACAGTGTGTACAAAATGTGTGTGTGTGTGTGTATGGAGGAGGGTGTTTACCTTGAGGCTCTCAGTGCTGTAGTTTGTAGTGTTTGTCTTGGGACTTCCGTGCTGCTTGTCACCACTAAAACACAGTGCGTCAAAACAAAGCACTCCGCCAACACAGTCAGCCACCAAGCACACCTGAGGGGAAAAAAGAAAACATTATACATGTAAATACTTTTCTAATTCATTGTCGCACTGTGAAGAATGCTAATAACGCTAACGATGCTTTAATGTTCGCTTCATCTGATTTACTGACCTCGTTTCTCCTTAATTAGCACATTTACGTCCGCTCAGTATTTCATCAGTCAGAAAGCTGACAAAGGCTTATACCAATGTTATGCAAATAGATTATTCCTTCCAAATATTGCTGATGTAATAGCGTACCAACTTAAATTCATGGTATTCCGTTCAAATGAATAGAAGTGACACATTAACTTTATATCTGAAGTGACAACAGCACGGTAAAATGAGGTTAGGTTTGTGTGCTAAAATAATTTTTATTGTATTACATCATACATTTTCATGTCATCCAGTGATGTTTACAGTGATAATATAATGTAATCAGACCTTTACGCAACTTTGTGTCGGAGCTCTGCGACATCCCATCAGAGTATGCTATATGTATCGGGGATGCCATCATAGAAATCAAAAACGTCTTCTTTGTTGTTCAACCAAAAGATAAATAAATGATTAAAATTTGAAGCTGAAAAGATTAACTGATTAAATTTGCTGGGTGTTTCTTCGCAATCAGAGCAAGATAGATCAAGAGTGAGAATGTTGATCGTGTGGATATTACATAACAGATATGTACAAGGATTATGTATTTTGTGCTATGTCTTCTTTTACTGTTTACTGCACATCATCGCAGAATCGATTGAAAATCCACCACCAAGCTGAGCTGTTGCGATTGCCAATGCCGCCAAGAGGTTCCCGACTGCGCAGCTGATAATACGATTACTCCCTGCCGTACTCCCGTAAACCTAAAATGGTAAAACTACTCAGTTTCCAGTCTTTTAAAAGGTGTATGTGATATCTACAGGCTCATATAATCCATTTGTTTCTATAATCCAGCTGTAACAGTGACTCTGAGTTCAGAGCCTTGCTTCAAGGCTGAGAGGTCGAAATATAAATTACTGTGTAACCCATAGCAACAACTAATTAGCATCCTGAAAACAATAAACCAAAACACAGACTGCAATTCCGAGTACGGGTTTTGTATTTGTGTTTTGGAGACTCCTTCCAAAAGTGTACGCATTTTTAAAAATCTGTTTCCATGACACACAATTCCTCGCTTAAATTGTTACCAGAGAAACGTTAACATATAAGAAGAAGCCCATGAAACAGCTACAGTCAGAGCCTTCCGAATGATTAATCCCAATTACCAGGATTGATGATTACCTGCCCAGTGAAGCCCAGCCCCTCAGGCGACTGGAGGAAGTCGTGATACACCTGATTGGCCTGTGCGATCACCACGGCAACGGCGTCCTGGTACTGAGGACCGGCGATGGCGAGGATGGGCAGCGCGGCCAACGGCAGGTGATCCACACTACTGCAAACGCAGCTCTCGTCGTAGCTGTACGGATTCAAACTACGAAGAAAACACAAGATTTCTGAGAATGACACGTGCATCTTAAGACGACATTTAGCGGTCCCGGTTCACTAGAAGAAGAAAAGCGTCTCGGATAACTGACAAAAATTGAACGTTAATATCCGTGGAGCTGAGCCTCCGCTGGGATAAGGCCCAGTGAAGCAGAGGCACTGCTGTCTCCGTGAACTACATGCCTCATTACAGTACAGCCGTGAAGCTCCAGTATCCCTGCTGTCGTGTTCCACATCAGAGAACGGCACTTTGATTAAGAATTGACCGCCGTGTCCTGCTGAGACAGTGTTAGGATTCAGCTTTGTAGGCATGTATCTACCAACAGAATGTTGTTGTTTTTTTTATGGATTCCAGCACAAGCCATTCTCCTAGAGGTAATTACGTTAGTGAAGATTCAGGGAAGACATCTAAGAGACACTTGAAACTGCATTTTAAATTCAATCAAGCTTCTTTTTTATATGAAACTTGGCTCCTGTTTTCATCTGGGTCTCCCAGTGCAGAGTCAAGTATGGATTTGAAAACATTTTATCTTGTCTTCACGTCACTCGGAGTCGAGTCCACACTGCACCGTGGCATTCAGAGCTGTCTCTAATAATCTGGAAGTAGTGCAGCTTTGGTGCGGCACGGTGGCGCAGCCTAACACCTCCAGAGTCCTGAGCTCAGCATACTGTCTGTAATGAGTAATCTTCATCACATGTCTGTATGGGGTTCGTCCCAAGTCTGTATGGGGTACGTCCCATGTCTCAATAACTCTAAATTGGCCCTGGGTGTGAATGAGTGTGCTAGCGAGGTGTGAATGTGTGTGCAGGACGCTCTGTGCTGGAATGCCGTCTGGCTTCTCGCCTCATGCTCCTGGGATTGGCTCTGTGACCCTGACCCGGATAAAGAGCTTACTTAAGCTGAATGAATGAATGAATGAATGAGAGAAAATTAATTCTTGGCTCTGAACTAAAAATGTGTCCAAATTCTGTTCCAGTTTTAAAACCTGCAGGGCCCAATTATGGTGATCACAATGCAACCATGAATAAACAAATGCATCACAGATAATGAGAGAAATATTCTGTGTAATTTCAAGCCGATGTGCACAGGCAGTAACCTGGTGAAGAGGACAGGAATCGTACATTGTGGTTGGGTTAGAATGAACACATTGTGAAGCTGCTGCGATATCCAATCAGCTTAGCTCCTCCTACTTCCTTTTAAAACTAAACCTCTTAGCAGAGTAACATTTTCTTATCATTTACAAGATATTTTCATTTACAGATTTCACATGGATATCTCCTCCTGTTATACTGTTTCTGCATTATTAATTATTTACTAGCCTTTTGACATGTTTTGACCAGATACAGGTCAAGAGCTTCAGAACTTCATGTTCACATCCATCATGTGACCTCAGAGGCTTTGACTGTGTCGTGGTTCTTGGTGGTGGGTTGAGTATTTCATTGTCTTCTCCTGGGATTTTCACTCACAACAATCTCTGGAGTTTATACAGGAGGGTGTGGAATACAAAAAAGTGTCAATTCTGTGGGCAGAGAAAGGAAGGGGGCAAAATGACCAGACTGGTTCAAGCTGACAGGAAGTCACATTAGCAACTCAAACAAGCTCTCTTTCTAACTGTGGTGAGCAGGAACGCATGATGAGCTGCAACAACAGAAGACCACGTCAGGTTCCACTCCGTTCAGCCAAGAACGGGAATCTGAGGCAGCGGAAAAAGTTGAAGATGGAAAAAAAAAAACGCACACCTGCTTGAAAATCCCTGAGATCACCAAGCCTTTCTGCCGTCGAGATCACATTCTTGATCTAAACATGAACGGAAGCTCTTGATCTTTATCTGCATGATTTTATGCACTATGTTGCATGATCGGCTGATTGGACAACTGCCTGAATGTGCACGTGTCCAGGTGTTAAGTGGTTAAAAAAGTCCACACCTTTGAGCAGACGGCTGGTTTGTTATGCAGAATTTCCTAAACAAAATATGTTTTTGTGTACGGCTGTCATTCGTTCGAGCTACGTCTCAAAGTACCGCCGATAAAGAACTCACTGAGAGACGAGCGAGAAGGCTTCGGCACACACAGGAGGGCAAGGCACCAAGCGCACCAGCATGCTGTCTGCTGCTTCCTGAAAGTGAGCGCGTGCCACCCGTTCCAGCACCGACGCCAGCGTCGCGGCGTCTCCTGCCTTCCCGCCTGGATCGCCACCTCCGGAGTCTAGAATGTGACCTCCGTGAACAACCAGGATCAACAGCTGCGTTCTGCATTTCCTCTGCAAGGGCATATAGAGGATCGGAAAGACGGGATAAATGCTGACATGACATTTGATCTCAGAAAAGTGGCAGCGCTTTATAACACTAATGTATACAAGTGACTCAAAAGTGACTGTTACTCTAGAATGGGCTCCTATACTGAAAAACACTATATGTCTACTCTGACTCACAAGTGTGACCTTCAGAGGAGGGGGATCAGCGCACTCACCTCCATGTCCTCCAGGCCGTCCACACTGCTCTGTGGCGCACAACGAGGGTGTCTCAGTCTGTACAGGCTTTCTGCGGAAGAGAGGGAAAAAAGCCTTGAACTGAAAGGAAAATAATGCTGGTGATTCAAGCTGTCGATTTCAGCAACAAACAGGAAGATTTCAAAAGATCGCTCTCTCTCTGTAAGAATTCAGGTTTCTCTAAAAATTGATACACGACTATCATCTCAACGGTCAATATTTTCACAGAGCCAAATGAAGATGACGCCTTTGGGAAATACTTTAAAGCATGCCACTAGTTATATTTGAAACGGATCCTTTTCCAGGCTACTTCTTTCTTTAACACCATTTATCGTCCAGCAGATCACTCAACAAGTTTTTGTCCTTTCCCATTATATTGGGGAAATACGTTGTATTCATAATTGCTTTTGTTTTACAATGAGATAATACATTATTCAGCCATTGACTAGGATCAAACACTATCAATAATCTCTTAGGACCACCAGACCACCAGGAGGAACTATGCTTTTAAAAATAAATATGTAAAAAAGCGCACTTTACATCATGCAGTCACCAGGGGCTGCCTTCTGGTGTGGAAAAAAGAAACACTGCAACATACATACGTTGATAAACTACGCAACTAACGTCAGAAGAGGCGATCGTAAAGTATCCGTATCTATTTTGGATGGAAAAACGCAAAAGTAAAAATGCAGAAGAGAAAATACAGGTAAGAAATTAATCTTCTTTAATCAGATTTAGTCCATTCTTGCTTTTAACTAGCTAGCTACTAATTATGTACATCATGTTCAATTGTTTTGATTTTAATCTACATTGAACTGCTTTCCCTCATCCAAGGTAATGAACTTATTTATTATTATTTCTGTTCATTCTAGCGTATAAAATAATATGATTGCTGTGAGCGTTCACGCTACAGGTCATGGCGTACATGATGAATAGTCAGTTTCTTTCACATGACAGTGTTGATGAGATAATCATCTCATTCCAAGATTGATATGGTTATTATTAGGCATGTAACGATATATCATGCATCGATAAACCATGTTACAAATTTATGACAAATTGAAATTATGGAAATAAAAAATGAAACACAATTAATCTCTTAGTTTTTCCTAGCTGTAATTGCATTGTATAGACTGCAGAGTGTGCAATAACGTATAATAGAGGGAACACACATTACGACAATGTAGCTGGAAGTAACACAGCTCTAATGCCATGGCGTTAAAAAAAAGATCTAAAATGGCAAAGAGATTTGTACGATCAACTTTATAAACAGATTCAACAAGAAATCTGAGCGATTTTTTAAAAAAAATGTCAAAAGCTAAAGAAAAGAGAAGCAAATGGAAGGAGGTGTTTTATGTTTATACCGACTACAGCCTTCACAAATGTTCATAATTATTAACAAAATGCTTGCTATTACCTTTTTTTTAGTAAAAGGAATCTTTTAGTTAATAGGTTGTTATATTTTACGCCAACCTTTACAAATGTTTGTAAATAATTATTGTTGGTTATTAAGGAAATATGAAACAAAAGTATTTTTTATTTAAAAAAAAAATATTTAAGTTGATAAAAAAAATAGGAAAATACATGTTGCATCACAAAGAAAAATTTCTTTCAATTTTTTTTTTTTTTTTTAAATATCGTTGGGAAAATCAAATCGTATTGTGAGCTGGGTTAATCGTTACAGGCCTATTTATTGTATATCATAGGCAGGCTAACTGGTTAATCTAAAAACCACATATAAAATAGAACTTTAATTATAATGTTAATAAAGTGGCATCATGAATATGATACACGGTGCATTGGAATAAAAAGCGGTAAATAAATAAATTGATATGATGACGCATATTTGCTGTATTGTTCTAAAAATTGCATCTGTTGCTCGACCATAAAGGGAAATTCTTTAACTCTAGAAGACTGCGAGAAGTTTGAGAAGCTCTGTCTTAGTATTACCAAATGTTCAGAAACGAGCATGGACGCGATTTCCTGTGACAGTGTGTATCGGATTCCACTCGACTCTGTGAAATTGGATTAGATCTGAATGTCACAGCTGGGCTCATGACAGCTGGAATGAAAACCGCTGAACACAGAGGATTCATCAGAGCACTCGTGCGTCACTGAACATGAACATAAACCTGGCCAGCGTGTTCACAAAAGACGGTCATTTCCATCACTCGAGCGCACATAGATGGAATTATTTCTCTAACTGGCAACTTTGATTCTGATGCATTACGCATGCTTTTAGCTGCACTAATTGCAGCCTTTTATAATCAGATAATTGCAGAGGGCAAAAAAAAAAAACCTGGCATTAATTAACGCAAAATGAATCTTGCCGTTCTAGTTCCTGCCTGGAACAAATATGGGGCAGAGGCAGTCAGGCATGTCAGGTGCTTTATTGATGCTCCTCCATGAAGCGTTGTTAATGTACTGCACATAGCACGGGTCAGAAGACAAGACATCCACTGTCAAGCGAGGATCTGTTGCATATTAGGACAAAATAAAATTGAGGTTCGAGTGACTTTTTTTTTTTAACTGGAATTATTTCTTTCACAGAAGAAAATTTTCCGCATCACAATCACTACGATCATTAAAACACATGCTCTCAAACATGTTCTACTGCAGACTCATGCCATAATACATTTTAGTTTTAAAACCCATCACTTTTGCTACATTTACGCCTGGTGTCCATACTACTCCAGAGTTTTGACAACGCTGCTGGCCCTGTTTTAGTGTGAAAACTCTGGAGTTGAGTTTAAGTGTGGGTGAGGGAAAACGGATGCTTTTGGAAACGATGACGCAGACCTCCGCGTTCGCTTCCTGAATCGGTCTTAACAGTCACAACGTATCCTTCCATGATTAGTCACGCTCCTACCATGTGACCCTTTTCCAAAGTAAACAAACAGCATCAGCCTCGAATACAAGTGGTGAATGCAGCATCGATAACGAATTACAAGCATTGCTGACCTTGTTGTCTTTAGCTAGCTAGCAGCTTTTGTGCATTTTATAATGCTACAACTGTCTACATGCACAGGAGGCAAGCTGTTATTCCAGCGATTTGCAACTATGTAGATAATCTGCTTCCTGTTTATACCGGCACGTGCATACCCAGTGTACATGAATGCTCATGTGATGTGTGTTTTCCGGTGTGTTAGTGTGGAAGGAGATTATTTCTGAAACAGAGCACCATTTTAAAACTAAAACATATCAGTGTGGACGCAGCCGTATGCAAGCTTACAGGTAACTGTGACTGTTTCTGTGTGTGTGTGTGTGTGTGTGTGTGTGTGTGTGTGTGTGTGTGGGTGGATGAAAAGATAGAGGAGATGAAAGTGAAATATCAATCAATCTTTTTATGCCTTCACATAAACACCATCCCTCAAATTACAGGCCTCCCATTAGACTTCTCAGGACAAGCAATTATTCAGATTGCACACTGTATCCCCAGAGCTACAATCCCAGCTTCTATTTTGCTTCCCTTACCTAATAAATGTTTGATAGCATGTTCAGTGGCAGTGTGGCTCGACAATTGCAAGGCAGACATAAATTACAGGCTGATGCACAATTTCAGCGCAGATTAGTAAACATGTCACCAGGCAAACAGCTCAATATTGATAATTGCTATGAATGTTTAATGAGCAATTGTGTTTAAAAAAAATCATGCTGAAGTAAAGTGTTTATTGCCGTTCCATCAGCCGATGCAGATCTCCCTTCAGCTGCCCAGCGGGGCCTTTTAAGCCACTTAGACCAAACACTTTAACTGCACGACAAAACAACAACGGAACAATTAAACAATGATGTTCTTCATGATCAGCTACAATTAATATATTTTGATGAAATACCTTGCTATATTAATCTTAGAAGAACTAGAAAAAACAACACTTTCTTAGCAACATGTAAAGGAACACAATCGGGCAACCATTCAGCTGTGTGTGTCCACATACTTTTGGCCTCATATTGCATGTTCACGATATTTAACATTAGTCCTAAATGATCAAGCTGGAATTTAAAATAATGTAGGGTGAGGATTGGGGTCACAGCAACCACCAACCCCTGCTGGGATCTGTTAACAGGCGTCATTTCTATCTCCAGACTAATAATAACCTAAAATAGTGGATTTTAAAAGAAGGAATGGGTTTTTTTCCATCGTAGCAGTAATCATTGGCGCATCACTACACTCTGCAAAGACTCTGCTTTTTACTTCATTTTCACTGCCAGATGTGGACAAATAATTGAGCTCTTCATTACATCGCACTTTTTATGTTCATCTTGCACTCTTTACATAAAGTAAATATAATCCTTCTTCATTAACCAGGATGCAGAAAATCAACAAGACATTTAGTGTGTTCACTTTCACAGATCTACTGTCGCATACGTCATGTTTCTGACTCCCTCTAACCTCTTTCATATCCAGCGTTTGGATTTTCTCAGCTGTAACATTCTTCATGACACGTCCATTCTGACGGCCTGATTGCTCGGCAAAGCTTTCTTCATTCTTCTTGACATATCTGTTTAAATTCCAGCCTTCTTCAAATAAAGGTCAGGAGACTGAATGCGACTCTTTTTCTGCAGAATTTTACCTTGATTTATTTTTATATATATATATTATTTTGGATCTTTTGTATTGTAATAATAATTTTTAATTATTTAATTTTTAATAAAAAAAAACAAACAAACAAACAAAAAAAAAAACAACATGGGGTGAAACGTTTTGCTCGTAACTGTTTTGTAAACTACTATATCTTCATTTCTAATCGCTCAATAAATGTTAGAAAAAATGCCAAAGGAAAATAAAGGTAAGGTGGCCGGTAAGTGCAAAACAAATATAAACCAGGCAAAAACACAACTGCAAATCAGAAAGGACAACTACTGAACCAAAACACACTGACAATACACAAAACCAGAAACACACACACACAAAAAACCCACAAACACAACAGCAAAGGCAAAAACACAACAAAGTCAGAAGCACAATGGCAAAACTAAAAAAAACAGCAAAACAAACAACAGCGAAACAAAAATAATGGCAAAAAACAAATAAATAGCAAAACTAAACAGACCACAGCAAATAACAAGTAAACAACAGCAAAGCCTAAAATTCAACAGCAAAAATAAACAACAGCAAAACTAAAAACAACAGCAAAAAACAAATTAACAAGAGCAAAATGAAAAAACAACAACAAGAAAAGTAAACAGCAAAACTAAAAATGCAACAGCAAAAACAAATAAGCAACAGCAAAACTAAAAAAACACAACAAAGACAAGTAAACAACAGCAAAAACAAACAACGGCAAAACAAACACAACATCCAAAAAGATAAACAGCTAAACTAAAAACAGCAGCAAAACAAAAAGGCAAAAGCGAAAACTAATGACAGCAAAACAAAAGGATGACAGCAAAAACAAGTAAACAACAGCAAAACTAAATACAACAGTAAAAACAAATAAACAAGAGCAAAATGAAGAAAAAAAACTCAACAAAAACAAGTAAACAGACAGCAAAATCAAAAACAACAGCCAAACAAAACGGCAAAAGCAAAAACTAATAACAGCAAAACAAAACTGTAGTTTTTTTGTTGCAGTTGTAGCTCTTTATTATATAGTTTATTTACAGACAGATTTACGGAAGGACTCTCCAGTGTCAGCGCTTTGTGAAGGTCAATAATGTTTTTGCCATGTGAGAGTTCTCAGGACTAGTTTCTGGTTTCTCGGTAACAAGACGAGCTGCGAGATTTTTGTCTATTCACTTCAACAGAGAGAAAAAAAGAGTCGAGGGAACGACTGCGTACAGCTGGGAACTCACTCATGGCTGATCTCATGGACGTAAAATCTAACTATAAAAATGGGTGATGTGTTGTTTATTCATTAAGTCAAACTTGTAAGCGTTGGCAAACAGCGGAGGAGTGACACACGTCACCGATCGAAGGCTACAAGACGAGTGATTGAATCGAAATCGTATTGTATTGTGTAGAAGCCTGAAGGCTGCAGTAGTAAAGATGGTTACAGAGAGAGTGTATCACACCATCCTGGGAATTATTTTAATATATCCAGGTTTAGTATCACTTCCATGCTCTGGATGAACCTGCATAAACCCAGTCGTGTGAAATTAAAACTCCAAATGCTAACTGTGGGAAGCCGATCTCATCCCCGACATTCATCCGCTGGCAACACAATCATCCTCGGTGGAATGAGGCTTGGCTAATAATCAGTTTACGAGCCTATTTACACACAAATTATTTCTCGAAGATGTCACATGGTGTTAGCGAAACACTATATTAAGGCAGCGGCTCTGCCGAGGCGCGACGTGCATGAGAGACTCTGCCAGACTGAGTCACCGTGCATCCTGTAGAGCTAATAAGGTTTTAGAGAGCGAGAGTTGCAATACGGTGATTATCTCAGCCGTGCAGAATTAGTCAGTGCGTGATCTTCTCCACCTCTATTCAGTCACACAGCAGGAGATAACTCAGTGCACACACGCCATCACGTAACCTTCTCTACTGAACGAGTCAGAGTTTCTTGGTTATTAGCGTACACGCCGACGCAGAAAATCCTCCCAGGATGTTATTACATGTGGGGTTTGGGGTGGAATGTTATTCTGTTTACTGAAACTGCAGGTGAGGTGTGTAAATTAGGTACCTCGTGAGCGCTCCAGGTGGCCCAGGGTCTCGATTTGCTCCACCAGGTCATTGGAGTTCCACTGGCTCATCTCCAGCAGGATGGCTGTCTTCCCCTCCATAACATCTGACGACAAGGAGACAAACACATTTGCAGTCCAAACATCATTTCAGCACTGCTTAGGGAATGACGCTCTAATCAAGCCCTCGTGCGGCAAGAACTAATTAGCTGTGTTTACTCCGATTGTTCCTAACAAGCAATTTCCTTTGCTCGGTGCAGCTGAAGTTATTAGTTCAACTTGCTAATTAAATTCATAACGGAAAACAAATGTAAGCAGCCACTGTCCACAATCCCTAGCTCATTTTCTCTCTGTCATGGAGAAGAAAAAAAAAACCCTCACTGACCACTTACACCCTTCGGTCAGCCAATCAGGTAGCAGATTTTGTGCAATGCATACAATCATGCAGATACATGTCAAGAGCTTTTAATGTTCACATCAGAATTAGAGTCGGGTACTGTTTGAAGTTTATTGATTAAAGGTTCTGGTTCAGCTTATTGATTACGGTTCCGATCGGTTCTCCATTTCTAAAGGAAAAAAAAAAAAAGGATTAATGTTTAGATTTAAAAAAATCTCTATTCTGCAGCAGTCCTGTAATTTAATAATAGATTCGATGCGTGTCAGTTGTTGTTGTTTCCTTTATTAAAGTGAAAAGCAAATGGCTGTTGCACGTTGATGCATGACGTATTCACGGAAAACAGGTCCTGGCAGATACGCAGTTTTTACTTGATTAGCAGAACCGAAATTTGCAAAAATAAATTGGGTACCGGGTATTTTCCTAACGGTTCTAATATGGAACCTAGTTTCGGTTCCTAACCCTGATCAGAATGGGGAGAAAATGTCATCTGAGTGACTTTGACAGTGACATGGTTGTTCGTGCCAGTGTGAGTATTTCTGAGACTGCTCATCATGCACAACTCTGAATGTTAACAACTCTGAAGTTTACACACAATGATGCGAAAAAAAAACCCCATCCAGGTTCTGCACGTGGAACGTTCTTCTTGATGAGAGAGGTCAGAGAAAAATAGCCAGACTGGTTTGAGCTGACTGGAAGTAAATAAACAGCCTTTAGAACCATGGTGAGCAGAAAAGGATCTCAGAACTCAAAACCTGGACACCGAAAACATCACCCAGACCTTTTCCAATCTCCAACTGCTCCGTTGACAATTGCCTGAATGTGCAGGTGTTCCTAATAATTGGATGATACGGCCACTTCGAATCGGCAGACTAAAATTCAGTCAATCCGGTTATCAGAAATATAAAGAAATACAGAATTAAACACTGTTAAGCTATTTCTCATGAAAGAGACCATCTGATTTCGCTCAAATGATAATCCAGAGGCGACCCGCATTAAAAGGTTAACTGAGGTGGACGTTAACGTGGCACGTGGAAGCGTGATGAATCGGAAACAACAGATCGAGCCGTCTTTCTGGAAATAAAAAGTGAAAAAAAAAAGATTAGAAAGAATGTTATTAGGGATCAGTCTTTTGTCAGATTTAAAAAACGGTAGAGCGCTCTGAAATAAGACATCGGCTGCAGCAATTTTTCTCTAGGCGGCTGCATACAGCGCTCGCTCCTCACCGGGGACAATTAAAAAAAGATGCTGGCGCTCAGAACAAACGCTATGTGGACTGTATATTCTTTACACCTCTACTGCTGATTAGATGGCGCTTTCAGAGATTTAAAGGCATTTAAACAGGATTCGTTTCTTCAAAGGGTCTTATTTCGTAATTTGTTGTAAATAAATACATTAATAAATGTAAACTGCAATGGAAGCGGGCACTGTTGCGGTGCGCTGGGGAAAATTTCCATCTGTAGCATACAAACCAGGCTGAAAGTTAAAAACCACACAGAGGCTGAAAGAGCTGAAAAATCAAGCGCAGGAGCTAAAAATAGCCGGGAGAGAAAGTGGGGTAAAGCCTAAAGGAAAAAAAAAAGAAAACAGAAATGATCTAATGAAGATGGATCACGCTGTCTGCATCGGTCTCCACCTCCAGCTGTGAACTAACTAGGCAGTCTGTGAGAATGAAATCTGTTATGTCAAATAGACTCGCAGAAACCCATTTCATTATCATTACGCTCGCTCATTAAGCCCTAGCCAGAGGCTACACGGCCCATCCCGCAACCGCTGGAACGGGAAAAAAGCACATTTCTCACATTTGAGTTGTAAGTGTTGGGCGACGTGATGAACACGACATGTTAAAGGCTTGTTTATTTTCCCTTAGAAACCGCACATCTGTTTAGATGAGAGCCATTACTGGTTTGTCAGGATGGAGAAAAGACGCAGTGACGGGTCCAGGAATCGTGCTCCGAGGATTTTTTTTACTCACACTCACAGATGGTTTATTACACAACAAACTAAGCATGCAGATTAACACCTGTATATAGCGCTGCATTTTGTCTAACACAATGCAAAAAGTGACTTCTTAGCAAGTGAAGCTATCTACCTAAAGTACTGCCTTTTATTTATCACAAGATTACAATGTCCAGAGGTTATTTCTTGACACTTTTATTCATTTCAAGCTTGACATCCAGTTCCATCTCATTTTAAACAGGTATTTCTAGACTGAAGCAAAATTTAAAGCTTAAAATGCGTAAAAGCAATCTTACGTCTTATTTATTATAATCGTATAAAAACAAATATGATATATTAGATATATTTACCCATATTCGAGATGTTTTCACTTGCTGAGATTCACTGAGATTCACTTTCACTGAGATTATTCTAAATAAAAGATATGATTTTTCAGCCTGTTTTTAGATTCTAGATTTCAGATGAGAGATGAGCCGAGCGGAGTGGCGATGCTGAGGCCAGGCCCGCAGGATGATGTTATAAATAGAGGCGGTTGGGAAAATGAATAAATAAAACCATGAGGTAATTGTGTTTTACATCACGGCACAGAAGATCAATGGCTTGCGCGCGCGTAATCTATCAGTCTTATCGTTCCGCATCAGGTTGAACTGATGGAGTATTTATTTTGTGTTTGGCTCAGAGCAGCCAAGTTAAACACTTTCTCACAGGATTTTAATTACCTAGTTCACACAGACGGAAACACACAAACTCTCACGGCACGACGCTGACCCGAGTCTCTGCTGGAGCGGCTGGATGCTTTTTGGTCACGGTGCTGTTAAAATGCGTGAGTGGCTGATCGGGTTTTACTTCACAACCTTGTCTTAGATCACGTTATTATTTGTGTCATTCATTTTAGCTTCACTGGATTTTTTATTTTTTTTACTCAGTATTACTTGAAAAACAAAATCATGGATATAGCATTTCTGCTATAAAGCAAGCACACTATTCTCATATTCTACATTTCCTCAACAAATTTACTCAATAAATCATTTAGAATATATCATTGGCACATGTGTTATTCGATTTTGCCACCATATCCAGTGACACTTACTCTGATTATAGTATATTACATTATATTAACAGACCTGCCAACCTTTACACCTTTGTGTACTAGTACAAGTTATCTCGCAAAAAAACTTAACTTAGACTTAAATCTTATTCTCCCCAGTAAGAACAGGAGATGAGACAACTGACATGAATCTGGAATGATTTGCAATGATGCTGCCCTCTGATATTAGCAGACGATACCTGGAAGCCCCGCCCCCTTTCACCATCTCACACGCCCTCGACGGAGTATCCTCCGTTTTTACTATTTACGTTTACTGTTTTATCTAATTCAATGTTTTTTCTTTATTTCTATTACTTAAAAGTCACTTCATGTCTTAAAGTAATGATGGACTGTTGTTTCTCTTTACTTAGTTGAGCGGTTGTTGA
>JAQMYM010000011.1:2460140-2475574 GCA_030014255.1 Parauchenoglanis ngamensis | reverse complement strand
GCACCCTGGGTGACCCGGGGATCGAACCCAGGACCTTCTTGCTGTGAGGCAACAGTGCTAACCACCGCACCACCGTGTCTTAAGAACCAAAATTGTAAAAATAAATGAATAAATAAATGAATAAAATTGAAGCAAGAATATTTCCAAACCTATTTTTTGTTTGTTTGTTTCTGGCTACAGTATACTATCATATTGGCATCCATAAGACTAAGATACAGGTGGAAAAAAAAACCTCTTTTTGATATCAGGAGCACTTTAAACTTATTAAGGTATAAAAGAGAAAAATAAATCATAAATAAAACATCACACACCACACCAAAGACAGAGTCACGCGATAAGAGTTAAGGAAGGGATTATGAGCGAGAAGAATAAGATGGAATATCTAGAAGTCATTTCCTGCATGAAGGGCAGGAGAACTTTCCCAAGCCGGAGCATGTGTAATTTGTGAGAACATCTGCTGCAGATGTGCACAGAGTTACACCGCGACTCGTTTATGTCTTTCATCCCAACGAGAAATGGACATTTTGTGTCATGTCCCCCTTGGAGAGCGTTTGTAGGTTAATGAACAGGGATGAACTGGATGAATTGCCTCGTGCCGCCTCATACACACCTCCTCACGCGGGCTTGGTGGAAATGTCAGTGCGTCACCCCGCGCAACATCGGTGCCCGTAAAACACACCGGGGGGCATTCCAGCAGTCACCGCCGTTAATCACCGTTTATGTCACCGGTGCACGTGACGCTTTCACTTAAACGCTTCTGAATGCCTAGACAGCAAAAATAAAAAAAATATCTCTTACCTTTCTCCCGTGTCTCTTTCGCCATCCTGGTCTGTGTGTGTGTGTGTGTGTGTGTGTATGAATGCGTGAGTGCGCGCGCGCGCGCGCCTGAAAGTCTCCCTGCTTCTCGTGCCCTTGTCGGAGCGCGCGCGCCGGTCAGGTGCAACACTTTCCCGCTCAAAAAAAATCCCCTCAGCTTGTTTCCTCAATCTCAGGTAACAACGAAAGTTAAATGCCACGCTCTCCCCCTCCCTCCCCCCCCCGCTCTGCGCGCAACTAAGGGCGGCCAATCAACTGCGCCGAGCCGTGTTTTCCTCCAATCGCCTTGCAGACTCGATTCTCATCAACCAATCAGCGCTCGCTGGAGGCTCGGCTTCTCACTCCTGAGAGAACTCTGAAGTCAGTCAACCCTGCGACGAGACCGGAGCCAGACGAAGCTCTGTCACTCCCACGCGGTTGGGCTCGAGGTCAAAATGACCCTCATGTGAAGCGGATACCACACTAAAGAGTTTTTAGTCCATGATGAAACTTTACGTGCTTGGCTAATTGTCTCTATGGAACACAAATAACTGACAAATTTACTTTGCAACACAGGTTATTATGGAGTCATTTTGGTCACTAAAAGTGGTGAAATAGCTTACAGTCGATACAAACTGCAAAAAAAAACCAAAAAACCATCAAACATTCTGTGACCCCGTTTACACTTGGTATTAAGATGCGTCTTGAGCGATATGATCACAACCGGATAGCGCTAAATACAAGACCTCCGAGACGCATTCGCTCAAACCACTTGCCGAGGTGGTCTGGGACGCATTTAACCACGTACCTCCTGTAGTGTAAACGCCGATGCGTCCCGATGCGTCCGCGACACGGACGTAACAGGAAAATACGTCATTAATGCTGGACGTGGTTATTGTTTTGGTCACAGCGCGACATGCTAGAAAAAAATAGATTGGAGCACCGATGTATGTGGTTGGAGTGCAAGAAAATAATAAAGGTATGCTGCAGGTTTTTACGTTTTTGCACAGGGACCTTTGACCTTCTAGTGGAAGTGATGTAGGCAGTAATGAAATATGAACAAAAGCGGTCAAGACACCTTGGAGACGCATGATAAACACAGGTGTAAACGGCAGTGTGTCTTGGCAGTCCATTTGTGACCTGAATGCTCAAGACACATTTTAAAACGAAGTGTAAACAGGGCCTTATTCGCACTCATACGTGATTACACATCTGCTGGTTGGAGCTTCCTCAGCCATTTGCAATGGTGTGTATGGGCAGAGCTAAGGGGTGGCCAGGGGTGGCCATTACCAGTAGGCGGGTTTCCTTGGCAGTTTTGCACAAAACAGAAGCACAACAGAAACAGAATGCAATTGCTAATGCTCTGTTTACATTGAGTGATACAATGAGTTATGCCATTACAGCTGGCTTTTGTACTCTAGCCATAGTCATTCCGATTAAACCTGGCGATGGATCTCCAAGACCTGAGAAGTGTTGGCACGGTAATTTTGATTGCATCCACAGCCTCTTCATGTCATTTTGTCATTCATGTCCACTTCAATTTTGCAAAATATTGCTTTGTCCAGTCATCTGAAAAACCACCTCATGCAAGCATATAAACGTTTTTGTGACTTTTGAGAGTTTATATTTTTTTAATTTGTGTTTCCATTACTTGTTTTTAAGTTTGCCATTTCAAATTGCATATTAAACAGGTAAATGGAAGTGTCTTTTTATGTGCAAATGAATGACCTGATAAATCCTGTTAAGATTAGGTGGTGTGAATAATAACAGAACACCAGCTTGGAAATTTGAACGTTCGTTTCATCACTGTCCGATGGCGAGAATTGTCAGCGAAGATTGTTACGTCATGCAGAGTTACCTAGCTAACAGAAGAGAAATGACCACAATGGACAAACACGGAGTGAACATTAACATACTTTACATTAATGATATTTATTATTAGGGGGTACAACACTGGATTTCTTCAGATCATTATTAGCTATAGTTAGCTAATGATATTGAGTTTGTAATGTTTACTTCATAAGATTAAGTTCATAGAGTTAAAACATAACGAGAGTCCACTAGTCATGTGATCGTATTTGATCGCGGAGAATCTGCACCATTACCAACCAGAGTTTGTCTGTTTTTGTGAAATGTCCAATAGCCCGACTAGTTTTATGTTATAGAGTCACAAAGAGCCATAAAATATGCGTATACAATTTCTACATATTGTGTACACTGTGAGCTGTTCATTCTACTCATACTGGCATAAGTTATTGTTTCCCATTTTGGACACCATATTGGTTTAACTATAAGAGCACGAAATTGCATAATATACAAGGGCAC
This sequence comes from Parauchenoglanis ngamensis, assembly GCA_030014255.1. Lineage (NCBI taxonomy): Eukaryota > Metazoa > Chordata > Actinopteri > Siluriformes > Auchenoglanididae > Parauchenoglanis > Parauchenoglanis ngamensis. The sequence goes on along the minus strand of JAQMYM010000011.1, from coordinate 2,472,454 downwards.
CTTCTCTATATTGTACTTCTGGTGTAGCTCAACGTTATATTGCCTATGACCTTTTTTGGTAGACAGCAAATAACTGTTGCTAAGGTCTCAGCTGCCCACAGTTAATATGACTCATGATATCGATTGTGATCAGAACCCAAGGGTTAAAAAGTGCTCGGAATATTGATGGAGCCTCTTTTTTTTTAATTAAACCAAGTCGATTAATGTACTTTGTTACTAATGCATTCTGATCTTAAAACGACTGCTTAAATCTGTGAAGTCCTCTCATCAAGCATACCAGACGTTGTAACCTAATTAGACTAATTGCTTTATAGGAGCAGATCTCTTTGAAGCAATGCAGATGCCCAAATCATTCCAATTAACAGATGACTCGCAGTAGATGTTTTAATAATTAATTTATTGTTATTAAAATCACATGTTGTGAAAAAGCCAGTCTAAGTGGTGTGAGAGCTTGCAACAGCATAGAAAACCATATGTGCAGACAAAAAGGCACCATAGCAACTGTAGCCTTAGAAATGCTTTTCAAGTGCAAAAGAATGACATAAACAGACCATTTTGCCCTGAGAAATGATCCGTGGCAACCTGAAATAGTAGTCCAAGCCAAGGACCATGGATACAGAAGGCAAAAAAGCAGATGACCCCAGGCATATCTTCTCCTATCATCTCAGCAGTTAATGCGCATTGATTTGAGTCTGCACAGCACTGAAAATCTCACTGGGCTCCAGTACTCTCTTGCATCACTCTAATGAGACGTCAGTGTGACGCAAGATAGCAAATACCAGCCTGAGGTCTGTGCCAAGTGAGAGTGGCCAAAAATCCTTGTTTTGTCAGCCCCTTCAAAGGTCAGTCCAAATAAATGTTGTCTCAAGGATCAGCATTGAAATATGTATTTCCAGGTTCTTAGGAAAGCAAGAATAAAGCATTAAGTTAATTCCTTAATATTCGTTATCCTGAGTATAATTCTATTAAATCTAAGAGCATTTTATTCCTATTACTCTTATAGATGTGATTTTTTTTTTAACCTGTTGTGTATTCATCACCTTAATCAGCCCATGTCTATGATGGTTGAAAACTGGTCTTTTGGGAATTTGTCATAATAAGCGCATTGAGACATTATCAGAGTACATGAAGGTGAAATAACAGATCTGAGATTCGCTGCAAGCTACTATCACAGACATTCCTCAGGAAACGTCATGTATCCTGCGTTTTCTTTTTCTGTTTTGCTACCACAGCATTAGAAACTAAATATCAGGGCTACCAATTTATTTCATTTATACATCTTCAGTAATCGCTTTATCCTGGTCAGGGTCATGAAGGAACCGGAGCCTATTATAGGAACACTGGGCCGAGATGGGACGCCATGGAGACACGCTTCACACCTGGGGTAATTTAGCATAGACAATCCATCTGCTGACATGTTTTTGGGAGGTTGGTGGGAGCAAACCTGAGTTCCTGGAAGGAACCCGGACGGATATGGGGAGCACACACAAACTCCACAAACTCAGGATGATACGAGGAGACCCTTGAGTTCTGAGGTGGTAATGCTACCTGATGCAGTGCCTGGTTTCTTGCTTTAAAATGAGTGTAATACCTAGATGTATGCATTTCTATACATTTAAATGACAGGCTCGCAAATCGATGGTGTTAAAATCCCAGAGGACCTAAAGCCTGTACATGTAACTTCCAATCTTTTCACCAGCAGTAACCTCCAAGTGTCACCTTTTTTTAATGAGCCAGTACTGTCTGATAGTCTTGCATTCCCTTGTGTAGAGCTGTTATTTGGGGTGATACTTCTAGCAAAGCGATTCTTGCTGCACTTCCACCTCCTACACGTCCCACGAGAGACAAGACCGAAAAAGTTGCAAAAGGCAATTGACTTTCCAAACCATCCCTGGTGTCCTAGTTTATGAATAAAATATATTTGTCTCTTTTTTGTGTGTGTGTGTGTGTGTTGGTACAAGTGAACATCATGAAATGCAAGATCGATGTGAAACCCAGAGGTGTTTGGGAAGGTTGTGTATGTGAGTATGTTGTTTTTCATGCTGGAGCACATACAACTCACTCCCTGCTGATGACCAAGTTCAAGTGATTCTTCTTAGTCCTCCAGGCATGTCATGCATACTTTATTTATTTATTTATTTATTTATTTATTCTTCAATCCACCCACACGAAGTTCAAAACATGGCACTTATAAACCACACAAACTACTGCGAACGAATGAGTTTAAAGCTGCATTAACAGTCACAGCCTGCTGCAATCATTATAACACATTCCAAACTTTCAGAAAAAAAACACAACTAAACTGTACTTTCCACGTCACTGGAGTTGTGCCCTCAATGGCGTGTGTAGCTTTTACATTTTAATGTTAAAGTATTGGATGATTACAAATGATTCAGGACACAATCAGACCTTAAGGACCATTAATTATATTTAAATATATACTACATGGGTGGCACGGTGGTGCGGTGGTTAGCACTGTCACTGCACAGCAAGAAGGTCCTGGGTTCGATCCGCGGATCACCCAGGGTGCCTTTCTGTGTGGAGTTTGCATGTTCTCCCCGTGCATGCGTGGGTTTCCTCCGGGTGCTCCGGTTTTATTTTCAGATACACTCTCTTTTATCTTTCTCCAATTTATCTCCCTAATTTAGTCATGTCCAATTCACAACCATCAGATGTTCTTCCACGTCACACGACATCTACCACATGCTTCCTCTAAGGCACGTGAAGCCAGCCGAATGCATCTTTTTGAACTGCTGCACATGCAACACCAGGAGGCAGCATAACACACTTGGAGGACAGTGCTATCCGCCCCTTTCTGTACGCATGCACTCAAAGACGCCCGTGATTGGCAAGTGTCACTGTGAGTGACTGGGGAGAGAGACTCCTGCCTCCTTGAGAGCACAGGTCAATTTTGCTCTCTTGAGCTCTCGGCCATGGGAAGCTATGGCATCACCAGGATTGGAACTCGCAATCTCTCGATGATGGAGTCATGTACTGTATGCAGAAGAGGGTGTGTGTTACTCTGCCCTGTGAGGCAGCATGAGCAGCAGTTTGAATAGATGCTGTGGCTGGCTTCACGTGTCTCAAAGGACATTTAACATGTTAGTGTTTTAATATAAACGGGATCTAGAAGTAATTCATTGAGGTGGGTGGGTTGTGATTTTATATATCCAATTTAGCGAAAGACCAACCAGATTACACAGTGAGAGCCAAAAAAGACAAGTCCTTTGATCATCACCATGATCACAAGAGGAATGATGTGTAGCTTAGGCAATGTTTGTGCTGTGATCTACAACATAGATGGTTCTGGAAGAGAAAAGCAGCAACACAAAATAAATGGTATGATAAACTTAAAAAAAACAAACACCAGACGGCAATCATAAAGCCCGTATAGATTGTAGGGAAACATTTTATCAGTGTGTGAGAGGGAACAGGAAGCCATCCTGGGTGTGTGTAGGTCAAAAAAGACTCTTTTTGGAAAGCCACCTATACCAAACCTCATTTATGAGAGAATCAGCACAGTGTTGACGTCAAAAGCTTCCTCTCTCTCGCTCTCTCTCTCTCTCTCTCTCTGTTCAGCCTGGTGCTATTTTTAGGCTCTCATCAGTACCGAGTGAAAGGTTGGGTGGCTGTTCTCTCAGTATTTTTTTTAATTATCCATAGTCACATCTGAGTAATCCATAGTGATGCCCAGTGCTCTGGTTCAGGTCTGAGCACCAAACAAATGAGTGTCATCAATTTTTTTGTAACAGTTCTCACTGTGTAATACAAAGGCAATTCATATTAAATGGAAATCATTCGACTTTGAAGAATATTAATTTAGCCAGAGAATATTAATTTGAGCTGTACGCAAGTATGTAATTCAGCAGTGTGTCAGCATTGCATTGATTTTATTTCTTTTCATGACTGATTTCACAGGCCAGTTTGGGTCACACCTTTGTGTGTGTGTGTGTGTACAGTATGGGATGCTTTCCTAGCATGCATCCCAATGCGTGAGTATGAACAAAAATGTCTTTGGTGAATCAGCAGACTTGGATAACTCATAATGAGTGTATAATGAGCCCTCCACTCCTGCCTAATCAACACCCGGGTCAGCTTTCTCATCAGGCTTTATTCTTAATGATATTCCCTGTTGCTCATCAACACTTAATAATGGCATAGGAAGGTAATCATAAACTGCTTTTAAAGACCCAGTTCACCTTCATCCTTGCGTTCATCCTGAAATGCATTTAAGACTAACAGAGCACAAAGTCAAGAAAAAACTTTTTTTACAAACAGGCAAGCGACAAGTGTTGACCGAGGCTAGGCAATTTCAGATGTAATGATATGGCATATTCATTTATTTATATAATTAAAAGAAACCGAGGTCTTGGCAAAGAAATCAAGAAGTTACAAGACCATGTAGCAGAGCAAGCTGAGCAATCATGACATCTGGTTCAAATCTTATCACACTTGCTCCCTCTAGTGGAATCTAGCAAAAATTGTGTGTGTGTGTGCTGGATAAATATTCAAAACTTTCACCAAATGTGTTCAATATGATACTAAATTTTCATATAGTAACCCTTTAAACCACAAGTTCCCACATCTGGTTCTGGACAACTCTCAGAGGTTTAAATGATGCCAAGGTCACCTGCACCATATAAATTATTCACACTTGTTAATAGATTTCATGCACCAGTATAACAATAATAATCCTCAGTTCATCAAAATACATCAGTTTTTCCCCCTGACTCCTCATTTGCACATTACCATAATGGCTAAAACTATTACACGCTATGTCAAGAATAAAACACAAAGGGGCATGCTGTTACAGGAAAATAATCAACACAACAACAGGTTGTGTAATGTGGAGCGGGACTTTACCAGCCTGAAGCTGATTATTATCTAATAACAAAACACCATGAAGTACTTTGTTCCTCAATTTGCCCATCACATTTTTAAACATTTATTAATAAAGGACACCTGGTGCATTTTATCCATTTAGAGTGACATTTAATGTTGCGGCGCATCCATTTATTAACCAGTCTAAATTGTTCCAGAGTGAAAACGTTATTTTATTAAGTGCTAAACTGATTAGTAACATTATTGTCTATTCCAGTGTGATTTCAATGAAGTATAGTCTAAACGTAAACCTTTTCCCAATAGTAGGCCTGTCCAGATTCCCCCACCTCCAGCATGCCCGGGGACAGGAAGGTCTCACACCATAGCAAGGTTTTCATGGATGGAGTGATCTGTATAAAAAGTATATTTTCCGTACAATTCTGCAAGCAACAATTACACTGTAAAGTAGTTTGCAAAAATTCTAAAAACAAACAAATAAATGCACACATTTGCAGTGTTTTTTATTATTATTATTATTATTTATACTCTAGGCTTCCTGTAAGCAGAGTAGGTTATCATATGCACAAAAAAAAAACCTCTTATTAAAAAAGGTTCACTGTATAGGATTCAACCACCTGAATGCCCCTCTCTTACCCCTCCCTTTCCAAGTATGTATCAGTCATACAGACTATTTCAAATCTCTTCATAGTGCATTACCTGTGCTGTAATATTCAGGACTTTACAGGATTTCAATTTCGTACGCAGACTTAAATAGACGCTGTGCCTCTTCTCTGTCATTAACGTGACTCTGAACTGCAATCAGCTGTAACGCTAATCATGAATATTGCTCTGATGCCGGCGTGCTGGAGAATTGTGCCGAGAAACATTAACATCAACGTCAACATCGACTGAACGGTGAAATGTGACATGAAGGCTGTTGCTTCTTTAAAACGGCGCAGACATGTCAAGTCCATGCTGAGATCAACAGCTCGAGAGCAAATCAGCATTGTTTAAAAGCAGCGTGATGCTAAAAAAAAAAATCCCAGGTAATAAAAACAAGTTCTGCTTTACTGAAAGAGGAATTATAGGGCAAGGCCACAATTTACAATCCGTATCGGCTCATGATAAACAATACATCTGGATGAAGTATGAATTCATTATTCATAATAGATCATTTACTACTTGTGAATAACCACAGTATAAAATCCATATGTAAGATTATACTCACGTTTTTCAGCCTGATCTCTGAATTCTAGGATTGTACAGAATTTATTTCATTATTATTAATTCTCAGGTAATGCAGCATACACTTGAAGCAAGGAATAAAACTCCACTGGTCGCTGGTACATTCTTCATACACCACAGCAATTATTTATTAAAGAACGACATGTCGTACTGTTTATCCATTTATAGTTACGTTTAATGTTGTGAAACATCCATGAAACAAGTTGTCAGCTTGTGAACACTTCCCTATGTCGGAAAACATACCGTAAAAGTTACAGCTTTACGTCTGACCGTTACAAAGCCTTGACACTGCAGCCTCCTTTAAATTAAATTAAATCAAAGTCGTAAAGAAAACTTCACCTTATCAATGATTACACGTTTTCTTTGCTAAATAACAACAACAACGGTGAATGAGCTGTTACTATGGAAATGATAACATATTACAATGAGAAATTAATCAACGTTTTCTGACCAATCGGATCAGACAATTCAATTCTTCTTGTTGAGGTTAGCTGCAAACCTTATGTACAATTCATTCTAAAACTCGTACTGTAACTGTTTCAGTCACACAGTTGTCTCCTTCCCTCAAACAGCAGCACACTCGCAGCCATGGCAGCATTCAGACTGTCCACTCCTCGCACCATGGGGACCACTAATCTCCGCCCCCTCGTTTCCTCAGCCAACTGCAAGGCTTCCTGGCTCAAACCGTGAGTCTCTCCGCCAATCACGATGGCCGTGTGTCTCCCAGTCCAACTCATATGATAAGGCTGAGACTCTAAAACCGGGTCTGTCTGACTAGACCCCCCCACCTTGTCCTCTTCATCCTCATATTCATCATCCACTTTCCTGGAGATATGGCGGCTGCTGACCCATCCGTATTCTCCAGCTTTTTTTTGCCGATGAGGTGTTCCTGCGAGGTCCGGCTCAGACATGGAGCTGCTGGAGTTGTCAGCGACGTGGACGGTTGTAGTCGGAGGAAGGTGGATCTGAATCTCAGACCAGGACAGACTAGGGATTATGGGAAGGCGAAAGTGGGCGCCCATGGCAGCACGGAGGACCTTGGGCTCCCAGATATCAACACAACCTGGGACGGAAATGTGCAGAGAAGAATAAGACACAGAAATTATAATGAATTTGGTAGAAATAATAGGTACAGGTTGTGAAATAATGCATAGTCAATCAGTCATGTCATAGCAAGCCATTGGTTACATTCAAATTCTATAATTTTCACAAGTAAATATCAAAATCTACAAAACATTACTATGCATTGGGTTCATACCCGTACTGAGCAGCACGCTGTGGCAGCCAGCAGCGGCGGCACAGCGCAACGTCACACCCAGGTTCCCTGGATCCCGCACGTTATCGCAGATAAGCGTCAAAGGCAAAGACTTCCCACATTTCTCTTCAGAAAATGACAACTGGGACACCGCTGGACGCTTGAAGATAGCTGCAAAACCATGTCATGGTGTACTATTATTAAAGGACATCTGAAATACTCTAAATGGAAACACATTGCCTGGTATGATATGCAAGGAATAAAACATTATACAACAACAAGGCATGCTGTTATAAGAAAATAATCAACAATGCGGTGGAATGATGATTATTTGTCTTTCGCCACAGCAATGCGCCAACAATTACGAACAATTTTTATTTAGTAATGAGCATGTCATGCTTTTTACCTATTTGTAGCTACATTGAGTTCCTGATATCACTTTGGTGTTATGTTATAGCAGCTACAAGCAATCTTTCCTTCGCCAGGCTGTCTTTCTTACCGTCTCATGTCATCATGTTGCTGAGAAACTGAGCAACATGACTGAGAACTGAGAACTTTACCGTGGTAGATAGGCATGTAATCATATCATGTGCACTGATAAATCGTGATACAAATTTATGACGATTCAAATCAACAGTGATTAATCTCTTAGATTTGCTAGCTGTAATTGCATATAATAACGTACAATAGTGGAAATACATGTGACGTCACAGTAGGTGGAAGTACCATCTCTAATGCCATGAAAACACACAAAAACAGATCTTAAATGGAAAAGAGCTTTTGTGCGAACGTTACAAACAGATTCAGCACTATTTTTACAGATTGATGAATGCTATAGAAAAGAGAAGCAAATTAATATAGTTGTTTTATGTTTAATCTTTTTTATTTTTAAGAAAAAGTGTTATTAACTTTTTTAATTTTCAATAAAGGGAATATTTTAGTTAATTCTATTTTATATTATATTTGAACTTGTTTGTAAATAATTATTGTTGGTTAAGAAGAATAAGAAACAAAAATACACTTTTTAATTTAACAAAGAAATATTTAAGTTAACAAAAAAATAGGAGAATAAATAACAAATTTCATTCAATTGTCTTTACCAAAAAAATTTATATATATATAATTTTTTTTTTATATATGGCAAAATCAAATCGAGAACCCAGTACCGTTGATTAAATCAAATCGTGAATTAGGTGACTCGTTACATGCCTAATGGTGGAAACTGGACTGTTACAGCGCTGACACTGGAGACTCCTTCCGTTAGAGTTTTGTAACAAAATCATCTGTGGTATAAACTTGTATAGATAGTAAAAAAATGTTGCTTCACGCTTTTAAAGCATGCTAACCTGCTTCTACCAGATAAAAAGGAAGGAGCAACCCGATAAGGCTGCAGGTCGCAAAACTAGTATCACAGAATCGTGTGATTTGCAAATGATCCATCTTCCAAACTTATTAGTGAGAAGTATGTGAATAGATTAGTAGAATATAATTACATTTTTGTCCATATTATGCCTATTACAGCATCCATATTCATTAAAAACAAACATTTTCATTTGTACCCTGACATACCATAAAACTTTAATATTAGTTTGTAAGCTTGTCACGAATTGGCCATACAAATTCCACCCCATTAGTGCATTACCTATCATATCTATTGCTGGGTCGAGATCAGGCCAGATTTGGACGTCCTCCAGCTTCACATTGACTAAGCTGGCTTGTGCGAGTTTGTTTCCAGGAAGCTCCTGAAGTCTCTTCGCTGTACTAAAGAAGACGGCGAGTGGAGAAGCCCCCGCACCCAGAGCGTCGGAAATGAGACGTCTTCCTTCCAGGAGGATTTTGCCTTGCTGTTCACGAAGCTTCTTCGACCGAGCCAAGTTCACCAAATGTCTGTAAGTGGTAAAGATGGTTAAAGGTGCAGTGTGTAATTTTTTTTTTTTTTTTTTTTTTGCTGACTGCAAAGTGAACCGTAATTCCACTGTAAAGCCTCGTTTTCCTTCTCCCGAACATGTTCATGGCTTGTGAATTGCATTTCAAGGAAAACTGTTCCAGCTGAAGGTGGAACTAATTTCAGGGCCAGAAATTTTTTTTACCTGCAAAGCCTGAAATAAAGAAACTTGACAGATGTATTTTACGGAGCTATTTGAAATCAGCATTTTTTAAAGGTTTCTTTGAAACGTTATGATTATTAAAGACAACTTAGCGTGTTGAACCGTTACAATGTGCACCTTTAAAGGTCATGACAACAAAACAAATTTCTTAAAATGAAAATACACGGGTAGACGTAACGCAGTGGTGCAGAAGTAGTGCTGCCACCTCACAGCTCCAGGGACCCTGGTTCAATCCTGATTTTGGATTACGTCTCTGCCGAGTCTCATATGTTCTCCCAGTGTCCATGTGGGTTCCCTGAGGGTTCCCAGGTGTCCTCCTATCTCTCAAAAACAAGCCAGTAGGTGGATCGGTTCTCTATTGTCCATAACTGTGCTACTGTGTGTATGTGCATGGTGCCCTGCAATGAACCGGTGTTCCATGTGGTTGTGTTCCCACCTCACACCCAGTTTTCCCAGGATATGAGCTCAGATCCACCACAACCATCCATCACCTTACTGAAGATGAATAAATGAATGAAAGTACAAGGTCAACGATGACACAAGTGTGACACCAACATGAATGCTTCAGGATAAAGGTCACTCATTGTTAGATTATTACACAGGCTTAATTAGGCTTAGTAATTCTATCCCAAATAAAAGTTACAGGACTTAAAGGTACTTACGACACTCTCTTGTCACCAGGCTGCGCCTTTTCATACCGCAAACTTTCCGTTTGGTGGAAACATGGAGGTTTGGAAGACAAAGCAAGATTTGCTTGTTTGCTCATTGTTTTCTCATGATGTGACTCTGAAAGCTTCCTCGTCTTGTCTCGCTGCTCCTGACACGCATTTCTGTCCTTCCCTTCCAGCATGGACTCCACATGAGAACCTGCACGTTTGAGTCCCTCTGCGCCTTTAACCTGCTCGTGTTTCACGTTTATCGAGTCCTCTCCATGAGAAGAAGAAATTGCAGGTGATCTGCATCTCACTGTACGCACATATCTGTGACTGACTCTTACAGTCAGAGCTGGTTCGAGGATTGTACACGCACCTTTCATGCACCGCATGAGCGTCGCCATATTGACTAGTGAGCTTAGGTGTCGGTTCTTTGAGTCGGCTCTTTGAAGTGAACGCTGAGATTCGATTCGCATATCTGAGCAATATTTATTTTCTGCCTTTATCTGTATGTGTAAGCGGTTACTTTATGTGTAATCTTTTATTTTAAACCTGAACTGTTTATTACTGTGAATGGTGAGGCGTCTATCGCCAACTTTGCCGTGTTAGCTAGTGCATTTGACATAATTGTTCGACAGTTAGCCTAAATGCTAGGTTAAACCTTTACAGCTCATTAAGCATGACAAACTGTATGGCTGTAAATAATTTTTTTTTTTTCAGAAAGTGTTTTAATGTGTTTCTTAGCCAATAAAGCTAATTAGCTGTGTGCGCTAGCCTAGTTCAAATGACCGTTGCCTAGCAACTGCACGAAGCCTGAATACAAAATGGCTCCTGAGTCGTTTTGGAGCCGAGAGAGTCGAATCTTCATGGTGAGGCGAGCCAAATAATCTGACTCACTGAACAGAGCCCAGGAAACAGAAAACAGGCAGGGTTTTGTTTTGTATCTACCCGCATTAGGGTAAATCCCGCCTCCTGCTCTATGATTGGCTAAATCTTTATTACATGCAGTTTGATGAGATGGCTTTTCTTCTAGAGTTGGTTTGTCTCATGATTTTAGACATTTCTCTCAGAAAAGGGGATCTTTGATGAAAAAGAAAGCTAATGTTCAATATCTTGAATATTCTAGACGAACTTGTGGAATCCATGAAAGTTAAAGTCATGTACATTTTTTCTAAAATTCCACTTTTCAATCAGATTTTTTCTGATAATATCGTTTGCATGTATAGCAGAAGCATTTTCACTATAGTGCTCTCAGACTTTTGGACATCACTGTAGATTTGCTTATTGTTATGAATGTACAGAGAAAGAAAAAAAATTAGAAAAAAGAAATGACCAAAGTATTATGTTATGCTGTTTTTGATGTCATGTGTACACTGCATTAAAATGTAAACAGACAGAAACTATATCCTAACAAACCGTCTACTCTGAATAGGATAAGTTTTGTCCGGTGGTTTTCAGTATCATGTTAATATTTCACATCTCTGTTTGCAGAAGCTTCTTCACCAATGTGCTTATGAAGGTAAATAATTCAGAACCGCGGACAGCGCTCGTGCTTTACTTAAATATGTGGTAGTGGGCGGGGTCAGAGCTTAATCCGCGATGTGATTGGTTTGCCTGTCATCAAGAGCCAATCGGATGTGAGCTACACGTCAATAACAACCCCCCATGATGGAGATAACGGAGATTATCTTGTTTATGTCGCCGCAACTTTGGGTCCGGTGATTAATTGGATGACGTTTGATAATGAAATGTCTGTGGTAGGATTATTTTAAAACCAGTTTGTCATGTTTTCTACAAATGGATAAAAGGAATGTAGGATGAAGTGAATTTTCTGAGCTATACAGTGAATGTAATGGGCGCCGATGGAAGCAAGAGCAGTAAGGTTTGTATTAGTGAAGTTTTCTGTTCTCTTATCAATTCATTATATTCTTTTATAGTCTTTATGGTGTGTGTAACTGTGTTGTGTACGAATTATAAATGTGTCTACTCATATTTAGCTCTAAAAGCATTAAAAAAAAACATTTTGTAGGGCATGCAAATTTCTGACTGGGTATAGATTATATTAATCTCTGGATCTGTTTGTATTAGTTTTAATTAACTGCATTACTTTAGCAATAACAATTCTTATGTTAGGAAGATCTTCCATCCATCCATCATCTATACCGCTTTATCCGTCTGGGTCGCGGGGAAGCTGGAGCCAATCCCAGCATGTTCGGGCGAGAGGCGGGGTAC
>JAQMYM010000011.1:2418322-2437979 GCA_030014255.1 Parauchenoglanis ngamensis | reverse complement strand
AAGTTGTAGTCCTCCGTTGCTTGCACCAGAATGCGGAAGTGCGCGCTTCCGCGCCGCGCGTGACGGAGAGTTCAAACACGCTACGCGAGTGGCCGAGTTCATCAGGCGCACTCGTGTGTGCCAAGAGAAGCGGTTCCTGACAAAAGCCTGCTGGATAGTTATAAAAAGGTTCACTTCTTGTAGAAGGCATGATGTTGCATCATTAACTACCAAGTTGAGAGACTGAGTATTGTAGGGCACATAGAACTTCCTTAGTTTTATGTCTCACACCATCTTTTGTACACTGCTTTGTTTACCACTCAGTTCTGATCAGTACCTCAATCATTCTAGCACCTGTAGAATTGTTTAGCTGACTGGAGCACTGTAAGAATTTCATGTTGAATCATAGCAGTGTTATGATTGTATTTTGAATTTCTTTTGGCAAACAGTGAACACATTTCCTTAGAAGTTGTTCTCCTAACGTGTTTAGCCATAATGTTATCAAAAAGGCCTACTCGTTCTAAAATTTAAGGAAATTGCCATTATTATGCTCAGTCTATCAGTGCTACCCCAGAACGCTTGGTTTTGCATGGCCATTGCTCGGATTAGACTCACCATACGTTGCAACACTTGCTGCCAATGTCTTAGCTAATATTCTCAGCTGATTTTGTGCATCTATAGTATTTTGAATGTCAAGCTTGTGTCCAGCTCTTTCCATTTATGACAACAGTCAAGAACATAGAACACATACATAAATAAATAAATGAATAAACAAACAAACAAACAAACAGAAACATTCTAGCATCTCAGTTCAGTTCCGCTGTCACTCACACCTACACACACAGTCCCGCACACTGATAAAGAGAGAGAGAGAAGGAAAACAGCATGTTAAATAAGCATTTACAAATGAGATACAGGTGTGCCAAGGTAATTTGCTCCCTCCCCCACACTCCCCCTGCATCCATGACCCCATCTGCCACAACATATTTTTCCAATGTTTGACAGCATTTTTTACCAGAGACCATTTTCTGTTACTCTGGCTAAAAAGTTTGCAATAAAAGAAAAATGCAACAGCCTTGCTTACTGAATAAACAAGCCATGACTTTTTCAGCATCTTCTGATTTGCGATAGACTGATTTTTATGACAAACTAAAAATATTCTGTCCGTGCTGTCCCATATGCTCCTCTTTCTATCAAAGTGTCTCTAACTTGTTGGGTAATTGTTGGCCATTTACTGGAATCATTCGAAATTTCTTCACCTTGTTATATTAGTGGACAGTGAGAGTGTAAAACTAATAATTCAGAAAGTTTATTCCTTCAAAAGTCTTGTCTTAGTACATTCACAGCCAAAGTTTTGGTCAGGAAGGCAGGCCGGAGCTGCTTTATTTTCAATTTTTAATGTGAAAAATCACCATTAACTCCAATTAGCACCAGGGGCCTATAGGCCCAGGAGGGATGTGACAAGGAAGAGTAATTATTTCTTCCAGAGTGCAATTACAGAGAGCTTGTTAAAATCTTGTACCATGTTCAAGGTAGCAGAACTGCTTTGTCACTGTTAAGTAAACTTTATTTAAAAAAGATTTTGGTACATTTCAGCTGGTTTCATCTGTGACTGTAGCAGCCACCACAAAACTTCCTACGGCGGAAACCACTGATTAATCGATTTTTAAACACAATGAAAATAAATCATATCACAAAGGTAGAAATCATATCACAAAGGTCTTCACTCTTGTACAATACTGTGCACATTGTGTGTCTATCAAAATTGAAGTTCCTGTAATGCCTTAGTTTCCTCAGTATAAAAATATTTCCAAACAGGTATCACTTACTTTCCACAGTTTGCTGAAACTTCAAAAGACTACTGTCAGTGCAGTCAGTGCCACGTCTGTTACCTGGGTGTTTCAATTTATTTATTTATTTATTTATTTATTTTAATGTTTCAAGCTATTTGTCATGTACAGACTATGTAAATATGTTTACTCAGAAACCTCACCCTGCTGATGACAATTATTAAGCAGCACCACACAGGACATTTGCCTCACTGTTAACTTACCTTTGTTTGGCACACATTTGAACAATGCCTGCTAGAATTTTGTATGTTTTCAAGGTTCGCAACTCTGAAGGTACTTGATTAGTTCTTGAACCATTTCTCAGGCAACATTCCCTGGCTTTGTTCTTCTGGATGTGATGTGTTTCTGCCAGGCACATATTATTTAAAAATGTAATTGCTGCAGCTCAGCACATTAACAGATGCCATGCCATGCAGAATAGTGTTACATCTTTGGTTTTGTGTTTCAGAGCCTGTAAGAAAAGAAGTCAGTTTAGTCGAGACCTGAGGATGCTGAAACTGAAGAGGACCTTAAAGATTCCCAATCAGGGCCAGTGGACCCATAAGGAGTTTTATCTACGTCAACCAAAGTGACACAAGTGGAAGTGAGCTCTATTTGAGTGTATGTACAATTTATGTATATATGTTTTTGTTTTTTTGGTTTAACTAATAGACTCCTGGTAAACACTTGACATGCATTTCTTTCCTTATTATCCCCACAATTTGGTCACCTGCCAATACTCTTTCACCAGCTAGCTCTCCTCATCACATGATAGGGTAACGTGCTTCCTCACATAAAGCCATCCAAACGCATCTTTTTGAACTGCTGCTACCCTCCTCTTTGTTCTGTCGAGCTGCACATGGTAATTCTAATTCTACCAGTGATCCTGACCCATTCTGCTTTCCAGACCAGCTTGATCCATTCTGATGTCCTACTTTTGAGGTTTTGATATAATTGCTTAGGCCTATAATTGCCATGAAAACTTTGCACTTAAATTGCCATAAACATTTTTGCACTCTAGTCTCGATTAGTAAGGAGTTGATGTCTTCAACTACAATGAATTTTATGCTACCCAGCTGTATTTTTTGCCCATATAGCAGACAGTTCTAGAACTTATTTGTAGTCACACTATCTGGTGTCACTCTTATGAGGCTGGGTTCTCTTTTAAGTCTGACTCCTCTCAGGGTTTCTTCCTCATGTTTTCTCAGGGAGTTTTTTTCTTGTCACCATCGCCACTTGCTTGCTCATTGAGGATTTATGTGAGCGCAGTCACAAAAAATGGAACAGTGTCATTTTTGATCATTTAAGAAAATATATTTTCTCTCTCCTGTTTCATATTATAACTCCAAGTATGTTTTTTTTTTGGTGAATGCCTGGCATCATCTGGATACAAGGAGTAAATTTGAGGAGTGAATTTCAGCAGTGTTATTGAAGTTTAAAGGTTAAAAAATAGATAATTTTTCACACAAAAATTTAAAATTTGAGAGCTAGGTTAACACAAGTGTGTATGTCTTAAATACAGAATCTATAGTTATGTTTAATTTTAAATGAAATTAGGCAACACAGGCTTTACATCAGTGAAAAAGTTTTACTCTTATCCTTCCCTTTATGGAGATATGGGTTTGAAATTACAGTATTATTTTCTAATGTTGTGAATTTTTGAGGCAATACACTTTTTTTAATTGCTCGTGCACTCAAGATAAGTATCTAGGTTAATGTTTTTTCACTATGTTTTCAAAGTGTACATGTATTCCTATCATTTTGATATGACAAAGGGTTTAAGGAAACAATGCCTTAGGTAATTTTGGGGAGTGTTGTAATGTTTTTTTAAAAATCTAAAAAGTGTCTAAAAACATTGTCTAAAATTTTCCATCACCTTATGTCACATCCATCACATACCCTTTATCTAAAAAGGTAAAAGACATAAAATGAAAAAAAAAACCATATATGCTGCATTCAGCCAGGGCTAATGGTCATCCTTACACAGCAATAGAATTTCTAGAAATCCTGTTTTAAGTTCTAAATAAGAATTCCATTCCCCAAAATGACACACACCCATTGAGGCCCGTGACAGATGTGACATAAAAGATTATTTGAAGCAAATGGTTATTGAGTGTTTTATGTCATTTAATTTTCTGCCAGATTTTGTTCACTACCATTTATAATTGTTTATTTGCCACTGTAATGTTATAAAAAATATCCTTTCTCAATGATTTCACTGAAAAACTTTGAGCACTATTAGTGAGAAATGTACCAGCCTGAGAGCTCTTTACATCAACAGATTCCCTATAGAGGGCACTATTGCTAATTTAATTGAATTTAATTTCCCTTGCAGAAAACAAATGGTGTCCCTCCAAACCAAGATATGCAAACATGGCCACCTGTGCCATGCATATATGATAGGCCAGATTCTTGCGCTCTGTAGCTGATATAAGAGCCTGGATTGAAGATACATATGACTAATTTGATAAATCTATAATAAGAATAACATTAAATAATATTTAAATCTTTGTTTATTAATATATTAGATCAAAATTAGACTGAGAGTGACATGGATAGAGTTGGACAGATAAGCCTATTTATTTATATGCTGTCTAGTCAGCTTTGAACATTAAAGCACTGTCATCCTGGGTGTGGGATCACACCTGCTTCATCCAGGTTCATCCTGGTTTCCTTTAGCATGGACAGTGCTACCCACTCCCCAATTTGCCATTGGCTAAGTATCATGTTATTTTGACTAAATATATTCCAGTTTGGCTATATTTTTCTGAAGGGTAGTATAGAATGAGTAATTTGGCTAATAAGATTATAATTTCTGTAAGAGTTTGCCCAAGTTAGCTCTCAAAAAACCTGCTTTAGGAGCCTAAAGGGTACCCAGATTGAAAGTCCAGCCTAATACAGAACAGACCTGAATCTGCAAAAGACTTCAAAAAACACTGCTTTGATTGGACTTTTCATATCGTATTGTTCTAACATTTGAAGGCAATTTGATGAATGTGGCTTAGCTTCTATCCATGTAGAAGCAAAAGCAGAATAAACTGGACAAAACATTTACGCATGTAGTTCTCAAACATGCGAGAGATACTTTTCATGTATGCCGATTTGATTTGACCGTCCTTGTTCTTAGTTTTGTTCTTACAAGTTGAAATCAGTTAGGCAGCTGAGGTTCTGCATCCTAAGGTAAAAGCAGAAAATGGATGAAATATTTCTGTGGGTTTTAACTGACAATTTACTCCCTTCAGAATGGAGTTGGTTTCTCAGACTACTAAGTATGCAAGGACACAAGTGCAGATCCGGTATAAAGGTAGATATAATGTCAGGCAGAGGTACAGTGTCAGGTACAGTGTACAATATCATGGTCTAATTAACAGGCAATGGTCAAACGATCAGGCAAACAGCACAGCAGAGCAATGAGACAATCTCATGGTCAATAAACAGGCAATGGTCAAACGATCGGGCAAACAGTATAACACAGGGCAGGCAAAAATCGTGAACGAGAATACGTAGGCAAAAGATCATGAACAGAATAACACAGTCTCAATGAATAGGCTTAGCAGCGTAAACTCTATTGCTTCGTGCCGAGCAGAGTCATAGTGTGTGTATATATAGTCTGTGAAGTGAAAGTGGTGAAGATGGGCTGCAGCTGCACCCAATCAGTACTCCGGGGAAGGAGTCCTAGTGCCCGAGTGTTCGTGGGTGTCGGCGGCAGGCATGACAGTGTTCGTGTTGTGCGAAGCTGTGCCCATGAAAGTATAGGCTACTTCGGCCCATTAATGTTTCCATACTAAACAAAAATGACAAGTACCAAGCCCTTTTAAATTTCAGTAGCTGTGATCACATTATTTAATTTGAAAAGGTAATTAGTTACATTACTTGTTACTGCCAAAATCTAGTAATGGAATTAATTCTGTTTTGCTATGGTGTGTCTACTATATCACATAACTGGTAAAGGTTACTGTATACAGCTACACCTGGAGAAATCTTGATGTGGTGCAATGTGAGGTCCATGCAAGAAACAAAATACACATTAGAAAGTTTCCTTTGTAACCTGGCAACCTGTGCTCACTGAGACAGTGAAAAGTGCTCTCCACAAGGGACTGGGGTGAATTGGGCTGCACCTTTTAAATTTACCTTTAACCCCAGCTCCTCCCTCTCACCATTGCCAGAGCCACAGGAACAACCTCTCCCCAAGGTTTAAGGAGATTGAAGTGGTATATTTGAAGTGTATTGCTTCTATCCATTCATCTGACCTCATAGTCAACATTTCCATGTGACCTCAAAGGGAACTTGCTTTTTCACGAGTAATTTAGACCTTGATGTGTATAGTATGTATAAATGAGCACATAGTCTCCTGGGGCAAATTCCCATAGCCAAGTTCCCCTGTCATACAGTCAGGATTGTTCTTATGTCTGACGCAAATTCTCCTGTGTTAGGTGATTCAAAGTGTGGAGTTTTTGTTTCAGGTCCAGAACGTACTGAATTTTGTTTTTGTTGTTATGTTCTTCATCCCAAATTTCTTTAATGATGTCTAAGAAGTCACTGAGCTTATGCCTATATAATCATTTGAATGGTGAGACCCCTCTGGAGGCTTACAGGACCTCATATACTGCAAATAACAGGGGTTTCCCATTTATCCCAATTCTGAGAATCATCATGAATGGACTTAAAAATTATATTTTAAGGGTTTGATTAAACTGTTCTATGAGCGGAGATAATTCAGAGTGTCTCCGCAACACTACGTTTGTAAAAGCAATGCCCTCGATCACTCTGTTCTAATGGCTGACATTCACAACATGCTGTACACCTCCTGTGCCAAAAGAAACAGGCCAATGAGAAGGTTTTGTGTCTTATCCAAATGCTCAGCCATGGGATTATAATGTGTTCCACATGGAACACCATTTCCCTATGGTTATTCAGTGCCAACAAGTGGGTCATCTCTTCCTTAGTCTGAATGTCCCACATCACACAATATAACCTATTATTGATAACAATAAAATATGGGAGACATAGCAGAATTGGGCTGAATTTGCTGACCATATTGCTGACCATTTGCTGACCATCATTTACTCTCATTGGTTAAAGGCATGTCTCAAGAAAAAAGCACATGAAAATAGCACAAATACTGTTCTGTTGCTCTAATTTAAAGAAGAGTCACAGCTTTTTAAAGGAAATATGCTTGTGGTAACTGCCCAAACCTGATCTAAACTGTAGATGTAAGATCTAATGTACTTTCAGCAGTTGTATTGCATAAAATTTGTTTTGCCTATAATTCTCTCCTATAAGACTAATCAGTTAATGAGCAGAAAACAGCATCAATTGTATCAAGAAATGCCTACTGTGAAAAAGTGACTGAGGGTAATATTGGTTAATGAAGGCTATTGGTTAATGAATTTTTCTCCTGTTCTCTTTAGAAAGCACAAGCACTGGTCTGAGAAAGCAAATTTCTACTGAAGATGAAACATTGCTGGTACTGAAAAGATCCAGCACCACATGACGCACAAGTCCTCACCGGCAGTATGTCATCCTTTTTCTACCTCCACCTGGGGTCCACACATACCCATCTGACAACCTGCTACCATCAGATAACCCCAAGGCTTATCATAACACATGTTTGACTTTAATAAATTGCACGACCACACTTTCCCAAGCAGCACATAATATGCAGTGGCGACGGCGACACTGCTGTCCAATCAAGATGACATGGAATATCAAGCGGTCACTTTTCCGAATGCACTTGATGGGCTTGCTTTTGCTGGCCTTACTTTTCACCATCTTTCTCAGCTGCAAAGACTGGCTACCCAGTCAACCAGGACTACGAGAAAATGCTGTGGCCTACACAATGCATGGCTTGCATCCAGTAAAGGAACACGCTGAGGGCAACCAAAGCTCACTGCAAAGCCTCTGGAGGGAGTCACTTTTTGTTCCTTCTAAGCCACCTATGAACTTCAGTTCTCACGAATCAAAGTTTGCAGTCCAAAGCATCTCAGGAATGGAAGCATCTCTCAGCACTAACAAAACAAATGGCAATACCTTGCACAGAGAAATGGGTGTGGGAGAACAGCTGGCACCCAATCCATACCGGTATTTGCTGAATGAGCCCTACAAATGTCAAGATAGCAGCCCCTTTCTCATTCTGCTCATTGCAGTAGAGCCAGAGCATGTGGAGGCCAGGAATGCCATCAGGCAAACATGGGGAAATGAGAGCATGTTCATGGGTGTGCACTTTGTGCGTCTCTTTCTCATGGGCATGAAAAGCAATCCTGATGGCCTCCCTCAGAGTGAAATTGTGGAAGAAAGCTTCCAGCACCATGATATCATACAACAGGACTTCATGGACACCTACTACAATCTTACCATCAAGACACTGATGGGAATGAGCTGGGTTGCTGAATATTGTCCTCATACCAGGTATGTCATGAAGACTGATAGTGACATGTTTGTCAATACAGAGTATTTAATCCAAAAGCTGCTGAAACCAGAGTTACCAACTCAGCACAACTACTTTACTGGCTACCTAATGCGAGGTTATGCACCAAATCGCAACAAAGACAGCAAATGGTATATGCCTCCAGAGCTCTATTCCAGTGAGCGGTACCCCATCTTCTGTTCTGGCACAGGCTATGTGTTCTCTGGAGATATGGCAGGCAAGATCTACCAGGCATCTTTAAGTATACGTCGTCTGCATCTTGAGGACGTCTATGTCGGGATCTGCTTAGCAAAGCTGCATATTGATCCTGTGCCACCACCA
Source organism: Parauchenoglanis ngamensis (assembly GCA_030014255.1). Lineage (NCBI taxonomy): Eukaryota > Metazoa > Chordata > Actinopteri > Siluriformes > Auchenoglanididae > Parauchenoglanis > Parauchenoglanis ngamensis. The sequence continues at coordinate 2,429,423 of JAQMYM010000011.1, read as the reverse complement.
AATGAGTTTCTCTTCAACCACTGGAGAGTTTCTTACTCAAGCTGCAAATACAGTCACCTTATCACTTCTCACCAGTTTCAGCCCAGTGAACTCATCAAGTACTGGAATCACTTACAGAGGAACAAGCACAATGCTTGCATCAACATGGCAAAGGAGAAGAGTAGCAAATTCCGTCATAGGAATCTGGAATGGGAAAGGCTTCAGCGATGACCATAAGCATGACTCAGTGCAACAAAATATTTGAAAGCATGTGTGAATTCAATCAATACACTACTATAGGAAAGAGCACAGTTTCTGTCATTATGTAAAGTCAATTAAAACTATTTTTTAAATTTGATAGATGTTATGTATTGTAAATCCGTTAAGGTATTTTTTAAAAAAGGGATGTAAGGTAAATGTTATGTGCAAAATATAGCATGCACAAAAAGTATCATAGGTCAGATTACCTTTTTCAGGTGCCAAGTAAAATTACAGTGCAACAATTTCTCTCTAAATCTTTACTAATATTTATTTCTGTATTAAAAAAGAAAATATACAACAAATTATAGTTGATGTGAGTGTGTGTGCATATTCAGTTAGTTTATATATATATATATATATATATATATATATATATATACATGCACGGTGGAGATCAAAATTAGAGAGCAATACATACATAATTCATAAATACAAACATTAGCTGTGGGTGCACCACTATTCTACTAGCATATTTTTCAAGATAACCAAGGCAATTCAACAAAAACCTTTATATTGTAGGACATGGAGAATAGTAACCACTGAAGCAGAAAAGAAACTTACAAATGGAATATTTGATGGTTACAGCTTTTGAAAATTTGTAGAGAGTGTAGAGGTCCTTGCTTTGAATGACTTCAGTACATTTGTACTTGCAAAACATCACCAATTTCTCAAAGTGCTCTGCTTTGATCTTCTTCCACTCTTTTTCTTGTCTCTTCAGAGTTCTGTAACTGTAGTATATCTCCAATCATCTTTCAGAAATTCTCAGTCAGGTTCAGATCAAGACACTGGGATGGACATTTCATTGTTTCAATGTTCTCAGCTTCGAGGGATTCTTTACCTCTTCTGCAGTGTGAGAAGGGGAATTGTCTTGCATAATAATTGCAGGCTAAACAGGAGATGCTTGCAGGGAAGGAACCATGTTTTGTCAAAGGAGGTTCAGAGAAACATTAGCATCCACCTTGCCATGCCACATAAGAGGCCCTTCTGCTGCAGAAAACATTCCCCAATCCATCCAAACCATCCTCCTCCAAATGTAACTGATTTCTTCACACACTCTGGGTTCAGTTTTTCCCCAATTTGATGCTGAACACAATGTGTCCCATCTGACCCAACTAAATTAAACTTCCCCTCATTACTCAAGTATGGACCAGTTCTCCTCCACACAACATGTTTTTCAGCAAAGGTTAGTTTAGCCTTTTGATTCTTTCTGTTGACGAGAGGCTCGGCCAATGTGGAGTAGGCTGTACAGGAGATACTTCACAGAAGATTGTGAGGTATCTTAAAGTGTTCTCTAACATTGATTGCAGTTCTTTTTCAAATTTCTCACTAAGTTTTTATATTGTGACATGGAATATTTTTAAGTTATGAAATGCACTTCAACTTCATCCCTTCTATTTATGTTATGATTTACATGGGGATAAGCAGACTTTGAAATTTAGGAAAATGTAATTTGTTCTCTAATTTTGGTTTCCACTGTGTGACTGTGTATGTAAAATTTATTTGTGTGTGTCTCTGTATATATATATATATATATATATATATATACAGTCATGGCCGAAATTATCGGCACCCCTGGAATTTTTCCAGAAAATGCACCATTTCTCCCAGAAGATTATAGAAATTACAAATGTTTTGGTATACACATGTTTATTTCATTTATGTGCATTGGATCAATACAAAAAAAACAGAGAAAAAAGCCAAATTTGACATCATTTCACAAAAAACTCAAAAACTGGGCCGGACAAAATTATTGGCACCCTCAACTTAATATTTGGTTGCACACCCTTTGGAAAAATAACTGAAACCAATCGCTTCCCATAACCATCAACAAGCTTGTTACACCTTTAAAGGAACTAAACATGTGTATACCAAAACAGTTGTAATGCAATAGTCTTCTGTGAGAAATGGTGCGTTTTCTGGAAAAATTCCAGGGGTGCCGATAATTCCGGCCAAGACTGTATATATTATATTATATTATATCTATATCCCTAATGAGCAAGCCTGCTTATTTGGGTGTGATGGTCTGTTGTGCACAAACTTTTGGCCATGCAGTATACACAATGCCTTAATAGCACTTAAGCATTGCATGACAGTTTTTATGAAGCAGTGCTGGAGATGTTGTACTGGGTTGCGGCCCTGTAATTATTAAATGGACGCAGCGTTCAGTTCCATGCTCTTCAATTCCATTTGCAAAAGTACTGTTAAAAATTTGTCTTGCGTTCATGAGGTCCCTACTTCAATACAGCTTCTTATTTATTAAGCGCCTATGCCAATGATAATGATTTCATGCTGTCGAACTAAAATGTTAATTAAATTTATGTTTTTAACACTCTTATGTGTACTTTATGATGAATGTGATGTTAGGCAAAGAAAGCTTGATGAGGATATAAAGTACAGTAACACAGTGTCTCAAAGCTGGAGAAAGCCACCAATATCATCTTACAAGTTTTGACATTTCATGAATTCAATAAAGCATTGCTTTATAAAACATTTATGAATGTCTTGTAAAGGCACTATGTACATACCATTTAAATAATCAAGTGATACCAAAAAAGTCTGGTAAAGATGATCTACGGTGGTTTTGCGCCTGGGAGGTTGTGGGGTCGGATCCCTGATTCGCCCTGCACTCGGATCCCAGCTTCCTTCCAATGCTAGGTTATATCTGTGGACCCTGGGGAGCCCTGACGGCCCCGCCCCGCCCCGCCCCACCCCGCCCCGCCCTGCCCTGCAACCCGACACGTGCAAACAAAACAATACGCATACATTTATGAGAAGTCGAATAGTCTCAATGATACAAAGAAAGCAGTCTGGCTTTTTTGTTTGTTTGTTTATTTCCTCACAAATTCATTCACCAATTTGACAAACTCAAGCTGTTTAATGGCCACCAGTGACATCGTGTAGAGTCTTCTTTGGCCAATTTTAGCTCCGGGTTTGTTTTTAATCCAAACCATCCATCCATCTGTTATCTACACCACGTATCCATCAGGGTCACAGAGAAGCTGGAGCCAATCCCAGCTGACTTCAGGTGAGAGGTGGGGTACACCGTGGACAGGTCACCAATCTATCACAGGGCTAACACAGAGACGAACAACATCACACTCACATTTACACCTGCGGGGAATTTGGAGTAGCCAGTAAACATAATCTGCATGTCTTTGGGCTGTGGAAGGAAACCAGAGCACACAGAGGAAACCCATGCAGTCACAGGGAACACATGCACACTCCCTACAGAACGGCCCCAATCGGCCGGCAGGTTTGAACCCAGAACCTTCTTGCTGTGAGGCGACGGTGCTTTTAATCTGAACCATCAGCGATTAATCATTCTCTGACTCCTCTTAGGTATTCAGGGTTTCTCTTCATCGGCACTCTTATTAGTGTAGCTTCAGTTAAAAACAGGGACACCTAACTGATCGCGTCTTGGTTGCAAATTCACAAACACGCTAATAACGGTTTCCAGTTTATTTCAGGATCTATGACTACATACAGTGACTCATTTTCTATTAATCCTGTTGCATAAACTGACGGATAAAAACCTAAAAATCTGTATCCCGAATAGGCATGTGTGTTCAATATAGCTGTGTTTGTTTTGTCTACAAAGCTCCAGTTAAGCGTCGAGGTCGAGGTGGTGTTTTCTCGAGGAACCCTGAGCCCAGAGCAGCAGAAGAAGGTCCCGCTCAGTCAGACCAGAGAGCAGGAGCACCAAGTAGACGGTGAGCGAAAGATCGCTCCAGTTTCCTTGACATGAGAAAAAAAAATCTTGCTGGTTAAAGTCTGTTATTCCCTGTTTTTCCTCGATGTTTTAGCTAAGAATGAGCTGCGGTACAGGTACGAAATCAAATATCGCACGGCTACTATCATGGAAGAAGATGCTTTAAATCAGCCAACATCTCAAGGTACTCCGTAGAGACTTTTGAAATATATATCAGTTTCTAGGTTATCTCGGTGTAAAAAGCCAGGCGTTACTGATTCTGTCTTCACACAGAGGCGGATCTTTCTCTGCACATGCTCAGTGAGAGTGCGTGCGGCTCCGTCGTGGTGTACGTCATCCCCGAGTCCTCCACCCTGCTACCAGCTGTAAGATTCAGAGTCAACCATTATATTATGCTAATAGGCTCATGGAGGCTGAGCGGGAACCCTGTGATATGAATCCTGCTTTATAAAGCTACAGTTTGTCACTGATGGTTGTAAATAAAGGACAGCTCTGTCTCTACTTTCTACGAAGGATGTGAAAGTATACGTGGGTCAGTGGCGCACTGCCCTGCTGCGTGCCGCGCTGCTTCCACCTGCTGGGAGTCTGCAGGACGTGCTGTCCGCTCTGGAGCCTCAGGTCAAGCAGGTGATCGACACCATGTCCTTCAGCCACCCGGAAATCATAGGTGCTCTCAGCGACCGCATCCGCATCAGCCAGGTCAGCAAGGAGAGCCTGGTCGACAGCATGAGGGCCATCAAGTCCAGTCCAGGTCAGATGTCCGCTCTTTAGAGCAGCTAATATATAAAAATGTGTGTGCTGATATAGGAAAATGATCAGTGGCAGCGTGGTGTGATGAATTTACAACCCCTAAGCGGATATTTTGAAAGCCTTTTCACTTAAGGAAATTATACCAGAGTGCTGCTGAATTCTCTCATTTTTATGTCAGTATTCAAATCGCAGGTTTTTCGTTTCTATAGTAACAACTTAGACAGGAGCTCGTATTGCGGACGATCCGGATAACATAAAACGTAACGTCATATGATGACGCTTTCTGTAAGGAGATGTTTATTTAACATTTATGAAAGGAGTCAGCGTTTTGTAACAGTCAGGACGTTTTCCTCCATGGGAAAGACTGCATGACGAGAAGAGTTTGCGCGCTCTGTGGTTTCTCTGTAACATGAGAAAACTTCAGAAACAGGCTGGTGAGGGAACTGGTGAGTTTACAGCTACTATAACATTTACTTACATAAGCTTTGCGTGTAAATGTTCTACGACAGTAGCTATAAATGTTTAAAAAGCACAGGTCATGACTAAATGGAACGTCGCAGTTATTGCACAGTGGTGGTGTAAGAGGAATAAAACACTTCGGAATGTTCTGTAATGGGAAAGTAATCAGCTTGGGGATGGAAACAGTAACTGCATCGTGTTGTGTATTGCTTATAACGGCACACCTTATATAATCAGCATCTTCTGACCAATCCGAATAAAGAACTGAACTGTAATGAGATCATTGAAATTTATTTCATTATGCTGAATCTGTATTGTGTTTTCTATTTACCTGTATAATATATATTTTTTTCCTACCCCAGGTTATGAAATCACGTTCAGCCTCTTGAACCCAGACCCAAAATCCCACAGCCTGCACTGGGACATCGAGGGAGCCGTTCATAGCTACATCCAGCCTCTTCTGAACAAACTGGCCCCGATAGCGAACTTCTCTGTGGACTCGCAGGTACTTCAGTATGAACTGTCTGAGAGCATTTTGCTCTTTCTGGTACCCAGTAGCTGTTGTGTTGTGCAAACCCGAAACCGCCTCTCCCTGTCAGATCCTGTACTACGCAGTGCTGGGGGTCAACCCTCGTTTTGACAGCACCGCATCAGCGTACATTCTCAACGCAGCCAGCCTGGCACACGTCATCAATCCTGTGGAGGCCAGATTAGGTGGGGAAGCTTCTAGTATGCGTATTAAACTAATCATCAATAAATTCAAGGCTTCAAATGACATCAGATGTATTGGCGCCCAGCAAGAGAAAACCTTGTCTCTTGATTGAATATCGTGAAAGATTTTGCGCTGCATTCTCTCATCTAGGCTCCAATGCCGCATCTTCATACCCGGTGCTGAACTTCCTGCTGTATGTACCCGAAGCCCATCACTCCCCACTCTTTATCAGAGACCACAGGAAGAAGGAAGTTCCGTCAAACGCCTTCCACAGCCCTCGCTGGGGGGGGATAATGGTACGGTCTGTTTTATTCACCATCACCGTGCGCGTTTTCTTTGACTGGTTAATATGTCTGTCTCCTTTTTTTATTTTATTTATTTATTTATTTTTATAAAGGTATACAACGTGAAAGACATGTACGGACCTGAGATGGAATTTCCTGTCGATATCAACATCAACATGGCCAAAGTAATGGGTGTCTTCTTGGCACAGTTAAGGTCCGTCTCGGAAGTTTACATTTATTTATTTTTTTATGTTTTGCCCAATACGCAGTTTTCTATCACGTTTCACTCTCTCTCAGGCTGTTATTGGGAGTACAGAAGACGCACCCTCCTCCCGGTTTCCTTCTGCAGAGCCCAGGCAGTGCGGGATTGGCCGACTGGGAGCTGGACCGGCTGCTGTGGAGTCGCAGTGTAGAGAACGTGGCTACTGCTACGACCACCATCACCTCGCTCACTCAGCTCCTCGACCAGATCAGCAACATCGTTATTAATGACAACATCGCCCAGCAGGTGAGCGAGCACGGCTCATAGCACAGCCTCATAACTCACCAATAATAACAACAATTAGAAGCTGGAATTCTAATTCAAGTAGAGAATAAATGATGTGGGGTTTGTTGTTGTCGGTGGTGTGTGTATATATATATATATAATGGAAAAATTTCAATAAACATATTTTAGAGAAAAAAGTGTCACCACAAACCGATAAATAATATCATGTTTCTTAATAAATAAAAATTGTAATCATTGGCAAATTGCTGTGGTAAAAAAGCCCTTTGGGAAAATAATAACCCTATCACTAATTACTTTCCTATAAAGGCATTATTTAAAAATGGATATTTGGAAATTACTTCTACTGACTAATAGATTAATACAGAAGTCATCAAAGACAACATTTGCGATATTGAAAATCTAGGGTCGGTTCATGACCTTTTACTATGATTTTTCCTTTTTTTTTTTCTTCCTCCGGTTGTTATATGGACAAAATTTGGCTTATCATTTAAGTTTTTGTTTACATTTCTCTCTTTCGTTTGTTATTTACCCAGTGGTTTGTGTTGCAGGTGTCCAACGCGGTGTCGTCGCTCCAGGCTGCCATGGCTGAGCTGGAGGCCGGGAACTTGGCCTTCGCTCTGCAGTACAGTCGGGAGGCTATACTGGCTTCTGAGAGAGCGTTTTTCGACCCCTCGCTTTTGCACCTTTTATACTTCCCTGACGACCAGAAGTTCGCCATTTACATCCCTCTCTTCTTGCCCATGTGTGTGCCCATTGTGCTCTCGCTGCTGAAGATCATCAGTGAGATTAGACAGAAACGTGCTGACAAGCTGGCCAAAAAGGACTGAGAGAACACAAATGCACACAGAATTTGGTGCCTGTGAATGTTTCTATGCACTGATTTTTCGTTACACTGTAAAGACAGTCTGTTGTGTAGATATTTACAGTCCAATACAAGGACTATATTTCCTGTCTAAAGGCTGGAAAGCATAACTACTTTTAAATTCCTCTTGAGTCACTAAACCATTTATGAGTTTTCAGGGTTGTTGTTTGTTTTTTGTTTTTCTTTTTTCTTTTTCCTCACCGAGAAGAGGAGTGTTGGTCATATCAGTGTTCATGTAGCCCTTTCGTACATTTAAACATTTGTCACTAAATCTAGACGCAGGCAAACACGTAGGTGTCTGTCAGAATCTATGACGTTTACTAGTTATTTCCTCTTCCAAAAACAAGGTTTGTCGGGGTTCAGCATAATATGCAGAAAATATATATAAAAAAAGACACAACAAGACCCCACGCAAAAAAAAACTCCAAAGTGGCCTAAAAAGTTTGGGTATTGGAAAAGTGATATTAATTTTACTTTATTTTCTCAGTCTTTGTACGGGAAACCAGTTCACCCTGGTGTGCACCAATGATCTGATTCACAGTATCTGCAATAAGCCTTTTCTGTCATCACTTAGTATGTAAATGAGGTTGTCGATGTTAGTGTTGTTGCCTTGGCAATGCACGTCCCTGGATTTGGAGGGCGGAGCTTCTGAAGGAGCACTGAAGCGAAGTGGGAATTTATGTGCCTGTTGAGTTCAATTATCAACAATCCTTCGCCAGAATCAGTAACTCCCCATTTAAATACAATGCTCCAAAACAAGATTAATTTGGCCAGAAACCTCACAAACAAACAATAAAAGCACCACCACCCATGGACTTTCCTTGTTTTGGATAACCTTGTTCCAAAACTAGCATAATTTGGTGTAAAACCGTGACCCTGGTAGTTTTCCCCAATCAGAAATCTGCAGTTAAATTGCTTTGCCTCTAACTAAAAGCAACGTTCGTAATTCATCTATCAAAGACCGTGTGTAATGTGTGTTTTGTCAGAATAATGGTCGGGTTCAGCATTCGAGTGTCCACTTTTGTCCACATTGCTGGAATTTTTTTCGGTTCACATGGCAATGGGACAACTTGTCCAGAGCACTGACAAACCACAACAAATGATAACTAAACAGTGTTTTTGAGAAATCTGTGTGATTTTGTAATCGGGTTCATTTTAATTTGCCATGTACGTATGCATCTGGACGCCATCTGGAAAACGGCGAGCACTGTACAATGCAACCAGGATGCCCTGTATATGACAAGCTGATATTGTGTTGGTACATGGTATGGTTTCTTTTGGTTATTAGTCTTGTTTACTCTCTAAAATCTTAATATTAGGATAAAATCCTCTTCTAAGGAAATTGTTCAACTGTCCTCAAAGTTTTGTCCAAACAGCTGGGACATATTGAGTATTTGAAACATTTTTCTATGATATTTTTTAGCTACTTATTTTCCCTCACAACACTCTGAGGCAGCACGTGATGATAAAATCTGTTAAAATAATTTATTGTTTTTATATGTGATTTAAATGAAATTTGTTTTTATTGGAAAATACCACTTTATCTGTGGCTGTAACATTTATGACCACTGTAGTCTATGGTGCTCGATACCAGATTAATGATTCCAGATGGGAGAATCTGTGAGTTGTGGTTTTTTCCCCCTTTTGTAATTGCGATATTACTTGATTTACAATCTTATGTATTCATTTCTTTTACTTTTCTGTTGAGTTTTCCCAGCAGAACACAAGGTTTGTGAAAATATGACTTGAATCCTTATGACATTCGAACTCTTATAGACATGCTTTTTGCCATGTGAAAGTAAAATATGAGTTTAATACTATTAGGCATTAACACTATGAAGTAACACATATGGAGTAAAGCCATGAGCATTAGTGACCTTAATCTGGCATGTGGACATGTCTCTGAAACAGTCACACAAAACTAAAAAGCCATGTAATTAATGGTTTTATGAAATATCTGAACTGTGCATGATACAAATTTATTTATTTTAATAGTTTTCTTTAAGAAGAAATTATGCCGATTCTTTAAAGGTGCGTTAGGCAGGATTAGTCATCTCTGTAGGTGGGAGTGGCATTTGAATGTTTTTGGTTTGTTGGGGTTTTGTTTTTCTTTTTATCCCTTGAGCCTACTGGACAATTCCCATCCATGTTCACAAATCTCTGCTATCTACCATGGCCCTGGTGTGGTCAAAAAAAGAAATCTCACCAGAAGTCACTATTGGCTCTCTGAAATGTCACTAAAAGTCGCAAGATCGTGTAATGATGTCACACAATATGTAACCACGTCTAATTTGCGTATGTCAATTAACTGACAACGTCCCGTTGTCTATGTTCTTGCATGTTGAACGAAGTACCTTGACAGACATAGAGCAGATTTCGTGTCTGCCTGCCCTCCAATGACGTTAGCCGAGCTGCGTAGTATCCGTTATCTCTGTACGATGTCTACGTCTGTGTAATAACAGTGGCTGATTTACATAGGTCGATCATTACTTTATAAATGTGGGCAACGCTAGAGCACAAGGAAAGCCAGACATGACGTCATTCACAAATTAGTGAAAGGAGATCTTTGCTGTTGCTTGAGAATGAGAATGGAGGTTGCCAAAGTTGCGAGGAGTCGCCAAATTTGTCGCTAGATGAGATTTTAAGTCACTAGAGAGTGTCAAAAAGTCTCTAACTTGGCATACTGTGTGGCCTGTAGTATGTCTATAAAATGACTGTGAGGGGACCCATCCAAACACAAACAAGCATCCGGACCGGAAGTCAGTTTTCCAAACTGGGTTTCACTTAGGCTGACGTCATGGCTTAAATCAATATTTTTTCATCCTGTCTTAAATATCTTCGAGGTCATCTGTACGAGTAAGAAATTAAAAAAAAAATCGACTATTGCACCTTTAAAAATCTTTCAGTTAAAAAAAGTCATTTAAAATTGACCTTCGTTGGTAATTTAAAGGGCTTAGAACTGTATTTCGTCCGCCCTCTCTGTGGAATCAACCGTTATACAAATTAACCATAGACAATTTTACACCTCCTTTAAGTTAGGCGTGTCTCCAGTACGTGACCGCGCATATCTCGGTTGAGTCTCAAATGGCTCCTTGTTGTATATGTAGGGCACTAAGTAGGGTGTTTAAAACGGCACCGTACACTCGTGACGTAGTACACCTATATAGTAAGTAGGGCGCCATTTTGATTTCAGCCCCTGATTTGTATTGGTTTGCAGCACCGGGGCAGCGCAGAGGAGCAGGAAGAAGCGGAGACGCCATCTTAGGTGCGAGACGTGTTTTTGTCCTTAGCGTGTTCGGAAGCCCTTTTGTAAAGTTACCTCTGGTAAGTCTTGCTTTTAATCTCGATAAATCGATTAGCCTTAAATATTAACGATTGCTAAGGTTTACTTCGGCGTGCATGTTTGTAAAAAGCTTGTTTGTTTGTGTTAGAATATGTCTAGCGGTGGAGTGATCCGAGGCCCTGCGGGAAACAACGACTGTCGGATTTACGTGGGCAACCTGCCTCCCGACATTCGCACCAAAGACGTCGAGGACGTTTTTTACAAATATGGAGCGATCCGTGATATCGACCTGAA
>JAQMYM010000011.1:2388619-2410427 GCA_030014255.1 Parauchenoglanis ngamensis | reverse complement strand
AACAAAATAAAACAAAAAAAGCACGATTTTCAGATCCGGAGTGGCTGCTGCGAGCTGCGCTCGCGCCGCCATTACATTACTATGTGTACTGGATATACTGGCATCCCATCCAGGGGGTGAATTCACCCACCCTGTGGCCAGTGTTCAAGGGGTAGGCTCTGGATCCACCAGTAGAAAAAGGGTACGCAAGATGAATGAGCAAAGAGCTTTATGCTAACTTGTGTAGCTAAATGAGCCATTTCGAGAATAAATAAAATTTGTGAACGTACAACATGTTAAATTAACGTAAAATCATGAACATTAATAATTTGAACATATAAAGTCAAATGAATTATGTGACATATATTACGAAGCTGGAGGCGGGAGAACAAACTCGTTTCCACACAGCCTGAGGTAAACGAGCCTTAAGAAAGAGCGCGAGCTTGTCTCCTTCTCCTCTCCCACCCTAATGCATTGTGGGATGAAATAAAACGCGGGCTGTAGGAAGCTAGTGGAAAACGCTAGTAACGTGCTGGTAGAGACGGCGCCCTAGCCAATCAGAGGGCAGGCGCAGTGAGGTGGGCGGGGCTTAGCTTTTCTTTCCACCCTTCAGGATACGTAGCTGAATATGAGTGAAAAGCGCAGCCGCTGCATGGACAGTAGAGAGAGGTGAGAAAACTGTCTTGTAGGTGAAGCGTGGTGTCCGGTGGTTCAAAAGAGACAAGCCTGAAGTAAAGCAGCTCACTGGTGCAGAACTTATCAAAACACGGTAAGCAGTATGCGTCTTGTTCGCCGCTTGTCATGACATTTATCCGGCATTTAAAGCTTTCCGTGCACGCCGACAAGTTTATTAGAGAAGTGCGTGAAGAGAGCAAGCATGACCTGCAGATACGCCACGACATGGCAGCTCTGCTCAGGACGGATTTATTACGGTTATTCCGTGGATTAAATACGTTTCACACGGACAATATGATATATATTTACGTGTTTTTGTGATTTTGTTTGCTCGAGTGACGTCGATTTTACGTTTCAGGTTGTTAATCTTATGGGAACACTTAAAAAGTTCACCTCACAGGAACAGGTTAATTCATAAATCATCAATTCCTTTTTAGTTCAAACTAATCTGGATTGTTTTTTTTTTGTTTTTTTTTCTAGATTTGATTTTTTTTCCAAGGCAAATCCCGTCCAGCGACAGCCAGGCAGATTGCACAGGCACAGCTTGATTTTATGTTTTGAGGTTTTTTTTTTGTTTTGTTTTTTTCCCCATCAAGAAAACTGGATTAAATTATTATTTTTTCCTCCTAAAAACATCAACCTATATTTATATCAGTGTCTATCTACATATCTATAAGATTTGCTCAGGTCAGGTTGAACAAATGGCTTTTCAGGAAAAGTATTCAGCTCAGATTTATTTATATAGCGCTTAACAGTGAATATTGAAGCATCAGCTTTACAGATATTCAGCTATAGATTTAGGTTTGTCCCTAATGAGCAGGTCAGGGGTCACAGTGGCAAGGAAGCGCTCCCGGACACCCCATTTACACCAGTGCAAACCAGGTGCTAATCCTGGGCTGGAACCATTGGTGCAACTTGTGAACCTTGTAAGAACTGGTTTGCTTTTCCACGGGCTGTAGGGCCAGGGTCATCGTGTCACTGTATACGTCACCGCTTTCCCAAAAATGCTGGTGCTCACAAAGTTTAATTGGCCTTGTAAGTCATAATAAGCCCCTGTTGTAAACGGTTCTTGGTTCTAGGCCTGTTGGTGCCTTTCTCATTAGAGCAGGTTCTTTGGCTGTTGAAACGTGAAGAACTGGTTCGAGATTAGGCACCGGTTCTCACCGGTCACCGGGACATCAGCCGATATGAAGAAACCTCGAGAGGAACCAGGAACCAGACAGGTCTCCAACTGTTTACTACAGAGTCAAGCAGTGCTTGAAAAGATCCATATAAGCATCCAGGTCATTTTGTTTGATCCAGCATATCCTGGTGACGTTATTGTTAGATTTGAGCATAGTTTAGGGTCCACACCCCTAGTCCGAGGGTATGGGCTTCGTTCAGCTGTTAGGGGTCCAAACGCTGAACCTCACATGTGATCGTGATTGGTTGGGTCTTGAACCACCAGAAGATGATTTTTTTTTTTCAGTGAGCACTGAAACCCTATTTATTTATTTATTTATTTATTTATTTAACTTGAGTTGATTTCTGCTCAAATGTGCATAGGACTTAAAAGGATGATACTATCCAGATCTGAGTTAATTAAAGTTAGTTTTGGCGTACGCCTCTGTACAATTGCCAAGCTATAGGTTGTATTAAAACCGGGTCCCCTAGTGGTTGGTGGTTGAATTACTCACCCTATCAATGAAATGCATGGTTTATTGCTTGGACCCCTGTCATTGTACCGTATACTTCCTCTAGATGGATTGGTGTAGAGAAACTGACTATGCAACAATCTGTACAACCTTTCACAAAGTTAGCTGGATAGAGTGATGGGTGACGATTTTGAATCGCCAGTTTGTGAAATTTCTTCAGCTCAGATCAGTCAACTTTCTACATTTTCCACAAAATGTAGTTCAAAGCACTGCGCTAACTTAAGCATCCAGTTCGATTCCTTAAACCTGGTTTATTTTTTTGCTAAACACATTAATGTCCAAACACAAAGTATTCCGTATAATTCTGGCCCTGGAGTCCACATGAGTGACTTAAGCCTGTCCTGGATCCGTTTGCATAAAATGTATCCAGCAATTGTGCGTTTATGCCTCAGATTTGCACAACTGTTCATACTCCTCTTACACCGAATGACATTTAAATCTGTCTGGTTGAACAGGACATGGCCTTGCACTGCCCGCTGAAGCTCAAACTACCCACTCAAATTCATTAGCAGCTTATTGTATTTGTCCCTGGACAACACCGAGCGTATATAGCATCGAGTATTTTACTCTCCAGGAAGTCCAGTATGCTATTTCCTGTGTTGTCCGGCAACAAGGATTTGGTTTGTTCTCTTTCTGCTGGGTGGAAAATGGGAGACTCTCAGAGCCTTGATGGAGGTGGCCTTTTTAACCGTTTGTTTCCTTTTAGTCAGCTGCACCAGTTCCTTAACTGAACGCAAGATAACCGTAAACTTGGACGCGTCCCAGACGTCCCTCCTTATTTCTTCAATTTGCAAAACCAGACACGATATTGCTGCCCAGATATGGTTGTGATTAGTGTAAATCTAAATCTCTGTGTGCTTCTGAACAGAAGCTGAATCCATTGCATTAGCATTGAAAGCTTGGCTAAGAAATGGTGCATTTTGCTCATACTTGCATTTCATGTGACTGCAGAGAAAATGCAGAACATGATACCACTTATCCAGCTCAATATATCCAACTCAAAGGGCGTTCTGCAAAATAGAGGCAGGAGTGTACGTATCATAATGTTCTTGGTTAATAAAAAAAAACCACCGTGACTTAAAATGATCTCTTAGATGGCGTACATATTTTTGCTTGTTGGTATTAATCACTCCAAATGGTTAAGGAACAAAAAACCTTTGGTTTACATGCCAATTTCAGCAGTTTATGAATCAAATAAGGTCCAACTCCAATCCTGGTGCTGGTGACTCCCCTGATCACTTATTGATTAAACTCTCCAGATAATGACTAGGGTTACAAATGATAGAAAAAGCACTGGGTTTCACTCGGTTGATGTGAAATCATTAATTGCCACTAATTGGGGGAAATGGGCTGATGTGCACTCTATAAACAGCAGTTAATTTCGACAATGTGCCACTTAACAGCTAGGTGTTAAACTAATGACTCTGAAACATTACAACTTGTACTACAACCTGTCTGGCCTGGTTTATACATAGAACTACAAACATCATTTTGACAATCTCATTCCACACGAACGCAAAAAATAATTTGCATAATTCTGCCTTTCCCAAAATATACGTACATGTGGACGGATTCCGAGTAAGCTGGAAGTAGCACGTTCTCCGACTCGGAGCTCCTTTGTTTCCTTTATAACCGGACTTCTGTGCAACAGCACAGGCTTTCATTTAGTAGGCAGTGTTGGCGTCAAGTAGCTAGTTTTGATTTTGAGAAAATGTCCAATTCCAGTCGATGGAGTGACCCAGCCTTGGAGATTTGTGTGTAAAGCCAGTAATGGCTTTGATCAGATCATTGGTTGGATGGATTGTGTTCTCTAGCTAGATATGCTTTACTGTCATTATCCAGTTCTTGACCAACACGCACACCAAAAAAGACACCAGCCAATCATGGGTGTCTGTCGGCTCGTGTATGCGGAGGAGGGTGGATAGCACTTTCCTTTGAGTGTATTACGCCGCCCTGTGATGCAGCATCATGAAAAGATGTCTCCGAGGAGGTACACGCTGACTTTCACAGTCACCTATTGGGAGTGGCTATGAATTGGCAGGTGAGCGAATGATTGGGAATGCTTGTGTTCCAGTTCAGGTTTGGTAAATATTCATAGAATTACTAGAGTTCCTTTACAAAGGAACCGTTTAGCAGAGCCATTTTGTTGCAGGAACAGAACTCTGACCCAGAATTATGCCTAACGTCTGAGTCAAAGCCGCACCATGTGGCGCTCATGGCTGGTCAGAACTGGCTGCAGCTTTCACTGGGAGGAAAACGCAGCAGGGTTCCACTTGAGCCTGTCGCTAAGCAATGCGCCGGGGGTGGGTGGGTGGGTATGGGGGGGGACGTGGTGCCTTCATATGCATGTGCAGCCTTGCTTTCAAAGAATAACCATGTTCTGTGATCGGGCCTAATGAGCTGAGAACTGGCGATTTCTAAATCGGGAGGCGAAAGGGAGAAAATAGTCCTTGGCTGCTTTTAAAAATAGCCTTGTTCTCTTGTAATAGAGGAACGTTTTTAATGGAACATATGCTGCATATTTATTCTCTGATAAGGAAATGAACGCTGTCCTGATGCAGTTTCTGATCGATTTGATTACATTTGCACCAACATGGACCACCATTTTTCCAACGTTCACTTCGTCCCCTTGTGTGTTTTAGACATCATGACTGACAGAAAGGCCGTGATCAAGAATGCTGACATGACCGAGGACATGCAGCAGGATGCTGTGGATTGCGCCACCCAGGCCATGGAGAAGTACAACATTGAGAAAGACATTGCTGCCTACATCAAAAAGGTAACATTGAGTGAAGATTATCATTTGTATGAAATGTAAAGATGATCAGAGGTGTTGCCATGGTTACACAGGTTTGCATTTCCTGTAGAAGTGATTGATGGAGATGTGGTTCTGGTGACGAGGCACCAATTAGCGTATTGAGCTGCCTTCAAGTTTAAATCGCAGTTCCTCTAAATGTTCTGCAAATTAGGTTCTCTGTTACAATGAAAAAGATCTAAGCAGCATTTTGGATCAATTTTTCATTGCGAATAATGACCCTAGCAAGCGTTTTAATGATTTGATTACTGAACACTGGATTTTTCTGCTTTACCCCCAGGAGTTTGACAAGAAGTACAACCCCACGTGGCATTGCATCGTGGGACGAAACTTCGGCAGCTACGTGACGCACGAAACGAAGCACTTCATCTACTTCTATCTCGGTCAAGTGGCCATCTTGCTGTTCAAGTCCGGCTGAGAAAGGCTTTCCATCGCACAAATTCTGAGCTTAAGCTCCAAATCTGGACTGTGATGCACTGATGACTGATGCCACAATGCACACATACACACACATGCATACACACACAAACACACACACGCACATCTATACACACATGTAAACATGACTATACACTTGCTCACCCTGAGAAAATGGCTATGGAGGCTGTGCATAAGTGCATGGACCATGTACAATATTTAATTTGTATATGTTGCTTTTCTGTAGTTGCTCTTGAGTTTAAAGCAACTTTTTTTGCTGAGTATTTTTGCAAAGTTGAATTTTGTTTTTGCACTAAAGTTGTATAAACTGCTTTGACTGCTGCCTTTAAGTAATATTAAAGAACAATACATCATGTGTTAAGTGTGTCCTTTTTTTTTTTTTTAAACCCTCCCCAAGCTTTTACTTTTGTAAATTTGAATATAGATTTAACTGCATCTCTGATCAGTCAGCTTTTTGTGACCGTGATGAGGTTAAGAGAAGCAAGGCTTTTCTGCTTCATGTCTGATTTTGACTTTCTTAGCAATGCAAAGAAAATTTCAGTGTACTACACATGCATCTGTGCTGACAAAGGCAATTTTACTTCTCTACCAGTGCTCTAACCCTAGGTTTTACACATTTGCCCATACAGGCATCAATGTGACTACTCGTAATGTGTTACGGTTGAATATAATATATGTTAATTTAAAACTGGCCTAATAAACATGCTTATTCTACCAATGTCGTGTTTTCACTCTCCAAAGGCTGTCTTAATATGTTTGGTCTGATCTTGCTCAACAAAGTAAATTTTTCTCTTAAGTTAGATAAGCATGCTCTACACGTATGTAACTGGTTTTTATGAACACTGAATAACCACAATATAAATCACAAGTGGCTGTGAGAATTACCCAGATTCGTTTTTATGTGCATCAACAACGTGATTTATGATGCAGTATTTTCAACATGACGCATACGACGGTCATGCAGCCAGTTTTCACTGGAAACTCTATAGGTCCAACAGGAAACAGACCTGAAACAGACCCAACAGGTCCTAGGACTGTTTGCAGATGACCCAGAGGACGATGCTAGCCTTGATATGACCTTGTGCGCTTTTCTGGTGAAGTGATTGCTAGATTTCAGATCCATTCCAGTTCTTGCAAAGTCTTGTAACTTGGGCTCTTAAGAGACTCCACACTGGGCTCTTGGGGGACCACGGTGGATGTCGGTGCCTCCATCAAACTATTACTGTTGAGTCTCTCCCAGCCATGCTCCAAAATCTAGTCGGAATCCTTCCCAGAAGAGTAGAGGTCTTCTTTATCATCCTGTAATGGGATATCAGACTTTTCCCATATAGTGTATGGCATAATGGACACTCTCCAGTAAATCATGAAAATCTAAAATACAATAGGTTCATGCTATAGGATAACGGAGATACAGGAGACTTTTAATTTACCGACTTTTAGTTTAAAAACGGCACACTTCCGGTTGACACCGGCAGTGGATCGCGGTTAACATGGTAACGCCGCTATTTTGCCCTTTTCAAGATGGCCGCCGAGGCATCTTCATTTGAGTCGAGCTCGTTTATATGTCGTGATCGAGATTTAGGTGGATTTCACCCCGCTTCTTCTTCCACTCGGAGTACTTTACTGTCGGCGGAAGTTCAGTTCAGTCGCTGTTTCAGCAAACTAAAAGCGCTGAGGCTCTCTGACAACCCGGGCTTTAAAACCGAGCTGAACCTGCTGTTGGACCAGCTGATCTCCGAAAACTACAGCAGCAGCTTCGTAAATGAAAACATACGACCACAAGTACTTCAATCTTTCACTCACTGACTCTATACTCTGGTTTATTGTTTCTTATTGAACACAGCTAACTAACTACATAACAGCAGATTTCACACAGGGCCTCAACCTGCACAGATATGTCACACTTAACCAGATATTTGCATCAAAACTCGACTGTTTTTGTTGAACAAACTTATGGAAATGATCAACATATCCCAGGAAAAAAATATTTTTGAGCACCCGAGGACTTCAGAACCACTTTGACACCGCACGCTGTTTGCATGTTGCTTAAATTTCTGAAATAGCGATTTGTTTTGTCTCATTTCTATCTAAATCACTGAACGTAAAGCATTCGCTCTTTCAATGCCCCACAGGATGTGTGCGCGCTGCTTGTGCACGCCAGCCGATTGGTGCCTCACAGCCAGGAACACCTCGTTGTCAAACTGTGCCAGTTGATTCACCAGCTTCTGAACCAGCTACAGGTACGTCACGATGGCACGGAGACCAACTGGATCACAGCGATCCTGAGCTCGCGTTCCTGTCTGTGTGGAGTTCCATACGTGTTCACATGAGTTTCCTCTGGGCTCTTCATTTTCCTCCCACCTCCAAAAACACGCCTCTAGTGTGTGTGTGTGTGTGTGTGTGTGTGCGTGTGCAAATTCCTGTCTTGTGCCCAGCGTTCCTGGGATAAAGCAGCTACTGAAGTTGTATACGTTAATAAATAAGCATTGATATTTATTTCATGCTTTTTTGTGAAGACTTGGACTTGGCTTGTTGTAGGTTATCGTGGATGAGCAGGCGTTGGATGTGCTTGTGTCGTACTGTGTACGCGCTCTGCACACGTGCAGCTCATGGACACACACCGAGGTCCTGCTCGCGCTCTCCTCAGTGCTGTACGCCAATGGAGCCAGGTGTCAACGGGTAAGCCTTATTCTGATCTCTATATGGAAGTCATTCTTGTTTTTGTCTGTGTGACCTGATGGTTTAGCTCGCTCTTGCTCCTTCAGGACCTTCCAGATCTTCTTGGGAAGGATGGTATTCTTCTGAAGTATGCCGACCCCAGTCAGAGTGATGTGGAGCTCCGACGCTCGGCTGTTCACTGCGTGGCCAACCTGTGTGTCGGGTTAGTCACTTCAAGTTCAGAGATTTATGCAAACGCAAAGACTACATATGTGACCCGTCACATCAGATCAGGCCGCAGTTTGGCTGATTTGAGTTCTGCGTAGTTTCAGATTCCTGCTTCAGTAAGCTGCATTTGGATACCAGGTTATTACTGTATCACGTCCACACGTCACCATAGCAACAGTGCGAGTTTGTTTACGAGATGGGCCTCGGGGAAAACTCCGGAATCTTATTTTTAGACTATTTAAATGAGGATTCCGTGACGTAATAAAAGAGGGAATTCTCAGCCTCATTCCGACACCAGGATTTCCTGCTACCCGGAAAAATAACCCCATCCAGCAGCGCCAGAACATTTCTGTCAAAAATGCCGTAACCCGCTTGGATAGTGATCATTAAAGTGCTTTAAAACAATGTTTAGGATTCAAATTTCTTGATTCTGTTGAAGGATTAGGAAGATACAGTATTAAGCAACCAATTTTTGTCAAGAACAATTGCACCTGCCACACATTATTGGCCACAGGGCAAAACTAACCTGTCCGACTTGATACCTGTCTCGATATGACTTCTCGCGTATCCTGATGAAATGACTACATAGATATAATTTTTAAAGTATTTATTATATTTTACCATCTGGTGTCCCTCAGGGCTCAGTTCTGGGACCACTCTTGTTCTTGTCTGGTGTTTTTTTTTTTTTTTTTTTTAAACCTAACAGAATAATTAGTAGATGAAACAATGGTCTTTGACTAAACTGAGACGAGTCAGAGGTTCATGTGACCGGGAATAAGCTGTAGAGAATGTACATCATGTCTCTTAAGAGTCCAGGAATCTGCGCAAAAACCAGATTGCTTTCACTTTCACAATAGGGCCTTTGACCTCCAGCGACCTTTGAATTCATGTCAGATGGGTATATTGTTTGCCCGAGTACACTCTTAAATTTGTTTGGCATGCATTTTAACACACCAGGAAAAGACATCCTGGCTGTCTGGGTGAAATGATTAAGACTAGGACGCGATCAAGCTGCTGGTCATTTCCGGGGATAGTAGAAATTTAGTTTAATAGTAATAATGATGTATAATTACTTGTGTACCTGTATTAGTGTTCCTGGGAATCCCTTTCTGGAAGAACCGTACAAAGGAGTGTGTTACCGAATTTTCCTGCAGACCCTTCAGTCACGAAAGCCGCCCCGCGTGGAAGATCTCGTCTTCTGTACGGTCAGTGCTTCCCCAACCGCTGCTCAAGGTTTTGTTAAAAACCATTTTTGTTCAGTCTGTATTCTTTTTTTTTTTTTCCCCAGCTGTTGCAAAGTGCGCTAAAGGGGACGCAGTATTTCCTAAATGGTGGAAAATGGAAGGCTGGTCCTGATCAGGACCTGGGCTCCCTGTTGGCTGTACTCAAGGTAACGCGATACGAATTAACGTCTGTCGTAGATTTATTAAACAGTCAGTCTTAATATTCGATTCTCCTCATGTGAGTCATGGAGCAGCTGGGATATGTTATACACTTTTCTGGCCAGAAGCTTGAAGGTGTTCTCTGATTGGCCGGCTGTACTCCTGTGGCCTCGTATGGGAAAACAAACCGAGCGTGATGTACTAGACCGACAAGGCGTCCTTTCGCATATGCAGTGTTTAGTCTGTTTTGAATCCGACCGCAGGAGATGCTCCGGTTTGGACTCGGGTGCGAAAAAGTGTGCGGTCGGTTGTTTGCAAGATCACTGCGAATGACCTTTGGTGTAAAAGTATTATAATTCTTTAAAAGAAAACTAAACTCTATAGTGAAAGCTTGAAGGCTGGAACATCTATTTAAAGTATAGTGTATCACGAAGAGATGTATTTTTTTGGAATCGAATTTAAAACTTCAGCAATTCGTCTAATAGTAATCATCCCCTAGCACGCCTCGGTCATCACATGTTCGGCTCAGAGGACATCTCTTCGTTAAAGAATAGCATTTGTACATAAATAGCCTCATAGCGTAGTTTGTATTAAAATATGAATGCAAATTAAATTGGTATAGTATCATCATTCTGACATTCACGTCATGGCACCATTTTGAAATTTAAGCGCATTTTAAACCAACCTTAAACCTACTCGACCTAAATCTGAAGCCTGTACAGGACTGACTGAGGAAGAAGGTGATTCTGGCATCAGGTTGGCTGCTCTGGTTATTTTTATTTCATTCCCCTGTTCATGGACAAGTAACAGAATCCAGAGTCAGAAAACACGTCGGCGAGTCTGTGTGAGATTACATAACGTTACATAATAATGAAACATGCTTTGAGGCGAGTGTGATGATTTAAGCATCCGGGTTGCGCAACGTGAACAAAAGACACCGCGTACAGTACGTGAATGTGTCCAGTCTTCTTTTTTTCTTTTTTTTTTTTTTTTATTTTTAAAAATGAGCGCATTGAAAGTACTCAAGCACACTGCGAGGCCGTTTTTGTTATCATTGTGTCCGTTTGAATGAATGAATGCCGTTCTAAATGCTCCTCATAAATTTATGTCTTGGCTAGAAATTCATGTTTCATGGCCTGCCAGGGATAAATGTCGAGATGCCGCCGGTTCTGTACCCAGCACCGCTCCCTCAGTACGACGGCGTTCCTGCAGCCAAAGCCGAGCCTGCGCAGGACGTGCCGGCTCAGAGGAAAACACCGGCGGTATGTCGGAGACCTTTTTGTAAGCACCCTGTAATTATTGCTCGGCTTATAAAATAGGAACCAGTGACCGTCTTCCTCTTGTCCACGTTTACGCTCCAGTCCCAACAGAATAAAAAGCGGAAGTCTCGCGGGAAAGGAAAGAAAGCCAGAGAAGAGAGGAAGACGGATGACGGCACGGAGGAGGGTGAGGACGAGGAGCCGAGTCCCAGGCCTGACCGGAACGGAGCGATCGGAGAACCAGGAAGACGGGAGCTCCAGATATTCCGACCCCAGGCTTCTACCGAACTCATTCAGCCTCTCCGGCCAGGACCAAGCCCTCAATTCTATCCTTCCTGGAAGAAAGGGAGCTCCGACTCGGAGTTCTCCGATCCTGAAGGAGGAATGGCATCCAAACTCAGGTCTGTTCCAGTCGAACTGGTTATTAAAAAAATATGCTGTTATGTTGTAAATGCTAACATTTTTAGTAGTGTCCGCGGCACGTGTAGCACAATACAGTGCTGTGCAAATGCATGACTCAATCATCAAACAACCCGTCCACTGGCTGCGTAATACAGGTTCCAGTGTGTAGCATTTGTACTTAAATGGTCTTATAACATAGAAGACTTTTATTTTAAAAAATGAATGCGAATAAAATTGACAGGCGAAGAAGAAGGATTAAAAAAAAAACAAAAAACAAGTCCTAGAAACATTTGTAACAGTGAATGACCGGAAGCGTCGGTCAGTGTTTTGCGAACGCGCAGGGCATTATTTAAAGATTCAATTTGTAATGATTAAAACTGTTTCCTGTTCAGGAGCCAAGAGAAGGCGGGAGGATGAGATTCGCTCTCGGCTGTCAATCACAGCGAAACTAGGCAGTCAGTGAGCTCATGCATGCGGAAGAGGGCGGGTAGCGCTTTTTTCCGAGCGTGTTACGCCGTCCTGTGATGCAGCAGGTCGAAAACATGTGGCTGGCTGTCTTCATGTGTCTCAGAAGAAGCCGTGTTGGCCTTCATCCTCCCCAGTTAGGAGAGCTGGCTGGTTGAGTGGGAATTACCAGGTTGCCAAAATTACTACGGCTAGAAAGGAGATGAAACAAAGGCAGAGCCTTTTTTCATATTTTGCATCACAGACCGGAGAGTTGTAAGAATGACAAGAACCGATGTTCTTCACGTAGTTGTGCGAGTTATATAACACGCTTGAATTGATTAGTCTTTCTCGTGTAGGCTGTACCTGGCTCGGGTGCGACAGAGCGCTCTGCACTGCTTCCTGGCCGTGGTGAAGTGTGTGGAAAAGAGGGTTCTGTACGGCTACTGGTCCTCCTTCATCCCTGACGCTCCGGGCTTCGGAAGCCCTCCCTCGCTTAGCCTGGTCACCATCGCGCTTAAAGACCCGTCCCCTAAGGTAACCACCTCGGAGCTCATTTAAGTTCGTTAATGATAAAAGCAGTGATGTGCCAGAAGGATCCAATCCTGTGACCTCCACAGGTGAGAGCGGCATCGCTGCAGGTGCTCTCCGCGCTTCTAGAAGGTTCTCGTCAGTTTCTCTCGGCAGCCGAGGACACCAGCGCGCCCCGGCAAGCCTTCACCCCGTTCTCAGCCACGCTGGCCGCCAGCTTGAGGGAGCTGCACCGCTGCCTTCTGCTCGCACTACTAGCCGAGTCTTCCTCTCAGACTCTCACGCAGGTCATAAAGGTAATGTGATGTAAATATCAAGAGCAGGAGATGTGTGTAACATGTTTCCTCATGTCTTAGCTAGGTAAATATCTCCTCCTCAGCATTCAAACATCTGCTAAGGAACTATAACTCTAAAACTGATATATGTTTATAACTATAAATAGGTTTTTTTTCTCGTCAGTCGTATATAACCATGTGTGGTGTGTTCCAGTGCCTTGCCCACTTGGTGTCCAACGTGCCCTACAGACGCTTAAGGCCGGGTTTGCTCAGCCCTCTGTGGAAACAGATTCGGCCGTACATCCGACACAGAGGTGAGTCAGCCGCGCTCGCCCACTCGCACAGCGCGTAGAGTGAATTACAAGTACCATCCATATAAACCACGGAAACAAAAGGTCACATAATGAATCATTTGATGTGTTTAAAGACGCATTTGAACAGCGTTTATGTTTATATGTAATTATCATATGCTCTCAACAACGAAATTGAAAAAAAAATCTACAAGCAACGTTCCCGAGAATAGAGCGAAAAATCAGACTTGCATTAAACAGTGTTATGTTAAACTTCCAGCAAAGTTATATATATATATATATATAAAAAAAGCACACAGTATGAATAATAAAAGATTGCGCGCTTTCGGACTGCGTTCGCGCTGCCCGTATAACGACGTCACTTCTGCGCCACCTTTTTCGTCTTTGTAATGCAGACGTTAAGAGCCGCTGTTTACCCAGCTAACGTTTTGCATGGGTTTTTAAAAATGCCGCTGCTGCATCGGCTCATCGATCATCGGCACACCGGCAGCGTACGCTTACGTCACTTCTAGCCAGAAGTAGGAACCCAAAAGGTCCCTCTAAACTATGGTCATCCTCAGTTCCTGCAGTGCAGACGCACAAAAAAAAGAGGTACTTCCTTTAACAGTTCTAAGAACTATGGAAAAGTTCCTTTGGTCTGAAATCCTTTTTTTTATTTATTGCTTTCTAATGAGGGCTGATTTCACTCTGCAGATGTGAACGTGCGGGTGTCCAGCCTGACCCTGCTGGGCGCGATGCTCTCCTCTCAGGCGCCGCTGCCTGAAGTGCAGCTCCTCCTGAAACAGCCTGCCTCTGGAAGCAGAGAGAGAGATGCTAACCCTTGTGTGGACATGAAGGGGGCAGAGGAGGCTCCGTGCTGGCTGCTGCAGGTGTGTGTGGCGCTGGTTACTCAACCGAGAGAGGATTCCTGCTCCGACAGTGATACAGCGGCCTCAGGATCACTGGAGCCTTCACCTGTCCGACTGGAAGCGCTACAGGTGAGGAAGGAATAGGGATGATTATAGAAGATATGGATGAGAGGATTGGGATGGGGTTTATCATTACCGTGTGTGATCCTCAGGTCCTGGCACATCTGGTGAAGGGCTACTTCTGTCTGGCTCAAGCGTCCCTGCTGGAGTTGGGTCAGCTCAGTGCTCGCTGTCTCCGAGAACAGGACCCGTCTGTGCAGTTACACGGAGCGAAGGTGAGGCTGTCTGTCTGTCTGTCTGTCTGTCTGTCTTTCTCACCCACTGATTGTGGATAATGTCCACGCAAATTAATGCCGCACACCCATTCAAGTGACCAGAACTAGTAAGGATGTTCTCCTGAGCCAATCTCGGAAACACCGTAACGATACAAGCTGGAAATGGGACGTTCACTCGTATATACACTCGTTATCCAGTCGTAAACCGTCTGTTCATTTCTCCACCGTTCTCTCTCGCTCCTCCTTGATCCCTTTCTCTCTTCGCTCTAAT
Source organism: Parauchenoglanis ngamensis (assembly GCA_030014255.1). Classification (NCBI taxonomy): domain Eukaryota; kingdom Metazoa; phylum Chordata; class Actinopteri; order Siluriformes; family Auchenoglanididae; genus Parauchenoglanis; species Parauchenoglanis ngamensis. Next base: position 2,395,882 of record JAQMYM010000011.1, on the reverse strand, counting down.
CTTGCGTGTTTTCTTGTAGCTGTTGGAGGAACTGGGCACTGGAGTCGTCCAGCAGTACAGAGCTGATCCCTCCACCTCTGAGAGTGTCAGTCCTGTGCCAGTGAGCCAGGTAAGTTAGCACAGGAACAGTCTAGAGATGGCCTCACGATGTTAGCGTTAATAAGCATTGCTGATGTTCGGGGTGTTTGGTACAGGTGGTACAGTTCTGGTCTGAGGTTCTGGCTGGTCCTTTAATCGGAGCCTTACAGAACGAGCAACACCCGACGTTACAAACTAGCGCGTGCGACACGCTGTCCTCCATCTTACCACGGGCCTTCAGCCAGCTCCCGGTGAGTATGCGTTATATCTGTTAGGGCTGTGTTGTTGAATGGCTAGGCAAAGAAATATAAATTCTGATCAGTAACATGTCTGAGGATAAACGGATAAGAATCAAAGCATTAATGTTTATGATGGAACGATAATGTTGCCTGTTTGCTCAGAAAGTGAGTTTCACCTTCTTGTGCAATGCAAAAGTCCGTACTCTTGGCTCAGTGATCATTTCCTCACGAGTATTTCTTTGTCTGAAGGACAAGACTCAGGTTCTGTGCATCACGGTATTGCTTGGGCTGACGTATAGCGAGAACTCTTTGGTGAAGGCGGCAGCAGTGAGGGCTCTTGGCGTCTACATCCTCTTCCCCTGTCTCAGAGAGGTATGATGCGTGCCTTGCAACACTGAAACCTTCCTCCTCTTCGCTCCAGTCTGTACCGATTAAAGAGAACCGTGAAAAGCCCTTCAGGCTCGGCCGTGAGTGCAGATCCGGCTCTTCATCTGTCGCTCTTTTCTAATTCTCAGGACGTGATGTTTGTGGCAGACACAGCTAATGCCATCCTCACCGTTCTGGATGATCGCTCACCCAACGTCCGTGCCAAGGCTGCCTGGTCGCTAGGCAACCTCACCGACACACTCATCGTCAACATGTAGGAGACTAATACATTTGCATACTCTGTGTGATTGGTATCATTTGATTTAGTCGGCTGGTTTTAACTTGTGTAATGTCTGGGCTTTTTTTTATTCAGGGAGTCTGTTGGACTGGATTTTCAAGAGGAGCTTTCTGACATGCTGCTTCTAAAGATGCTCAGATCTGCCACTCAGGCATCTGGTGACAAGGACAGGGTAAACGTATAGCTTTAATACTGCCATCAGAGGCGTAGCGCTTGTTTGGGAAAACGTAGCTGTACAAAAAGCATCCTGAATACTAAGGAAATATTTCAACAAGTCTGGGACAACTGAAACAAAACGATAAATCAGGGTTTGGTTATTGAAGAAATATCCCACACTTTGAACATTCAGCAGCAACCCATTAATTACCAGGGAAAGGATATTGCACAACTCTGTCAGTCTGCCAAACGTCAGTGATTAGATAAGGAGGGCGTTATTCAGAGCAGCAAGCAAGAGCATGGACACGCATTATGGATGAGTGAAGCAATTATTGAAAACTTGTTTGGAGTTGATGAGACTCGATCGATCTTGAACGTTTAGGCCTTGCTACATTCAGAGGAAACCCAACACATCGCCCTGAGAACACTAGAGAAGCACGCTGGTGGTAGCATCATGTTTAAATGTGTTTCATTAGCAGGGACGGGGATTAGGTCCAGCTTAATTCCAGTCTGCACAATATGGAAAGGTTCAAGGGGTTGTATCCTGGTTCACTATAAGCGCTTTCTAAACTAAACTACACATACCAGGATCTCTGATGAACTGAAACTGAAGGAATGCGATTAAAGTTATATGGAATCGTTTATATCCAATCTCTTTCCAGTTCGTCCGTACGCACGTCTGAGTACTACGGTTGTTTCTCTGTACTGGGAAATGAACGGAGAGTCTGTTTACTCTTAAAATTCACTTGGAAGTCGTTCAAGAAAATGCGGAAGACTTTCATAGTTTTCCATGATAAATATTGTATCCCTAAATCTGTCTAAACTGGGCCTTGAGGTATGGGATTACTTTTTCAGAGGGGAAGAATTTGTAGTTACCTACATAATCGCACGTCCACTAGAGATGCTGTGGACAGAGACACGATTAATAAATGCTAACATATTCAGGATACAAGGACGTGATGATGATTAATTAGGTTTCGCTGTTGTTGTTGTAATGGTGGTGGTGGTCTTTTGTAGGTAAAAAGTAACGCAGTGCGATCTCTGGGGAACCTGCTCCACTTCCTGCAGCCGTTGCACCTGAGTAAGCCAGCGTTTGTGCAGCCTCTTGATCAGGCCATGAGGGCTCTTATAGACACCGCCAGAGGAGACGCTACCATGAAGGTGCGCTGGAACGCCTGCTACGCTCTGGGCAATGCTTTCCAAAACCCTGCCTTGCCTCTGGGTAAGTGTACAGACATGTTCTGTTATATCTAAGATCTGTGCTGCGTTTCAGGAACTAAAACGAATAATATGGAACACCAAGAGGTTTTGGGAAGAACGACTTCCCAGTGTGCTGCCACAGCTGATGAATCACGTTCATCTTGCTTTTTAGGAGACCGTGCACATGCAGATTTCTTTCAATCTCTAAATGATAGACATATGTGGTCATCTCAAAATCCATAAAGTGGATTAAAAAACCTCTAGACACCTCAAACCATGTGGCAAAATGTGTTAGGGTCTGAGGACACTAAGGTACTTTCTGAACATGATTTGAAAAGATTTGTTTGGTGCAGAAACAAGACAGATTTCCACCCAAAGAACAGCCCTGCCGGGGTGAAGCATGGTGGCGGCGGCATCCTGCTGTGAGGCTGCTTCTCTTCAGCGTTTCAAGTTAGATGAAAAATAACAATCTGCTTTGGCACTAAACCTGCAGGCACCTGGTAGTAAGCTGAAGGTAAAGAAACATTTCACGTTCTAACGTTTTCTAGAAATCCAAGTCAACAAAGGAACGGCTTCAGAAGAATCAGATCAGCGTTGTGGAATGTCCCAGTCAGAGCTCGGATCCGAATCTGTTTGAAAACCTGTGGAATGACTTGAAGATTGTTAGATCTGGAGTATTTTTGCAAGGAAGAGTGGAAAAGAATTGCCAAGTTGTTAGACTCGTACCCAAAAAAAAACCCAGAGTTGCTTTAACCGAGTAATAGAGAAGGGGTGCGCATACTTGTGCAACCAGGTTATTGTTTCTTGCTATATCGCATTAAAGTTGGAAACACGTCTGACATGATCGGTCTTCATGTTATCATCACAGATCCTGCAAATTTAACACGCGTGTAGACTTTTTACATTCACTCTACACCTTCTGGCTCCATTTGCGAAGGATCTGCGGAGGAAGGAGTTGTGGTGCGCTTTTTGCCTGTTTACATCTTCAGGATCAGACCTTGCCAAACTCTCAGTGGGAAAGGATGAAAGGAGCCACTGCTTCTTCATGCTTGTTGCTAAGAAATACCAGCTATTTGAGAATGTGCAATCAGTGCCAGAATTATTCACACCCTTCATGCAAATGAGCCCAAATGAATGTCTCATGCACGGAGCGATATTCTGAGGTTTAGAAGTGCATTTCTTCGCAGCTAAACAAATGATCTTTATTCCCTGGGGAATAACATCGCTGCGCTTCTTGTAATGTCGAACGGGTTGCACAGAGATCTCTGCTTGTATCTCCATGCAGAGCATTTCGAGCTTCTTCATGTGTTTAGCTTTGCGCATGTGGATCGCCATGATCAATTCAGACGCCGGTTCTGTCGACGTAAAATACCGTTTTTGTTTCTTAAATCCATTCACGTGTGTTCACGTTTTCCATCCTCGGCGCTACCTTAACCACCTGGCAGTGGTAACCGATTGTGTGCTCATGAACAGAAAAGATTTAAAATGTTCGGCTACAGTTCTCTCTGTTTTCCCCAGGCACTGCCGGCTGGTCTACAGAGGCCTACTCGGCTCTCTCGTCCGTCGTCACCTCCTGCAAGAACTTCAAAGTGCGCATCAAATCCGCCGCCGCTCTGTCTGTCCCCTCTAAACGAGATTTCTATGGAGACGAGCATCAGTTCGCTGAAGTCTGGCGAGCCTTGGCCCAAGCCCTCGAGCACAGTGAAGAAACCCAGGATTTCCTTGAGTACCGCTACTGCGCCAGCTTGCGCTCGGAGCTCTGCCATGCTCTCCTTCACCTCCTGTGCCTGTGCCAAACTGGAGATCTGCCGGCGATCGGAGTGTCGCTGAGCAGCCATTCCAGACCTGCACTGCACGGCTTCTTTGTTCATTACCTCGCTGACGCTTCTGTACCTTCTGGGCAAGATACGATTGTTGGAGAAGATGCAGGACGTCAGACGGAGCCTACAGACAGACCGAAGCTTCTGGACCAGACCCTGATCAGACTGAAGGAGCTGGAAAGCGAGATTAAATCTGGAAGCAGGGCTGATCTTGACATGGTGATTGGATTCTTCGAGGATGTTATGAAGACCTGCGAAGGGTTGAAGGTGTCAGACGGAATGGACACCATACAGACACGCACGAACTCACCGTAGAAGCTTTCATGACGCGCGCACTCATGCAGATATTACAGTTACCAGACATTACTATCTGCCATTCAGGAAGTACATATTAACCATGAAATTCAGTTTAAATATAAAATTTCATAATGCATCATATTTACAATAAAAAAATGTAACGTTTGATACATTCATCATTCACGTTATTAGGAACACCTGTACGCCTGTTCGTTCACGCAGTCATCCAGTTGAAGACTGGGAAAAGACCAGATGATGTCAGTTTCCGTAGCTTCGGATTCCTGAAACCCGATGTGGCTTTCTTCCGAGATGGATGTTGTTTGTTCTGAGATGCTTTTCTGCTCACCACGGTTGTGAAGAGTAGTCATTTGCCTTACCGTAGCCTTCCTTTCAGCTCAAACCAGTCTGATCCTTCTCATCTCAAACTGCAGAACCCACTTCACGAATTTTCCCCTAAAATTGTCCCTGATCTCATGTGTTGCACTGCTGCCGAACAGGTGTACAGGCATTTCTCTTCAAGCGTCTTCAGTAGCACACACCAAGTCTATATATATTTATCACAGATGATTTCGTACACAGCAACCCAAACACTGATGTTTTTATTTCCTGCTCATTTATTACCAGTGTTTTTATGTTGTGTGCACAGAAGGAAACTTAAGTTGGAAATGTGAGCCGTTTACCTAAATAATATCAAGCATTGTGACTTGTCTTAAGCTGGAATGCCTGATCGATGTCAATCAAAGCCATAGCAAGAAACAATAAAGTTTTTAACTTTGTGGTTTTGATTTGTATATCTGACATGTGAGCAGCAGAGGGCGATGTTGAGCTGTGTGTTCCAGCTCAGTCAGAGAGGGCGGTCTAATTTATTTACATTACATTTTATCATTAGAAATTTAAAAACAAAGATCGTTTACCTCTTTATTAGCATTGCGAACTAGAACATTTATTACTGTTTATTCAGAACGCATGCTGAAAACATTTTGGTAATGTAACGCTCATAACAGAAAAATCAACACGGAGGAAAAGTCCATTCTGGTTAAAATTAGAACTGAGCTGGAGAAACAGAACTTGCAGCAAAATTCCAGTGCTATGCATCACTTCATTCGGCAAAACAGTAACCAAAAGGTTCCTGTTTGTGCCATTTGTGACAACAGCTGGATTTTAGTCTGAAAAGTTAGAGTTAAATTTTTGTGTGAAAACACAATAATACAATCACACATTAAAAAGTAAGGTATTTTTGTAGTAGCATATCTGTAATAATGTTTTTAAGTATAGTTAAACAGCATTATGAATAAGACAGGATTCATTTCACTGTGCAAAAGTTTGTATTCCCTTGGGACAGGATTAAAAAGACAAACGACTGGGCATTTAGTGTGACTGGTTAAATACATGTTTCTTCCTTACACCAACGGTCACATGGTGCATTCTAAAATATGAAAATATTACAAATAAATACATCAAATGATATTTCCAGCGTTTGCACGTCCCCGTATGGACATGACAGAAATATTCTTCTAAAAACTTTTGCGTCCTCCCAGATTTAATATTTGGACAACGCGTTCGTCTTGCTCTAGCCGTTTCAACTCCTTGGAACTTTTAAACAAAACTGAGGAACCTCATCATCGCTGTGTTGCTCTGCCTTCTGGATCCGAGACATTCAGGGAAACCTCGTTCTAGAAATCTTATTGTATGTCCCAGAATATTGGTTTGTATTTTAATGCAAAAGTGTCAGAAGAAAGTGTTTGTATAAGTTAAACTATTAACGAGGGCTATAGTAGGAAAAGTGCTTCGTTGCTGTTTCTTTACTATAAGACACTGCCTTTCATGTTGATTCAGTTATTCTTTGCCTTTGTCTGATGTCTGATGAGTAATATACAGTAAAGTCCAAAAGCTCACAGCTCACTTCCAAGAACTCTTCTTATTAATCAGGCATTTTGGAAAAAAAAAATAAAAAAATCACAATGTGATAAAAACACATAGGGCAAAAAACCTGAGCATTTGGTGAGGAACTAGTGGACAACAATAACCAGCGTGTTAGCCGTGTGCATGTGTTACCAGTTCAGCGAGATACTAACGCAATTTAAAAATAGAGTCAAATGATACAATTTGGATGTGTAATATCGTATGAGAAGATTAATATTTTGTTTAACTAACAGTAGATTGACTGTACACTATTCATGTTCATGGTATATATATATATATTTTAGAGAAATTTAGATGTGTTCATATGATATGTTGGGGCTTTCAATACAAATGAACAAACAAAAACAAACAAATTTTTTTTTCTCTTAACACATTATGATTAAAAAGTAGTCACATTTGCTACATGTGTTAAGCTTCTGCATGATATGAAATGGAGTAGCTTGAGAATTACAGCATCATTACAGCACCTATTATTATTATTATTATTACAGGAACATTGTATTTATGAGTTCATGAAGGTCTTCAGATCAGATATACAGTGCGTTAAGCATTATTTATGTCCTATTAATCCATAATTGTCTGTTGAAATATCTGTTGAAAATGACCACCACAACTACTGAGCATCTAAAGTCACATCTCGCTAATATATAATAATCAGAATATTATATGCAGTTTATTACTCTGGCGCTAATAAGAGTCCAATAAATATAAAATATACAGTCAAAAGTTTAGATACCCCTTCAGTGTTTTTTCTTTATTTTTATTGCTTGAATCACACCTCATGTCTTAAAGTAATGATGTTCTGTCGATTCTCTTTACTTAGCTGAGCGGTTCTTGACATAATATGGATTACTACAGTTGTGGAACAGGGTTATTTCCTGTACAC
>JAQMYM010000011.1:2323086-2337086 GCA_030014255.1 Parauchenoglanis ngamensis | reverse complement strand
GGGAGAACATGCAAACTCCACACAGAAAGGCACCCTGGGTGACCCGGGGATCGAACCCAGGACCTTCTTACTATGAGGCAACAATACTAACCAATGCACCACCGTGCCACCCAAGGGATATATTAAAGCTGTTTATAGTCCCTTAAGATTTGCCACAACAATATCCGGGCAACATACATCCAAATGATGTGTGAAAGAGTCATTTAAGGTGTAAATTTCCAAAAAGCTTGTTGTGAATTGATGTAGATATATTTCTTCTACCTTCACAGCAATTATAAACCTTTGAGCAACTGTTGACCTTCAAAGTATAATGTGCTAAACTTTATAACCACAAGCATGCAAGGACAGCAACCTTCACCTCCAATTTCCCAGTTTGATCAAAGAACACAGTTTATAATGATTGTATACTGATTTAAATATAAAACTGCTGTGACCAGGGTTAATTGCAGCATCGAATATAGCAGAACAGATTAAAATAGAAAGCAATAAATATACAAGCATTGACCTGTTGAAACAGACACAGAAACCTATTGTTGTTTTTATTGAACCTAATCTCTAGGAACTTAACCAGGCAAAAGATGTCCCAACAAGTGCACATCTCAGAAAGTGCGAGCTCATACATTTCCTGTCATGCTTTTGAGATAGCTTATCTTAACAAGCACATGTTTAAAATTTCATATGCAACTCAAAATCTCTTTTATGCAGTCCTTTGCATAAGTATTTACCCCCTACTTCAACTTTTCCACATTTTATATTGTTACATCCAGGGGCTGAAATGGACTTGTTGGGATTATACTGTAAGTCACGAATTTACACAAAAATAACATATAATAAAGGAGTATGGGGGAAAAATTACATAAAAAAGTCAAAAGATAAATGAATAAATAAATATAATTTTCATAAGTATTCCCGCACCTTGGAGTGAAACCCAATATCATGTTCTGTTCAGGAGATGGAAAAGTCCTTGAAGTGAAAAGTGGAGGAGTTTAAGTATCTTGGGATCTTATTCATGAGTGATGAAAAAATTGAGAGTTAGTTTGACAGATTAGATCAGTGGTAGCAGTGCTGCAGATACTGTACTGATCTGTTGTGGTGAAAAAGAACTCATTGTTTGTGAACAAAGCTCTCTATTTATGAACCTATCCTCACCTATGGTCATCAGCTGTGGGTGGTGACCAAAATTAAAATGCTACTTGACAGGAAACTTTACTTACTCTGTCCAAAATAGGGTGAGCAGCTTGACAATCTGGGACAGCCTTGGACTATAGCTGCTCCTGTACATAGAAAGGCACCATTTTTGGGGGTTTGGGCACTTTACAAGACTGATCTTTGGTTAGTTCCTGCTCGTATGAGGCACTGGGCAGAGACGCAATGGCAGACCCTGGACCCATTGGAGATAATTAATCTCACAATTTGCCTGGGAATGTCTAGGGATTCATCAGGAGGAGGTGGAATCTGTGGCTAGGAATAGAAAATACCTGACTGACCTACTCAGCCTGCTGCCAGAGTGGCCACCACTGGGAAAAGCGGAAGGAAAAGGAATAAATATATGGTGTTAAAACTGTAAATTATTTCCGGTGCAATTTGTTTCCATCAGAAGTCACATGATTAGTTGAATGGAGTCTATGTGTGTGCACAAGTGAATCATCAGTAAACATCATCATGAAGACAAAGGAGCTATTATAAGAAAATCTGGGATAAAGTTCTGGGAGATCAACGAGGGTGTGGTTATAAAAACAAATTGGAAAGAAATACGTCATTGCTGCGACTTAGTCAAGAGGAGGCCGTCTATCAAAAGACGCTGACTGCTAAGAAGGATGTTAGCCATTATTAACTATCCGTCCATCCATCAATTATCTATCCATCTGGGTCACGGGGAAGCTGGAGCCAATCCCAGCAGTCGTTTCGGGCGAGAGGCTGGGTACACCATGGGCAGGTCACCAGTCCACCACAGGACCCATTATTAACTATTGAGCAGTTATTGTCCAAAATTAGTCACTTTTTATGACCACTGCAACCCATTCTTTGACTTCCACTGGTACTGACATTAATAAGTGACATTAATTGAACATTTCCTCATATAAGTTGCTTCTCATGGAACATCATCTATAATGTGTAAAACCTTCGCATTAATTCAAACACAGTGATACTGTCTTAGATCACAAAGGAGATGCATCTACAAAAAATGGCTTGTAAAGCACAATGTCATATGTGCATATGTCATATGTATGTAAAGGCAGGAGCATATAACTGTATAAAACTAGTATAAAAGTAAAAATTAATAAAAGTGAAGATAACAAAAGGTTAAACAGGCAATGAAGCCTTGTTTATTTCCTGGACTTCTGAACCACTTTCACTGCATCCTCCTTATCCACTCATCTCCCTCCCACTAAATCTCTCCGAGTTCATACCAGCCCCTTTCTTTTTAAAGTTAATGTTTAATTTTTACCTGTCTGATAAGGCTTATATACACTTAATTTGTAATATCCAGTCTCTCCCGTTCCCCTCTGATCACACACAGTGAGCGTTTCCCATCTATAACCACAAAATGCATTGTCCCACGACAATCTGTGGTCAAATTGGTCAATGGCTATGGAGATACCGCAACTACCTGATCATCTACATCACTCCTTTCCTCATAATTCCTCTGCCATTGTGTTTCCCTTCGTCGGTAAGAATACGCATGCGGAAATCTTGATCTGTAGTATGTAGTATATGTAATTGTGATTTGGCGTAACTATGTGTTAATGTGTAGTATATCATGCCTACAATGTTTTCCTGTCATTCCTGTCTCTCTGGTTATTTTTTAGTTAATCAAAAAAATTTTTTTGCAAAACAATTTTACAGTTTTAATTAATAATAACTCAAATAGTTACTAATTAACACTTCAATTTGTGTTTGTGTGTGTGCATGCTCTAAAAACTGAGCTGTTCTTTTGTGTCTTACAATTTTTTCTATGGCTGGATATCAAATACATGTAGCGAGCACTATTAAGTAGTGCACTACAAAAGTTTATATTTTGTGCTATACCCAAAGTAGCCTGTTAATTAATAATAAGCAAAAGGACTATACATAATAATAGATATACAAGATGTAAGAATATTGTGTAATAATATGTCTTATTCATGTGAGGTGTTTAGGTATATATTTTGGTGTTTGGTGTGTGTATGGAGGCATCATGCATTTTTTTTATCTTGGAAAAGACACAAGGAATATCTGAAAGTTTTGAACTTCTGGGAGCATTTGGCTGGTCCCTGTGAGGATTTTTTTGTTTTCAACAAAACTGCAAATTTTATTTTAAAAACCTAAACAAGCCAAACATTACCCTTTTGGTGACTGAAGTTAAGGGTAGGGTTAGATTTAGGTTTCGCATCGCATTAATTAGCTGCATTAATAATCATGTTATGTAAGTTCATCACAAAGATGGTAAGACAAATGTGTGTGTGTGTGTGTGTGTGTGTGTGGACAGTTCAATTATAAACTAAATAATACAGTATATTATTTGTTAGTTGCTTTTCATCCCTAAAATGCTTCAATACTGAATAAGACACCTTTAAAACCTACTGATTCCTGATTTATGCTATTTACATTTAAGTAAGTTAAATAATTGTGGAAATTAGCCCAAACCCTAATCATTACCCTAATTTTAGCTCTACATCCATTGTCAATTTTTCAATTAAAAAAGGTTCTACTTAGCTTCATAAAGAAGTTCTGCTCGGAACCTTCTTTAAACCAGAGTAACTCATTAACAAGTTCTTGCACTGATCTTTTAATTTATGAGAACTATATGGACTGATTATCTAATCTAGACCGTCTCGATCTAGCATTTGTGCCTCATTTGAAGATAAAACTACAGAAGAGCTATAGAGATTTTAATCAGTCATCAATCTTCTTATAGCTATACAGAAACCATAAAGGTGACTCATCCCAAGATAAACATCAAACGCATGATCGAAAAGATTTACAGCTATGCTAAAGGCTAGTCAGCATGTTAGCTGGTGTTAGGTGTTTTTTTTGGGGTTTTTTTTTTTTACGTCTGTATCTTTAGCAGAATTTTTAAAATGACAATGTTGTTTTTTTGTTTGCTGCAGGAAGCAAATTGTGGCTATGTTATCATCCTGATGGCACTGTACTGGTGCACGGAGTGTATACCGCTGGCAGTCACTGCATTGTTGCCAGTTATACTTTTCCCGTTTCTGGGCATCATGAAGTCTGAAGAGGTAACTAGCGATAAACCTGTATCTTATACTTCATGGACTCTCAGTGTCAGCAAAACAAAGCATGCTCAACTGTAGCTGTGACTTTTAATTACATAGGAAAGCCTAAAGTCTCTCAGAACTTTCCTACAATCCCACCGCATGTGATAAAAGATTAAATTTTATAGCTCATAAAAGTATATATATATACAGTACTGTGCAAAAGTCTTGAGCCACCCTGTTTTTTTAGTAAAGCAAAGATGACTTCAAAAATAATGGCATTAAATCTTTCCACATAAAAGAAAAATACTACAATGTGCAGTACACTGTAATAAAGTAAACAAATACAATATTTGGTGTCACAACCATTTAAAAGAAAAAATTGTAATCCCAGGTACAATGTGTACAGTTATATAAAGAAATGAGCTGTAAGTTTTATGGAGCATCTTGGAGAACCTGCCCCAGTTCTTCTGGAGCCTTCGACAGTCGCACTTGCTTCCTTTTTTTTTTTTTTTTTAGGCAAAACCCAGGAGTCTTCATTATGTTTTTTTTTTTGTCTAAAAAGTGGTCTCTTACATAATATATTGCTTTCTTTACTGACATACAAACATTTTTCAAATGCAAATAATTTTTTTTGGAAAAGTAATGTTTGGAAATCTAATATGTTTTTTTTACTGACTCAATAATGAACAATTCATAAAATAAATATCTATAATACAATTTGTACTAAAAAAAAATAGGGTGGCTCAAGATTTTCGCACGGTACTGTAGAATAATCAGTTAATAAATGACTAGACAGGCAATTGAAGCCTCAGACACTGTTATTGTGCTGTAAAGCTTTCATCAGGTACAAAGGTGCTAGTAAAGTATCAGATATGACCTTCCTTATTGATGGAATTATGGCATTATATGGATCTCAGACGCAGAATTCAGACCTGCTAGCTCAACGTTTTTTTGTTTTGTGAGCCTTAAATTGTGTAATAAAAGACGGAACAGCTTGAGTGTTTACCGCTCTCGTCACTTCTGATTTTTTGGCTTTTTCTGATCCTGTCTTTTTAATTGCTGATTCGGTTTTAACATACTTAAGCATTTCTAATACAATTTGATTCGTTTTCTTCCGACAATTGTTGTATTTACGACAGAAAATCAATTAAAATCCAACTCATTCCAAATCAGATTTGCACCAAACCATTACTCAAAACCTACAGAAAATCTTCAACTTTTCCTGTATTATTATTTATGTACGTTATTTTCACTACATTTTTTTTTATCAGGTAAGTCAGGTAAAAAAAATAAATGAATAAATAAAAGCACAGGTTCATTTTCTCTAAAAGCATGCCAGAACAAATGCAAAACCAGGTAAATCCCAACTTTACTTGCTAGCTAGGGGTAGGCTAACAGTGAACTAGCATAAGTGTGAGGAAACTGAAAATACACCTAGCTTAAATAAATTGAAAGGAACAATGTAGTTAAATAGTAAAGCTGAACTGATTGAAGCCCACAAAATGTGAAATTGGTCAATTTAGCATACAAGTGTTAGCATAGAAAAAGCTTGTTAACAAGTAAGCTAAATATCCAGTATTCCTGTAGCTATTAGCTAGAATTATAAATGCTATGGCTTTGACTAGCTACTGACTACCATGAGCTCCACGAAATGTATCATTCATTTAGTATGCTAGTAGCTATTGGCTAGCTTATAAATATCAAGGGTTTGGCTGTAGTGACTAGCATGAGATCTAGGAATGCTAGCATATAAATATAAGTCAAAGTCCAAGGAAAAAGACCACGCTGACTCGCCTATTATTCTTTTTAATTAGCACGTGATCCTCAATGGCATCTAAAATGTTGGTCTCTTTTGGTTTGGTTAACAATTTTGTACATTGCTGTTTATTGCACACAATGCTGTTTATCTACCTGCTGAGAGGGGTTTAGTGGGATTTATTCCTCGCTTCATCTCTACCTAAACAAAGAGATACAGCAGCACTTTAATTCTTTAGTCTGTCCAGCTCTCTCACTTCTTTATCTGTACACTCTTCTTGTACAGATTAGCTTTTAAAAATTCAAATTTGATGCTAATACTACTGCCAACCCTGTCACGCTAATCATCTCATAGATGGCGAACTAGCTGAGCTGAATTTCTGTGCTGTATAGCAACATGGCTTTCTGAGGCTTTGTTTCTGACATTTGCTCTGAATTCTCCACTACGTCTATGCTAGATTTCTCATGAATACGACAATGGGCGTTGCTTGAAAACTAGTGACTGAGAAAAGAAGCTCTTTCTCTGTTGTTTTTAGGAGATAATGGAGAAATCTGCCCGTAATATTTGATATCCCTGACATTTTTTCTCCTATTAAATGCTAACTGTGTGCTAACACAGTGCTAACTGTGCTAACTAAATATAACTGTGCTAGCAACAACAATGTCCTCCTACGACTTCAGAGCAGCACACAACCGCTAACTTCTCATAGGACTAACATGAGAAAATACAGCAACAACAAAGCAATTTGCACCGCAAAGAATGAGCACATCTGAAATATTTCAAGATAAACATAATTAGCGTGTTTCAAGTTGGTTTTCTTTAACACAGGGGAAAAAGGAAAGCTTTGACTTAGAGATTTAAAATCTCTGTTATGTTTATGAATCCTGTCTTTACCACTTACACGCATAACTTTAGATGTAGATTTAAGATGAACGTAACAAAAGGCTTCACGATCCTCAGCTCTTATTTGTTTGTTTCAGGTGTGTGTGTTGTACCTGAAAGACACCAACATGCTGTTCATTGGTGGTTTGCTGGTGGCTATAGCGGTAGAACACTGGAACTTACACAAGCGTATCGCCCTGAGGGTCCTGCTGATAGTGGGCGTTCGACCTGCTCTGTAAGAATACATTAAGCATCCTGTAAAATATACACAGCCGAACATATATAGGAAAAACAAAGCACAACAACCTTCATTTCTATGTTTTTAGTTACGAGGCCTAAAAATTGTGCGTGATTTTTCTGTAAAATGTTCTGTAGGAGTTTATATGTCTCTCACGTCATTTTGGAGAAATTCTGTTCCACTCTTCTTTACAACATTGCTTCAGTTCTTTGATATTTAAGGACGTTTGTTTATGCAAAGCTCTCTAAAGATCCTCCAACAAGCATCTCAATGGGGCTGAAGTCTGGACTCTGACCATTCCAACACCTTGATTTTTTCTGATAAATAAAATCATAAAATTGAAGGAGGATGTACTCTCTTACTCTCCCATGACTGTATTTCTGTATCTCTATCTCTATATCTTCATGCGTTTTCCTCTAGGTTGATGTTAGGCTTCATGGGTGTAACAGCGTTCCTCTCAATGTGGATCAGTAACACCGCTACGACTGCCATGATGCTGCCCATAGCCCAGGCCGTGCTGGACCAACTCTGTAAAACAGAGGCGGAGAGAGATGAGAGAGAGCTGAGGGAAGGCAGAGACAACCAGGCTTTCGAGATGGCTGAATTCAACAACACCAAAATTCTTTGTCACCATGACAACCAAAGTAAATCAATAAGCATAATGATTGCGCTCAATAAGATCAAGACTATATCATGACCTTAGTCTGGGGAAAGACCTGTTCAACTAGAACTAGAGCTAGTACTAGCAAAGACTGGTAGCTCAGTGGTTAAAATGTTGGTCTAGTGATCGGAAGGTTGTGAGTTCAAATCCCAGCGCTGCCACTGCTGGGCCCTTGAGCAAGGCCCTTAACCTTCACTGCTCACTTCTTGTATAAAATAAGATTTTATTATGTAAGTCGCTCTGGATAAGGGAGTCTGCCAAATGACAGTAAATGTAAATGTATTAGCAAGGACTGTTGTGACATCATCAGCACTCTGCCATTCATCTGCTTGAAAGCAAAGTTATAACACTATAAACGCACGGAAATTCAGCTCATACGTTCTCATACATTTGTGAGAATGATCAAGAGCATCTTTGTTGTCATGTTTTTCTGTGTAAATAGCTCTCATGATTATGATGACTCCGGTGCTTTGTAGCGTCATTAGCATTGTTAGCTGCCTGAGAGTTAGCTAGCATTACATACATTTCTTTGAAGGTGGTTCCTCCGAAGCATTGCCTTACCTTACCTTACTCTTAATAATAAAAACATCTCCACATTATTTGTTACGTAAAGACAACCATTCACGCAATTCAAAGCTTTATATAGATTGTGTTTACATCTATAATGGGAGGGAAAAAAACCCAAACGTGGAACACTAATATTTAACTACTCAGGGCAACACGAACAACACTGGACGCTATCCATACATTTTAGCAACATCTATTTGTCTTTTTGAGGCATGGTTTTGCTTTAGCTAACTTCAAATAAATCATTGTTTACGCCTTTAATTATTAATGTTAAGCTAGCAGTTGGCTTGAGTTGACCATTGAAAGAGCCATTCATTTCACAGAGACACAGACCAGAATGTGCAAATGCTAAATAAGAACATTATTTAACACTGTTACTATCTTCTGTCCCACCAGATGAGATCTCGGATCCAGAACGCTCCATGGAATCAGCAGCAGAGCAGAAAAGGAAGGATCGGGAACAGAGGTACCTCTGGCTGAATAAAGGGATGAGCTTGAGCGTGTGCTACTCCGCCAGCATCGGGGGCACAGCCACCCTTACAGGCACCACGCCAAACCTTATCCTTCAAGGCCAGATGGATAGGTAAGGCTCTTTAGCTAATTATGTCTGAATTCAAACCTTTCATGCCTAATGTTTACACTTATGGAGAATCGTTTTAAGGCTGTTTGCAGGAAAATAAGATGTAAATAGCCTCCCAATCACTTGAGACTATTGCTGTAATTTGGCATACATTCATAGCATGATTTCTTTTACACTATAGGCTATTCTCGGTGCTGTATAGATTGTAAATCCATGTAAAAAAAAAAAAAAATCCCCAAATATTTTTTTTTTTTACTTTACTGAATGCATGAACAGGTTTTTAAATTCTTTTGAAATCACCTGCATCATGCCTCATGGAATTATGTATATTTTGTCAAGAATATTGCTAAATTGTGTTAAAAAAAAAATTTCCTTATTCATTTGAACGGTTTTTGTGTATAACGCAGAAAGAATATTTTATTTTTTAGCCATGGTGTTTAATCATTTTTTTCACTCGTGGAATTTCCACACTTGGACAATCAATTTACCTTTTAATATTTTACATTTATTAAAAATGCAATCATGCAATTTTAAGTGATAAAATAAATGTGTAAAAAAAATGTAAATGTAAAACAAATTTTGACATTAAAATGTCAAAAAACAAAACAAAGACTATTTTAAACAGTTACAACCCAACTAAAATATTAAGATTTGTCACCAGAGAAATGTCTTGTTGAAGGTTTCCTGTTAAAACCAAGACACAGTATTTGCAAAATAGCTCATTGTTTGAGATATAGTGAAATCATGTCGGTTTCCATCTAACCACGTTGTCATTTTCTAAGCCTCTTCCCAGGTAACCCTAATGTGATCAACTTCGCCAGCTGGTTTGGCTTTGCGTTTCCCAACATGACGTTGATGTTGCTTTTGGCCTGGCTGTGGCTGCAGTGCATGTATTTGGGTTTGAAGTAAGTCCTGAATCATAAACACTACCCATAAAATGTGCAAGGAATGCCTAATAGATAGCCTGAGACTCCCGAGCGCTGAACTTTAGTTTCTTTTTTCAGTTTTAAGAAGACATTTGGCTGTGGGTTGAGTACCGCTGGTGACCAGGAGGCCTACAGTGTGATGAAACAGGAATATAAGAAACTTGGCAAAATGACGTTCGCTGAAGGCGCTGTGCTTACAGTTTTTGCTTCATTGGTGGTGTTGTGGTTCAGCAGAGAGCCAGGATTCATTTCAGGCTGGGCTTCTTCCCTTAACCAAGATGGACCGTAAGTACAAAATTTCACATTTGATGTTTTTTTTTTTTTAAGAAGTGTAATGAAGAGGTTTCTACAGCTAATTATTATTTGTCACTTAAAGCACTGGATCTACATAAGCATCCCAAACATCAATCTACTCCTATTTTCTGTGGTTTCAAATTAAACCTAGGACAAAGGATAGAGCACTCCACCTAGTGGTAGTGATGTGTCATTACACACTCAGGGTCAGTGTTCTTAACGGTGCACGTCATGATTAGTCAAGCGCTAGTGATGTTTAGGTCTCTAATGGTTTAGTAGGTTGATTTGATATATAAAATCCTTGAATCCATCCATCCATTGACTACCATCCTGACCGGAGACCCATCCAAACACAAACACATTCTGGGCCGGAAGTCTGTTCTCTGAATGAGTTTTCTCAGCCTTTCAGCTAAGGCTATGGCTTAAACCATCATTTTTGATCATGTTTCTGGATCTGATCATCCATTTTCATTGGTCTTCTACATTTGATCATATCATTCAGGTTATTTCATTTGAAGTATGAAAATAAAGAATAGCCCTATTGCACCTTTAAATACACTATTGCACCTTTAAGCTCTCTAATTGATAAAAACGCATCTACCTTGATGCGTTATATAAAGCCAGTTATTTAGGCAGCTCAGAGCTTTATTCAGGTTCTGTTTACATACGTGTCAGTAATTCCATGTCTAACCTCCTCCCATTAACCAGTAAATGTCCACAGCTTGGAAAAGCATTACCAATGTTTGTTCCAGTTTTACTACATTTCTTGTCATTAAATTTGTAGAAAGCATGGCGTGTTTTCTTCTCAGACTGTCCTAAGTCCGTAACAGATTTTGTCACGCCTCCTTTCTGAACAAAGATGGGGCGGGGTGAAGGGGCGTGTCTGTGAAATGACTCTGGCCTGGACCACAGACTTCCAAATGAGTTCTCAGCCACAAAATGATGCCATTGCTTACAAAAATCAACGATTATTTTTTATTTTTATTGTGTGTTTTGTGTATTAGTAAGAAATAAAATACATTTTTAACATTTTTAAACTTTAAATATTTTCAGTACTACAGGGAATGAAAATCTAATCGAAATTCCCTTGTCTTCATGTCTTTCTCACAGGTTTGTTACTGATGGCACTGTAGCCATTCTTATATCCACTCTGTTGTTCCTCATCCCATCCCAAATACCATGGAGATGCTGTGCTAGCAGAGAAAATGAGCACGAAGGAACAGAAGAAGGTAGGAAGATCCTTGTGCAGGTTTCTGTTGTAATTTCATCATCAATCTTATTCAGGGGTACGGACAGGTAAACTCCTGGAAGAAGCGATTTGAAGCTGAGGGTGTTTTTTTTTTATCAGGAGAAAACACAGTGCAGCAAAGACAGAAGCGCAAGGCTCCCCCGGCTCTGCTCGAATGGAAGGTGGTGCACAGTCGCATGCCATGGAATATTGTCCTGCTCCTGGGAGGTGGATATGCCTTGGCTAGTGGCAGTGAGGTAAAAAAAAAAAAAAAAAAAACATCATTTATTTTGATAAAATACTGAAGGCTAAAACCATTTTTTTGACATTTCTCTTACCAAATGATTTAATGTTCACATTACTACAGTGGCTATATGAATCTTTTCAGTAAGTAAGTTGAGATATACTGATAAATGATGATATTGGGCTGGGTTGCCATAACCATGCATTTGTAATACTTTTCACATCCAATTTTTACCATACTACTTTCACGTTCTAACCATTATCCAAACCATCATGGTTTATATTTTCCCCCCAATTTCTTCCCAATTTGATCACCTGCCAATTCCCACCCATCGTCCCCTATGTGACAGCTACCAACCGTGGAGGGTGAAGGCTAACACGTGCTTCCTTTGAATCACGTGGAGCCAGAAATCCACATCTTGCTGCTGATTGAACTGCTGCTCATGCTGCATCACCAGGCAGCGTAACACACTCAGACGGAAGCACTATCTGCCCTCGTCCACATACATGTGCTTACAAACACTCGTGATTGGCTAGTGACAGGAGAGAGAGAACATGCTCCTCCTACCCAGAGCACATATCAGGTTTTGCTCCGTTGGCTCTGAACCACCAATGGATGTAGTGTCTTTTAAGACATTTGATGACATTTTAAGACTCTTCGTTTCTTCATCATTTGTTGTTACTTGCAATTACTAGACATTTGCAGATGGTGCAAAAATATTTTTGTTTTACCTGTCGTTGTAAAGGAGTCTGGGCTGTCGAAATGGCTGGGTAGCAGTCTTTCCCCCCTTCAGAGCATCCCACCATTTGCCATCTCGCTACTGCTCTGTCTGCTGGTGGGAATGTTCACAGAGTGCTCCAGCAACACGGCCACAACAACACTCTTCCTCCCCATTCTCGCTTCTATGGTAAGACCATAATACAGCGGCACTGCAGTACGAAACTTTCATTTCTGTGTACAAATGAGATACGAAAAAGAGAAAGCTCTAAAGTAGCGGGTCTAAAAGTGGGGTCCATAAAGAAGGTTTCAGGTTCCAGGAGGTAAAAAATCACCAAGCAGAGTTATTATCCTGTTTGTCTGGCCACTCGAATTGAATGGGTTGAATCCAAAAACAATTGAGAACCACATTATCAAACATTTATTCCAGATCTCCAAATGTACAAAACTGACAATGTTTGTGTTCCCCAGGCTAAAGCTATAAAGCTCCATCCCCTGTATGTCATGCTGCCCTGCACCATCAGCGCCTCCTTGGCCTTCATGCTGCCAGTGGCCACTCCACCCAACGCCATCGCGTTCTCATACGGCACCCTCAAAGTACTCGACATGGTAAAGGCATATTTATCTCCTGCTATTTCTTTAGACTGATGTGTTTCATTATTATTATTACCAATTACCCATAATATTTCTAATGTTATATATCACAAAAATATATCCAAAAAAAAATACAATCTAAAGCACAGAGCTGTATAGATAAAAGGTCCAGGTACTGCTTAATGATACAGTAGCGTCTCTATGGCAGTCGTCAGTTTTGATCTCTAGCACTGTACAAGACGAGTCTGTTCTCAAGATTTTTTCTTTACTGACTTGCCTAGGATTACTGGCATTTGTAATTGGACGTCTCAGTCTTGGGCGTCGGTCTTGGTTTGAGCGATGTTTAATATTTGTGTTGTCTCTTCATTTCACCCGCACAAAGTATGACAAGAAGTAATTCCGTCCTCCAGAAGATGAAAAGTATTGGTGCAATGCACGAATCAGGCCAACTAGTCTTGGCATCAGAAATTGCGAGTGTGATTGTGATTCAGTCTCACTTTCGTTTGTTCTCGCTCTTTATTTGGCCTCAGCTCCCTTGAGACTCGGTCGTGACTAGACCTCAGCCAATCTTGGACTTGAAAATGTCACTCTTGACTACAGCCCTGTTAAACTCAATACAGGAATACTGGCCTATACCGGAAGTGTTTTTTATTAAATATGGTTAAAGGAAAAACGTCAGCATGGTGCGTGAGTTCTGGCTCTGACAGATCCTCAACCTCAGCTACATCATACCAGTTTATATTTTGTCTCAACAAGCGATGTGCACAGGGCTGTTATTATTTTTGTTTGTACCTACCCATGACATTTTTAACAAATTAGTATTATTTGGTTCTATTTCTCAAAATACAAGATGTCATAAAAATCTGGCAATTATTTATTTAAAAACAGATATCACACCAAATACTCAAATTGACGGCCTTGGAGTTCGCGACACTTGTGTACGCAACGAATTTGATCATCCATTGTTAGACATCTTGGATATGAAAAAAAATATATATATAAAAAATATACACTACCGGTCAAAAGTTTGGGGTCATCTTCTAATTCAGTGTTTTTCTTTATTTTTATGACTTTAAAAGAGACTGGATAATGATGGACTGTTGTTTCTCTTTAC
>JAQMYM010000011.1:2291403-2312144 GCA_030014255.1 Parauchenoglanis ngamensis | reverse complement strand
CTCTTTTAAAGTCATAAAAATAAAGAAAAAAATTGAATTAGAAGGTGTGTCCAAACTTTTGACTGGTAGTGTGTGTATAAATATATAGTACATTTTTCCTCGCAAACCCGTCCAAACGCTGCTTATACAATTTTGACCCGTTCTTCTTGACATATCTCTTGGGTTGTGATTAAATATTTGTAATAAGTACATTTCTGTTGTCTGGCTACATGAGTTTTTCTTGAAATTCTACTTTTTTACAGATATACTATAATACAGCACAAACTGAGCTTTAATAAACCAATCCAATTCCAGACAAAAACATGTAAGGAATGCGAAGTCAAATCACTGCAAAGAGATTTAGACAGAATGTGATAAAGTTAGAAGAAAAAAAATGGGTAACAGCTCTCAAATCCATAGTTACGCGAAATTTTTCGTCACAACAAAATCTGCTTTGTCTGCCATTCCCTTCACCCACTGCACACACACACACACACACACACAATCCCTGTTTCCCTCCCTCTGATGGATTACAAATCCTTTTATATTCTAAAGGACAAACGAACACAACCTGTATCCCAGAGATTGGGCTGCCAGTCGGACCCCTGAGGGATTCCTGAGCCTGGACCTTTCCCTATATTCACTCTAATATACTCACACTCAGATATACAGCGCTGTTTTTATGTTCGTCCCTATTACCTGCTCAACACAACCTAACTACAGTGTGTGTCTGTAATGAATGCGACTGGAACAGTTCAGGGATAGTGAACAAATTCTTCTGATAAACAGGCCATCTGCGTTGGCTGTGCAAACAAAAAAAGCACAACAATGGGCCACTGGTGTAGTACACTTCTAAGGGAAGGCCACATAAATGGTCGTGTGGATGCATTTCCCATAGTCACATAAGCCTTGTCGGTGAATGCACCAGCCTCAGATTAAGCTTTAAGCTGCTTATAACATCCGAGAACCGAGGGTCATACCAGGATGCAGTGGATATGGTTCCGTTTAGTTCTCTTACTGCTGCCAGTCTACATACACCATGTGGCAGTATTGCAATGCATAAACTCATGCAGGTCAAACGCTTCAATTCATGCTCACGTCGAACGTCAGACTGGGGAAGAAACGTGATCTCAGTGACTTCGGCTGGTTTCATAAACGTCTGGTAACTTTCCTCTGGTAACTCAACCACTGTTTACAAACATCATGAGCAGAAAAGCATCTCAAAACCTGTCCTCGGGATTTTCACACAAACGTCATGGTGCGAGAAACAAAAAAACATCCTAGTGAATGACATCAAGCTGACAGGAACTCTTAAAACCGCTCTTTACAACCGTGGTGAGTGGAAAAGCATCTCAGAAGCTTGGATTGCCTAATTAAATGGCCCCAAGATGTGAATGAGTGTGTGTGTGTGAGAGAGTGAGTGAATGGTTCCTGTAATAGGCTCCGGAATCACCCGAACAGGATAAAGCAGTCCTGAAAACGAATGGAGTTGATTAATTATATATTTACGACACTGACAACTGAGTCTATAATATTTATGAAATATGAATACAATGATGAAGGCAGGTCCTTTGCAATGGTTAACTATACATTTTTGAACCTCTGAATGAACTCTCGGCATCAACAGCGCAATAACAAATCAAAACCTCTCTGAAATAACCTTGAATCCACATCCGTTTTTTTTTAACCGAGTTCTTTTTTGGGCCTCTTGTGAAACTGACTCACCATCTTATCACAAACCTTTATTATAATTTAGAGTTTGCATAACACTGTTTTATTACCAATGACATGCTACATTGTGGAAACAGAAGATTAGAAATTTCATATCTGTAGCAGACAGTCTAGTGCTCTCTATAAAATATAATGGAGAGAGGGAAAGTGCGGACGAGTGACGAGTGAATGGAGAAGTGTATTAGATAAGAGGCAGCGAGTAATCTTCTCAGTGCGCTGAGGTAATTCTCAGAGCAGCAGGAAAATTGATGCTCTGCACAAAGACATGCACAACAAGGATATGCACTCTCTGGCCACATTTTTCGGAACACCATGCTAATATTAACATCATTTTGCTCTCAGGACATCCTCACGTCTTCACGGCATGGATTCCACAAGATGTTGGCTGCATCCGAATACTCATACTGGCACACTATATAGTATGCAAAAAGCAGTACGTGATAACCTGTAGGGTGTCCCAATACTCAGTAATAGTAGTCGAACAGTACCCAGGTGATCTATTACATCTATAGTATGCAAATGTATCACATTACGCTACACTACGTGATCCCATAAATCATCTGGAGCCTCCGAATAACCAAAGAAGAAGAAGAATTCCCCAGGATGAATGGCAGACCGAAAGTGAAGCCAAGTGTTGCAGAATCCAAGAGGTTTCTCTGGCGAAGTGCAAAAGGAAGAGTTTAACCATTTCTGCCATTATATATACATTTTTTTTACATTTTTGCGGCTTACATGGGTATGCTTCATCTGTGAACGTCCGGGGCAAAAGACAGTGGATCCGGATTGTGGCCTTTCTGGTAGTAGGTGCATAACCGACGTTAGTACATACTGCATATTGGGTTGCAGCCACTGCTCTAGGATTATTCTCCATGTTAATATGATTTCACCACAAAATAGCTGCGAATTCATGCTGCGAATTTTCCCGTTCTGCCACATCCCAAAGTTTCTGTAATGGATTCAGATCTGGCGGCCATTGAAGTACACCGAACTCACTGTCATGTTCATTGAACCAGTTTGACAAAACTTGTGCTTTGTGATATTATCATGCTGGAAGTAGCCATTATAAAAGGGGTCAATTATAGCCATGGTGTCAGCAGCAATACTCAAATACGCTGTGTTATTCAAGCAATGCTCGATTGGTATTAAGGTGGCCCAATGTGTGCCAAAAAAACATTCCCCACACCATTACTCCACCACCACCAGCCTGAAGTGCTGACACAAGGCAGGCCCCTGGATTCATGCTGCTGACAGAAAACATTTGACTCGACCATCTTCAGCGGATATCAAGGTTCATCAGACTAGGAGATTCAGTCCAACAATCTTCATGCAGGTTTCTGCTGTTGCGCTTCGAGGGTCGACACGTTGCGTGTTCTGAGCTGCTTTTCCGCTCACCAAGGCTGTAAAGAGTGGTTATTTGAGTCACTGTAGTCTACCGTAATCCAGTCCGGCTATTCTCCAAAGAGCTCCCTCGTCTTCCTGTATCCTCGTGTATCTTCCTCCCACGCTCTCTGAATGTTTCTTTGCACCGTTCTATGTGAACTCTTTGTGTGTGAAATCCCAGGAGCCGAGATACTCAAACGACGTCACAGGAAGGCCCTCGAATCGCAACGACCAGTGAGGAGTGCTCACATGGATTGCAAAAGGAAATGAAAATGAAACGCTTTATAAAAGATTTTCAATTGGCTCCCCTTCACTCAGACACACACACTGGAACTGCAGTAGAAATTACAAAGGTTTTTGCAGCACATTTTCAGACAACATATACGCCGCAAAACGAGGCCGGCCTGCGGAACAAAAACGAGCACGAAATCAGAAGTCTACTTGCTGATTTAAAAAGACATGGACAGCACGGAACCCCACAATCAGTCAGCGGGAACAAGTGTTTAGCACGTCTACTTGTTAAAGGGTGAAAAGCATTAAATCTGTCAGCCTGCGCACTCGCTAACAGCATGTGATTATTCACATACGAGCAATTTGCCCTTTTTTTTTCTCAACAGCGCCGAGACGGACAAAAAATATTGCCATTATGGACTTCAGCGGTATGTGGATTCACAGTTGTTTATGACTCATTCGCTTTGTATGAAGCAACGATTCATGGTGTGATGCAGCTTTTGTGCCTAACCATATATTTTATTCTCTTTATAACATATTTCGGAACTGCTTGTTCCTGAAACAAATAGACACAGACAGATTTTACTTCAACAGTCAAAGAAAGTTCTTGTTAGGAAGACATATTGTCACTGTATCGGATCCAGACTTAACCAGGGCGAATAAAACAATGCATACTTGCATACTGCAGTACATTATACACGTAGGAACAACTGCTCATTCATGCAATCATCCAAACAGCCAATCGGGTGGTAGCAGTGCAATGGAGATCAGACCGAGAGCTTCGGTTAATGTTCATCAGACGTCAGAATGGAGTGTGGCTTCAGTGACTTCGACTGTAGTTGACCTGGATGTCGCCTGGTCTTCTTGTTGAGGTTCCAGCCTCAAGGTTTGCTGTATTGGGATGCTTTTCTGCTCACTACGGTTGTAAAGAGTGGTTATTTGAGTTCCTGTCCACCGTTCTTTTAATGAAAGAATGAAAATCAACATGTAAATACGGGAGGAAATTAAGAAGCTCTAACAGATGTATCAGCATCACGCACACGCTTTATAAAAAACTGCTTATCATTTAATCAAAATCACTGCTTAGGTGTCGAACTACCTGTGTAAATAAAATAGAAAACATACAGCAGAAACCATCGTGTCAGTATATTTTCCTTTCCAGCCTTTCCAATTTTCTGAAAGATATTCTCAAGGGTGCCAGACTATTCACTCAGAACTCTGACTGACACACACGCAGAAGCTACAAGGTGCGTCACTTGTAAGTTGTTTCTTCTGCTTCCTTGTTCTTCTCCACCCTCAATCGCTCTCATCCTCTCTCCATTACCGCCCTTCAGACTCTGCCATCATGCTTTATTCTATTCCATTTCACCCTGCTTTCTCTTCTGCCACCGACTCGCCTCCACTCGTCTCTCTCGTCTGCACTCCTACGCCGAACTGTGCTCGTCATTCTCTCATCGCTCAAACGGAACACTTCTCCTATGAAACCGAGACAAAGCAAACCATGGCAGAACCGCCGGATTAAGCTCGTAAGATGACCGCAAAGGTAACGTTTGCACATGCCGGATAAAGTCAACCGAGCTAATTATGCATCTATCTAGCTTTCTATCCATTTATCTAAGATAAATAGACAAATACAAGTAGATAAACAGACAGACAGACAGACAGATGTGGTTACAATAATGCCAAGCATCAACGATAATAGTTATAGATTAAAAGCATAGTTCTCTTAACTGCACTACACGGACCGTTTCAGCACGGATTTATTTTACAAACAAGCTACGCACATCATCTAAAAAATGTTAATTTTACAAGTTAAAAACCTGACGTTTACATTTACAACATTTAGCAGAGTTTAACGCCGCACAGTAGCTTTGGCTGGCATCGTAACAAAATATCATGTTCTCCTGGTTCCTCCAAACATCCGTGAAAAACAATATTTGCTTATCAAAGTGAATCATGTTAATTAAGCCTGGACTAATGATATTTTCGAATCTCCGCCGATTTAACGGCTTTCAATTCATTCGCTAATTGTCATAATTGTACAATTATCATAATTACATAATTATCTCCCCTAAAATGTAGCAGCGACATGGAATAATGTCACAGTGACCACTATTTACGCTGAAAAACACCTTGATTCACATTAACCCTGATTCAGGATTTAGGATTTCCATTATCGTACGGTGAATAGTGAATGACTAAAGAGATAAATTATGCTTCAGTAAAAACATACGGCAGTTTCGCCTCACTGGGTTAAACCTCACTTTAACTAAATGAACTATTGGGACAGTCTGTCTTCCTGACATACGTGTTTTAAATCAATTTTCTGGAGGACTTCGTTTACAATCCCACTATCCAGATTTATTTCTTGTACCTACCAGAATTCATGTTCTGTGTTGCACCAAACTGAAAACGCACAAACTTTCACCATCTTCAAATCACATCTATAACCTAAACTGTCTGCCAATTTAGGGGGAAAATGCTTGAGTGAAGTTCTGGACCGCTATACTGGCAGGAAATCCCAGAACACCTGGCCTTGTTAGCATTACCCTGGTGAAAACTCTGGATGTAAGCAGGACAGAAAGTCCAACAGAAATGCAACTGACAGCAAAAGTGGTTTTAATCGAAGTAGCGTCTCCCTCTCCTTTCGTCGTATTTATTAGAGAAGTAATCAAGGAATTAAGAAAAGGTAGTTTGTATTTATTGCTCGCCTCAGACCAAGAACACAGTTTAATCCTTTCTAAATAAATCCTTTCTAAAATAATTGGGCCAAAAGGAAATATATAATGCATAAAGATCAGCTTAAAATATCGAGTCCCTTAAGAATAGTGCTGTTATTTGCAAGGTTTTTTAAAAGAAAATGAAGAGAAAACACTGGCGCGTTTATGAATAGAAATGAATCGGCCGACAAAATCATGCTGTCGTTATGAAACTCTTGAATTTGAACATTTTTTCGCAGTTCATTGGCTTTTCTTGACATTTATCTCAAGTGCCAGAGTAAAAGTATTCAACGGCCTAGGGTGAAATGTCAAAAATGAAACGCTTCCTAAATGTCTTGTCGTGTACACCTCATGGAGAAATGGTGGACGGTAAAAGTCATACAGGACGGAGACGGCTGCGTCAGCCGTTTTCGGTCTTTAGGAGATGAAGCCGCACCAGGAATGTATTCCAGCCCTGTGGAGCTCAGCGGCTCTAATCTGGTTCAGTGATGGGAGCAAATCCATCTAATCAGAGGATACAGCCAGGGCGTAAACGGCAGCGACAGAAATGGAGGATCCATGTGGTCAGCTTCCAGACTGAAATAAACGAGTAAGAAATACAACCACGAAGGCCAGGCAAGGCTGGGAAATTCAGGCCACTGTTTATAATATCCAGCTTTGTGAGTTCAAAGGATATGACGTGAAAAGAAAATGGCTTTCAGTACTGATATTTGACCAAAAGCAGTGCAGAGAAGTGGGGAAATAACTCGGTGCGACAAGTACCAGAGAGGAATTATTATGAAATTTGCATTGAAGAACATGCTTGAGTCATGACCTCGAAGTCATAACCTCGGCTCTGTGCGACGCCGACACGCCCTCGGCTAGGTTGCATCATTATATGGGCAATGAAAGCTTTTTACACTTGTGCGTGCGCATTCTTTACTAAACAGATAAACATTATACAGGTCATTTGCTTCATTTCAACTGGTCCAATGTCAAGTCATATAGACACGGATCCTTCAAAAACATCCTGCGTATATTATTATTTCGTTTCATTATTTGAAAGACAAATTAAAAAGGAGATTTCTCAATGCAATTTCATTTCATGAATAGGGTCGATATTTTCTCTTTTTCTACAATGAACACCTGAAGCGTGGCGAGGCTACAGAACGAAAAGGGAGAAACTGTCTGAAAGGGGTGAGAATGTTGCCCGCTTGTAGTGAGAAGGAACAAAGTTGTCCTATTATGTATAAATGGTTGATATTACGTACAGAATATTCAATTCCCAGTTACTAAAATGTGTAAAATGAATGAACAGGAAGTGAGTCACGGCTGCACGCGCCCTCTCCCGATTGTTTACCCTCAAGTGGGTTTTTTAGCCCTGTTGTCTTGTTCCTCTCAAGGTTTCTTCCTGGTGTCATCTCGGGGAGATTTTCCTTCACCCCCGGACCTCTTGCTTGTTCAAATCTCCATCTGGATTTTCTTTGAAGCTGCTTTAATAATGTCCATTGTTAAAAGCACCATACAAATGCGACTGAATTCAACCGAAGTGGTTCATTTGTTGCTATGGCAGTAAAACAGAAACATTGGCGCATTAATCAGCCAGTAATATTGCAGTTTTCCATGAGCGCAAGTGAAGAGAAACCCTGCATGATCAATTCACTGAAAGCCTTCCGGAAGCATCCTGCGGAAAACACAGCGCTTTGAGTTTAACCAGCAGCTTTATAAATTAGTAACATCGTAATGACGGATGCTTTGGATTGGAAGTCTTTTAAAATGTAGCTGATTCGGTTTTACATCCCCTCTGGGAGGGCGTTAAATAAAAAAACCCAACGAGGCCTGATTTAATCAGCCGCATTATCGACCGCTACAGCCGCTGCAACGCCTCGCACTTCGTGAAATCGAATACGCAACAATGTTAGGACTGAGGTTTAATGTAATAAATTGCCCTGTGTGTCGTAAATGTGAGATCTGGGAAAAGAACTTGAGTGTGTTAATTAGTATTCATCCTGCTGCAGGCGTTTTAGCATTACAGGAGACATTTTATTACAGACAGCCTCAGGGCTAAAAATAATATGTTTAGAAATAAATCAATATTGGATAAGTGGGGTTTTTTTGGTTTGTTTTTTTTAAACCAGGCCTCACTTTTAATAGTAGTTATGTTTGCTCTGGATTTTAGAGTTTTACTGTATAAATCAGTCATTCAAAATTCGCTCTAGGAACAAACGTAGCTACGACGCGATGCTAATGTAAGAATTTAGTAATGCAGGAATCGGTTTAAAAGGAAACAACAGAAATTATCACAATTGGTTATGTAAGGAATAACACACTCTGGCCTGTGCACTTATACGACAATAACCCATGCTGGGGTGGTGTGATACGGCCCAACGCCATGCGGAGTGCTGCTAGCGCCCTGAAGTGGATTACCGTCGTATAACCATGCAATCTGGAGCCTGTTATTCCGCTTACACCACCGCGATTTAATGTATTCATGAACGACACATCACACATTTTAACAGTTTAGAATTAGATTTAATGTTGTGGAACGTCTGCGAGACAAGTTAGCTTCTGTTATCACTTACATTATAGCAGCTATAAACAGTCCTTCCTTCACAGCTTCTCTCTCTCTCAAACCGCAGCTTGTTTTTGTTGTCGCCACATCAACGATTATACGTTTTACTTTGTTAAACGTTAAAGTATTTTCAAAAATCTGTTTAGTTTTAGTCTTAGATTATGTGGAGCATAGACCGTACAGTCTCAGTGTAGGAGTTGTTATATATTTATAGAAACAATAACGTATTGGCGGGCTTGTGGAGTAACGGAATACACAGAACGTAATTAGGAGACATTTAATGCATTTAATCATCCTGTTCTACTACTTTATATATATATATATATATATATATAATATTAATATTTGTAAACAGATGTGTAAATAGGCTATAGGAAAGGTGATACTTCAAACAGTCCTTCTCTACGTCATCTGTTGAGAATTAATGACGGGCCTGCCGTAGATTCTGAGCAAGGTTGCTCACATGTCCATCAAATCATGCTGCGATTCTGAGATCAGTACTGGATAAGTTCACATTTGCGTCTAAAAGCTTTTTTTTTTTCCCCTCAAAGTCCATTTGTTTGCTTTTCAAAAAACCTATAATTTCCTTTAAAAAAAACAAAACATTATTAAGTAAAATAAAAATCCTGTTTTACTACTTTACAATACTTCTGACTAATAATAATAATAATAATAATAATAAATTATAATTATTAATAAAAACAAAGCACACTGTTATTTTTTTTCCTCTTGCGTCCATTAAAACGTCTGCGTTTAAGAGAGCTTGCTTTCAAACTCTTCTGGCTGATGTAATTCCCAGAAACAAGAACTGCAGCGCTAAAATGTGATGATCTCACTGAATATCCTCTGACCTTCTTGTGCATCCTCTCTAATGCTGACTGCATGAATTAATAGCTCAGAGACGGGAAATGTCACTCGGTACGCCACATTCGCGGTCGCTCGGCTTTACAGAGGAAATGGGACATGAGACATTAATCCTCTTCCCTAAATTTAGACAGCACATTGGGAAAGAAACCAATTCCTCTTGATCATGACTTACAAACAAATAGTGTGCACTCTATAAGCTGTGGAACAGCAGGTGGCTGAATCTGAAGCTCTGAGGCGTTAAGCAGGTTTACTAATAATGCAGCAGTGACATTTCTGACGGATTGTGAGGAGCCAAAATCGAAACTCGGCATCAGCTCCGAACTGGTATTTGCACTATGATTCGATAAAAATGTCTTAGTCTGCAATAGCAAAACAAAGACACAAATAATTCTCGACATAAAGTTGAAATGCATTTGAAAGATCAAATTACTATCGATACAGCCGGATCACAGAACCATTACGTCAGACTCCAGGCACATCTTCTATTATACAAGAAAACACTCCGTTATTGCAGCTTCGTCCTGATGTCAGCATGCGCTACGTTTCTTGAGACTTCCTTCAGACTTATCTTTATGCACCAGGATGAGGGAAAAATATGATCTCAGTGGCTTGAACCGTGGCAGGGTTGTTGGTCTGAGTAGCTCAGAAACTGTGATCCAGAGTTTACACACGATGAAAAACAAAAAACATCAGGTTCTGCAAGCGGAAAACTAATGAGAGAGGTCGGAGGAGTGGTTTGAGCTGAAAGGAAGGTTAAACTAATCCAAATATCTAGTCTTTACAACCGTGGTGAGCTGAACAGCATCTCAGAACGCACATCAGCCTTCAGAGTACCAGTAAAAGACCACACCGGGTTCCACTCCTGTCAGCCAAGAACAGGAATCTGAGGCTACGGGGGCACAGAATCACCGATATCACGGTTAAAGAGTGGAAAGATGATAGGACGTGCCTCCAGTGTTAGCATTTTGCATCATGTAAGATGTAAGGTTCCTCAATAACATCAAGCTATATATGCATACGTAAATATATACAAAAGAGAACAATTAACGTAAAGCTTGTAACGTTTAATCATAAGAGGAACTTGCAGTGAACTATATAAACACACAACATGTCAGCTATAAACAGTTAGAATGTATTACGTGTCAGACGAAAGGCTAAAATATTAGCATTGACAAATTGCTGTGATATACAGTAACTGGAATAGAATAGAACAAGACAGAACGTGCTGCTGTGAAGTTGCAGAGAACCTAACACCGAAAGTTAATCAAATCGAACACATTTGAGAAGACAAACGCAGATATGAGTGTAAGACTTCGTTCACATTACAAGCCTCATTGCTCAGTTCTGATTTTTTGCTCAGATCGGGTTTGCCTATCTTGATGGTTCATTATTACAAGTGAGCTGTATCTAACTGCATCTGTATTCCGAAATTTCATGCATGCACGCATTGATAGGTTCTTGCATGAGTCATCTGTGTCAGCGCCAACAAAAAGCGTCATATTTGTGCGACCACTCATGGTATTAAAACCGACAAAATGGAGCTCACGTATGCATCCCATTTTACTCCGGAGGACAACAAACAGTTGGTCAGCTGTACATGATCAGATTGAGAAGGCAAACAAAACCCAGACAGCTAGCTTTTGCTGTTTTCGTTGGCACTGCTGCACCATGAGACGTGTGGGTATGAGAAAGAAGCGTGCGTATAGACAAAAATTGACATAACCTCCGATCTGAGCGTTCTCATTAACGTCGCATGGCTAAGAAACCGATACGCATCAGATCTAGCCCCACGTGACTCGAATCTGATTTGAAAAGATCGGATATCTGTGTCCGCACAGCCCTGGAAAGATCAGATCAGTGTCACGTTAAGGCAAATCAGAATCAGATGCGAATCAGATTCGACTCACTTCGGCGTAATGTGAACGCATCCTGAACACAGCGCCCTCTCCTGCACACATCGCGCGCTCAAAACATCATGATTAAATATGATTTCAGTGCATCAGAAGATATGACTGTATTCAATCTTTACTCATCTGTAGAATATATCTGATTTTTTTTCCCCAACACGCTTGCATTTTTTTACATTTCCATTTCTTCTTTATTAACTGCACTTCAGGAGGTCTCATCTAAAACCTGATACGTCTAGAGGATTGAAGGAGTATTGCAGATCTTGTAATAACACATTTCCAGCAGTGTGTCCTATTAAAGATGAGAACAGACTCCTTGTAACCTTTTTCAAATCCAAGAAAGACACAGATAATAATGGTTAGATTAACTTCAGCTGATCCTAATTGCTGCTCTGTTAAAGTTTAAATGCAGTTGTGCTGCTTTATAACTACTAGAGGAAACGATGGCTGTCCAGGGCCCCAGGTCACCCAGAGAAGCTCATTAACGAGTGTGTGAGAGAGCGGGATTCGCCTCAGTTCAGCCAGCACACGCTGTTACCATAGTAAACTCCGGAAAGATGCCTCAGGGATTTAAACATGTCTAGCTAAGGGGCTTATGAAGCAGTGTGTCTAAAAATATACGAAAGTGCAGGTTGTACAGCTTCATCCTTAGTTAACTGCTCTCGTCTTTAACGGTACTAAAAATATCATTTCCAATAAGGAAAGTATCTGAACAAATAGCTGGGTAGAAATGTTTCAGCAGATGCATTTAGAGTATATAAATCTTGTTCACTCAAATTGTTTAATGTGTTATCCTATGAGCTTTCCTCATTTATGCAAACTGCTGGAGGAAGAAATAATGAGTTTATGTCAAAGGTAGCCATGCTTCTATATATATTCTGTAATATATCATATTAATATATGTATCATTCCGTAATATATCATCATATAGACAAAATATTTTTTTCTCCCAGTGATGGACGGTAAGCATCGAGGTAACTGCATATTTAATTTTAAGTGAACGTGGAAGTCAGTCAGTATAGGGATGATTCATTTCACACGCCCAGACTTTCTCGTCTCCTTGACTAAAAGCACGTGACTAAGGGCGCTATTTGCGTGACCAGGCATGATCTTAAGATCGGCAAATCGCAAATTCGAATCCTGATAATGCTACAGACCTTCGTAGCCAGGACTCTATAAAGCCAAATTTGCCATGCTCTATGGATGGGCGGGGCTTAATCACTTTCCTCTGTCAATCACAGGAACACTAGCCAATCCCGGGCATTTGTGTGCTCATGTATGAGGAAGAGCGCTGAGCGCATTCGTCCGAATGTGCTACTCCGCCCTGTGATGCTGCATCATCGGCAGGTGGAAAAGACGCTGTTGGCCGGCTTTCACGTGTCTCGGAGGAAGCACGTGTCAACCTTGACCCTCCCGGATTGGACAGGCGAGAGTGTGCGGGAATGGCCAAATGACCAAACTGGGAAGAAATTCATGACCATGGTACAGGTTTGAGTGAATACATTATGAAGTGTGGTTAAGTGTGCTGCTGCGACATCCAATCAAATCAGCACCTTTAGGAACCGAGTCAGCACAGTGACGTGTTGCGTGATAACATGTGATAAGATACAAATGAAAATTAGTGCTGCCAATAAACATGTACATGACAGGATTTACAGAAATGATATTTTCTGGGTTTTTCCAATGCCTCAATTTTATGCTGATATTTTAGTGGTAGTTTAATAAATCCGGAGACTTGGAGCAAAGATAAGTGCCCTGCTGAAAACACTAGCTGCAAAATAAAAGACTGTGATGAATACGAATACTACGCTTGTGTATGAAAACAGTACAGGAACTTGGATACTAAAACACGGTAAATGCCAAATTTGGACTGTTTTTATCAATAACACTGAAGCATGTCACTACATCGCCAATGAATTATGTCTGATCGTATTACAAGAAATACTTCTTGGTAAATGGGTTGAAAAGGTTTTTCTTTGTGCAAAGCACAAGGTCTGTTTTTAACAAATTGCCTGTGCTCAAGAGTGTTATCTAGTTAACACCATCGTTAATATAAAAAAACGATTTCTTTACAGCCAGAAATTTCTTTTGGGCCAAAACAGGTCTGAAAATCTCACTGCATCTGCAAATTTCTAACATGCCCAACCAAAACAGCAACATAGCGGCATTAATTAGCAAACGATGCTTGCATCGGCACAATCCACAGATGTCATTTATGCCATAAATACATATGATAGTGCATCAAAATTGGGGGGGAAAAGTGGATCCATAAAACCCTACTATAAAACACAGAGACGTTCAAAGTGAGTCATGTGACATCGGCTTTTTTATGTTTATCCCAGTAAATACATTATAGTGAATTACAAACTGCTACTGTAATATAATGTATAAACTAAACACGATCATCAATCTTTAATAAATTGCTCTTTTTAATTTCAATAACTTTTAATGTGACTCAAGGCATCAATACGTGAAATCAGTTCATTATCTTTCAGTGATTTGATCACAGTTAATGTGAAAATTAGCGAGCAAAGTAACTCGTTCCTGCTCAGTGGCTACAGATTAAACTTTCTGTATGGCGTGCTAGTCTTTAAGCATGCTGACTACCTTAACATTCTGAATTAACACTCAGTCTGTAGTGTTATATTTAGTAGTTAGATTTGCAATGGCTTATTTTTTATTTTTATTTTTTTAGAGAAATCCTCCAGCAGCGTCTAGAGAGGACCTGTGAAAGCAGCACAATCTGAAACCAAGTGCATCGTCTACAGGCTGCATGCACAGATTGCATTGGAAAGTGCAATACCCCATGGACATTTTTCTTTAAAAAAAAAAACAAAGCAAACATTTTGTAGATTTGCGGTTGATCCCTGTCATGTCAAACTGGCGCACAACGGCCATTAGCGTCCACTTCATAACATCCGACAACCTGCGTTTTCCTCCAAATTATTTTCTTTCAGTCGTGTACAAAATTACTCGAGGTCATTATACCTGAAAGAAAAGCATCATATCTGAAGTATTTTAAATGAACCTTTATAAACCAGTAAATTCAGAGAAATAGTCACAGCTTAGTCACAGTCTAGTAAGGTTATTAATGAGATATTATTAATTATTAAAGACATATATCATGATTAATTCAACTGACTAACAGCAAGGCAAACATAAAATATGTGAAGTAGTATTCAGAGTGAATCCTAATGCCAATTTAAACTGAAGGTCACTCTTGATATGTTTTAAGGATGCTTCTGTTTGGTATTCTTTACAAATTAATTAAGAATTAGCCATATCATTTGTGCAATAAGTAGCAAAACAATAAACAATGGGGTTCAAAAGACTGAAACCAGAGACTTGGAATGATCAGAATTAAATCATAAGAATTATGATAAGAGCAAAAACTTGAATGAAAAGTAGAATCTTAGAAAATTTTGAAAACTGAACAGCATGAATGAATTTCTTAATAACTGCTACTTTGCTTTAACGTCAGCGTGCACTTGAGCGAACACAGGTTCCACAAGTTAGTGTGAAACCTGACGATCCGTCTTAGGTCAAATCCGTCACTGTGTTGTCTGAAGACGTGCTTAAAGTGAAGGGATAAGACGCCGACCTTTTGTACAAACGAGTTATCGTGGTCAGTATCACAAATTTAATTAAATCGAGCGATATTAAAGATATTAAACATTTCCAGATATTGACTTTTCTTTGGATCCCACTGTATATTACATTTCTACTTGTCGCACAAATTATATGAATTACTATTCAGGTGGCTTTAGGAGGAAAAGAAATGGAAAAAACAAAAAATATCAAACATTTCTTATAGATTCTCATACACTCTCAAAAGCGCCCGTCACAATAATAAAAGCTTAAGAGGCACATTGTGTAGAGATGTTTATACGTACACAGATCTGGGAAGATGATGGAGCTCATATTTTCTGCTTGTTATCTAACAATACTTAGAAAGGCACGGTTTGACAATCTGAAGATTAAATATAGCTCATCCTTCTGCGTGTCATCAGGACTATAAATACACATGACTAAGACATGACTACAAACGAGCCGTCGTAAATGGATCTTGAACGCGGTACTGGATCAGTTCGAAGGTTAAGGTGTTTGTACCCTGTGTAATGCAACAAAAAAAACAAAACAAACAATGACAGCACATGAATACATTTTGAAGACAGTCACATTAATCTCGTGTTTCCTATTATTAAACCAGATCATGGATTATTAAACCCATTTCAAGACGTTTACGCTTTACATCTCTTTATTCTATTGGCAGATTTTCCTCTTTCAAGCTGGAAAATGTCTTATAATCTTTAGCTCACTTTAGAACAGGAAATCAGTGGTAATTTATAAGTTATTAATCCACTTCCCGTTCATGATCAGAGATGGCATCTCACCTGCAACATGTGGTCTGTGCCAAAGCTACTGGTTTAAATGGGAAAAAGATAAAGACATAGGATAAAAAGCTGTCTGTGTTGACAATAAAGACTAGACAAGAAATGATGGCAGACGTAAATAATTCTTCAGGGGATGTCGCTTTCGAGTGTCCGCATACGCACACGCACGCGCGCGAGCGCGCGCACACACACACGCACACACAGAGTTAATGGTCAGTGGGATTTAATGCATCTGGTAGCTATATGACGCATGTAAGCAGCCACGCTTGTTTTGATCATGTGAGCCTGAACACAATAAATAAATAAGCATGTAAATCTTGCAGACGGTCGCAGTCTCCGGTAAACACACCGATTCTGCTCACTTACTTTCCGTGATCTTCTGCAAGCCCAGCACGTCCTCCGGGGTGATGATGGTGTTGGCCAGCAGTTCCTCCTCGGTGGTGACAGGGACTCCCACGTCCGTGGTGTTGCAGCCCTTCTTGACTTTCATGGCCTCCTCTGGTTCAGGGTTCGAGCTCGACTCGCGGTCGCCGGGGCTGCAGGGATCGACGTGTCCGGTGCCGCTGCGACTGGCGGGATTAACGCCGCCGCCGCACTTCTTATTACAGCTCGGTGCGTCCTGGCTGTTGCCTGCGCTGGTACAAGAATAGCTCATTATCCTGTCCCTCCTCCTCCTCCCCTTATCCCCCCGTCTCCTCCTCTAGCCCCTCGGTCCAAAGCGAGACACCGGAGCGGTCACCGTCTCTCTAAGCCCAAGGGTTTTATTTATTTATATGCTTGTTTGTTTGTTTAACCCCAACGCGCTTATTTAAATCTGTCCGGCAGTCGGCCTCGCTTTACGGCACATTCGCCTGGCAAAGCGC
The DNA here is from genome assembly GCA_030014255.1 of Parauchenoglanis ngamensis. Taxonomy (NCBI): domain Eukaryota; kingdom Metazoa; phylum Chordata; class Actinopteri; order Siluriformes; family Auchenoglanididae; genus Parauchenoglanis; species Parauchenoglanis ngamensis. Next base: position 2,295,521 of record JAQMYM010000011.1, on the reverse strand, counting down.
GCGTGAACCGGCTGGTGAGGGGTGTGGTCTCCAGGCAACCATCACCATCTGCGATTTACATTCTTGTGTGTAATCTGTAATCTACAAAACATACACTCAGGTTATTAAAACTTGTTCAAGGAATACAACACGGGCGTAAAGTGTTTTTGTTTGTTTTTTGTTGTTGTTGTTTTTTTAATAAATAAATAAATAAATAAATAAATAAATAAATACCCTGGAAGATCCAACAACAAAAAAAATGTTAAAGTATCAAAACACAAACTGTGCAGTGAAATAGCGAGAATTAAATTTGCACCCGAAAAACTGATTAAAATCATTCATATTTTGCTATAGTTTGAGGCGGAGGCTGTTTGCTTTCATTTGTGTTTTGCGTTTTGTGTTTAGGTAGAATGGGATCTCAGTGTGTATAGTTCAACTAATTTCAGGATCAAACTTCAAATTTCCAGCGTCAGGCCTGAATATGAACTTGTGTGTCATAATCGAAGAACAGCGATGTGGCATCTGGGACGGATGACATGACACCTTGATGAAAAGTCCAGCGTGTCAGAATTTTTTGTATTTTGTTGCCTAGTTCGACAAATCCTACGACATGTTCCTTGACGTTCTTTCTGTAGCCACGACTGACAATTTCTCGACCCTCCTCCGACGACATGCAAGGACATGAACGATGATTAGTCAGGGTCAAAGTTGTAATGCTACCAGACTCCTGACCAAGACACGGCAAGAATTTATGGCGCCATGATGCGCTTGCCTAATCTGACTTGGTGACCATCATGAAAGACAAAACTATCATGTATCTGATCATGAAATGTTGACCAACTCTAATGTCTCTTAGCCATGGTTTCTGTTAACTCAAAAAATTATAATTCATAATCATTGTATAGACTACTTTCATGACGATATTGAGATTTTGTGTTTATGTCAACACAACTAAACATAAATCCTTGCATCAACAACAACAATGCATTGCAAACAATGTAAACAATGTCAATTTTAAAGGTAAACCAGGTAAACAACTCAAACCCTTGTGTAATCATAGCTGTGTTTGGATGTAGTTGTGGTGGTGGTAGCATTACCGCTGAACAGCTCACAGGGTCTCAGCGCGTTCCTCTGGGCTCTCCGGTTTCCTCCTACCTTTCAGAGACATGCACGTAGGTGGATTGTCTCTGCTAAGTTTCCCACAGCATTACGAATGTGATGAGTTCGATTCCCTTTCCACCTTGCACCCAATGCTCCCAGGATTGGCTCTGGATCCACAGCGACCCTGCTGGCCAGGATAAAGCAGTCACTGAAGATGAATTGATAAATTATTAATTTTGTAGCCTGCCAAATATTAGTCCATTTCATTTACCTTTAGGCTACAGAACACTCCATTTATGTTAAAAACATATACTGAATGAATTACACACAAGTACAAAATAAAACTATATTTTCTTGGTCATCCTTAGCTAGAAAACCAGTGTAGCACTTAAAGTTGGCTAATTCCTAATTCTCCTCTTTTGTGATTCATTCATAATGATTGCTTTTCAAAAATCAGTTTAAATTCTTTAATACTGGTAATGAATGTCAACCTAGTGGATATAAAGCCTGTGATCTAATCAGGTGGAGATGCTCAATAGCCTTCATTACACTCGTGTGCAGCTTTATCAGGGCTTTGGTATGATAAGTGAGATGGGTATGAGGTGAGGCAGAATGAAAAGAGGGACTCAAACACACACACATAATCACACAGTCATTTCATCTAACGAGCTTGCTGACATGGCTACCCTCTTTGTGATCGCTGTGGTTGCTCTCATCAGCAGAAATGAACACACAGGCAAGCGCAGACGTTTTTACACACACTCAGAACTACGTTTGAAAACACATACAGAGACATACTAACTTCACACATAGACACAGACGTAAAACTTTCTCTATGGGCTTTCTGTCGGCTAAGCAAAGTGCTGACAGCGGAGGACTGTGAATGTGCAGCTGTTGACTTGATCAAGAATAACAGCTTGCTGATTTCATTTAAGGATCATTGTAAAGAAATATAATTATTGTAATTATTAAGTGTCCACATTGGCTTCTTGGTCCAAGAACTTTTTTTGTTGTTGTTCTGATTCTGAAAGCATGTGGACTATGCAGGATATTCCTAAAATGAAGCTTAATAGGACCTAAAGAAAGCATAAATAAAAAAAAAAAAATGTCCATTTTTTAGATTACAAGCCAAATGTCAAAGCTTGATTTTTAAATACATACGTGTATAGAGAAAATAACACGATACACAGTTTTTTTCGTCTCCAGTTACAGTTGAAATGCTAAAGATTTTGTTCATCCTGTTGTTTTCTATATTTGATCTTAACCTCAGATAGTCGTGTATTCATTACAGATCAACATAGCTACGATTACAACGTTGCGATAACAGATAAAACGCAATAAGAATATACATCTGACACCTTACAGGTTGTATAAATGTAAAAATAGACCAACACAGATGTTCGCTTAACTGTACCGTGTCTACGTGCTCATTTTTTTTTTTTACTGGCAGAGCTAGCTTCTTTGTGAGGTGCGAGGTGGGAGAATGAGAGGCCCAAAGCTCAGTCTAGAGACAAAAAGACTCCCAAAGCAAAGTGCTGACAGCAGCCGAGGTCTGTGAGTCAGAAAGGCCATTCACCTCATCCCTGTATAAATACCCCTACACGTGCCTGACCAAGAGACCACTTTGTGGAAACCCCCCCAGCGCGCACGACTCATACGTCGGGGTAAGTCTGTCAATCTCTTGGTCAGATTGATACTTCATTCATGAAAGAATTTTAAATTGTGGTTCAACCGGGATATGGTGATCGTTCCAATCATAGTAAAGACGAAAAAGCCAGAAATATACAGAGATAACACCGATGACTTACTTATGTGACAAATTATTAATCTAAATCTAAGTAAAGAGTTTATCACAACCAGAGGAAACATAACTGCTGACAAGAATGCCGATATGGAGGATATGGATATGCACCCGTGTGAAATGTTGTGTGTAGGTGTAATGTTTTTCCTGAAGTTCTTCTCATTCTTCCTTACAGGTCAAGCAGTACTAAGATATTAGACACAATGGCTCAGACCAGTCAGACGAGCATGTCCATGGGACCATGGAAGGTAAAGTCTGGTAAAGCCCAGGCTCTGGGACTTTCTAACTGTAACATCAAATCCAAATTTAATTTCACTTCATCACTCCATCAGGCTAATAGAATAAGACCACAGCACTATCGAGCTCTTGATTACGATGGGTCAGATTCATTTTCTCTGCACTGCACAGGTTCATTTTAAATAATATATGATACATTAGCATTTCAGTAGTAGCAGCTCATTCACAGGCACTTAAAAAACGTGTTGTTATTTAACAAACAAATCAATATAAATATCGATACGGAGAAGCTTTTTGTAAGGAGACTCTATTTCACATTTATAGTTAAGGAAGGAGTCTCCAGTCTCAGTGCTATGTAACATTCAGAGGTAAAGCCGTAACTTTTCTGCCACTGGAAAGGGTGCGCTTTGGGGTGTCTCGGTCAATCGGTAAAATGATTTAATTGTCTTATTAAACACTGAAAAATATACAGTCTTATAGCGTAACGAATGACAGGAACTAGCTTGTTTCATGGACATTCCACAGTATCAAATGTAAAAAGCATATTGTATCATTGTTTAATAAATACAACCTGTAACATGTGATACTAAAACAGATCTGTTATAGGAAAATAATCAACTTTATTTAGCCGAACCTCTTCTTTGTTGTTGATTTATTTTCATATAACTGCACATTTTATTCCTTAGGCAATAAAGAGACGCTTGGGAGCGTCAATTCCTCATGGTATACACATGTAGTTAAATGCATCTGTGTTTTCCACCAGATCACTGTTTATGACCAGGAGTACTACCAGGGCAGATGGTGGGAGTTCACTTCCTGCTGCAAGAACATTATGGAGTATGGCATGGAGAATATCCGCTCCCTGAAGGTGGAATGTGGATCGTGAGTAATCAGCCATAAACAACTGATTCAATAATAAAATGCACATACACACGTGGACAAAATTGTTGGTACCCTTCAGGCAATGAAAGAAAAACTCACAATTGTCACAGAAATAACT
>JAQMYM010000011.1:2278262-2291232 GCA_030014255.1 Parauchenoglanis ngamensis | reverse complement strand
TTAAAGTTATTTCTGTGCCCATTGTGAGTTTTTCTTTCATTGCCTGAAGGGTAACAACAATTTTGTCCACGTGTGTACATACTTACTTCATATATATATATATATATATATATATATATATATACAGCGTGTATGAAATGTTTACATACTTTAGCTCCTTTACAAAGTCAATGATGTTAAAATCAGCCTCTCTTTCACATTCATATCCCGCTTCATCTGTTTTTGTCCTTGTTTTTTACCCAGATGGGTGGGGTTCGAGCACAGCAGCTACAATGGCCAGCAGTTTGTCCTGGAGAAGGGAGACTACCCTTGCTTTGAGGCCTACATGGGAAGCCATGGCTACCGGGTGGAGAGGATGATGGCTTTCCGCCCAATCTATTCCGCTGTGAGTTCATCCTGCCAAAATTCAGTATATGCTTTCATACCACAGCATGGTTGAATTCTCAACTCTGATTGGTCAGAAGGTGTTGACTAATATTTTATTACAGCAACTCGGATAATAATTCAAATGATACGGTATTGTTTCTATAGTAACACCTCGTTCACAGGGACATAATCTAAGGCTAATCATTAAATTGATTAAAAATTCAATTTTAACAAATTAATGGTGAATGGTGATATGGTGAAGCTTTCAGTAAGGAGATGTTTTTATAACTTTTATAAATAATACATTTCAGGACATGTGGTTATTGGGGAAAAAAAGTTCTTGGTGTGAACAGAAACCTTGTTTTACATCGGACTGCGTTGCACTACACCGTCGTTGATTATTTTTCCATACCAGTATTCCCTGTCTTGTTTTATACCTCGCATAACTAATCCAGTGATTCTAATCCTAACGATTACCAAAACAAAACATTCTTAATTGTTTTTTAAAGCATTTGCCTTTTGATTAGGAGATAAGGGAATTGAGTCCAGCTGGTGCCAAGCGTAGCCTTCTCTCTTTGTACTCCTTTAACATCAGAAAAATCTCCTAAGAAATTGTTTATGAGCAAAATTTGCGGCAAAGTGAGATTATCCCCATTAAATCGTGCGAGATATCTGTTTATTACGTAGGTATTTTCAGCAAGCACTTCCAGTCTTACTGTTTTTCATGTTGAAACAGTGCCACAAGGAGTCCCGCATGTGTGTGTGGGAGTGTGAGAACATGAAGGGCAGACAGTGGGAGCTGTGTGATGACTACCCTTCCCTGCAAGCTATGGGCTGGCACAACAATGAGATCGGTTCCATGCAGGTCCAAAGTGGCGCGTGAGTACCTCCACCAGCACCACTACTATAAACACATAACACAATCGTAGTCATGACAAATATAACCGCATCTCTCCTCTAGTGAACACATTATCTATAATATATATATAGTGGAAAGAATTAGCAATGAACAGACCTTGCTTGTTGTTCTCGTAAGTTATACCAGTCTTGATTACAGGGTACTGGAAAATATCAGCAAGATTTCATGACTGCAGATGGAGTTAGCTTTTCTTAGACACCTTTACTTTAATCACAATACTTGGTCAAAAAGTATGTGCACACCTGACACCTTTTTGAGCATTCCTTTCCAGATTTATTCTTCCTTTGCTGTTATAATAAGCTCCACTCTTCCGGGAAGGCTTTCCACTAGATTTTGTAGTGTGGCTGTTGGGATTTGTGTTCATTCAGCTACAAGCACATTAGTGAGGTCAGGCACTGATGTTGGACGAGGAGGTCTGGGGTGCAGTCGGTGTTCCAGTTCATCCCAAAGGTGCTCAGTGGGGTTCAGGTCAGGGCTCTGTGCTGGACACTCGAGTTCTTCCACACCAACCTTGGTAAACCATGTCTTCATGGAGCTCACTTTGTGCACAGTGGCACTGTCATGCTGGATCAGGTTTTGGCCTCTTAGTTCCAGTGAAGGGAAACTGTAATTGTACAGAATGCAGACATTTTATATAGTTAAAAAAAAAAAAAGAAAAAAGACATTTTATATGGTTGAGTGCTTCCAACTTTATTGCAACAGCTTGGTGAAGAACCACATATGGGTTTGATGGTCAGGTGTTCACATACTTTTGATCACATACTGTATACCAACAATAGTCATTAGAAGGTTATATGTGATTTGTCTTGTAGTATCTTTTGGCTCATTTTATTTCATTCTTCCAGCTGGGTGTGTTACCAGTACCCTGGTTATCGTGGTTATCAGTACATCATGGAGTGTGACTGCCACGAAGGCGAGTACAGAAGCTACAGGGAGTTCGGCACCCACGCTCACACCCCCCAGATCCAGTCCATCCGTAGAATCCAGCACTAAAAATAATGTGTCCTTCCTCCATCCGTTCTTCACCCCCTCTCCGATCTTTCCATTGCTCCGTACTCAACTCCACAGTACAGACCTCACTGCCAGGATTGCCAGCCAACTAACTGGTGCTACATTCATGTAACGTGTCCAATGGTTTTTTTTCCCCAGACCTATCTCTTAAGGAAAGAAAGACCCAGAGAGAAAACTTAAGAAGTAAAGATCTTGAAGCTGCAGCCTCACTGTAGCATAGTGAGACACCTGGGACATTGCTCTCCTTTTATCGCTATGAACTTGCAACTCCTGTCAACTTCTGTGAGACTTGTTGAATAAAGACAACAAGGAAAAAAGCTAAAGAAAAGGAATGTGTGGTCTTTTCAGCATCATAGTGAAGTGGGGATGGTGTACTAGCCTAACTCAAACAGTTACTAGCTAATCTCAGGAATATTTAACTTCTTTAACATGCAGTTTAACGTACATAGACATTCATCTCTGGTGTGCAGTTTATGGTCAAAACACACCAGATCTAAATAAAGCATCACGTAACTACACAACACCAGTTTATCACAAATCCATAACTACTAATGTTAACTATTAGATGTTAAATGGCAGTGTCAGTAGATGCTGTGATGAATACAAGCTAATCAGCTGAAATAAAAGGAAATGGCTAATCGGAAGTCTTACACAAAAAAACCTTCAAACCCACCAAGTCCTTCAGAACGCAGAAAATAAAGTTGATATGAGTCTTTGCTTACTCCAGCAAATGAAATATATTTTACTGAAGTAGGGCCAGGGGCACTCTTCCACTGCAGTCCGGTACCTTATCCATATTCTGATAGCTATAGTGCAAACTGCATTGCGTTGCACGAAAAGTTAAATTCTTAATGTTTTTATCTATATTAAGTGACTTGACTGAATGTTAAACTGAGCCCATTAGATTGACATACATACATACAGTAGAAGAGAGACATGACTTTTCACATTTGTAGGTTACTTTGAAACTTTAAATAATAATGTAAGAATTAAAAATTAGTTTTTGTTATTTTCTTGGAAATGAAATTAAGAGCATTGAAGTTGTACTCTATACTCAAATACTTTATTAATTCACCAAAAAATAATACTTAATATAGTAACAAAGTACAATTAGTCAGGCATTATACACAGATGCACTTGCTAATGCTGGGTAACTAGATTATTTTTTACTTCCTTTGAGATTTTTATTTTTATCTTACTTAGGGAACTACAGTGTGATCTGGTTATTAAGCAGTTATCTGATCTGAGATAACATTTAATGGTATAAACAAAACCAACAATATGTTTCCGTAAAACAGTTTCCATAAAAAGGTCTCTATATTTTTGTTCTTATCCAGTGTTGCTAACTTAGGGATTTTGTCACTGGATTTGGTGACATTTTAGACCCCTTCAGCGACTTTAATTCAAAAACGAGCCTAGCGACAACCCTTTTCCAGCACGTTAGTGACTGTCTTGAACTCAATACGGCTCTCCAGCTCACGTCACAGCCACTGTTATACGAGTTATACGAAAGCAGGTTCGCTCGACTCACGATCCGTGTATAACGCCTGACTGTGTTGCACTTGCGACCAATCACTGATCACCACGATCCCTCCATGACCAATCACTGATCACCACTGTTTGAAATTTGTTCTTCACTTTAAACCTCCCCTATTGGAGATATTACCATTTTATAAGTGCTAAAAGCAAGTAAACATTTTCCTTCACGGCTGCTCACAGTCGCTGCTTATTTATCGTCTGCGTTCTCGATAGAAAGTTTCCTGTAAATGTAAACGCGTAAAAGTTTCCTTCATGGTGCCATCATATCTTTCTATAAGAATTCAAATTATTGATGAAATAAAACTGAATGATAATCAGTAATAATTATTTTCTCTTCTGATAAAACTCTATGCTATTCTATTCTAAATTGAACATATTCCTTCCAACTTGACACGCCATTCGTGATGAATAGCGTGCAAATCAATCTGTGACGTCACCTAGCGACTTCTGGAGATTTGCAGGAGCTACTTGCCCCTGAAAAGAGCTAAAAGTGGCGCTGGAAACGCAGCGCGTGCCTTTATTACCAGGTCAAGGGCATATAAATCGCTTAGCAATATGGCGTATATCCGGTCAATTTTAACACAAATTTTCGCTATTTCACACGTTGCTTATTGTGTCAGTGTCGAATCCCAGGCATATGATGAGGAAACGTACAGGCAATACTACAGTTATGGGGACTTTAGTCGACGTCTCGAGCATTTCGCTGCACAATACCCGCACATTTGCAGCCTCACGAGCGTCGGCAGGTCTGCTGAAGGCAGAGAACTTTGGGTGATCAGGATCACAACTCACTCAGGTCTCCTCACGGATGTTCCTGGGAAACCGCGCTTCAGATACGTGGGTAACATCCACGTGGACGAAGTGCTGTCCAGGCAGGTCTTAATCTACCTCACTGACTATCTCTTGGGTCGGTATGGAACTGATCCCAGAGTGACTAGACTTGTAGACAGCACGGATATTTACATCTTACCCAGTCTGAATCCTGATGGCTTTGAGAAAGCTGTAGAAGGGGATTGTAATGGCAGCAAAGAAAACCTCAAACATTTTGATCTGAACTCAAATTTCCCTGACCGGTTCGATCCAAGTGCCTTGGGAGGTGCACCTGAGATGTTCGCGGTCATTAAATGGGCTTTACAGAAAAAGTAAGTCTATCCCTGTAAATGAAGGTGTTCTCCTGTTTGCACACCGCTGTGTGATCATTCCGACATCATAGGCATTAACACGGAATTGCTCTTGTAATAAGCGCCATCCTGCAGGGAAAGCGTTCCACTTGATTTTGAAAGATCCGCTTGATGATTTTAGCTCATCATTCAGCTACAAGAGCATTAGAAAGGTCAGGCTGATGTCTGGTGCACAGTCGGTGTTCCAGTTTATCCACAAAGGTGCCCAGTAGGGTTGTGGTCAGGGTTCTGAGCAGGCCACTCGAGTTCTTCTAGTGCGAACTCCAAATGGCAAGTCATGTCATCATGGAGCTCGCTTTGTGGACTGGAGCACTGTTCTGTTGGAACAGGTTTGGGCCTCTTCGTTACAGTGAAGGAGAAGTGTATGCGACAGCATACGAAGACATTCTAGACAATTGTGTGCTTCCGACTTTGTGGCAACTGTTTGAAGAAGAACCATATGGTTGTGATGGTCAGGTGCCCACATACCTTTGGTCACATGGTGTATAACATTTTGACGGTTCATATTATTATTGACCCTTGCTTGGATCATAATTTGTAATCAAGTGCGAATGATGCGATCTGTCCTTGCCCCAAGGTTTGTTCTTGCTGGAAACTTGCAAGGAGGCTCCGTAGAGGCCAGCTCCCCCTTTGGTTACTCCAGTTCCCACGGTACGCCAGGTGCATTCAGACATACAGATGATGATGATGCCCTCTTCCGTTATTTGGTGCAGACGTTTACTGAAAACCACCCGATCATGAGAGAGGGCGAGTCCCGGTGTCCTGGTGAGCTGAACAAGTTCAGAAATGACACGAGTGCAAAGTGGACTGATGTGCAAGGTGGAAATGTATGCATGGTGTTGATTTATTCCTGATGTCAAATTGCATCTTGATGTTCTGAAGTGCTTGTTAACTGTAGGACGTGTGCAAGACTCTGGCTACTTCAGAGGAAACTGCTTTGAAGTCACCGTTCAGCTGAGCTGTTGCAAATACCCATTGGCTTCAGATCTCTACACTGAGTGGAGCAACAACAGGGAAGCTCTGCTAGCATACATGGAAAAGGTAAGAGAATATGGACGAAGTGATGCTCCAACTGTTCTGGGACTTTTGTTCAGCTTTTTTTTGTTGTTGTTGTTCAAATAAGTTTTCAGACTTGTTCGGTCTTTTTTTTTTTTTTTGCACTATTGGTCAAGCTTCGGTTGCAGTGGAATTTTCTGATGACTTAAACATTATAATACATTTTGCACAAGGTTTATCTATATCCACAATTTTAAATTAGTAAGCTTAGTTTGCTGCATTTGGTCAGCCTGTCCGGTGCAACGGAAAAGTGTTCACCATATCACTGAGCGTTTGAATCCCAAAGTTGCCATCTGTCATGTCATTCGGGCCGGGAGTTCAAGAGAGGACATGGATGGATGGCATACTCTTCTCTCCTGTCAGTCACAGCAACACTAGCCAATCATGGGCATCTATGAGCTCATGAATGCAGAACAAGGTAGATAGCACTTTCCTCTGAGTGTGTTATGGCACCCTGTTCAAAATCATGTGGTTGGTTGGCTTGATTTTTGGCAAAAGCACATGATAGCTCAGGGTCATAGCTGATGTATGACGTCGCAGATTAGATCAGCCCGCAGGTGTGAATGTGAGTGTGAATGGTTGTTCGTCTCCATGTTGGCTCTATTAGTTTGGCAACCTTCCCAGGGTGTAGCCCACATCTCAGACAAAGTCAGCTGGGATTGGCTCCAGCTTCCCTGTGACTCTTAACATATAAGTGGTATAGAAGATGAATGGGTCTCATTAATGTTCACATTTTTTATAATTAAACATGACTGATTTGCTCTTGGTCACATCAGGAAATAAGTTGCATACGTCTTGTATTATTTTTCTTTTCAAGGTTCATATTGGAGTCCGAGGTTATGTCATGACCACCTCAGGAATGGGTATCCCAGACACAAACATCTCAGTTGCCGGAATAGATCACATCATCACAACATGGATCTTTGGCGATTATTACCGCTTGCTGCTGCCTGGAACGTACAACATCACCGCCAGCTCTCTTGGGTGATTACCAATAATCAGAATTTATTTGCTATTAGTTGGTGTTGGTTGAGCTCTTAGCGTTATCTTACCTTTTGTGTCTCAGGTACCTTCCAAGCACTGTAAACAACGTAACAGTGATTGAAGGCAAAGCTACGCTATTAAATTTCATCCTAAAGGATTTGAGTGAGGAGGCGCTCATGCCCAGGCTTCCCACCACTCCTGTACCAAGAGTAGCATACCAGTCGACTGAACAGGTTCTTGACAACCACCAATCTTCCACACCTGAGCTCCCAGTCCAGAGACAGGACTTTAGCCATCACAGTTACTCAGAATTGGAAGTGTTCTTGCAGCGGATAAGCTCTGTTTATTCGTCTGTTGCCCAGCTGTACTCTATCGGCCAATCGGTGCTGGGCAGGGAACTCTACGTCATGAAGATCTCTTCTAACCTTGTCACTGACGAGCCAGGTAGTCCCTTAGAAGAAATCTCTATGTGTAATATCAATTTTTAATGGCTGAGATTAGTGAGATATCATTTATGATGTGATTTAAAAATATATTATTTTGATGTAAACATGAGTCAGTTGTTTATAACATGAATCGGCTCCTTGCTAACGCCGAGCTCCTAAAACACGAGCTATGTCAGTAGTATGCAGCCGTACAGGGTTGGTTTTTTCTGTGCTGGTATATGATAAGAATATAGTCATTGCAAAAATAGCCAAAATATTGTGATATTATTTGAAGGCCATCTATACAGGCTGTTGATTTTCTTTGCTACGTTTAACTCCTTTTTCATATTTGCTGTTGAGCAGGTAAACCGGACATCGTATTTGTCGGCAACTTGCATGGCAACGATGCTGTAGGTCAAGGAATCCTCTTGAATTTGGTTGGGTACCTGTGCAGCAATTATGGCAGCAAACCTTTAATCGCACAACTGCTGAACAGCACAGGAGTGCACATACTTCCTTCCATGAACCCAGATGGTTATGAAATGCCAAAAGAAGGTACGAGTCTGAAAATGGTAAAAGGGCCCAATATTGTTGTACTCTGGATAATGATGTAAAACAAACGCTCTCCTGTCTTTTCTGCTCCAGAATATTATACGTTAAATGGAGATATATTTGGTGGTGTGAAAGATGGCGACAGTCCAAACGCTGACTTGAGCAGGAACTTTCCTGACCAGTTCCATGCAGCAGATTTTGTACGACCAGAAACCAATGCAGTGATGAACTGGATTAAGGCTAACTCATTTGTTTTGTCTGCTAGTGTTGTTGGTGGTACGTTATAGATTTAGCAGTTAAATTTGAGCAGGACTTTGAGACTCGCCGTGTTAAGCGTTTGTGTTTTTAGGAGTGATTGGAGTGACGTATCCGGGTTCTGTCGATTCTGTTGATGAGGCTGTATTTAAGTCAATCACACAGGCCTATTTGGTAAGTATTGAAGTATTTAGTATCATTGATGTCTAGCCTGAATAAATGACCTGGATGATGCACTAAAAAATACTCTCGTGTCTGAGCATGCAAATGATAACCGTAGCATCATCACCTAGAACCTGCACAAGTAAAGTGCGAGGATAGTAACATATCTACACTGCCAAGATGATGGGCAGAGGAAAGGTTCTAAAATATAATAGTAAGCGAGAAAATTTTCACTCTAAATTGTGTGCAAATATTTGACTGCACCCCACGTCCCCCAAAAATGCTTGATTAGGCCCATGTTGAGTTTCATGAGCAGCAGACTCACAGAATCAACCATCCACGTCAGTCTTAAAACAGTTATCAATAAATCGTGCCTTTGCTTAATCAACCAAATACAAGCGGAACAGTGAGAGATGGAGAACATGCACAGCAGTCATTACTCAACATGTGGTGAGGAAATGTGACTGAAAATGTGGAAATGATTCCACCCACTGAAAAGCAAAAAGCCGCCTGGTTTAAAAATCTCCGTCTTATTCAAAGAAGGCCAGAATTGCATCTGAAACTAAACTATTGTTGTGGTATTTTTTTTTTGGATTTTATTTGATGACTGTTCAGGTGGAGGGTAAGTTTCCCAGACAATAGAGCAAAATGGAAATCCTCTTTTCACTAATACCTACTTCTAACCTATTTATTCCCGGATCAGGAATTTTCATCTCTCCAGATGTCTCGGACCTGCGAGGACCCGCGACATTTGGACAGAAATAAAATGAATCCTGTTTCTCCGAAAGGTAAGACCTAGTCTTGATTTTTAACCATCATCTGTAACCTAGAATGTATTTGTAGAAATTGTCTGCTCAATATTGGAATAAAATAGAAATGAAGCGACGACAGCATTGACAAATATCGTTAAACATGCCCTTACAGGCGTTTATTTTTAGATCTTTCTCATATCGTCCTGTACAGAACTATTAGAAAGCTGGTATTTGAATGATCTTTCTGAACGCAGGGATGAATCTGGAGGACTGGATGTACCGTAACACGGACACTCTGGGAGTCCGCATTGGCGTAAGCTGTGATCTACATCCACCAGTTGAAAACATTGCAGCATATTGGACACAAAATCAAAGGCTGCTGCTACATTTAATCCAACAGGTGCTCTCTTTTACTGACATGCCTTAATCCTTTCTTTGTTTCTTTTCATCCATGTATTTCCAATGTAGAAGAATGTATTAAATCTAAGGGGTGGTTTTTTTTCCCTCTCTTTTTTTTTTTTTAATTAATGCATGGTGTAACTATTGTGTCTTTTTCGGTCTCTATGGCGACATACAAAAGCCCTACTGGCATAGGAATTATTGTATGTCCAATAGCACTAGCTCATGGTACCGTTGGCTATTTTATACATTTTTAATATGTATATCAGTATTTTAAAGCACTGTTCTCTCTTTTACGACATTTAAAAAATGTTTACATCTTGTTGCGTCCTCTGAAATATAAGCATAACTGATATTATATGTATTCACTTAAAATGTGGATAGTGTCTCATGCATGATTCTGACTCTCTTTGCCCTGGGGGACCTGCCTTGCCCACCATGATGCTTCTGCTTGGAGCTTTCCAGACTCTCAGGTCCCATATGGATATCCTCTGTCAATCCAGAGAAGGGCTGATGACTCTTTCCTCAGAACGTGTTACGCTGCCTTGTAATGCAGTTCGAAAAGACGTGGTCGGCTGGCTGCACATGTCTCAGAGGAAGCACATGTTAGCCTTCATCCTCCCTGGTTTTTAGTTGTCATAAGATGGGTAGCTCTGGCTGGTGGGCGGGAATAAGCAGGTGACCAAATTGGGGAGAAAAATGTAATGTCCTAGATGCTCCTCACGTGGATACTTCAAATATTGCAGTTACCAAAACAGTTTATGCCTAAGCTCTTCATGTTTCAAGAAGTTTCTCTTGGCCACTCTTGCCTCTGGCTTGCTTAATAGGGATTTAAATCTATTATCAGAATTTCTTCAAAGATGCTTTGTGGTAATGTCTATTAATGAAAGTGCTATAGAAATAAATAATAAATGCTATAGAAAGCTCCTCACAGCTCCAGAGCCCCAGGTCTCTCTGAACTTTCTGTCCGAGTTCTCCTCATGCGCGGGTGCTTTTTCTCTGGTGTGATTTTTTTTGTTTTTCTTTTCTTGTCAGGTTCATTTTTCAGTCAGGGGTAGAGTGACTGATAGCCAGTCTGGTCAAGTTATTGCTAATGCTACTATAAAGGCCGACGGCTCCAGGCATTTGGTCCACACCAGCAGCACTGGAGAGTATTGGCGACCTCTTGCTCCCGGGAAGTACCAGCTCCATGCCTTCGCTTCAGGGTGAGAAAAGAACGGCAATTGGATTACACTTGAAATACAATTCACCTTTATTTTATATGCCGTACATATGATTCAACGTCCAAAAATTCAGCGACTCCGTGACGTGTCCTGCAGTTGACTTTAATACAAATCTATTTTAAAGTTTTAGAATTTGTAACTGTAAATGAAGATCTAGTAGGGGAATATTCTCAAACTTTTTTTATTTTTTATTTTATTTTTTATCAGTTATCAGAGGAGTAGTACCATTCCCGGGTTTTGCATCTCATTAATTGCAATCTAAAATAATTCCAATTGCTATAGATTTGTGTTAGTCTCACAGTGCTTACTGGAATTATAAGACAACCATAATACAAGCAGCTTTAATTTGCTATTTCATGCTGCTTTCTCCAGGTATTTCCCACTCACCGTGTTGGTCACGGTGACTGTAACTTGGGTGGAGCAGGTGGATTTTGTGCTGACTCGAGATCAGCGGCCTCAAACTGAAAGTCAGGTGGAGGAAGAAGAGTTTCAGAGGTTGGTGGAGAGCTTGTCCTCTGCTCATGGCCTGGAACAGTTTGTCCAAAGCTGTCTTCCAGCAAGAACTCTGCGCTACAGGAAGCACACGGAACGCTCAGAATTCCTGCATGGACTTCACCTCAACTTTCCTCAGATTACTCGTCTGTACAGGTAACCATATGTTATTAATAAAATTACTTTTTGTTTAAAAATACACATCAATAAGAATAATTAAGACATATCTGTGGTCTAGCAGAAATAGCTGAAGTAATATGGAAAATTGAGCAGCTTCTGTGAGCAAACTATTTCTGTTTGGGGTCAGTCTGGGTAACAGCTGGGAGTCGCGGCCCATTTGGGCTCTGGAGATCTCTGCGAGTCCTGAGTCAACACGGCCCACGGTGGCAAAAATCCGGTACGTCGCAGGTGTCCATGGAAACGCTGCGGCAGGGCCAGAGATGCTGCTGGAGTTTGCATCTGTTCTGTGTATAAACTATGGTGGGAACCCGAACATCACAAAGGTGGGTGTTTGTGACCTGGGGTCCAAGAGAGCAGAATGGGCTGTGCTGTCTGGGTGGGAGGCCTAGCATTCTCTCTCTTCCCTAGCTAATTGCAGACATCTGTGAGGTCGTGTATGTGGAAGAGGGAGGATAGCACTTTTTTCCAAATGTGTTTGGCTGCCCTGGGAAGCAAAAAGATGCGGCGGCTGGCTTTGCGCGTCTCTCAGGAAACACGCATTAGCCTTCGCCCTCCCTGATCGGTAGCCGTCATATGATTGGGCAGAGCCGCCTTGTGGGCGGGAATTTACCAAGACCAAATTAGGAATAAAAAAATGTTCTGATCTTGTTTTTTTTTTTCTAATTACTGTCAATTCTGCTCTTTATTATTTTCTGTTTGTCCACTATAATCAGAATACTGTCCATTAGCTTGTACACACACACATTGGCTGAAGAGAAACTCTCTTTAAGCTTATTGACAGGAGCAGGATTGTGATCGTGCCATGTGTGAATCCAGATGGTAGAGAGCTGGCTCAGGACGGCTCGTGTTTCTCCATAGCAGGACTCCCCAATGCTCACGGTGTAGACCTTGACACAGACTTTGTCTATGGTCAGTTAGTCCACTGCGCATCGTTCCTGCTATGTGTTCAGTTGCTGAATGATTTCAGGGCCTGAAGCCTGTAAATGTGTTTAGGCAACGTGTCTGCGCAGCCAGAAACACATGCGATGATGAATCTGATCGAGGGAGGAGGCTTCTCTCTGTCTGTTACTCTAGATGGAGGCTCTCTGCTGACAACGTACCCCTATGACAGACCCACTGAACCAGGTGATTTATTTGTTATTTTGCTCTGAATTGATGGACCGAACATGTTTGTTCAACACGGATGGACATTTGTCTTTCTTTTATCACTCTAGCACACAATGAAGAAACACTGAGATATCTGGCCTCGATCTATGCAAGCAATCACCCTGTCATGCACTTGGGTTACCCTGGATGCGTAAATGGACTGGGTATGAAATATTTCCATAAATATTCGCCCCTTTAGATGTTTTGACATTTTGAGTGTTTCAACCTGGAACTGAATCCCTTAATTCATATATGTGTGTGTATGTGTGTGTATGTGTGTGTATGTGTGTGTATGTGTGTGTATGTGTGTGTATGTGTGTGTATGTGT
>JAQMYM010000011.1:2224066-2244223 GCA_030014255.1 Parauchenoglanis ngamensis | reverse complement strand
AGGCACCCTGGGTGACCCAGGGATCGAACCCAGGACCTTCTTGCTGTGAGGCAACAGTGCTAACCACCGCACCACCGTGCCGCCCCTACAGTTAAATATTTTAGCTAATTTTTCTGTGGAACCACAGGACTGGACCTTTTTGGTGAGCGGACCATTCTCAACCAGCAAAATGCCTACTAAGATTGCACTTAAACTATGATTTCATGTTGTCAGTGGTCCTATGGTGGTCTCTATCCATTCGATGATATGAGCAAAGGGGTGCTAATAATTAGGCTTAGCAACAGATTACAGTCGATAACTCTATACAAACTAAGTGACCAAGGTAGTAGGTGTAGTATAGTGCTTGTATATTTTTGCACCCAAATTGTACATTTGTTTCTTGAGCCAATAAATTTCCCTGTTGGTTTTGACCCCCAATTTGCCCTTAGATATTCACTTTTTTCTTCTGGCAGTATTTACACCAGCTAGATAGGTTCAAAAGTCAGGTTTACAAGGTAGCACCAACCTGCAGCACTTTCAATTCAGCAAAAATGTGGGAAAGACTAAATATTCAGCAGATCAGTGCCACATTTTGCACCTCCAGGCCTTGAGAAGCCTCACCTATGCGTGGGTGTACTGCTGAAAACCAATTTAGCTGGAAAAGAAAACTCAATTACATTTAATCTCATCATGTTTATCCATACAGCATACAAGTTAGCTCTTTTGTGGTGGAGGATTAAGTTGACATTCATCTGCCTTGCTTTATTGTATTGGTGTGTCTGTCTGTAGAGAAACCCCAGATGCAACAGTCAACCAACACGGAGAAGAGCGATGACCTGAACCATGCCAAAGGCCATGCCAAAGAGAGGAGTGCAAGGAAATGCCGTAAAGGCAAAGCCACACAGACTGCGGTGGAGGAAATACCAACTGCAGATAAGGAGGATAAAATGGAAGCAAGCAGCCAAACACTGGAGAGCCTGAGATGGGAAGGGGTTCTGGATGATCCGGTTGCTGAAGCAGAGCGACTGGAGGTCTATAAAGCTAACCGCCGCAAACGCTACATGGCATTCAAGCTGGCAGTATTAGAAAATGCCAAGGCGGTGTTAAGTTCTGAGTCAGATGTGAATAAACTAGGGAGAACATGCAAAGCTGGTTCAGCAACCATTACATAGAATTCCATGTCAGTTTAATTTTTTATGTGTTCTTACATTTTTTTTCCAATTTAGCAGCACATAAATATAGTATATTCTCTTTTTTGGTATACAGTCAATGTGCTGTTTTCATTGCTTCAAACTGCCTACCATTTAGCTTGGCCAAGCTCCCAGAGCCATTCTAAAGACAAACGCTAAACATAAACATGACTTTGTCCACAGTTTGGACTCTGAACATATTAACATCCAGTGACCAGGAGCCAAGGGAACAAATTTAGCCGTGCTGTCTACAGTGTATTCCCTGTCAATCCTGTCTTTCACAGTGACACTAGACAATCATGGGCAGCCATGAGCTCATAAAGTGGAAGAGGGCAGATAGCACTTTACTCCAGGTGTGTTACTATGCCCTGTGGCACAGCCTGAGAAGCAGTACAACTTGCTGGCGTTACATGCCTCAGAGAAATCCTTCACCCTCCCTGGTCACTAGTTGTTGTATGACAGAGCTGGCTGCTGGGTGGAATTTGCCAAATTGGGGAGAAAATTGCTGAAAAGCCACACTTATCTATCCATCCATCCATTATCTATACCGCTTTATCCGTCTGAGTCGCGGGGAAGCCGGAGCCAATCCCAGCATCTTGGGGCGAGATGAGACCCGATCGAACGATTAGGGAATGCCATATTGATGACACTTTTAGCCTCAGAACCTGTGTGGGATACACTAGTTAGCCCTAGCAGATATTAGAATTACAAAAAATCATTCCCTTGTTTTGGTATATTTTGACATATTTGAATTCCGTTATACAAATCACTGAGAATAGCCCTGAGAATCAAGATTCTTAAATTGAAATCCCACTTCTGTCTACCATTGAGCTAGTTTACTAGCAGAAAGATAGCCAAATAATGGTGTGCTCATAATACACACAGTATATTACAGTACAGTTGCACAATAGCAGCTAGGAATTCTGCTAAATACATGGTGATAGCTGAACTTCCTGTTTTTGTGTGACTACAATGCCCAAATTTTGGTAATGAGCCACTTCTCTTGACATCTTGAGTCAGTCAGAGGTCAAGATATTTTCTTTAACTTGCCTTAATCTCTTTCCTGTGTTGTAATAGTCTGTCCATTTTAGCAAGTTATTTGTTTAAGCCATAACCTTAATGTATAATTTACCAAAGTGAGAAAATCCTTAACATTTAATCAAACATTATTAGTGCTTCTAGGGCCTTCACATGCATTGTATATTCTCCATATTTGGTGTGATATGCTACAACAGTGGGGGAAAAACTTTCTCCTGTACATGGTGTGTGAGATTTTATAACTTGGCAATAAAGTAAATATACAGAAATCAATGACCCCCATGTTGCTGTTTGCTCTCTGGTTGTTATTCTAGTGAACTACTCCTGATATCAGCCTACTGTATATTTGACTACTTTAACAAACCTCTCCCTATCCCCGTCAATTCAAACTCAAATTCAAATAAGTGCTGCTGACCTCAGAGGTGAGATTTTAATATTCGTAACAACCTACAAAGAGTGTGAAGACGTAATACCCTGAACATATTACATGGGCTACTGGAAGGATCTGGGTAGCTGTCTGGAGAATATTCACGCAGGAAAGTGTCAACTTTGCCTGGTTTTTTCCCCCAATCATCAGCTGTCCAATTTGGGTGAACCTGTACCAACTGTAGCCTCAGATTCCTGTTCTTGGCTATCAGGAGTGGAACCCAACATATCTTCTGCTGTTATAGCCCATGTGCTTCAATATGTTAGACATTAGTTGCTTTTCTGCTCACCATGTAAGCCTCTACATTGTAGATTAAATCATGTTTTATTCCTTACTGACATTATTAATATTTATTCATTAAACATGCCACAACAACAAGCTCAACCCAAGTTTTGAAGTAACAGGAACATTATTTGTGAATATAGCAATAGAGAGTTAAATTGTTCCTCTTCAGTGTGATTGTGTGATAAATAGAGAGACATTTAAGTCAACACCTTTAATATAAATATGTATGTCAAGTTCTCACCTCCTACTAGAATCACAGTATGAGCCATGTCTGGATCTCAGCACCTCATGTTCTGTAGCCTTGTAGCTCGCACTAGAGTCTGCACAGGATGTGTTCACACTGTAAAGCATTTAACATGAAATAAAGGAAAATGAAAAGGAAATGTAAATTCATGCTTGAAATATAAAATGGGAAAATGTGTCAATTTGTTAAACTCTATCACCTGATTAACTAAATTGCATACATGATACCGGATCACATGTAATAAAGGTTATATTGTATAAAGGATCGGCAGATTGAAGCATAGGAATGCTCACACTTTTATTTATAGTCACACAAATTGCCTTTTCTGTCCTCAACTTTCACCTTTTAACAGAAAAAAGAAAAGAAATTTGGTTGCAAATTATGCCTTGGTATTACTCTGCAGTAATGTATGTGACACTATGGATAGTAATAATGTGTACTTCCTCCTACGTGACACTAGAGGGCTCTTTAAATCTACTTCAGGTTTCTGGGAAAGCAGAAGAACTTGGTACTATGACAAAGCATTCCAGGCAAAGAAGTGCATCTCAAATCATCAAAGAAATACTTTAAATAAAACAAGGCATATTCAAGATGTGCAAACCTTTTAAGCATTCATCTGCATGTATAGTGCTATACACTTGCTGTGCACTTTATTAGGAACACCTGTACACCTGCATATTCATGCATTATTCCAATCAGCCAGTCATGTGGCAATGTATAAAATAATACAGATACTGGTTACAAGCTTCAGTTAATGTTCACATCAAACTGTGAAAAAATCGCATCCAAAATGTGATCTCAGTGACTCGTCTGTGGCAAATATTTCAGAAAGTGTGGATCTCCTGGGAATTTCACATGCAACAGGCTCTAGAATTTACACAGAAAGGTGCAAAAAACAATAAACATTCAGTGACAACAGTGAAAAACAGTCAGTTTTTGCTTATCTAAAAAAAAAAAACAGGCTTGAAAACACAAAGAATAAAAAGCAAGAATTTTTGGCTCTTTTAATGTAACCTCCCTAAAAAATAATGTGTATTTTAATTCAGGTAGACAATTCGGGTAGATTTGTGGTAAATATTTCCATACTTTATCGACAATTTGCTATAGCTGTCCTTTTGACGTTCCATGTTTGTCGTGCAACTTCGATCATTTCTGTTTTACAGGTCTGAAGTGGCTAATTTAATATTGTAATATAAAAAAAATTGTCCTACTTGACATATGTCTAAACTCTGCTTTCAGTGTACAGTGTAAAAAATAAACCAGGGGTCGAGTGGTTTGCATCAATATAACAGTTTATTATGATTACCAGTAATAAATAAATAAATAAATAAAATAAAGAATGGTGGCTCAGATATTGAAGAACGTATCGGATTCTAATCTGAAGATTGGAATTCGATTTGGACATTTTTCTTGGTGGGGGGATAGACTGGAAAATGTTTACATATGAAGAGACTTGACTGGGTTTTTTTGTGGGATTTATTTTATTATATTCATAGCTTATTCTTATTCGAGCATGATAATGCCCCTGTGCTCAAACAAGCTCCATGAAGACAAGGTGTTTTAAGGTTGGAGTGGAAGAACTCGAGTGTCCTGCACAGAGCCCTGACCTCAACAACATTAAACACCTTTGGGATGAACCGAAACAGTGACTGCACCAGACATCAGTGCCTGATGCTCTTGTACTTGAACGGACAAATGCACACAGTCATGCTTCAAAATCTGGTGGACTTCCCAGAAGATTTCAACAAGCATAGATGTGTCCACAACCTTTTGGCCATGTAGTGTAGCATGGTGAATCAAAATCTGGCCCCTATATAGTAAAGTATTATGAGTGTATATAATGAGTATCATTTTATTTTATATACCGTGATGTAATTGACAAAGACTTTTAGTCACAGTAATGACCACTAGGGAGCAGTCTGTCCCTGTCCATAGTGCTGAAAAGGACAGGGACATCCTTTCTAAGAAAAAAAAAAGTAACCTCATAACAATCTGGATCTATATTTCTGCACTGGATTTTCTCTCTAGAACTAATCCTTCATCCTTCCGCGTATCAACAGCTGTCCTGCTCGGAAAGAGAAAAGCAACGCGACCCAATTCAGCAGCTTCCTGTACACGGTGAGATCAGATCAGATCAGATCGTCCTGGTTTGTGAGTCCAGCTCACTGGCGAAATGAATGTTGGCTGTTGGATAGCATGGCAGAAGGCAAATTAATCTTCCCTGGTCATGCGGTGATGGAGGAGAGAGCCGTCCTGCGCCTTCCATCCGCCTGATCCGTGAGTAACAGCGGTTACGCGCTATATACACACAGTCACACACAGCTGTTCGCCAGATGTTGTAAAAGCTCTGCTCGATAGGTTATTGTACTAGTCCTGATTGTAGCGTGAACTTTAGATCAGCTCGCCTTGCTGCAGTTAAAGCAGTGCCGTGTTTGCGATTACATCATCATCACCATAACCATCATCATCCACCTTAGTTACGCACTCGCTAGGCTGCATCCTGCAGCATCGCCATGGATGAAAATGTCAGACTGGAGGTCTCAAGTACGTCAGCATTCAGGACTCGACCTCTGGCAGACATTTACTCTCACATGTCTGATTAATCGGTATGGTGTGAGGACAAAAAAAAAAAAAAGGTCAGATAGTGATGTTTACAAATGTCTGAGGTGCTTGCGCAGTTCATATTCATCTTTCAGCTGCTCCCGGATGTGAACCTTGATGGGAAATTTCACATGGCTTGAAACCACAGTTGTAAATAGATCATCACCAATTACTAGTTGTGGAACCAAACGGAACCTGTCATTTATGCTATTCTATAGGAACTCCCTTATAGTAATAATGGTGCATCGGACCATGGGACGTTATGTGGTCTAAAAGGACCACCCTGATGATCCAGCGTGGTCCGACCAGCTGCCATAACACAGGTCATTCTGGTCAGACTGGAAGCCCATCTTCGCTTTTTATTATTTTTATTAGTGTCATTATTACTGGCTATTCTTGTTTGAGATTTCCTAACTGGCACACTGTTTGCTATTTTATAGTGTTTGGTCGAGGTTACCAGCTCGCAAAGATGGTCTACCAATTTAAACAGCTCAACTTTAGTTGTTTTAGTAACTAGTATCTTCTCAGATTAACTCAACAGGGTACTCCCCTTATGTTAAACCTGAGTCTTACTAACTAAAGTTTTGGGAATTGTGCTATAGGCGTTTAAGGACAAGCACTGAGTTTCTCAGTAATCCTAATTACAGGGACTTGAACTGAAATTGTAAAGAGTTTCGGTTATAAAATGTACATACACCTGTGACCACATCACAATAAATAAACGCATCACAGTTAAAGGGGCTGGCTCACCCTTCCCGGAATCCTCTGTGCCAAATTGACTGGGTGTCAATTTATAAAAACAACTCAAGGGTGTACAAACAATATCCAAACAGCAGTATTGAACTTACATCAAAGTAAAATACTGTACTAAAAGTAAAGATACTGTTCTAAAGGTATTTCATTTGCAACTTGAGCTATAATAAATAAACGCGCATACAAAGCAGTTACTGTTTGATTTGATATACGAATTGTACATTTCACAATTATTTTACAGAGAGGAACTGTATTACATCATTACTATCAAAATTACTTATGTACATCAATCACATTATAGCATACAGGCTTTACTTGCCAGTCACAAAAAAGCCAAGGGTAAAAGCTCTACTCGTTTGCCTACATGCCTTACTGTGTACATGGTTAACTTGTCTTACATAAACATCACAGAATACTTGGTGCGGTTCCTCACACCAACAGGCATAAATGTCCTGTGTCATACAGAAGGCATATGTTCTCATAAAGCAGACATAGAATTTCACATATTTGGCACTGGCTATGCTTTGCTCGATGCTATCTCTTTATTGTCAAATAGCACATCCCTAGACTTCTGTATTCAGTACATTGAGTCCTGTTTTTGCTCTTTTAAGGGCGTGTTGTGTGTCCATGGATACCAGCACCCTCACCCAACAGGTAGAGAGCGTAGAGCGGAACATCGCATTCTTGCAAAAAGAGCATCAGGTCCTCCTGACTGGTCTGCGCCTGGAGATCCGTCACCTGAAGAAGAGATGTAATGGTCTGTCACATTCTGTGATATCACTCACTGTCACTAGGCTGTCTGGGACAGCTTTAACTAAAATAGAAATGCTGCAATAAGACGTGGGTGTACTTCGTAGAGCTGGCTGCCAATGTTAAATGATCAAAACCTCTATTTTCTTTTTGTAGATCTGAGCTGTGAACTGAGCAAAAGGTCTCCTGCGAGAAACAGAGACGGTAATGGTTCTACTTTCACAAGACTTCATATACACTAATATAGCATAGAGATACTATATATGTTCAGCACAATACATGCATAGCATATGTAGTAGTATAATAAAATCACACATGTTATTATTATTAACATTTAATAACAATTTTTTAAGGATCGGTTTGGTAGTCTTGTGTTTTCCCAGTGACTCTGCAGACATTTTCCAACATTGTAGTAATACAAACCTCATGTGTTAATCAGACATCGCAGCTGAGGAGGAGTTCCTGCAGGCTCACTTATTGCAGACAGAACATCATCTCGCTGAACAGGAGTGCTTGCAGGGGGAACTAAAAGCCAAACTCCGGCACAAGGGAGAGCAAGCGAGTGCTCTGCAGGTGCGACTGCGTGATGAGGAGCGACGCTTTTTAGAGGAGCTGAAACGGCGCAGTCATAAGATCACGGCACTTAGCCGGGATCTCCGTAAGCAGACCGACATCGCCGCCCAGCTCACTTTCCAACTACACTCGGCACGCTTCCGCCTCTACCATCAAGCAGAGGAAGAAGGCGAGGAGGAGGAAGGTGAAAGATGTGAGAAGGTAAGCAAGAGAAAAACTGCGCACACAAAAAAGTATACCGCTTTATGTTAATGCTAATTTTATGCACAGAAACCTTGCTAGATTGGTAGTTAATGAACTCTATTAGTCATTCTACATATTTCACAGGGTCCAGGCTGTTTGTCAAGCTCCCCGCAGGTCTCAACAGCCAGAGCAGAACCCAGACATCGTAGCCACTGTTCAGCAAGACTGCGAAGGTCAGAACGAGTGAGGGAATGTGTGCCACAGGAACGCATACTCGGGCCAGAGAAGCCCCGCCCGATGCCCGACCCCGCCCTGTTCCTGTATCCCTTCACACAAAGGCTCCTCCCTCTGCACATATCACTGGGAGGGCACTGTGGGGATGGGGATTCACAAAGGCGAATGGGTAGACTACGGACCCAAGCAATGAGAGAGGATACTGGTCCAGAGACTACAGATTTATAGTGCAACACAGAGATAAAGACTCATCAGTCACACATTTATTCAGCTGTATAGTCTTCTACTTGTTCAATTAACTGATAAAGAGCATATGGAACAAACTAGCGAATAATTTCTTATTGCACCTTTAATATGCATTTCAGCAGGTATGGCTGAGCTCCACCATTTATATCAGCTGTTCAACAAATGTTAATCAATGTAAAGTCATTATTCATAACGCCATACAATTTGAATTCAGAAATATTTATCATCTCTTTTGAGAGTCTAATGATTTTTAAAAATTTGACAGATGTTTGCCTTATTTAGCTCTACAGAGTTATTATTGCTCCTAGTGGTCAGAATGGGAACTGCATTAAGTGCTAATAGAAGTCCACTGGGGCAGGAATTATGCTTCCCCATGCTCATTTTCAGTGAAGGAGGAACAGCAGACAGGACAGATAATTACAGGGTTGCCAGGTTTATAGATTTGTCTGCTGAATTTGAATAGCTAAAACTACTGTGCATCTCATTCAAGGCAAATAACACTGCACAACAAAGTTTTTGCTTCTTGAACACTGTTGGGTGTTTCTTATATATTTTCGGGTGCTGATCACGAATATAACATCAAAATTTACCCATCATGTACCGTTTCAGAGAAATCTTCAGTTGGCTATGCAGCACACTTGAAAGAAACGTATGAGAATATGGAACTGTTGCTGGAATATCTGTGGAGATCTTAAAGCCGTTGCTGTGTTACTAGGACTGCAGCTCGGCTACACAAAGTACTGTTGTTTCATCTGTGAATGGGACGGCCGTGCCAAAGTGTCGCACTATTCTCCACAGAACTGGCCACGCCGTACAAAGTTAGTTCCAGGACAGAAAAATGTGGCACATGAATCGCTTGTCGACCCGGCAAAGATATTTTTGCCTCCTCTTCACATAAAACTGGGACTCATGAAGAATTTCGTGAAAGCACTGAACAAGGAAGGCGAAGCTTTACGCTATTTAAGACAGATGTTCCCGAGAATAACTGACGCCAAGATCAAAGAGGGCATTTTTGTTGGCATTTTGTTTCCAGAGCTGGGAAGGCTTTCTAGCAAAGTCTAATCTGGCCTTTCTGTTCTTAAGTGTCTTCACATCTCCAAATAAACCCTCTGTATTTACATTCATGAAGATGTCTCTTGATTGTAGACTTTGACAATAGCTTGCCTGCCTCCTCAAGAGTGTTCTTGATTTGGTTGAATGTTGTGAAGGTTTTTGTTTTTTTTTAAACAAGGAACGAATTCTATGATCAACCACTTTGTTGTCCATTGTCTTCCAGGCCTTTTGGTATTGCCAAGTTCATCAGCGTATTCCCATCTTTTTAAGAATGTACCAAATTGTTGATTCTGCCACTCCTGAAGTTTCTGCTATTTTTTTAAATAGGACTGCTTTGTTCTTTCAAGCTTATGATGGCCTCCTTTATTTGCATCACCACCTCTTTGTACTGCATATTACAAGTTCCCATGAAGTTCCCATTGCAAATTCAACACATGGAATCAACTCCAGACCTTTTATCTCCTTAATTTGTTAAAAAAAAAATTATAAAACTGCTTATAAATCAACTGTCTTGATACTTTTAAGCCTGTGAAAATGGAGGGACTGTGAAAGAAAATGGCTATAATTCCTAAATGATTAATGCAATATTTTTTTAAACCCCTTGAATTAAAGTCTACACTTTCTGTAGACCATTGTCGTGGTGTACAGAGGCAGAATTTTGATAATCAGCACTGTTCCAATACTTTTGGAGGAGACTATGTAATTGTGGATCATTTTTCTCAGCAAATAAATGACCAAGCATAATATTTTTTGCCATACTTATTTAATTGGGTTCACTTTATCTACCTTTAAGACTCGTGTAAAAAGCTTAAGTTTCCGGTCATGTTTGTGTCATATGTAGAAAATTACAAAGGATTCACAAACTTTAAAGCACTGATGTAACTGGTTGAGTTGAACTCAACAATATTTTTAAAAAGCATAGGTGGGGAAAAATAGACTGGTTGTCTCCTGTTTGTTTCTCAGACGAACTGGCTGTTATTTAGCTAGGTTTTTTTACTGACCTCTGTTTTCAGAGGGATAGCGACATTATTGTTCATACAATAACAGGAACAAATTTCACACAAGTGTATTTTACTATGTAAAAATAGTAAGGCCTTAATTTCAGTAGGATATTGTATACTTTCATGTCAAGGAATGTTTTGATATAGCAGTCAAGCTGTCAGAAATTCAGGCACTAAAGAAATCTGATAGACTGCTGATTGACAGGAGCCATAGGCAACAAGAGGAGATCGAGTATCAGCTCATAAAGCAAGCAGAAGTCTTATAATAGTGAGAAGTATACACGACTGGAGTTTAGTGAAAGAGAGGTGAGCTTGTTGATTTATCCGCACTGTGGAGTTTGTATTCACTCAGCTGAAGTTGTTTTGCTAGAGAACTCAAGATAGCAGGAAGTTACTAATAGGGAGTGTGTGTTTCTTCACACATTTGGCTTTTCTAATGCAAAAAAACATAATGCCCCAGACATGTGTCTCCCTACAAACATGAATGAATAAAAGTTAGTTAATGCCATTAGATAATTTTATTGGGCAGAGAAAATTAAACACTTTATGCACCTATTCCATGTCTGTTCCTCCTCTCTCACACTGGGACCCAATGATCTTGGGAGTTTCAGCCAGCATACAAACAGGCTAGAGATCAAAATATAGAGACCCGATAAAGAGAACATAGATGATGGTTTTCAAAGGCCATGAAGCAAGGCTGTTACAAGACTTAAGAACCCTGTCCAAAAGTATTGCATGAGCCCAGAAATGTCTAACACACAGGTACACAAATCTGTGCAGAGAGGATTCTCAAATAAGGCATTGTAAAGTCATGACGTGATTTTCTAGCCAACGGAAAAGCATAGCACTAAGAGGCAAACAGTTACAGTGTTAATTATAACTATGTAATGATAAACTTTTCTGCTTTTGTCCCTAGCATTAGAGCAAAGTGCATTTAATCAATGCTAGAGTGGATTAGATCTTATATACAGTTTACGGCTGAAAGTCATCAGTAGCCACCATTAACAGTTTTCACCCGCTTCATACAACACACTCAACACAACAGCATCTCCCAAAGGTGTTTTACATTGGCATTTTTTTTTTTTTAGCACAAGTAGGCAAGGACTATGTTTTTGTACAGCACTAAAACCAAAACACTTCATTTTCTTGTTACTTAATGAAATTAAATGTTAATAAATGATACTCATGCAGTGAATGTGAAATGCAGCTTTGGGTCAAAAAAAAGGAAATCCCTAAAGTAGGTTTACTTGCATTGCTCCATTACATCAAATCACCACACCAGAGTTAACACAGCCCTATTTGGAAATCTGTATGAACAAACATTTAAGAAAAAAGAAAATCACTAGAAATCTTTCATGAAACAAGCATGTCAATGCAAACAATATTCACTCTTAATAAAAAGCAAACAAAATAAACAAAACAGGTAGTCAAGAACCTTTATTTATCCATATGTGTGCCACTCAAAGATGGGGTAAAGACATGGAACAAGATCTGACCAAGAGGGCAATCAATATATGGATGAAAGGTGTTGTAACCTCTTTTTTTTTTTTTAAACCTTTAGTTTTTCTACAATGAGACCAGCTGATGGACAGAGAAATTAAAAGACAGCAGTAACAGCATAAACATGTATTCATATACAGAAAAGCAAAACAGAAATTACCTAAATTCAAAAGTAAAATATGTTGGTTAGTATGCAAACATAGGGAGAAGAGCCAAACCTTTTTCTTCTATTACAGCTCAACATACATTTCTACACAGCATGCATTAAGGCACCTATCTAACACAATGAAAAAGCCTATGCTATGAGTTGAAGCACAATTATCCAAAAAGGGAAAAAAAGTTCAATATAATGTTCACTCCCATAAAAACAGTATTCTTTTCCCTTTCAGATTACCCAAACCATATTAAAAAAATACATCAGTTTGTAAAAGATCTTCCCCCATACACGGTACTTTAAGTAGAAAGTGTATCTTCATGAAATTTTGAAAGAAATGAATCAAGAGCAAGCTATTTTTTATTGTACTGATAATTACACACAATCTATTACACTAAATTTTGATAATTTCCTGCATGTATCCAGAATATAAGTTAACTACAGGTTATATATATTTATGGATGTCTGAACTAGTTCTATAGCGATGACATTAGGTTTGAACGCAAATGTACATAATTTACCCATTAGTAACAAGTTGTAGAGTACCAAAGGGAACTAGTTAAGCAATGCTTTAGAGGGAACATTTAAATCAAATTACACTGAATTGTAAGTATACAAGGATTTATAATGTCAAACTAGGTATTCTGAAGTCAGTCGGTAAGTCGGACAATTCAAACGAGACAACTAAATCCACCGCTCTTTACCAGTCCAAGTTTCTTGAAGCTCATTTTAGAATGAAGCCGTCTGACCACAAGCTCATCAGTGAAAGTATGCTACAATTTAACTCATCTGTTAATTTGACCCCCACTCTGCTGATTTTACTTGCTGCTGAAAGCAGTCACGACTCAAGTTTAAATAACCTTGAAACTGATTTTATGCAGACTTCGCTAACAGCTTTGCCTGGAGCCAGTAAAACTTTCAAGAAACAGTCGATTTTCAAAATAACGATGGTTAAGACAGACTGGATCATACAAAAATGCTCAATGTGTAAAAGAACTGCACACGCACCTATACATATGTATATAAAAATCAACACTTATTTACAAAAGATAATATCTGAACAGGCCTTGAAGAAGACAGGATGGGTAAAGATACACAGACTTTGTTTGGGGATGGGCCGTGGGTTCCTCCAGTCTCCCAAAAACTTTACTTGGTCGCCAATTACATGTCTAAAGCTCAAAACAGGCTCTGAAGTTATCCACCCTAATTTCTTCCCTAGGGTATGAGCAAGAGCATAACCGGTCCGGTCATTAAGCATGAAATTGCTACATTAACATACAGATGTCAAGTTAAAAGCGGCAAGCTCTATATGCACATTGTGCAGGATCAGCATCAGCTCAACGCCAAATCATACCAGTTAATGAAATACCTCAGTCTTAAAATGTAAAGTTAAAGGATTTAACACGGAGTTTATTTTATACAGCTTCAAGATGTCTACAGAGCCAGAATAAACTTTAGATTTTCCTTTCACTCTAGTTCTATGAAGACAAAAATGACTTGAGATTGGCCTGAAACAAAGTTGGGACAAACTGCAAAATACCAGTCACCTTAGTGGTGAACCTGGTCAATGTGAATTCTGTGGTGCCTTGAGAGGGAGGAGGAGTGATTGAAACCCTTCCCACACTGAGAACACCTGTATGGTTTATCACTCTGCAAAATTCTCTGTTTCAGGATGGTAGTAGGAGGGAATCCCTTTCCTGTGGGAATAGCACTATAAGAGGGCTTCTCATCCAAATGGACACGTTGGTGTCTTGCGAGAGAAGATGAATGATTAAAGTTCTTGCCACAGTGGGCACAAGTATAGGATTTCCCATCAGAATGAGTTCTCTGGTGCCTGGAAAGCGATGAAGAGTGATTGAAGCTCTTCTCACAGTGGTTGCAGCTGTATGGCTTTTCACCTGTGTGCATTTCCCTCTTCATGGGAGCATTAAAAGGGAACTCCTTATCAGGCTGGGCATACAATTTGGCCTCCAGGTGGACTTTGTGGTGTCGTGACAGGGACGAGGAGTGATTGAAACCTTTGTCGCACTGAGAGCATCGGTAGGGTTTGCCACCCTGGTGCACCAGCTGGTGCTTCTTCAAGTGGCGCTTCCTTACGAAGCTCTTCCTGCACTGATTACACTTATAGGGTTTTTCACCAGAGTGGATTCGCTGGTGTTCTCTCAAAGTGGCTGCTGCTGCGAAACACTTGCCACACTGGGAGCATCGATGTGGCTTTTCACCAGCATGGGTCTTCTGATGCTGTTTCAAATTAGATGCAGTGGCAAAGCCTTTTCCACACTGAGGGCAGGTAAATGGCTTCTCACGAGCATGCAGCTCCTGATGTTTCTTTAGATGGCGCCTGCGGACAAAACTCTTCCTACACTGAGTACATTTGTAGGGTTTGTCATCAGAGTGCATTTTCATATGCTCTCGGAGCGTGATGGCTGCAGCAAAGCTCTTCCCGCATTCTGAGCATCTGTGTGGCTTTTCAGGGGAGTGCATCATCTGATGGGGTTTGAGGTTGAACGCATCAATGACCCCTTTTCCCACCATCTCCACACCAGTGGTGGCATAGCCCTTCTCCTTCATGTGTATTTTCATATGCCCTCTCAGACTAGCTTCCACAGCAAAGCTCTCGCCACACTGGATACAAATGTAAGGATGGGTTGCTTTATGTATTTCAAAGTGTTGATGCAGATCAGTCATGCTGCCAAATATCTCCCCACACTCGTTGCACTGAAGACCCTGGGCTTCATGAATGATGACGCCATTCTCCGACTCCACGGTTAACTCTCCTCCATGGTCCGTCTCAACCTTCACCACATGTTCTGCACCAGCTCCGCCCATCTCTGCCTTCAGCAGCACTTCACCAAGCAGAGCCTCATTGCCTTTCATGTCTGCACCTCCAAAGTACTGCGGTTCATGATGTACCTCAGACTTAATGGACTTAATGTAGTCATGGTCTGTCTCCATTACGGCATCGACACAAGCCACAGCCCCAAGATCTCCATGAATGGCTTCCAGGTCAAGCCTCTTATCCTCTTGGGTCATAATCTCTGTCTCCGCTGCATAGTGCAAGTCACCGACTTGCGTGTGAGTTATGACACACTCAGACCCCAGCGTGTCCAGGCCTGGTGTGTCACACTCAGTCTCTGACTCGGCCATCAGGACACACTCCAGCCTGACGACTTCCGTCTTCCCGTTTAAGTGAAACTTAGCGCTGCTCTAGGAGCACCGCTTTCTCAGAATAAAAATGCTTGGGATCTTTCTGGTCAGCACGAGCCAGGAGGGATCTGGCCTGTGGGGAAGACAATAAAAGACAAACTTACAAATGCTTGCTACACATAAAGGATATAAAAGTGAAAAAGTTGAACTTTAACAAGTATGTTGATTCTTAGTCTTCCTACAAAGCACTTCGCTTAAATTTAGCAATAGACCTCTGGTTGAAGATTACTGCATCTGCTTGACCACCAGGCTAACACCTGTAGTGCTGAAGAACACACAAACACCACATTTCACACTAAACATACCAGACAGACAGACAACGGGACAGGTTTTAATACAAATGAGACCTTTTTTTTAAAGCGCAAAAGCAATTAAGAGAAAAACAACAAACAAGGCTACCTGGCTATTACCATTAAGCTAGTTAGCAAATCTCTGTATTGCTAAAAACGGGCTAGGGTTAGCCGATAGATATTTTGAGCTAACTTAGCTGGCTAGGTATACCTGTTAAAGAAAAAGGCAGAAGAATTTTTTAAAGCTTAAAAATATTAATTATTATCTATAAAACACGAGTTTATATAGTCGCGGTATTAAAACCGTTTTATTATCTACAACGGGAAACCTCGAGGCACTCAACTACAGTGTGTAAAAATATGGGAATGCCATTGTTGGCTAAGTTAGCTGGCTAAATAGCTTGGCTAGTTAGCTTCCTGAAGCGCACAATATCAGCTAACTAGCTGGCTAACTAGCAATTTGGCTAGAACAAATTAGATTTCATATCTTGAATATACCGTTTAAGTTCAGCGCCGAGCTCTAGCTTGTTAATCAAGCCCGTGTTTAAATCTTGGAGTGGCCGTTCAGAAGTTGTGACTCAGCCTCTTCAGAGAATTACAACGCCTTTCGCGGTGGGCATCTTGTGCAGCTCAGACTGTAAGAGCTAACTAGCTCTAAAATGGCCGCCGCTAGCTTCCGCCCTCACACAGCCATGTAGCTACGCAACTCGGGCTACGGCGCAGCTACCGCCATGAACACACATCAGGTCGTAACGCAGACAATGCACTGCGCCAAATGTACAACCTGGAATCAGCTCATCGTTTGTAATCAGCTAAACTGAGGATCACGGATATTTAAAACGGATTTCTATTAAAATGGCTAACTATTGCCGAGCCACCTCGCAAAAAGCCCGGGAAAGGCGGCCCCCATCTTACATAACCAACAACCCTTTGTCGTCAAAAATAACTGTAAAATAAACCAGTGCGTTAGTGTAGCATGTTGCTATAGCGAGTCTAAAACCGGCCCAGTTCGCCCGAGTCCGGAGCCGCCGCAGGCAGAGAGGATCCTGCTAGCTAACGAGGAAAATTGTCCGAGCTCACATTCTTAGCTCGATGAAACAACATGGCCTACCATCCTGCTAAGCCCAAACCACATCGCTACATCCAGCGCACTACAGGCTACCGCCATTAAACTTCATGACGTTTACATCTTACCAACCGAGACGATCCAGCAACGATTTCACAAAACCCGCTCAATTATGCGCAAAACACAACGGCGTGTAATAAACTAATATTTAATCGCGTAATTCAGGATTACAGCCAAAGACAAATAACGTTGTCATTATAGCACGCTAGTTAGCCGCTTAGCTGGCTAGGCTCGCTTGTAAAGTTTAATCTGAAAGCTCGGATTAATTTGGTTACGCGAATAACCTGCACATTTAATATCGAGATGGCGAAAAAAAACACACGATTTACAGACTGCCCAACCTTTTTGTCCTTTGATCGATGTTGGGGGGGGAAAAAACCAGTAGAAGGAGTGGTATTTGCAGGCTTTAAGTAATCGACGGCCTAAAGACCTCGGCTCGTTTGCGTCCTCACAGCACGGCTGCGCTCTGAAACTCGCACACACCGTCCGCACGAGCGCTGAAACACCTCACACTTTCTGGCGCCAAGTGCGTTTAAGCGCATGAGCAAAAAGGCGACCCGTAACCCATCTGCACGCTGCTGCCACCTAGCGGACCGGCGCTGACGCTTAAATCCCCAATTCAGAACCATTCATGCTAAACGGCTCTGCTGAAAATACATGGCAAATTAACAAGCACCCGCATCAGATACCTTCTTTCAACCGACTGAGCTACTAATTGCATTACTTAACGCACAGTTCATCTGTCTTTCTTTCCATATTTCAAACTCTGTAAATGTACTTAAAGTTTTCTGTAATGTCTCTCAAGCCGTGCTCATTTTACACAAAACGTGAGGTTATTGACCGTGACAGTTCTGTTGCTGTGAGGTGATTTTAAGAAATGCTAAACTTAACTAAATCAGCCTTCACCATTACTGTTTATCTATCACGGGTTATTTTACCACTGCAGCCGCCGTGGGGCGCTTTTTTCCATGTATAAGCTATAGCTAAACCAATCATGGGTGAAAGTGGTAACGGAAAGTCAAACGTGAAGCCAAAATGTCTCTGAGGCCCTCTAGTGGCCGGCTGCAGTACAACGTTTTAACCCCGCCCATTACCATGTTAGTCAACGGGATAGATGGCAAACTTCCATTTTAAAGGCCCACTATGTAGGATGTTGAAGATCTCTATTAGCAGAAACAGAGTATATATTCCCTAATATAAGTATGTAATTCATAAGGATATTTCATTAGTGTATAATCCCCTGTAATTACAAATCATTGTGTTTTTGTAAGCTTAGAATGGGCCCTTTATATCTACATGGAGAGCAGGTCCACATCTGCAGAGTCGCCATGCTGCACTGCAATACTAGCTCAGAACAGACAAACCTCTAGAGAGCGTCTTCTGCGTTTTGTGTTTTTACAAGCGGCATTGTGAATCCAGAAGGAAGCACCGGAAGGACAACAAAGAAGATGAAAGGAAGACAAGGAAAAAGAAATAATAGGAATCAGTGGTTGTTGGTGCTGGCTAACAAGTTTGAGAACCCACATTTTGAAAAATGGAGGATCATACTTCATATTTAGCACAGAAAAGGCAAGGGAGTGTGAATGTAAGTATTTGGAAGTAAGCTACGTGCACCTGATGGCCGCTGTACGTTCTAATACACACTTGGAAAGGGAGGGGTAAGGGAGGTGCATTCAGGTGGTTGAATCCTACATAGTGGACCTTTAAGTTGCTTCTCTACAGATTATGTTTATAGGATGTGTTTTGTCATTTTGACAAGTTCAGTCGACCCTGACACCTACCCCAATATTATTCCTCACAATCAAGTTAGACAGTCAAACCTCATGAATGTGTATATGCACTTTCCAACATGGACATGATGCTCTTGACAGGTCTGTAGCAAAGCTGTGTTCTGTTCTGCTGTAAATGGCTCTCACAGAACCTCAGTGGGAAGTTCTTTGCAGTTTTTCCAGTGTGTTGCTTAATTTGATGTCTAAGCTAGTTCATTGTACTTATATTATTATTAGCAAACCAACATGAGTGAACAAAGTGCTAGCATACATTAGGGCAGCTAACACTAGGTAAATTTCACATTTAACAATAGTTACTGTTTGACCTTAGCGACCACTCATAGTAGCCCGGCAAGGTTACTCTACTGACAGAACAAGCAAAGCATGAAAGGGTACTTCTCCATTCAGATGGGTTAGGTAATACAGGTGTCCAAGCTAGATGGAAATCTTGGAGAGCAGCAAATTTTTTCCTCAAAAATAGGTGTTGAGTGTAAATGACTGCTGTTTACAAGTATATTTTCAATTGCTACCTTACATTACCTGCTTATACTTACATTACTTTGATATTAAATGATATATAATGTCAGCTAGCAATGGTAGCACAGTCAGTCATCAAGCTCTAAAATCCTTTCCTGACAATGGTAAAATCAATATATCTGTTTACAGTTTGGCATTTTCCCTATTAATAATGCTGACCATGCCACTTTGAGGTGAATGAGAGGCAGACTCATGACTTTGATTGTGCTTGTTTGCCTAATTATGATAAATATTCCATCCATTAGCTATACCACTTATCCATTCGGGTTGCGGGGAAGCTAAAGTCAACCCCAGCTGACTTCAGGTGAGAGGCAGGGTACACCTTGGGCAGGTCACCAGTCTAGTGCAGAGCTAACCCAGAGACAAATAACCACTCACATTCACACCTCTGGGAAATTTAGAGTAGTCAGTTGACCTAATCTGCATGCCTTTGGACTGTGTCAGGAAACCAGAGCACCTGGAAGAAACCCATAAAGGTACAGGGAGATCATGTAAAGGCCCCAGTTGATTGGCAGTGATGCTAACCACTGAACTACTGTGTTGCCCCATGACTGATATTTAATGAAAACTCATTTTACCATCTAATAATAAAAGTAAAGTGTAAGAGCAGACATTGTGTCTACAGACACAATGACCCCGTTTACACTTGGTATTAATGCGTCTTGGGTGACCTGATCACAACTGCTAAATACAAGTGTAAACGACCTCCAAGACGCATTCAACATGCATTTACTCAAACCACTTTCCGTGAAGACTCATGAAGAATTTCGTGAAAGCACTGAACAAGGAAGGCGAAAGTTTTTGTTATTTAAGACAGATGTTCCCAAGAATAACTGACGCCAAGATCAAAGAGCGCATTTTTGTTGGCCCCCAGATCAGACATGTTATGAGTGACAAGCGGTTTGAAGATCTGTTAGTTGGGCCGGGAAAAATTGCCTGAAAAGCCTTCAAAGATGTTGTTGACAATTTTCTGGGCAATTACAGAGCCCCAAACTACATTCAGCTGGTAGACAAACT
>JAQMYM010000011.1:2199099-2223966 GCA_030014255.1 Parauchenoglanis ngamensis | reverse complement strand
GAACACGGTGAAAGGTTTCACCAGGACATTGCTACGATGGAGAAACGATACCAGGGCAACTGGAATCCGTCAATGCTCGCTGACTGCTGTTGGACACTGCAACGTGATGCACCAGACATTGAATACAAAAGAAAATGCTCAAGATTTTGGGACTATTTTCAGATCTTTTGTGTGTTTTTTTAGATGTAGCTGGGCTGGACATTTTGCTGACACCTGGCAACCCTGGTTAATCACATTAGCTCTTTGAGAAACTCATAAGTCATCGCCTCTTACCTGACATTACAGGATTACTCTAAAAATTCACTAGATAGTAGCCTGTAGCATGAGTCAAGTTTGGTAGCCTCTCGCCATAATTTTGCCTGAGGTTAAGTTGTTGTTAACGTAGTCCTGCAACACCAAAACCTATTATCGCAAGCCACTGCTGTATTTGAGCTCTGTTGAGGTGATCAGAGTGACTCACTTGTCCTTTCTCTAGTAGAGTGATGTTTAACTAATACAAAATGTAATACGTGCACACATACACACTGAATTAAGTAGTTAATTCGCTCTCACAGGTGTTCAGTGTTGTTGACATGCAGTTGACTAGTTACATGTGTTAATGAAGCAGTAGAAGGTTTCACTCTCTCTCAGGCTGGTATCTATTGTGAGTTGAAATTGCATGCCATTAACACTGGAAGAAAACTGAATTGACTCTGTAGATCTATAAAACTGTTGACCACACAAGGAAAAGTATTTGTCCACAAATGACACAGACACTAAAGGACCAAATGTTAACAGTTTTTGTTAGTTTTTTTAGATTAAAAACCTAGAAGTTGGATACAGGACAATGATGTACAACAAACAGGAGTGATGTATTAGACCCATGAATAAACAGATCCATATTTATGTTACCTATGTGGTTCACTTGGCTCTAATTTTTATTAAACATATCTTATTTTGCCAAAAAAAAAAAGAAAAGAAAAGAAAAACATTGAGCGTACCTGCTATAGCAAATATGGATGACATCATCCTGGAACCGCCTTGAAGTTTGCAGTGAGAATCAGCCTCATCAATGACAGAGACCGCGATGTCAGGTTTGCAATTTTTTTTATTACTCTGCTGTTTGTGTGTGTGTGTGTGTGTTTGTGTGTGTGTGCGTGTATGGGTTTGCTGAGTATATTAAATTTGTGTCATCAATGTTTTGCAAGCTAAATAGGTAAGCTGGAGACTTTTTAAATGAAAACAGTAAATTTATTACATAAATAATCTATTAGGTAAAAACAGTAACGCTATTATGTATGTATGTAGGTTGTGGTTTTGATAAATAAATAAATAGTTGTATTAGTGTGATAGTATATAACGTGTTGCAACTAATTCCTATAAAATTCTTTTCACTGATCTGTACACAATTAGGTGGAGAGCAAAAAGTTAAATTTTTATTTATTTATAATTTTTTCTTTATTAAATTTACACTGTGGATCTATTAGTAGAAATGGAGTATAATATTCATAAGTATGTTTTCATTAGTGTATAAAATTACCTGTAACTAGGAAACATATAAGCTATTCATAAGCTTAGAATGAACCCTTTATATTAGTGTTTTTATTAAAGACAAAATCTTTTTTCCATAAAACTGATATTGAGAAATATTGAGCATCCTGATATTTTTTTTTCTTTAAAACCTACTGAGCAGACACTGTTTTTTGATATTGATTTACATTTTTCTGGAAGCACTTCACTTTAAAAAAAAAAAATACAGGAAAAAATACATAGTTAAAAATATGACAAAACCACAGCTTTTTCCATGGCAAATATATATAAATGCAATGAATTATAAAGCATAAATATAGTAAAATACTAACAAAATTCTAACAATACATTTTCAGTTAAAAAAAATCATTTCCAAATCCAATTTCAATTGGTTTACTGATAAGTTTTTTTTATGATGTTACATTATAAACTATATGGCTATAAACTATTTGTGGACACCTGACCATTACACCTATATGTGGTTCTTTCGCAAACTGTTGCTACAAAAAAGCACACAACTGCCCCTGTGTACAAAGTGATAAAAAAACAGTAAGAAATCTGTAAACATTTTATTTCTAAAATTAACTATAATATTGACCTGCACAAATAAGTACCGCATGTTAATTAACGTAATTAATGTATTGTACATTTTAACAACATTATTGTTTGCTACCAAATAAAGAATAATTAATATTAATGATTTGATTGTTTTAAAAACAAACCGATGGTCTCTGACTTTTGCACAGCACTGTATGATTATAGAAATGTCCATTTAAAGCATTTTGTCCTGTTGCATTATCAGTATATTTAGCTAAATTTAGTTTAAACAAATGACATCCGAGATTCTCAGTTAATCAGTGGTCATGCATGCTTCATTAGTTACAGCTCGGGTGGAAAGAGCAGGGTGTGTATGTGCATGCAGAGAGCGAGAGAGAGAGAGAGAGAGAGAGACTTAGTTTTGTCTTGAATTCACCAACACACAAAGGTCTTTTAGCATTTTTGTTTTAACCTTGCCGAGGTTCACCACAGCATTCTGCTGGTACTGCAGCACCCTGCCATAGCAACTGCTCTGAAGCAGCAGTCAATTCATTGGGGATAGAAAGGAGGTGTGTCTTACACAGTCCTACACAGTCTCCTTCTGCCTTATAAGCATGATGTACAAGCAGAACACTTATTCAAGCTATTTATATGGATGACTCAAGCGAAGAAGCAGCTACACATGATGCATATACTGAACCGGATCCAGGAAGCTGTCATGAGGTCTGTTCCTTTATTGGATGGCTGTTGTTTATGTGAGGAGCTGAAAAGATGAGTTAAGGTTTTTGCTTCTTGGGAAGAGAAGTGGGCTAGAGCAATGGGGCTCCAGTCAGACTCCTCCTCCCTGGGAAAGTGTGTGCGCGAAGGAGGGGCGCAGCTAAAGAGAGGAACACACACACATACACAATGAAGGGCAGAAGAGGATACAAGAAAAGGTTGTGTAACCTGTCCTGGGCAAAAGGAGAAATGGATGGTGCTTTGCTTTCTAATGCTTTTTGGAAATTTCTGGTGAGTTAAGAGAGGACAAAAAACAAAGGTAAGAAGTGGTGCATTTTCTCATAGCATTATTCACAGGGACGTGCGGTTCTGCATGTCACTGGGCTGAAAGAAGATCTAAGATGAACTTTAAAAACCTGATGATGATGATGATGATGGTGATGATGTTGACAGCCTATTACAAATGTTTTCTCAACATTCCAAATGCTTCAAAAGTGCACAAAATTCTAATTTCTTAAAACTTCATAGACATATATTTTTCTGAATAACATCCTTCCGATAGAACCCCTGTTTAATAATATTTAATTTGTGTTTATATTGTGTTTGCTCACAGTAATGTGGTACTAAACTTCTGAATCAGCTCTCAGCCTGGATATTTCTGCATCTCCTACCTACAAATCAAGGAGCACACAACTGACAAGTCTGCAATGACTGTACTTGCAGGTGTTTAAAACTATTTAAAGCAGTGTTTGCTTTCATGAAATTGGTTACAGAGATTTGTTTTCATGAATGACGGACTTGCTGGAATGTGATGTCTTGTTGAACACTCCTCTATCAGTATGGGAAACCTACTTCAATGCTGTCTCAGACGTTTGTTCTGGTGTAAGGACATTCCTGGCCTAATTGAAGAGCAATCTCCTCTCTTGTCGAGAGAGAATAGTGATGTTGAAAGCCTCTCTCCATCATGGTCTGACACGCTGGCATCTCCTGTACTGGATCAGGACCACCTCCTTTATCCTGACATAGTCCTTAGCAGTAGTCATCGAGCCAACCTGGACAGAACTGACTTATCACAGCAGTTAGAGCTTGTTTTACCGGTGAGAGGACAAAACAAAAAGCAAACTACCATAAAGGAGGAATGCCATGAAGGGATTGAAGAAGATGGAATGCCAAGCACAAGAATCAGTCAACAGGAACTTCACTATTTGGACAGAAATCAGCTATGCACCTCTGAGAAAGAATGGCCATTACTGTCTTCCTTGCACTCATGGCCATCAGAACAACCAAATGCTGACAGTTGTGCTCCTCAGACCCTTATATACACACATGGACAAGAAACAAGGTATTGGCAGGCTTCCCCGTGTCGAGAAGTGCAGACATTAGCACAGGGACAAGGAAGTCACCAACTCGTTTTTTCAGAGCCCAAATCTGCTAGCACCTTCAGCACGTGTTCATCTGACAGTGTTGCAAAAGTATCTACACAGACTGAGATTGACATCATTCAAGCAGATGAAAGTGGGATTCAAGATGAGGACAAACAAGAAACTCAACTAGGAAAAGGAACAGAAGAAATAGAGCTAGATATGGTATGCAGGGACCAGAATGTAGCACAACTGGGACAGGAAGTTACACAGAGAGCAAAATATTTTCTCTGCAATGTAGCAGAGTGTGAGCAAAGAGGTGTATGGTCAGATGAAAATGCAGCACAGATAGATGAAGTTGGAGTGAAAATTAACCTTCACGTAAGCAACCAAATGGAACATTATCCAGTTCAGTCGGGACAAACAGAAGCACAATATAGACCAAGCATAGCATGGACAGATGAAAAAAGACAGGAAACTGTTATTCTAATCGGAGAACACAAAGAACCTAGCTTAGTGGTTAGACCCCAGGCAAACCCAGATATCGAAAGAAACCAAGAAGAGATCACCCAGACCCAACAAGTAATGCTGGAACTGGACTCCATTCAGATAGAAGGGGACATTACAGAGATGGTCCGGATAGCTAAGACTTCAGCACATAAAGAACAGCACATATCTGGGAATGAACCTGAGTTTGCACCAAACAAGCAAGGTGTAGTAGAGTTAAGATCTCTTAATGAGGAACAAGATGCAGAGAAGTCCAATGAGCTGGAGCCGGGCAAAATACATCCAAATCTGGACCAAGGACCAGAGCAGAATGAACGGTTTACATTGTTTGTGGTTGATAAACTGTTCCTGGCCACCCCAAATATTGCAGGTATGTGTTCAGTGATGTCATTCATTAAAAATAAAAAAGACAAGAAGAAAATATCTATTCTATCTATTTGTATCAGTACAGTGTAAAAAAGGCTGGCTTATTTACGGAAAAGACATTTCATCAACATGTAGTGAATGAAGAGACTATTACGTCTTAGTATCAAATATAGCATCATATAATATTATATTTATGTTTATATCATATGGTTAGATGACTAACCATTCACTGTATGCTAATTGTCCTGTTTATATAAGGACCAAGTCCAAATAATATCCTCAGTGACCAAACAGAGATTTCAGAGCTAAACAAGTACGGTGACAAAGAACTCCAAGAGGATCCTGATTCTGTAGATGTGGACTCCTCTGAGGACATGGGGATGACAATCAGGATCCAGGCCCCTGGTTCTGAGCCCACTGACTTCCAGGTAAATTGTTTTGGTTTTTTTTAATAGAAAAGGTTATGTACATACATGTGGTTTTATGCCTGTGACCCCACATGGGTAACCTATAAAAGATGGGCTAGTGGTCCTCCACTCAGTTGTAGAACCATGGGTACATATCAAAACTACCATTCTCCTTTCTTTCATTCTGGACTGCCAGAGCAGTTTATTTTGGAATTAGTAGAGTTGTAAGAAATCCTTATAACATGTCCTGATGGCACAAATAACAGACAGCACTCATAAATAGGATGAATACCATCAAGGCTTGACACTGTTATGCAACTTAGGATGAAAATTACTCTTGCACTGGTACTGTTCTTTACTGAGGATAGGAATCATTCAGCATTCTGAATTTCATATTGTTCTCTATTGGGGGTGATAATCACTCAATGTGCTAATATTATCTTTTATTTGGGATAAGAATTGCTCAGAGACTTAACGGTGTATCCTACTGAAGAAGAAACACCAAACCACATCACAGAGCACATGG
The DNA here is from genome assembly GCA_030014255.1 of Parauchenoglanis ngamensis. NCBI lineage: Eukaryota > Metazoa > Chordata > Actinopteri > Siluriformes > Auchenoglanididae > Parauchenoglanis > Parauchenoglanis ngamensis. The sequence goes on along the minus strand of JAQMYM010000011.1, from coordinate 2,218,036 downwards.
GTGCAAGAAAGCAACATTCAATCTGTAAACTCTGGAGAAGGAGATAATGAATGGAATGGAAACACATGCCTCTTGACCTGTGTTCAAGTATGCTTTGCAAAATCTCTTCCCTTACCCAATGTGCTCCAGAAAGTGAGGTCAGTAAGACACCATCTAGCCTTTACTTCCACATAGCACTAGTCCTCACTTGACAGAGAGCTAGCCTGACCACATTCTTATATGCAAGAGATGAGAGGTTGATATGTTTATTGATATACATTTATATTGTGGCATCAAGATCTTTGGTCACCCAGGCATGCAATCCACCTTCTCATATGGCTGTAGTTATCCTGTATCCTGTATTATCCTGTATACAGCATAGCATCAAAGATAGATCCCACTATAGAATCAACTGTTATACATGAAGGTTGGAGGCATTTTGGTCTGTTTGACTACTTTATGCTCTCCCGTCAGCAAAAATTTTCCTCGTGTGCTGACAATAACGCCACATAGACTTGTAGGATAGACCCAGAAAGAGACACTTCAAAACACTGTTTACAGTACAAGAAAAGAGGATTATGCCTATCATGTCACACCATTTTGAAACAGTGTTCCACTTGCTTCCATACAACCAGAACATGCACACTTACCAGAGTTTATATGACCTCTTGTGAACATCCTTGTACACCCTTGTAGGGGCCATACCCATAATTGCAAGGTATGAACTGTTCTACCACAGTGACCCCTTAATCTGGAACAGAAGGTCAGGTCTAATGGGTAGTAATATCAAAAACAAATGGGATCCTTGTCTTTTCAGCCCGAATGTGACTTTTGGCAACACTGGTTGCAACTGTAAAAGTGGTAGGAAGGAATACACCTAATAGATTTTTGCCAGTGCCTCCTGGTTCAAAGCTGCTGTCTTTCTGTGAACCACATCAGACTGTCAGTTTTCTATCTGATTGAAAATAGATTGATTTCCACTTTGCTGTAGGCACTCAAAATGAATTGATCCACCTTCTAATGGATTTGCCATAAGACTGAGACACTGAGACACTGCATACTGATTTTTTCTGATTGTAGGTATGCAGCTCTCAAAGACTTGTACATCTGCTCACTTCCAGGCCTTATTGGCCTACCTCTTGTGTTTCTTGTGAATTTCTTGTGTTTTTTGCTTTCCTGTTGGTTGATGTAAAATACCACCAAGGTTTTGTTGGGTCACACTAATACTTCTTGGAAAAAAATGGTCAGACATTTTGGTCTGTGTACCTTTTATTGCTTGGTTTTGTACTTTACTTCCTTAGTCAGTATAGCCAATTGCATTGGGGCTCATACCTACGTGTAGTGGACTCACATGCGTAGCAGTGGCTGATGATGCCTGTGCTTGTCACAGCTCAGTGGTTAAGATGTTGGAGTAGTGCTCGGAAGGTTGTGAGTTCAAATCCCAGCGTTGCCACTGCTGGCCTGCTGAGCAAGGCTGATGATGAAACTATTAATGTTATTCTGTGGGTATCGTATTTAATAGCCACTGGTCTGTTGCTTCATGCTCCACTGCTTCAGTTTCAATGGGTAGAACCTCCCCACCCCCTGTGTTCAGTGGATGATTTAGCTTTAATTTTGCTAATGCACCCTAAACCATAAAAGTCTGCAATGTATTCAGTGCTGCTGCTGTGCAGTGCTCCTGCTTTACACTCCCATCTTCAGACTCTTACAAAGGGAAGTACCATGGTGGTCTGGAATGAGGAAGTATTACTCCAGTGTAACTGTTTGCTGGCACTTCTCTGGTTACTTTAACATAGGTGGTCTTTTGAAATGGGCACTTTCTGCACTTTCTGACCATTTGATAAATGTTTTATTCTTCTATGTGCCATGACTTTTAGGCATCACCATTGGCAATGGTGCAGGAAATCAAGCAGGTGTTAATGGACCGTGAGGAGACCTGTCACTGTACCTGTTTCTCCCTGCAGTTAGATGGAAATGCACTGGATAACTTCTCTAATCTGAAGTCCATCACTGGCCTACAAGAGGGTTCACTTTTGAAAATAGTGGAAGGTAAAACTTTACCTGAAAGAGTAAAATTGCATAATTGCTCTAATATTAATCAAGGCAATAGTTTAACTCTTTCAATGGTATCAAATTGTGTAGCATTTGTACTACAGGAAACATTATTACAAATTTTGAAGATGATATTTAAGTTGTATGCACAATTCATACTGTATCTGTGCAAAGTTGCAAAACAATAAAAATACTTAATGTTCCTATCTGAGAAATGATTAGCCCACTAAGGGCCAATAATACTAAGCGATATCACTTACTGGCACGCCATATATGACTTTTACAAAACTTTCAGAGCCGTACACAGTTCGAGAAGTTCGTTTACACCTTCGTCACATCAGAGACCTGCTAAAGAGCTTGGACCCCACAGATGCCTATAACGGCATAGAAGGAAGCTCTCTGTCATTCCTTAGGTTCTTCACTGAAGAACATGTTGAAGGTGAGATGCAGTAGATAATAAGAGTTATTAACAATAATCTAGATTCTTGTGAACTTTATTCATTCTTGGTGAAAGATACAGTGAGTACAAATTCAAAGGAGCTGAACTACTTCCCAGGTGTTTTACCAACTTAAACTAACTACTTTATTCTCTTTGTCGTAATTTTTTAGAGAACAGCAAATTCAAGAAAAGAGGTGAAGAATTAAAGCAATTCAACTGTAGCCCTCCAGAGTACATTCTTCCAGGGACTAAAGAATGTTTACTGGGACCCTTGCAGCCTCAAAGTGAGAATTTGAAGGTAGTACTACAACCTTACATGGGGCAGCATGATGACACGGCAGGTAGTGTGTCACAGCTTACAGCTCCAGGTTCTCCGGTTTGATCCTGAGCTTGGGTGATTGTCTGGGTTGTGTTTCTGTGCATGCTTCCACAGGAGTAGTCTTCCAGTAGATGGATTGGCTATGCTAAGTTGCCTCTAGGTGCAAATGTGTGCCTGGTTCTCTGCAACTGATTGGCATCCCACTTAGGGCGTATTACTGGCTCCAGAACCATTTCAGCCCTGGCTGGGATAAAGTGGTTACTGATGATGATGATGATGATGATGATGATGATGATTACATAGAGTATTTATTTCTTTTACAGTTAGTAATAAGTAGCCTTGGAGAAAGTGCAGTAGAACACCTATAATCTGCACCTAATGAAATATTACCTGGTTGTGTACATTATAGACCTCAGTAAAATTGCATAAAGATTCAGAATTCTATCCATGCTAACTTTGACTTAAGTGTGCTCTGTGTACTTTTGTTAATAGCCCATAGAATGCCTGAAGGTGCTGATGACCAGCAGTTGGAACCCTCCTCCAGGAAACAGAAAAATACATGGTGATCTCATATACCTGAATGTACTGACCATGGAGGACAGACAGTACAGCATTACAGCATCAACTCGAGGCTTTTACCTGAATCAGTGAGTAAATAAATAATATTAAGATACTCATCAGTTATAGTGCTGAAGCTCATTTTGGAAAACAATTGATGTCATGTCATGTTACTTTGTGGCCTGAACCATGGTTTTCTGTCTTTTCTAGGTCTTCCACATACACCTTTAACCCAAAGCCAGAAAATCCCAGTATGCTTAGTCATTCTTTAGTGGAGCTCCTGAATCAGATCAGTCCAGTTTTTAAAAAGAACTTCAGTCTTTTACTCAAGAGAAGGTAAATAGATATTAGTGTAGATTCACATGTTGAGACAGAAGAATTTAAGTCTGTTTTTTTTTTTTTTAATTAATTCCTTTTAATTCCCTGTATCGTCTTTTGTTTGGTACTTTGCTTCCCAGAACATCAACACATCCATTTGAGAGGATAGGTACTCCATTGCAGGTGTTTAGCTGGACAGCTCCAGCTCTCGACCATGCCATGGACTGTGTTCGAGCTGAAGATGCCAGCTCTTCCCAACTGGGCTATGAAGGACATGTACCTGGACAGGTACAGTTCTGTCTTTTTAGTATTCACTATTTAGTAAAACCAGTCTAAGATTTATAAGAGCTTTAAATCTAGTGTGCTAAACTTAGGTTTGTGACTGGAATGAGGAGATTCAGAGCACTAGAGAGCTACCACGTCAGAGCCTCAAAGATCGTGTGCTGAGAGACAGAGCTATCTTTAAGGTGAGGCAACCGTTTCTCTCACCTCTTTCTCATTCTTGTATAGCTCAATATGACATCAAAGAGGTCATATTGGAAAGGGAAAGATGTTACTGTGATAATTAAACTGTAGTTGAAAATGAGATGCACAGTTCTGTATTTTGAAAACATATTAATTATGATAGCTGTATTCCTGACATTCCACAGGCTAACAGTGACTTTTTGACCACGGCAACACGTGGTGCTATGGCTGTGGTTGATGGCAATGTGATGCCCATCAACCCTAGTGAAGATCCACGCAATCACATGTATGTCTGGAACAATATCTTCTTCAGCTTGGGCTTAGATGGACTTGAACACTATGAGGAGCTGGGTGGCGAGGCTGCAGCCCATACCGCCTCAGCCATTGACTTGAATGGAGTGAGAGCGTACAGTGCGGTGGATGCAGACGGCCTGTATATGCTTGGTACCATACTGGTGGATTATCGAGGTCACCGCATCACTGCTCAGTCAATTATCCCAGGAATTCTTGAGCGTGGCCAGGAGCAGAGTGTGATCTATGGTTCCATTGACTTTGGAAAGACTGTTGTCTCCAATGAACAGTAAGTTGGTTCTGGAATAATCCGACCTTAGCATTATAAGTCATTATTTGCAGGAAAGTCATCCTGTGTAATTAATATTATGTTGGTTCTGAATTATATGATTGTTGCCTACACGCAAAATCTTTAAACATTCCAAGGTTCCTGAAGCTACTGGACAAACCAAGCAAGCATCTGAGAGTGCAGCGGCACCTTGTGCTTAACAAAGATGACTCAGCTGTAGAGTTGTGCTCCTCTGTGGAATGCAAGGGCATCTTGGGTAACGATGGCCGTCACTACATTCTTGACCTGCTGTTTACATTTCCACCTGATCTCAACTTCCTGCCTGTGGAAGGAGACGAGCTAAACACTGAGTGTCAGCAACTCGGTTTCCCTCTTCAACACCCACATCGCCTGGTCTGTCTGAGACAAGAGCTAATCGAGGCATTTGTGAAATATAGGTTAATATATTTTTCATATATATTTCTAGTAAAGAAAATATTGGTGTACTGGATTTAAGCAATTTTAATTAACACATTTGTGAACACTTTAGATATCACTTATGCAAGAACAGCATGGCATCTCAAGGCTTAGATCAAGAAAGCAACAGCATCAGAGAGGTTGGATCTCCTCACAACACAGAGGCAGCTGCGTTGCAACCGGATATTCCCAGCAAGGGTGTAGATGTTGCCACCCCTGACAAGAACAATTCTTTGTCTCAGACAATGCATTCATCCTCTTTTGATATTCGTTTCAACCCTGACATTTTCTCACCAGGTGCGTGGGTTAGTGACTAGCAACCGGTGAGCGAATTTTACAGCACTCTGACTTCTCTGTGATTTGCCGGTTGAAAGATGGCTAAAATTACAAGCAACTATGAAACACTATACCATATGGCATATTGAATAGTGATACAATTTAAAATACTGTTCAATAACACATAGGTAACTATTCAGGGACTAAGCAAGACTGGATGAGTAGTACTATATTAACACCTATGTTACTACTATTATCTACTAATGAATACTGAGTACATAACTGTACAGTAAATAATAATAAAGTAATGGGTTGGTAAGTCATTAAGCACTAAGCAATATTACAGAGACTTTTATGTATGTCTTGGAGAACTACTAGCAAGAATTAAATGTTAGCTCGCCTCTACCTTTTCATGCTACATAACGTTGTCAGCATTATAAATATCCACTATCGGAATACAGATAAGCCACCAGATTGTAGGGTGGATCTTGAGGATGAGCACCCTGGCCCTACCTCAGTAAAAATGTTTGTAATGTGCTGAAGTAATGTGTAAAATGTGGTGTCTGATTAGCCTCCCTAGAAGGCATGAACGCCATTTAATTTTAAAATGCATGTCGAGGTAAGTTTTGCTACTTTGCCAACTTTAATTGGCTATATTTAACTTAAGTTAGCCTGTTTTCTTTGCTAATGGCAAGTGATACTAGCATCTCCAGTAGCTAACTTAACAAGTCAAATACTAGCTAATGGTAAATATTGGTTATTTACATGATATATTACTTCTGATTTATTCATTAGGAAACTAGAAGATTTTTGGTTGGTAACTTCCACTTTCATTAAGTAAGATGTAAACGCATTATCTCTATCCACTGAAGTGTAATTATTTCTCAGTCTTTTTTTTCCATCCATGGATTATTAGTAGTGAGAAATCATGTGTTAAAATCCAGTTCCAGATATTCTTTCCCTTGTGGCTAGAGATGAACACTTCAGTCATTATCTCTGCTTAGTCCCTACATATGAATTACTGATAAGTATTATAATGATATAATAATGAATTATAATAATTCAAATAATACGAAATGCAGATAGTACATCTCAATTTACCTTATTCATAGTTAAGGTATGACATATTCATATTCTAGGTGTACGTTTTCCGAAGGAATGTTTGCAAGATATACAGGAACAGAAACAACTTTTAAAGGATGCTGCAGCCTTCCTTGTCTCAAACCAAATTCCTGACTTGGTGAGAATGTTTTCTTTGCTCCATGTTTCATGCATCTTTCATAATTATTCCCTGAAACTAATAATGACCATTTTGTGAGCATGTAGATTAAGAGCTGCGTCGATCATACCACAATGCCAATGGATGGCTTTACCTTAACTGAGGTTCTCCATCAACATGGCATCAATATCCGGTACCTGGGCACAATACTGGAGTTTATTGAGAAGAGTCCTGAGAAGACAAAACTTGACCATGTTTATGTGAGTGTTAGCCATTTTATGCAATAGATTCTGATGGATATATCATGGAACACTTTCACTCTTGAATACTTACTGACTGACAGTCATCTGTGTCTTGATTTTCTTGTAGAGAATTGCACTATGTGAGCTGATCACCAGATGCACAAAGCATTTGTTCAGGACATATTTCCTAGTAAGTAATTGGAGAAAAAGGTCCATTGTTTCAATCCTGATCCAAAATGTTCAATGCACTACTGTTTTATCTATTTGCTTTTATCACAATTCCTTTTTGTATCTGCCACACCTTGTTTACCTTATCCCTTTTGCATATTTTGCTATCAGGCTATAGAGTCATCTTCCCTATCTGTCTCAGTCAGCCATTTCCTCAACTGCTTCCTCAGCTCCCCACCTGATGTTCAGGGGAGCCAACAGATGGACAGACTGTCATCCAAGCGCAGGAGTCGGCGGAGGCGGAGCCGGGGCTCTGTGAGCAGCGAAGTGACAGCTGTGGGAGGGGCATGGGCCAGTCTGACCTCCAGTGAACTCTGGAGAAATATCCAGGCTGAGGCTCGGGAGTACTATCACTACTGCCTGCCATGGTGAGGGCTTAATATTACTTACTTATTACTTAAAATTACAAGTTGAAACAATATGCAGAGCATATATACTGTAATGTAAGTCTAACATATGCAGTAGGTCTAAAAAAAATCTTCAAGTTTATTGGGTACTCAATGAACTTTACTTATCATAATTAATCTTTACACATGACACTAGTGAATCATGGGTGTTTGTGATAGGTTCACGTATGTGAACAGACAGCATTTTCCCTCCTAGTATGTTTCTTTGCATTGTGACACAGCAAAAGCAGCAGTTTAAAATGTGCCTGGGTGGGATTCCTCTGGGTCCTTCGGTTTCCTCCCACAGCCCAGAGACGTGAAGATTAGGTCACCTGGCTACTCTAAATTGCCCATAAATGTGAATGTGAGGGTGAGCAGCTGTTCATTTCTGTGTTAGCCCTGTGATAGATTGGCGACCTGCCCAGCGTGTACATATATATACACTATATATAAAGAAAAGAAGAGTGCAGCTGTTGCAGTTGTATGTATGGAATAAAATCAGTAGCAGCAGTAGTGATTGATATACAGTAGAAATGAATATATATTAATACCGTCAGAATTAGTAGTGCAGGTTTAACACAGTGATGCAGTATAATTAAAGGATTGTAGGTATTTTGACCAAATTTCCTGAGTGTAAGGAAAGGCAAAGCAACTATGAATGCAGTACTTTATGGTTTGGGGCCACTCATATTAGGATCAGGTATTCTGTGAATATAATCTTATAATGTATTTAATTAAGTTTGTTCTCACACCCACCTTTCCACCTTATGTCGGAACGCAAGGATTCATAACTATTTCCTGCAATATATAATTCACATGTGGTTTATCTAAACCTGAATTAAATCTGATGCCTCATCTGTGTCTGGCAGTGACAGTATAGAGCAGGCGGTGGACAAATGTGGATTACAAAGAATCACCATGCTCAGAGAGATTTCCATCAAAATTGGCATCCAGGTAACGTAAGTTAGGTCAGCCATCTGTCATATCAGCAATGCATTCTGACAGTTAATATTATGTTTTTGGAAAAATTCTATCCTCTAAAACTCCACCTCGTTTGCTTCCCAACACTCTCAAAACCACCACCACCAAAAACACCAACACTCACACATACCCACTGTTTAGCTTCTAATCAGAGAGTATCAGTTTGATGCCAAGCACAGACCGGTGTTCACCGAGGAAGACATCCTGAACATTTTCCCCATAATAAAGCACGTCATTCCTAAGGCTAATGATGGGATTTACCTTCTACACTGTGGCCAGGCCAGCATCCAGCAAGGTGAGAACAGGATTTGTATTACATTTACTAGCTACTAAAGAGGATCTTACAGCTATCAAAATAGAAAATCTGTGATCTCAAAACATTGCATGATGTCTACATTTGCTCTACGACTGACTGAATGGACAAACAACCATAATGGCGTAATTTTTTCATAATTATCAGGAAGCCTGAAAGAAGGCTGTGAGCTAATCAGCCAGGCCTTGGGCCTATTCACTAATGTTTATGGGGCTCTGCACCAGGATGTCTGCGTCTGTCTGCGTCTGCTGGGACGCATTTACTACATACTCGGAGACTATCCTGAGGTGCGGATTTTGTGCTTTTTACCATTCCAATTACAGCTTTAGGCTTAAGTGTGCATGCCTGATTTATTCACCAATTTTAAAATGCACCATAGATGGATTAACCCATTCCAAATGTAAATGTGTTTTATGTCAGGCACTGAGCCACCAGCAGAAGGCTGTACTGATCAGTGAAAGAGTTCTGGGAATAGACCATCCGAACACTATACAGGAATATGTGAGTGTTAAACATATCTTAATATACGTAGCTAAGTTATTTCATGACACTTACTGGTTAAATATTTTTAGAACATAATTAAGTGAATGACTTTGTAGTCACAATATGGCTGAAAGTATGTGGACACCTTTCTATCACATTCACATGTGCTTCTTGAACATAGCATTCAAGATTTATTCCCCCTTTGCGGTTATAACAACTTCCACTCTTCTGCAAAGGCTTTTGACTAGATGTTAGAGCGTGGCTGTGGGGATTTGTGTTCATTCAGCTACAAGAGCATTAGTAAGGTCGGGCACTGAAGTTGGGTGAGGGGGCCAGGGCCGCAGTTGGCATTCCAGTTTATCCCAAATCCTAAAGGTGTTCAGTGGGTTTGAGTTCAGGGCTCTCAAGCAGACCACTTGAATTCTTCGACTTCTGTCTTGGTAAACCATTTGGCAACAGGGGAATTATTATTCTCGAACTGGTTTAGACCTTGTATTTCAATTAAGAGAAACTGTAATGCTACAGCAAACAATGAAATCCTGTACATTCTGTGCTTCCAACTTTGTGGCAACAGTATGGGGGAAGGTCCACATATACAGAACCGGTCAATGTTTGGACACACCTATCACTTCATGTCTTAAAGTAAAGATGTTCTGTCATTTCTCTTTACTTAGCTGAGCGGTTCTTGACATAATATGGATTACTACAGTTGTGGAACAGGGTTATTTCCTGTACACCAACACTACCTCCACACAACACAACTGATGCTCTCACACACATTAAGAAGGCAAGAAATTCCACTAATGAACTTTTGACAAGACACAGCTGTTAATTGAAAAGCGTTCCAGGTGACGACCTCATGAATCTGGTTAAGATAATGCCAATTTAAATCTTGCTTAAATCTTGAGCTTTATCAAGTTATGTCAACAAACATAATTTGTTTTTTTAACACTTTGTTGATTACCACATAATTCTATACACGTTCCATATGTTATTTAATATTTTTGATGTTTGAGTATTGTTCTACAATGTAGAAAAGAGTCAAAATAAAGAAAAACCTATGAATGAGCAGGCATGCCCAAACTTTTGACTGGTACCGTAGGAGTGATTGTCAGGTGTCCACAAACTTTTGGCTATACAATGTATGATAGGGAATCACTAACTCGGTTTTCCCTCCATTCTTAGAAACACCTTGGTCTTTATTGCTTTGCTGGTGGGCAGACATCCACAGCACTGCGACTGCTCTACCGTGCCCGCTACCTCATGCTGCTGGTGTGTGGAGAAGATCACCCAGAAATGGCGCTACTGGATGTAAGTAAAAGCAAATTGGTAGCGAATGTTGGTTGAAAAAGTCATGATTGATGCAGCATGTAATGTTGCATACTTATAGCTAAAGGTTTGATCCTGAGCTCAGGTTTATGAGTGTACATGCTGGTAGGTGGATTGGCTAAGCTAAGCTAAATTGCCTCTGGGTGTGAATGTGTGTCTGCATTGTGCCCTGCGATGAACTGGCATCCCATCCCAGGTGTATTGCAGGGATTCCCAAACTAGGGCTTTTGATCCCATGTGGGGTTGTTTAATATACAAATGGGTTCCTATCAGAAACTCACAGTCATAACTATACATTTTGAGTTGCATTCAAAAAAGCCATTTTTAAGTTAATAGTTCATGTTTTTTTTAATCTTTTTTTTCTATCATGAGGTGAGGCACTAGCACAGAAGTTCAACAATAAAAATGGAGAAAATCTTCGGTCAATCTACTGTATCTATCTATCAGCAACATCAAGTGGCTCTCGAGAAAACTAACATGGAAATAAGCAGAGACTTTTATTGAATTACATTATAACTCTGTTAAAAAAACAAACAAACAAAAAAAAACATTACAGAGTGCTCATGGCTTGGGGTCAAAGAAAATTCACCATCCATTTGGGATCAATTTTTCAGAAAATGTTTGGGAACCATTGGTGTATTCACATGTCATTCCCAGTATTCTCACGGCAGGCTTTGGATCCACTGTGACCCTGACCATGATGAAGTGGTTATTGAAGATAGATGAATAAATGAATGAATGAATGGTTTCATCATATTTTTATGAAGAACTGGCAGAACATGAGGAGTTCATTCACAACCAAATTGTAGCATAGTATAATACTATATATAACGACTGAAAGCTGATGTTTCCTTTCTATTTTTAACATTAATCTACTAACATAATTACATACAGTAACAATTCTGCTCCTCCTTTTTCTATGCATAAATGATTTATAGCTGTTACTATTATACACAAAGCTTTACTGGAAATCTGCTCACTCTTTGCTAAAGTATGAATGTGGAATTCAGGTTTAGCTAGTTTTCACTGTTTTTCTTTTACCATGCTTTTTTTGTCTGTTCAGAGTAAGATCGGTCTCGTCTTACATGGTGTGATGCAGTGTGATCTCGCACTTAAGTTTCTGGAGAATGCCCTGGCCTTGACTTCCAAATATCAGGGGCCTACCTCACTTAAAGTGGCACAAGGGTGAGGAATGAACCACTGCAAATAAAGCTGAACAAATAGTCCAATCTTCCAAAGAAAGTCTGCATTGTTTTGCTTCTGATGAATGCTTTTCTACAATTATATTTTGTAGTCATCACTTGTTGGCAAAGGTATATGAGAGCAAAGGGGAGTTCCGCTCGGCGCTGAGACATGAGAAGGAGCGCTACATGATTTACCGGAGCCAGGTGAATACTTAGCCGCACAAAACAGAAAGTTTCTAATGTCTGTTGACAAAAAAACACCAATACATTTCAGATTATTAGCCCTCTATGGACCCCATGGCATTTATACATAACAGAAAAAGAATCTAGACATTTCATAATATAAAAACATCCCATCAATTTCAGGGTCGCATGGACTCTCTTTTAGCAAAGCTAAATTTTTTATCAAGTACACCTGAGTAGTAAGTACCTAGTAGGGAAAATTTTAAAAATAAAGTGAGTAAATTTAAAAGATAGAAGTAAACACAAAATGAAGTTCACGAAGTTCACTTTGATCGTCTGTATGGTGTCAGAGAACCGACTGTTGCTTTCCACAGGTTGGAGAAACACATGAAAAGACACAAGAGAGCTCTGAGTATCTGAAGCACCTCACGAATCAGGCTGTAATTCTGCAGAGGACTATGAACATGATATACAAAAACCGTTCTGGGTCCAGTGTTACTCCTCTCACTGTGAGTACCAAAGTGTAGTGAGAGAAAGAGCCACATAGCTGAAATATCCTGAACCTGATTTAACGTTCTCTTAACCATAGCTCGCCGCTCCGAGTCGGCTCTGGATTGTGGAGCAGCTAAATCTGGTTACTGGTATTGTCCTTATCCCGCTCAGGTAAGCTCTGCAGATCGTAAAACAAAAAAGGTCAATGTTGTATATCATTTATCAACAATCAATCTTTCATTTAACGTCTGACTCCAGGCTCTTTTAAATCTAATTTTTATTCTTTTTTTTCCTCTCTTTTTCTGTTTCCCACCACACTAACACTGATTTTCCTCTAAGCAACAAGGATCTTGAAACTCTGAGGGATAACACCCAAAAAACCTCTGCTTAAATGAATTTATAATGGGCAGGAATAGCAGGAGCATGATTATCAGCTCCACTTATTGTCATGGAGGACCATTATTTAGTATTGCACATGAACTACAGTATATGCATTAATATAAAGCAGCATGATGTTAATAAGAAAATTGGGCATTTATTAATTAAAAAACATGATGGAATAGAGGAGAATCATTATCCATTGTCACACCAACATGCGAAGACATGAGATCCTGGTTCTTGACTCACAGCAAAATGTGCCTGCAAAATAAATCTGGATTTTTTATAAGCAATCTAATATAATTAATAATGAATGTCAACCTTCATGTCTTCTCAGTGATATAACTGCTTACGATGATATATGCATTATTTTGTATCTTCAACAATAAGAATGAGCTATGTATTTGGAATAAGGCTACTCAGTTTGATGCTGCTGCATGTACCTGTTTGTTTATGTAGAATGGGACTGAAGATGCTACTTCCTGCATTGTGCCAAATGACATGTGAAAAGTGCTACTATAAATAAAGTTGGATGTATTTGAGCCAAACACTGTGCCATGTTAAATGTGATATTGACAATAATACAATGTAAACACACTGTGATTAGATATTAGGTAACGTGTGGGTGTGTGTGTGTGTTTGTGTGTGCTATTTTACAATTGTACAGCCAAAACCATATAACACAGCCTATTATAGAGATCATTGTTGTTTGTGTACCAATGATTATGATGATGATGATGATGATGATAATGTAGTAATAGTAGTATTTTCACAGCCAGTGTTGTAACACAAATGCAAACACAGAAAAAGAAAAAAGTCAGCTGAGTCATCAGGAAGCTGTAGCTGTGCTCTTATGTGCATGCTTTTGCTAGTAAGAATCCCCTTGATGGCCAATGCAACCATGCCATGCTTAGCACGTACTAGAGTATGATGTAGCTCCAACTCAAATATGTTTCATTTATCTGGTAAGTTTCACAACAGACATCACACAGCATATTCAAACACTGTTGAACCAGGTGAGGCGGGACAGTGGCACAGCAGGTAATGTTGACTCTGGATACTGTGCAGTTTTGCATGTTCTCCCTTCAGTTAATGTTCATATCAAACATAAGAATGTGCAAGAAAAAGGCGATTTCAGTGACTTTGGCCATGGCATGGTTGTCAGTGCCATATGGTCCCTGAAATTGCTGCTCTCCTGCACAACAGTCTCTAGAGTTTAGACAGAATAGTGTGAAAAACAAAAAACACCCAATGAGCAGCAGTTCTGTGGGCAAAAATGCCTCGTTGATGAGAGACGTCAGAGACAGGACATCTATAATAACTCTAATAACCACGCTTTACAACCATTGTGAGCAGAAAAGCATCTCAGAACACATAACATGTTGAACCCAAAGGTGGGCTACAAAGATCATACCAGGTGCCGTGGACAGGAATCTGAGATTACAATGGACACAGTCTCACTGATACTGGACAGCAGAAAGGTTGGAAAAAGACCAGTTTGGGTGACTGCATGAATGAACAGATCTACAGGTGTTCCTATTAAAGTGGCCAGTCAGTGTATATTAAAATGGATTAGGATGAAATACACTGAACAACACGAATGCTGAGCACACCGTGTGACCTTACCATGTTGTGCCTACAGTTATGGGTGTGAGTCAAGGCATAAATAAATAAAGTATGTTGTGGGTCATGAAGTTGTGAAATGTGTTGTGTGCAGAGGTCACCAGGTTGAGGATTATGATGCATAAGCATGAGACCTGTGGTCAGAAGCTGAACTAGAAGCCAATTACTCTAAATTGTGCATGCAAAAATGAGCTATATCCTCTAACTGTACACCTACAAGGTGCACCAACAAGGAGGATAGGTCTGTAAAGTGACTAGCAGATTCATAACTACATTCATACATTCATAGCAGTCAGTGCCATGTCAGTGCTGTGCCAGGAATGCTCCGCTACTCAATATGGTCAGCAGTGGTCCAGTGGTGGTCACTTTCTGCTGATGGAGAGAGTAGTGTAGAGGAGTGTAATGATCAGTCGATTTGGATTGATGCATCATTTTATCCAAAGATTTAAATGAAATCAAGACAACATTCATAAATCGAGTATTATTTATTATAACTGATTGTATACTGTAATTACAAATATCAATTATAAGTCAATTATTAGCAAAAAAGGACAAAACTGTCCGTGTACTGCGTTACTGTGTGTACGCTACTCACCTAATGCCCTCTGTCTTATGTGATTTTCAATAACACTTTATATGTTTACACCTGAGGCTAGATACATTTCGTTATACTGTATACACCTGTATATGTATGATGACAATAAAGTTGAAATGAAATGGTGTGTCAAAAATAATAAGTTTTGAAAGGACATGTTATCAAGGCTCATAACTTTGTTGCTCATAACTCTATTGTGTCATAGCATAATTATGGAATAACGAATCATGGTCTTATGAATAAAAATATATTGTATTGTATTGTAGCAGGCTCTGTGGCATCATCAAATATCGTACTGTCGCCTTATAAGTATCAAAATTGTATTTTATTGTCGCAGATTCTGCGGTATCGTCAAATATAGGATCCATGACTTGAATCAAAACATTTTGTATCATACTGTAGCAGAATCAGTGATATTGTCAAAAATTGATTCTTGGTCTTATGTTTAAAAATGCATTGTATGGTATTGTAGCAGATTCTCAGGTATCATCAAATATCAAATACGAATATGATCCAAAATCATACTGAATTGTAGTTGTCATTTTATCGTTGTTGTTATTGAATTGTAGTTGTCAATTGTATAATTGTCATTATATCGTCAAACATCGTATTGTTGCCTTAAGAATAAAAATCACATCATATTGTCGCAGATTCTGAGGTAACATCGAATATTGAATCGCTGACTTATGAACCAAAATTGTTCAGAATCGTAGCAGGCGCCGTTATATCGTCAAATTTCGTATTGCTGCCTTAAAAGAATCAAAATCGTATTGTAACAGATTCAGTGGTATCATTACATATTAATTCATTGACTTATGAATCAAAATTGTAGCATAGGCCGTGATATCGTCAAGTCAGATGTTGCCTGTAGGATCTAAACTGTTCTGTATTGTGTGGAAGCCTAGAGAGCCTAGAGAGGTTTACACCTGTGAGGGCTAACAAATTGGGTACTTAATAAAAATCATTAATAAATCTGTGGCTAAAAAGTCAGTGGTCTCATAAACTGGCCACTGGATGTATGTTTAAATGTGAATTTCGTTATTTGGCACTAAAATATTTTTAAAAGTCAAAGTACCAGAGTCAGAGGCTGCTGTTTTGGATTAGCAAACCGAGCTAGTTTTGACCTGAGAATGAAGAAGCATTGAGACTTGTTTAGCAGGGCGCGCCCCCGACAACGCTATGTGTTCGTGTGTGCGCGCGCGCGCGTGTGAGTGCGCGTGCTCGGCGTCCGTAGGCGACTGCGGCGCAGAGCGCGAGGAGGAGAAACAGGGCTGACTGAACCGGGGGAGTCGGAAGTGACTTTGTTGTGGAGCTTAGTCTTATTCCGTTAATGAGTTCCCTCTTCGTGGTGCATTGTCAGCGAGAGACGTTTAATACAGCAAGGTAAGAGATGTTAGAGTCTGGATATTTAATTGGATTTTGCTGCGAAAGGCGTCCATTTAAAAAATATTGCCTATGTGGCTTCAAAAAAATTTGCGCTGTCTCCGTGGTGTGTATCTCAAAATGGCGGACGGGCAGCCAGAGCAAAAAAAAAAAAAAAAAAAAAACCAGGGCGTAACAAAACACAAAATTATTCGTGTATATTTTGCTTTTTTGATCTGTCTGCATCGATGGAGATAGCATTCATCCAGATCAAGTATATATGCTATTTAAAAAGTGAAGG
Organism: Parauchenoglanis ngamensis; assembly: GCA_030014255.1. Lineage (NCBI taxonomy): Eukaryota > Metazoa > Chordata > Actinopteri > Siluriformes > Auchenoglanididae > Parauchenoglanis > Parauchenoglanis ngamensis. The sequence goes on along the minus strand of JAQMYM010000011.1, from coordinate 2,201,295 downwards.
CCACCCGGCGACATTGGTTAATCGTGTTATGTCTAATTGGCTAACGCGGCTAGCGCGCTAGCTAGCTAGCTATCAAATTATTATTATTATTATTGTGATTATTTTTAGGTGACGTGCGCTTAGAGATGTTTATTTTTCTTTGGTTGCAGTTGCCATGTGACATTTCATCTACTTTTGCAACGAGCGCAGAGCGGCTCTTATGTTTAGCATTAGCTTGGGTGTTGCCTGTGATGATGTTTTTGAGGTGGGTCTATATTTGGTACCCGGCGCTAGCATGCTAGCTGTGAAGTTCACCCAGCAAGGGCGTGTAACGTTAGCTTGGATGTAACGGTTAGTCCGGTCGTTTGCTTATAATACTGTTCATACCTACAAGTCCAGACTATAATTTAGCTCTCTTTGGAGTAATTATGAACTTGTACACGCTGATAAGATATTAGCACTAGTCAGTTATTACGTCAGAACGTTAGCTGGCTAAGCAGGCGAGCTCGTTATAACTAGCCTGTTGGTTCAGATGATCTAATTTATGAATTTAATCACTGGATAAAGCTTAAAAACGTGCATCACTGTTGATTGCCTTCACGAATGATGAAATGCAGATTTTATTACTTCTTCAGCTCTTGTATGTATAGTTCAGAGAGAAAGATTGTTCTGTAAATATCCATGAGACAAATGGACTGAATGTGTCAGGGGAAATGGCTTAAATGAGCCTCTTTACATTTTCACTTTCAGTGCCCTGTTTTTCCATCTTTGAAAAGTGCACTTTGGCCAGATCTAGAGCTAAAGTGACAAGTGAAAGTATCTTGTGATCGACATCCTTTATTAGATTTTTTTTTTTTTAAATTGTTATTATTTAGATTGACAGGACATTCAAAAATTATATTTCTTCCAAGCTTGCAAGCGACTGTTCCATCCTTCAGACACATTGGTGTGTTGGATATAACGTATTGAGTGCTTACATTTTGTCTGGCTGTTTATTTATGCTCTCGCCCACTTTATTGAAATCTCTCCATCAGTTTGCTCTTGCAGGAGCACGTGCTTTAAAAAAAAAAAAAATCCATACACCTTTTCATGATGAGCTTTCTCACACAATGTGCTGGTTGTAATCTCCTCGCACCAGCCCGGGTGCTTTGTGGCACGGCGGAATGGGCGCGTGTCTGTCAGAAAGTCAGTCTAGCTCTCTCGAATTGCATGTGTCAGGCGTTTCTGGCTTTCCAAAAGTCATGGCGAGGAGATAGTGAGGTGCATTCAGGATCCTCGGTCTCTTGAGCCTTTGAATCTTCATCCATGGCATTGCGCATTTGAAGCCATTTCCTATGACCGTGTCTAAATTGGATAGATAAGCCTGCCTCTGCGCACACAAACCATTTACTGCTGTAATCATATTTTCAAGGGCAGACAGCATAGTAGTGCATGCTCCGATCAAAGATATGCCTTGCATGGTGTTTAAAACTGGCTGGAGTGATCTTTTACTGGCCCGCCACATGTTTTGGCTTTAACGAGTTCCTTTAGAATCACCAGAAGTGATACATGCATTTCCACCATTTTAGGTTTCAGGAGAGCAGGAAAGACCGTAATAGTGTTACCAGCTGTGTAGTCGGGAACTGCTTGCTGGCGGTGGCAGTCGAGAAAAAGCTCAACATAGTAGGCTTTTTTTTTTTTTTTTTTTTAAAGTTTTAAACCGTTTTCTATATAATCCTTTTACAAATTGGTTGTCTAATGTCCACATGGCCAGCAGTTTCACTGTCGATCTGCTGCTGGTGTTTTCTGAGATTTTTAATCACTTTTAAATTATCGTTATTTGTAAAGTGTTCGATTTGACACGTCGTTGCAGAGATATGTAATGTTATTAGGTTCAAATTGTCCTTTTTTCCTATATTTTTGGCCGAAATATTTCCGTTGCGTTCCAAATAAATATAAAAACCGACTGATGTTAACAAACTTGTCTAATGTTTGATAAGTTGAACGAAGTGTGTGAAGGTTAGCAGGTCTGATGATATAATTGAATATAATCAGAGAAAACGAGGAAGAGTAAAGTCATGTGGGGTCGATCGCATCTTTGTATCACATGTCTGAAGTGTCTGATGGGCACGGGCGTCGCCACCATTATAGCTGAGGGGGGCGTGTCCCCCCCACATTTCATAATTATTCATTTGGGACCCCCCCCCCCCCCCCCATTTTAATAGAATATGAGTTCAC
>JAQMYM010000011.1:2176966-2198999 GCA_030014255.1 Parauchenoglanis ngamensis | reverse complement strand
ATCCTGCCCTGTCTGATACAAAAATATTCTTTCCCAGGTCAGAAAATATTTTTCTCCCAATTTTGGTGATAAATTGTCACATTCATTTCATTATCTGAGGCATAGCAGTGGGTAGCAGTTAAACACAGGCTGATGAATATGGACTGGTTGAATGAGGATTTACTGCTGAGTCTCTAAAATAGTCATTGAATTAAGTGACTTTTGTAGATAAGTGTTTAACAACCTGTTAAAAATACACCAGAATGCAGGAAATGGCATCTAATTCATTAAAAAATATATGGGGGAGGATCCACAGAGCCAGTGTGTCCCTCCCACATTCAAAATGCTTCTGACGCCCCTGCTGATGGGCTCCTGTTTTATATGGACCGAGAATCTGATTTCCACTGGATTCCATTAGAGCTTCTCGTGGTCAGATTTTGTCTCGCCGTCTAGTGCTGTTCTTTGTCCGGGTATCAGCTGACGCCAACCACTTTTCTTTTTATTTATTTTTTTTAAAGTTTTCGTGGTTACAAAAAACCATGACACATGAACTAGCATGAGATTATGCAGGATCTCTAGGATTATGAAATTCCGTTAAAGTTGTACACATGACTGTTGAGACAACCTTTTTATTTTTTTGCACATCACACCGGTGCTTCTCTGGCATGCATATTTTGGTTAAAGGTGCAATAGTAGAATTTTTTATTTTTTTTTTAGGGGGGGGATTCTTTACTTGTACAGATAATATGGAAGACATGTAGGAAATGATGATTTAAAAATAAATGTGGGGGGGGGTGTCTAATCTTCTGTAGTGCGCCTTTTAAGACCATATAATGAAAAGCGCTTTCCCTTTACAGACTTTTGGAGCTCACCTTTAATGACCTTTATTCAGATATTGTTAGATGTTTGGACTCGCTCGGAGACGTTAGAGCTGTCAGCGTGGCATGTCTACACAGGTCTCCCCTGCATATCGCACTAGATAAATAGCAGAACGAATGTTTGCCGATGTTCAGGCAAAGTTCACAGCAATAAAGATTTATAGCTGCTGATGCCCTGCGGCACCGATGGCCTTTTCCTAGCATCCGAACACGGCGGCATTCTCGTAAAGAATAAAAACAAAACTGGTGTGATCGTTGCCTGTTGGAGTGTGTGATGCTTTAACGGATGTTTGTGCACAGATTGTGTCATGTTTTCCTGGTCTGTGTCGTCCCAGCAGCTCGTAGCGTGACCTGTTATCTGGATGGGATGTCGGACTTGGCACAAGCCGTTTCACAGCTCAGCACTTATGACCAACCTTTGAATTATGACTCGGACTGTCGCGCACCTCGTTCAACATTAACGGCTCGTGCCAGCGAGACGCCTGTAACCCGTGTTTTACCCGATATGATTGGGGATTGGGTTTGTGTAGAAAACGACGCTTTCTGTAAGCATGTCTGCATGACTTAGCCCCAAGCCAGATTAAATATATTCACCTCCATCAAGCTGTACTAGACATCATCCTCTAGATTAGAGTGGAGGATATTTGCAGGCTCTTAGACTGAAGGGATAACAAAGCCGTAACCCTGTCCCACCCGATCCCACTGGAACTCCGCTCTCGATCTTCAGCAACTCGACCTCCGGAATACACGTAGAGATTTAAGACGCTGTTCACACCTGGTATTAACACGCGTCTCGTGTGATCCGATCACAAGCGGACAGCCGAGATGCTTCGCCGTTTACACCCGAGGTTGCCATCGGCGACGCTACCGTTACACAGCAAAACAAAATCTAACAAACAGTGAGGGCATAAGGTTAGCTAACAGAACCTAAAGCTCTAGAGATAGCTAGCAAGTAACAGACAAGACGCTGGACAAAGAAGTAATGCTGCTCAAGATTACGAGTTGAGGAGGCGCGCAACTTCCAAGCTTCGGGTTAAGCTTAATCTAAGCTGAGGGTTAATCCCTAAAGTTAGGAATTCTAGGACATTAAGTTGACATTAAGGCAACAGCCCTTTTCAGTGATTTTCAAGAAATCCGCCAAGCTCCAGTGTTTACCACAGAAGTGAGAGAGGACGTTTGTAACAGCGCGTTCAGGAAACAGCATGTTAGCGAGCGTCACCTAACAGGAAATGTGAGCTGAGCTTGTGTGCGCTTTTTTTTCTTTTTAATGTTCTTACGGTATTATGAAAGCACCTTTGTTGAATCCTTGCGATCGGATTTCACGCGTCGTTTCACGGATGCCGTTGATCGCGTCAGCCTTCAGCTGCATTTATTTTCAGGCAGAAATGTCCCCTGATCGTATCTCGTTCCTGCACGGGCTGCTCGAACCATTTCGATCAATTGGTCTGCCGATGAAAATTCTAAACGAATAAGAGATGAGACGACGAAAGGAGCTATGAAAAGCACCTGCTTCTGTCTGTCCTGCGCTTTATCCGGGACACATCGAGACACCTTTACGTAGACCGGATAACCCAGGTTGCATGTTAATTCCAGGTGAGAACAGAGCCTCGGTACTCGTTTCCTCTGCTACCTCTAGTTGGGGCAGTTCTGAAGGAGCCATGACAGTGGTGGTGTTGTTGCAGGACCTTGCCCTCTGTGTCTACAATAGCAGAGGGGTGCATAGGTCTTTACATCTCAACTCCGTGCTATAATTAGATGAGCATCAATCTCTGTATTAACGTCCATAGAGGAGTATATATATTATTTTCAGGAGTACGTAACTGTGATGTATAGATGAGATATTAACCTTTGTTTTCTTTCTCTGCAGATGAAAGGAAAAACACAGTGTTGAAAGTTTCCTGTGAGGTGAACGGCTGTGAAAGAGAGAGAGCGCGAGTGACACGCCAGGCCCCGGAGCGAGCGACCGTCCTGCGAGGAGCTGCTGAGCGCACTGAGGACCGTCTACAGGCTCCCTGCCCGGGGCAGAGACAGTGCCCCTGTACACCTGCCATAATGGTGCTGTCACAGAGGCAACGAGATGAACTGTGAGTTCACAATGTTGTTGAAATAATGCGGGCAAAAAGAAAACGCCTCGCGCTCCAAACAGGCCTTGAGTGTGATGCGCGTCGAGATAAAAATCCTGCTTGGTTTTGGAATATGACCTTTCCATTTGATAAATAATTAATAAAGTAGTCTCGGATCTAGGGTCCGTTTCAGGCTCATTCAAATAAATCTCAACAATGCCCACGAATATGATTCCTCTGCATATTTTAAGCTGTCGTGTTCACAGTCCTGCGCATTTATCTCTCTGTACCTCAGGGAGCTTCTACAGAGACCTAGTTAGTGTTAATATTTTATAAAAGACTCCTATGACAGAGAGCCTTGGGTTAATTGTTGCATGAAGCATGTCTTCATGCTTCAGCTAGCAAAACTAAACCCTCGCGCACGCACTAGTCTTGAATTCCTTGCTCGGTTTCAGACTAAAGGACATTTTTATGCTTTCATAGTTTTCATACTCGGGACCGGTTGTAGGCTCGCTTGGGGGCGGGGCTTGTGTTCACAAAGAGTTCCGTCTAAGCCACAGGTCCACGCGCCACTTTTGCGCACACAGATTTGCAAAACGGTAGGTCCTGGATTATATTCACACGAAGCTGTAAAGAACGGTGTTTTCTGGATGCTCGGCACGCCATGCCTGCAAACGAGGAGATCTTGCAGATTTTTAGACGTGAGACGTACGTTTTTCACAACATTGTCGGTGCAAGCAGAAAGTCTGATTTTACATATATATCCGGAATTCCTTCTCCTCTGCTGACCATAACAAAGCTTTCCCTGGAATCAAGTGATTCGAAACAGGAAGTAACGTGACAAGTCGAATCAATCACATTGCTTGAAGCGAGCCCCAGACTGTCGTTTCCTATAGGACCAGAGATCTGCTGTCCGTCCTACTCCAGGGCTTGAAAACAGCTTTCACACTTCACCAAGCATATCGAGCTCTCCGTGTAAACGGTCCCGAGTCTGAGAGAGAGAGAAATGTGAAAACACCCCAGAATGTATTATTAAGAACCAGCCTACGGATGGGTCGTCCTTTCATGTGCGTGAATTGGTGTGACAGATTTCTGTGCTAAATATTCTACACATGATCTTGGACGATTCTGTCTTTGAGCGCTCAGAGTCTATGTAGAGTTTACAGGTCGCCGAGTATGAGTGGTTGCTATAGAACAATAGCATATTAAAAAGTTTGTTATAACTGGAACCATGCTGTTATACATGTTCTGACCAATCAGAAACCCAACACCAGGGTGAAAGAGGGTTAAGCGTTAGGCCTTAACGTCGCCGTTTAAATTTAGCCGCGTGCATGGCCCATAAAATATTCAGGACCATCTCAAGAAGTGGGAAGCCCATCTACATAATAATGAAGCACTGAAAGGACAGAGATTGTCTGTATGTCCATCTGCTCGCTTCTCCATGTCGGCTGGTTCGGTTCCACTTCCTGCAGCGTCGTTTGAGAACACATCCATGCGCTCGCTGGGAGCTCGTTACCATGACAACAAGTGCACTTTTTTTTTGTGCAAAGGCAACAATTGAATTTATTCCTACTCAACAGTAATTTGGTGTTAATCTGTGGATGCGTTCTTTTTTTTTTTTTTTTTTTTTTTTTTTCTCTCTTAGTATGTTTAAGAGCATGCATGCAGACACGATAGTCATAAAATGTAACATCAAATCACATCATATTGTGTATCACTGCTAAACGGAAGCTCTCGTCATTTCAGAAATCGGGCGATAGCGGATTACCTCCGATCAAATGGCTATGAAGAGGCTTATTCTGTTTTTAAGAAGGAAGCAGAGTTAGACATGGTAAGATCATTTAACCTCGAGCTCAGTCACCTGACTTATTTCTGTCGCTTGCTACGAGTATCCATAAATGTAATTTCCACGTCCTCTTGGTTCTTGATTTGTTCTCCAGAATGAAGAATTAGATAAGAAGTACGCAGGCCTTTTGGAAAAGAAATGGACCTCAGTCATCAGATTACAAAAGAAGGTCAGTACACCTATGTCAGGTTAGTCTGGTTTGTTCAGTGTAATGTTGTAGGTGTAAGCTCTTATTGTATATGTTAGTCAGGTGTGTGTGTGTGTGTGTGTATATTATTATCCTCCTAGTGTCTTTCTTTAAACAGTCTGTTTTATCACAATCCCCAGGGTACGCTATGATCCTTGAACCATTCGAACCCCTGTCTTATATTTCCTGTTAAGGTGATGGAGCTGGAGTCCAAGCTTAACGAAGCTAAAGAGGAGATCACTTTAGGAGGGCCCATGGGGCAGAAAAGGGACCCGAAAGAGTGGATCCCGCGCCCTCCCGAGAAGTACGCGCTCAGCGGACACAGGAGTCCTGTCACACGCGTCATCTTTCATCCCGTCTTCAGCGTCATGGTCTCTGCCTCAGAAGACGCCACAATTAAGGTACATTTCCAGGAAAAGCTGTGCGATTTCAGATTTTCTGAGGGAAGTTTAGAGCTCCTTTGGGAGAGTAGAAAGTGTTTATATGTTGCGGCGTGGTGATGCCGACAAACATGCGCTCTGCGTTTTATGCTGACTCACTGGCTGTCTCTATGGAGACGGTCACGATGCACCGGTTACCCAGAGCAACAGCGCAGCAAGCAGTTCTCTGGGCATCAGTTGCACCTCTCATAACAACTCTCCATTTTGATCAGAGGCTTCTTCACCTTCCTGCCACGTCTATTAGAATCCGTTGACATTTCACAGGAAGCAGGCTTCTCGTCTCTGGAATTGACTGCCTGACCTTTTTAACACTTCGACGCAGGAATCTGTCGTGTTTCTGCAAGCCGACCGTGTGATGTAATAGGGGGAGTAGTGTACGGGTTGGATGTTCTGGAGAAGCAACTCGGACAGAGTTTACAGTTTTATCGTTACATTTCTGGTGGCTAATTTAACCTGGCCTGAGCGTTCCCTTTGTTGCTTAAATAATTCCATATGTAGTCTATAGCGCGTGTCTACTACAGTGTGCCCACCATCTTGCCAACGTTTATTCCCAGTGATGAGAAGAGGGGGAAAATACACGTGGGATCGTGACAGGCTGGTTTGACCTGGTTTTGGTTTGAGCGGACAAAAGATGTCTTTTGCTTCTGTCTGGAATACACGGACAAAAAACGAATAACCGCAACACTTTACGAATAAAGACAAAAATACAAATAATAGAAATTCGGCATGGCCGAAAGTCTCTGTCAGTCTTAGTGTTGCTGGTAAATTGAAAGCCGGGACTGATTTACAATTATAGCACAGGAAATAGACAAAAATAAATTAATAACGACTAATTTATTCAGTTTAGTTTGCCATACTTTACCAGAATATTTCATTCACATCCTGCAGTGTAGACAGATGCCCCTCTAGCAGCGAGGTACTGGAGAACAGGTGGAGGTAATCGCTGTATGAGTGGACACTGACCCTATTAAATATTTGTGTGTGTGTAGGTGTGGGACTATGAAGCAGGAGACTTTGAGAGAACTCTGAAGGGTCATACAGACTCCGTGCAGGACATCTCCTTCGATCAGACTGGAAAGCTGCTGGCCTCATGCTCAGCCGACATGACCATCAAACTCTGGGACTTCCAGGGCTTCGAGTGCATCAGAACCATGCACGGTGAGCGAACCACGCAGATAAATGGCTCAGGTGGTCACGGGTACACTGAAATAATGAAGAAGGTATCTGCAGCATTTGGCATGAATTCCTCAGTGTGTACACACACACACACACACACACACTTTACATTCTTTATGTCAGAACAGACATGGGGTTTTGTTTTGTGGCAGAAAAGATCACAAAAATAAAAGGATGATATTCATCCCTGTGCATGGATATAAGCATGCTCCTTTTTTTCCCCCCAAATGGCTCTGTTAAGCTGATAATTACTTTAATCACTTGGGAACTAAATATAGCACACTGATTCATAATCTGGAATTCTTTTGTCCCTGTGTTTTCTTTCCTTAGGACACGACCACAATGTGTCATCCGTTGCCATCATGCCCAATGGTGATCATATCGTATCTGCATCGAGGGATAAAACCATTAAAATGTGGGAGGTGGCCACTGGGTGAGTCGAGAAGGCATTTGATTAGACCAGTGACAGGTTATAAGTGTTGGGGATATTTTAGCTGGAAAAGGGGATGTGCACATTGCTTATGAGTGTATAGAACGGCACATTATAATGAAGCATGCAATATAGATTCTGTTTAGAATAGATTCTATTATTCTGTAATAGAAATATAGATTTCTGTTTTCAACAAATCCGCTCTCGGAAATGGTCACGCTCGGTTCGAGTCTCGAAAGTAGAGAAGAGGCGAGACACTGGCTCTTGTTTCAGTTTGGGGCGAGCCAAGGTTCCAGCAACAATTTGAATTTAAAAACATATATATATAATTGTACCGTATACCCGAAGCATCCAATTTATGTTTTGTTTGTGGGAAAGGTCGCGGATGAGCACCTGATAAGTCAAACATGTTTTTCCGCAACACGAGGCAGCATCTGCATTGAGAATCACCGACGTGTATCCTGACTGAACTGAAATGATCGGGCGACTGCTGAGTTTGGTGAAAAACAGTAAATAATTCAGCCTGTAATTTTCTCAGAGGAGGCCAGAGAAAAACACCGACCTGACCAATCCGGATGGTGGTAAAGTCACAGAGGAGAGCCTGTAAAATAGGAAATTACCCCAATTCTTCATGTAAATTTATTCCTGACCGAATAGAGCTATTGCTCAGAAATGGAAAAAGGTGACCAAGGCTTTACTAAGAGTTCACAGAAATCATAAAAATCCCCAGAGCATGCGGAATACACAGCCGGCAGTCATAAATTACAAATAATAGTTTCAAATATTTAGAGTACGTGTATGCAGCGTCCTCATGTCCACTACAGCTCTGTCTCTGGCTCATTTTAACAGCTCGTATATACAGAAGATAAATGTCATCCGCTCCGCAACCTGAAATCCACAGCATTTTTGCTTCACTTTGTGCAGATTGATTGATTTTAGGATCGAATGGATCTCTCGTTTCTCGACTTTGATCAGAACCTCACTCGGCCAGTTTCGGACCGGTTGTTTTGGCGCGAACCAGAGCGCGAGCATCGTGTTCTCTCTCAACACTAAAGAGAAAAATGCGTCAGGATTTGAGTTAAATGCTGTATATATCAAAGCATCCTAAGCAAACAAAGAGCTAAATATATTCATTAGAGGAATATTCTCTGTATCCGTGTGTGTAGTTACTGTGTGAAGACGTTTGCGGGCCACCGGGAGTGGGTGAGGATGGTGCGGCCCAACCAGGACGGCACTCTGCTGGCCAGCTGCTCCAATGACCAGACAGTGCGTGTGTGGGTCACTGCCACCAAGGAGTGCAAAGCTGAGCTGCGTGAACACGAGCATGTCGTGGAGTGCATCTCCTGGGCTCCGGAGAACGCCTACCCCACTATCCTGGAGGCCACTGGCTCTGAGGTGTGAATGTCACCTTGTTGTGTGTACTCGCAACAAGATTCCGAGTTTAGTGGCCTGCTGTTGTGTGTCACAACCATAAATAGATTTTTTGTTGTTGTTGTTCTTTCCATAGAACAAGAAGAGCGGTAAGCCTGGTCCCTTCTTGCTGTCTGGATCCCGAGACAAAACCATTAAGATGTGGGATGTCAGTACTGGCATGTGCCTTATGACACTGGTAAGTTAACCATGAAGCCTTGGTTCCTTGTTTCAACCCAAAATATTACATAATTCTTAACGCAGCGTGAGAAACTCGTTACTGACAATGACTAGCTCAACAGACATGCGTCCTTGTGTCCGCTGTACTTTCCGATGGGTTCTCCAAACCTTGCTTTCTTCTCCAACTTTCAAAGGTGGGCCATGACAACTGGGTACGTGGTGTGCTGTTCCACCCAGGTGGGAGGTTCATTGTGAGCTGTGCCGATGATAAGACCCTGCGCACTTGGGACTATAAGAACAAGCGCTGCATGAAGACCCTGAGTGCCCACGAACACTTCGTTACCTCTATGGGTGAGATTTAGTTACAGTCTGCTTGTAGTATGTTCCTCTGCACTGTGACGTCTTCCAAAGAGACACGCATGCTGACTTTATCTGGCTTGGACGAGGCACATTCCCCGTTTTCACTCTATGAAATGTCACTTGCGATATTTGTCGTCTGGCACTTTTACGTTTATGGCCGTGCAGCGTCCATGTTGTGGCTCCTAATGTTTCCCGTTTGCCTGTTTTGGCAACAGAGCCTCAGTGCAACAAAGCCTGATTCTTTCTCGGATCCGTCTTATCTTCCGTTCTGCTCTACAGATAAAGCCTTAAATGTCTTCGCTCGCAAAACAAGAAACTTCCACCTGTTGTTTATCAGGGCTACTTTACTGTAGGGTCTCATAGTTGAAATAATTTGATTTCTTTCATCTGAGATTTTTTTTGTTTGTTTACTGCTTCTGACCCTTGAGGTTTATTTACCGTCTCCGTGTCCGTTTCGCAAGCATTCCTGATCTGGATAAGTAATTAATAAAAATGTTTACAACAAGCAGCAACTCATAATAAGTTTCCACTGTAATGATGCAACGTACATGACATGCGTATATCCGGCCACGCCACTTTTTTTTTTTTTTTTTTTTTCTCTTTTCTTCTTCTTCCTTACTCAAAAGCCACATCCCGGTGTGTCACAATCTCGCAAGCCTACAACGTTTTAATCGGTGTGAAAATTAGTTGAGTGATTTACATATTAGCTTCATTAGTATGGCTAGAGACGTAGTTCAACCGGGTTAGCTGTGTGCACTCACTAGCAATTGTTAACGTGTACACGTTCAATGAGATGTATATGACAGGATAAGTTATCGTCTTCATTTTTTTTTTTTGTGTGTGTATCCAATACAAAACACGGGTAGGAACTAAAGTTGTGAACGGGGAACTGAAGAAACATCGGACCACGTAGGAATCGCTTCAGTCAGAGCTAGTCACTTCTGGATTTGTCGCTTTACCGTGTCGCACCTCATTCCCACAGAATTGAGAGGATCTAAACTCGGATGTCACTGCAAGCCGGTAGTCGGACGTCATGTGGTAGAAGACAAGTCGCCAGCTGGCGTGCGTCTAACTCGGGCCTCAACACTGGTATTGATCCATGATTCAACCGTGCTGATGCAAAGCAATATCCGTAGACCGAGAGTACCATTAACGGTTGTCCAGAGTTCAGAGCGTCGTCCTCATGAAACCTTCAAAGTAATGTGATTAATAGTGATCTTTTGATTCAGCTTCCAGTTCGTGGATCAAATAGACTTCTGTGACAGACACGGAAGGGGAATTGTTACTTTGTAAATGTGAAATTATAAGGAAGCTTTTGCTTATCATTTATTATTTTTACTCAAAAAAAAAAAATCCTTTTTTCTCTTCCTGCAGATTTCCACAAGACTTCCCCCTACGTGGTGACGGGAAGCGTAGATCAAACAGTCAAAGTGTGGGAATGTCGCTGATCTCACGCGCCCCTGCCCCTCCTCTGTACCACCACTCCTCCCTGCCACAACACTCGTCCTTCGGGATGTACTCATCACCATGGCTACCACCCCATCCAGCGCTCTTCTAATAACTATTGTCCTTTTATGTAAATTATTCTGGATGTAGTTTGAGCTTATTAAATGTTACATAAAAGACACCCTCACAAGGAGAGAACAACAAGTTAAGAAAAAAGTAAAAACAAGTATTCTTGCATGGTGAATCCCAAACTTGTATACTGTAATTATTATTATTTTTTTTGCTTACCATCATCTTGAAGGGTTAAATAACATCCAGCATCGCGTTACAAAAGGCAGAACGGTCCTTTCTGGGGAATTCAGAAACAGGGCACTGAAAACCAGGCTCGCTTTCTTTTCAGCTGCACCGTCATCATCCGCTGATGCTTGAGCGAGCGAGCGAGAGAGAGAGAGAGGGCACGAAGCTGTTTTTTAGTGCTGTCACTAAACCAAATTAAAATCTGATTGAATGTTTGTCCTCTTAAAGGACTTATATTGATGTATTTTAGGTGCTAAATGCTGTACAGTCATCATTAATTCTAGAGGAGATGTTTGAAAATCTCACTGAACTAAATGGATGTAGAGGTGGATGCGTTAAGGGGAAGATTCCTCGTACGTTAGGATTTGGATTGAGAGCAGTTCGGCCCAGTTATAAATGATCTTGTATATAACGAAAGACAAGTAAGCGACGTCTCGGAAGGAAAGAAGAAGCAGAGGATGAATCAGCAGTGTAATAGTAAACCCCTGACTTACTTAAGTGCACTTCTTGAAGGAGGTCTAATGACGCGTGTAAAACAGGTTTTGGGTTTTTTTTGGTCCTGCATGCGCAAAACATATCTCCGCCCTCTTCATGGCCATTTCATTTTGTCCTTCACTTGGCTGATCGACCGTTAGAGAGTAGGATATTATTCGGATTATACGCGAGGAAGCCAGATTTTCCACACGGGATTCCACCATGTTTAAAAACAGCCATGCACCACGTTACCAGAAGCTTTTACACATTCGATCTATACATCATTTTAGATTTCTAGGCAGATCATCTTTCATATAATACGTCATTAGGTAACAGGGATTTAACCCACCAACACTGACACCACACGTGAAGGGGGAAAGGCCACTTATTGCATGGTCACAGCTTCGTCGTGTGTGTGTGTGTGTGTGTGTGTGTGTGTGTGTGTGTGTGTGTGTGTGTGTGTGTGTGTGTGGCTCCTCTGCCACTGATTGAAGCTTTTCAACATGTACTCAGCGGTACTGCTTCGTGTCATTGTGCAGGACGAGCTACCAAGTCAGGCTGTCGTGAATCAGGGAGGCTAGTGACTCTTTCTTTCTTTGGCCGATGATCTCGTCCACCACGTTTGCCTCTGATGGACCTGCCGAGTCTGGCTGCGTGTGGTAACGATAAAGACGCCGCCTAGCTAGATCACCAAGTGCAATAACAATAGGCTGCTCTGTGTTAACGCTTTTCTTTTTTTTTTTTTCTTCGACGGACAGGTATGCGTGAGCCGTGCGTGTGCGCGCGCACATTATACGCACACGTGTAGAAAACTAACCTCCTTTGTGCCGTGCTGGAACTGACCCATTTTGACCGAAGCAACATAAGCGCGAAGCGAGAAATTCTCCCCTGGATAGTGTTAGCGTGGAACTTGTAGCATCCTGAGGGGGTTCTGTAGGAGGTGCACGCGGTTGTAACATTTTAAACGGTGGTTGTATAGGCCCGGCCTCTGCTATTCCAAAGCTGTGTATGTAGTATCAGTGGACATGTGAAAGGATCTTAGAGCTTCGCTGTATGTGCAGTAGGTTTGTGCATTCAGTTCGCTCCGAGTCCAGTCGTTTGCTCTCTATGCCTTGTTAATATACTGAAGCCCTCTCGACGTAAAGACCTTCATTCCGTTTTTTTTGTGATCTCACTGTTCACACTCACATATACACTGACAAAATATAAGTTGTGTACCAATATATCTGGATGTCATTGTTTGCAACATAATTAAGAGTAATAAAAACTGTAAATATAAAGCAGTTCCTGTTTGTCCGTCTTTTCTTTTTGTTTTTTTGTTTTTTTTTTATAAATCAAGAAGTATTGTTTACTATTTGGAGGTTTAATTACTGTACATTTCGCAGTGTTACTTCTGTATACACACTATGGCCAAAAGTATATGGACACTCGATCAGACCCACGTCTGAGACTTCACTGAACTGCTACCACAAATTTGAAAGCACACAGAATTTCTTCGCAGTAGCATTAAGTTCATTTTCTTCATCGGAGATAAGAAACCTGTGCACTCAAACTCAACCTTTACAACCGCACTCCATTACCTGCGAGACAAAAACAGCAAGTCAGGGAGGTTCCAGATCTACAGCCAAGGTGGATTGCGCTTGAAGGTGATTTCAGCCGTATAAGCAGCCAAACAGACCTCGTTACTCTTACATCCTTCAGAATGCTCAATTTTAAGCTCGAGAGTACACTGAAAATGTGTGATTTAAATTTCTGTACAAATTTTTGTAAATGATTTTATAATCTCGTCACAGTAATGATCCACCTTCCAAAAGATTGGTGCGTTGCTTGATAACCACCATAAACCTATACAAGTATCAGGCAAATAAAGGTGTGTCGAGTCAGAGCAGTGATAACGCTACCTTTCTACCACATTTACATTCACCAAACGTAATCCAACCAATGCGTCTCTCCTGATTAGATTATTGGACATTAATTATATTATGGGCTTGAAACAAAAATCTATTGGATGCTAAATTGTATAGAAAATTGACAGGGGTGGAAAATTACAATTTTTTCCACCCGGAGGACATTATTTCATCTTTTTTTCCCCCCTTCCTACACAGAGGTCACATTCTCTCGCACGTAGGAGTGAGCACTTGATCTGATTTTCTCACATGTTGGGATGATTTTCTCACTTTTCCCCCTGGAAGAGCACTATCAGGACACTTCATCATGCTTCCTGGCACACAGAGGAACTGCTTATTGCTTATTCTCCACTGGAAGGGCATCCTAGGTGGCACTTTCAGTGTTTTTCCTGACTATGCCCTGTCCTAACAGCTCCTCTACAATTTTCAGCTCTTCAATGATGAATTTAAAACATTTGAAATGGAAACAGGTAAAGAGTTCAACACTAAACAGCTGCTGTAATTTAAACAAATGCATGTAGGAGCCATTAAAGGAATCTGCATTGACGTAAGAGATGTAAGGGAAGGCTCGTAGGCGTGTACTTGCTGGCATGGTTCTCAGAAACGATGAGCACATGGGAAGGAGATAGCATTTCAGTCTTGAGCGTACACCCACTAGTGGCTGCTTTCTGGTGGAAGAGCTGGCATTACGTCATGCGGCTGTGCTACAGACTGGGACAGAGCAGTCAGCCTTCCTCTTGGAGCACTACATCACATGCACGAAGTCGTGTCAGGAATATCAGCCGCGCAATTAATCCCTTCACGCATAATGTCCATATTTACGAATAACCAATTTCAGGATGTTCTTAGTAAAAAAATATTAAATATAAATATCCTTCCCTGAATCACTCAGGATCATTACTACAATTTATAATAAATCATGATCCTGATTTCTAATGCTTTCATTCCTCATGTCTCTGGTTTATCTTTACACACATATTAAATATCCAAATATCTAAATTTAAACTTTGTTAGATTTGAGATAAATTTGTTTACAATTTTTGTGTATAAACAAAGAAGTGGATTGGATTTTGAAATTTGACTTTCAGGTGTAATGTTTTTCCTTTTTCACTCATGGCTTTCCTACACATGCGCCTCCATTTATTTTTTAATATGAGGTATTTAGAAAAAAAAATAATAATAATTCACATGATGTGTAATTTTTAATCATTTATGCACAAAAAGGTTAATAAATTGTGCAAGTTTTTATTGTCCATTATCTACAACTATATATGTATTCACTGTATTTATGCTTTAATGGAATATCCTGTGGTTTCTTATTGCATATCTAATCCTTGCCCAGTCTTCATGATCATGTAATGCATTTTGAAGTTTTATTAATAATACACAATTTGTGAAATATCTGGATATTTGTTCTCTCCCAGCTCTCAGTGCATAATTTTGACGCTGATGATGTCCATGATGCTTCATGTTTCAAGGTCATAAAGATAATCCTGTTCAGATGTCTCAGACAACACTGAAGTCAAGGGTAAGGACAGATTTCCTCTGTCAATTGAAGGTGTTTTTGGATAGTTAAACAGTCAGCTGTTTGTTCTGCAATTGCATTTTCGAGATTTACGTATTTGATTTTTTCTAATAGTGTACGATGAATGAATATGGAGTGTATTATCGCTGATATTTCTAATCTATATTTCAGGATTCACATCAAGTGAGCACATTTCATGTTAAGTGATGTCAAGATATTAAAATATAGAGCATTTGTAAATAATCAATCCCTGTCCATTGGATTAAGTTTGTCCTTGATAAAGAGACAAGCAAATCACGCTGTAGTTACTGGACTCACCACACGAGGGAGCGCTAAGCCTTAAGTAAAATAACCTACAGCTCACAACGCCAACAAAAACCGGATTATGTCATATTAAAGGTAGGGATAGGTCTTTTTTTTTTTCTTTCTTGGTTATATTTGGTTCTCTCCATGTTTTTACCAGCAATCAAGAAGTTTTTTGTTTGAGGTAAAACTCACACCCAGTGCTGTGTAAACAGGTGAATAAAAAAACAAATGATCACAAACGTTAACCGTAATCAGTGCTTGCCTGACAATCAAAATGTGCTTCTTCGAGACAAGAGAAGGAGTCAAGAAGAGGACAATCAACACTTTGCTCACTGAAGAGTCACTTTAAGCCAAGCGAGTAACATTACTTGATGACTTGTTACTCAGATATACATAATTTATACACAACACAATGTGATGAACTGAATTACCACCACAATGAACAACCAGCTTAGGTTCTTGTTTGTACCCATTGTTTTGATCTGTAATAGTATAATCGCATTTATTGTATTTATCATCGTATTACTCGTTAAGCCCTTTTTGTTAGGTTGAGAATTTATGCCAATATCTACATCATGCACTAGATTTGGAAAAGAAAGAAAGAGAGTGCTGACTACGAAGCATCTGTGTATCCTCACTCAGGAAGCTTAGGCTACTTTTGTCCTGAAATATAGAAGAAATTATTTAATCCATTTTTTGGTGACAGCTAAAGGAGATACAATCAGAGATACAATAATCAATATTTAAAACAAATCTGAGTGCTCTAATCTTTAGGCTCGTCTTCTGTGGGAAGAAGCACTGAAGATAGGACCTGTGTTTAAATGAATTCTGAGTTTCATAAACCTTCAGCTAGCTTCTAAAATCACTGGCACAAATATAGTCTACACAGTGGTTCTTAAAAGGACAGTCCAGACATGACGTTTAGCCAGGTTGTAATTTAGTAACAGTAATAGAAATCACAGCCAATGATTATCTAAGATATATTTTTTATTAGGTCATTATATATTTATATCTTATTCACTCACAGGCTACTGTAATAGGAAAAACCTTTACACTATTTTAATTATCCAATCAGCCAATCATGTGGCAGCAGCGACAGATATAAAATCATGGCGATACCATAAATAGTCACATCACAAGGTGATGAAAATGACCAGGAGATGGTTTTTCCAACCTTCAGTCAACCTGAGTCGAGACAAGTTTTGAGCATTCTGAGATGCTTTTCTGCTCACCTCTGTTGTAAAGAGTGCTTATTTGAGTTACCGTAGACTTCCTGTTGCAACAAATCAGACCTCTCTCGCTGGATGCTTTTTTGTTTGTTTGTTTTACGCACCATTCTGTGGAAACTATGTGTGTGAAACTCCCAGCAGTTTCTGAAATACTCAAACCAGCCCGTCTGGCACCGGCAACCACGCCATGGTCAGTCACTGATCACATTTTCCCCTCTTTCTGACCTCACTAACTCCAAAACAAGCATAAATAATGTCAACTTGGACCTAATCAGTGGAAAGTTCAGGAATAGAAAGGCTTACAAGGGGTTTGAAATCGCCTGGGTTATGATAAGCAATGAAATTCTCTATTGCTGTAATGTTGTCATTACATGTATATTTTACATATACTGTACATCAAAATGTCAAAACCCACTTGTTTGGTTTTTTAATCAATAAATAAGACATAAAGGAGGATGGAACCAGCCAACTTCCCTTCACTATAACTGTAAAGACATTTCTGCTGCAAAGTTTATTTTTAATATTTTACGCCTTCTTCGAAGTTTATTTTTAAAATCCGTGAATTTTTTTTTCGGTCTGTGAGATTTTATGCATGTTGGCTGCCTGACTGTGATCACACTTCTGTCACTTATGCCTTATGTCTGCTGTTGCAGCATGTGTGTGTGGGCATTTGTGCTTTCACTAGAGTGACATCAGCACTGACGCACTTCCAAAGCGCTGTGCTGATTGGAGGAGACTCGGTGTCTGTTTCCTGGTCGACCAGGGTTTTCCTCTCTGTCGGTGCGTTACCATGCCAACGCTCATTCATACAGATGGCAGGAGTGATGATGTGAAATGTCCTGCACTGCTGCTACAAAATAAGCTTGCTAACAGGTTCCTTTATTTTCAGCCACAGCTAACAGTGGAGGAAGTTTCACTTCAATGCTCCTCAAATGCAGCATCGAAATAATATTATTTGCAGAAGCTGTTGAAATGCAGCTCGCCCAGTATTTAATGCTATCTCATGTTCACAGTTCATCACCAGGTGCTCTCTGACCACATGACTTATGCTGGTCCATAATAATTTTTAAAAGGTCAGCTGATAATCATGAGGTCCAGGTTCACAATGAACAGTGCAACGAACACCTTTCTTTCTAAAAATTTTTTTTTAAGTGGTCATAAATATGTGGACACCTGACCACCACATGCACATGTGGGCCACAAAGCTGAAAGCACACAGTTGTCTAGATACTGGTCACTGACCCTGTTCCTGGAGATCAACCTTTCTGCATCTCAAGGTAAAATCTAACACACCTCCTTTAGTTGATCAAGAACTTTTTAAGGCAATGATTAGATGGTCAGGTGGGTACAATTATAGTTGGAGCTGAAGTCTTCAAGGAGGTAGATCTCCAGGAACAGGGTTGGTGACCCCTAAGAATGTCCTTGTATGCTGTGGCATTACAATTTCCCTTCACTGAAACTAAACCTGTTCCAGCATGGCAATGCCCCTCTGCACAAAGCGAGCTTCATGAAGACATGGTTTGCCAAGATTAGAGTGGAAGAACCCAAGTGTCCTGCACAGAGCCCTGACCTCAACCACACTGAACATCTTTGGAATGAACTGGAACATCGAGTGCATTCCAGGCCTCGTCACCCAACATTAGTACCTGACCTCACTAGTGCTCTTGAAGTTGAATGAACACAAATCCCCACAGCCATGCTCCAAAATCTAATGGAAAACCTTCCCAGATGAAGTTATAACAGTATAAGGGAGAATAAATATGAAATGGAATGAATATGAAATTCAATCACTCACTCACATAAGGCATAAGGTGGAAATACACCTGTATCACAGGGCATGCACATGCACACACACACACCCACACACATACACACACATTTCCACACTAATTCACACCTTGGGGCAAATTAATGTAGCCAATACACTAGTTGAGAGTTGGAGGAAACTGGAGAACCTGGAGGAAACCAACATAGATATAGGAGGAACATGCACTCTTAGTATTATTAATTGTAGTAGTAACAGTTGTAGTCTCATTGTGAGTGTGTGTGTGTGTGTGTCAACGACAGAGAGAGTGAGTGAGTGAGAGAGAGAGAGATGTGGTAGTCCTGCATATAAAGACATGCAGTACATACTGTAAGAGTTTTTCATGTTCAGGGTTTTTAAAGGGTTTTAATATGCAATATTTTACACATTCCGAATATTTTGCCTAACAGAGCCAATACGGCTACCGCATACTGCTGCTATTTATAGCCAAAGCTGTGCCAGTGTACTATTTTACCGTGTTATTTTATTTGATAGTAGCCTATCATGTTTCTGACGACGCCACCGGTCAAAAATCTAAACCTGATCACGTGCTTCTGGGCGTGTCTAGCAGACGCGTGACTCAGCGTGATTGACAGGATCCGAGACGGCGAGGCGAGGCCGGGTCACGCGCTCGTCATGCAAATAAGGCGCGCTGCAGCCCAGCGGGCGCCCATGTGGACGGACACCACGCCGTGTTGTTCTGCACGCTGATTGGCTGCCTCCGTCCAACGCATTTTAATCATATGCATATAAGGCGCGGCTTGGAAGACCGTCTGTAAAACGCGGAACTGGACATCGGGATCGAATTATTCGAAATCTTGAATAATTTTAGAAATAAAGGTTCTACATTTTTATTTGATTTATTCATTTATTATTATTATTATTATTATTATTATTATTATTATTATTATTATTATCAGATTAACCTAATCTTGGGTGACTGTCTGGGTATAGAGTTTAGCACATGCTCCATGTGTCATTATGGGTTTCCTCTGTGTTCTCCAGTTTCCTCCTACCATCCCAAAAACTTGTGTTTGCGTGATGCTCTGAGATGGACTGGGCACTGCTATCCAGGGTGAGTTCTGCTGCCAGGATTGGTTCCAGGATTGGGTACTGTGACCCTGAACAGGATAGAGGACTTACTAAAGATGAGTGAATGATTATATTTAATATTGAGCTCTTATAGATATTAGCTCAATCACATTTGAATGGGTTTAATCCAAACCTCAATAACTCAAAAGCAAGATTGTCTATAAATAAAGTCGGCTTGTGCAATGGAAAGTTTAGGAATTACGCACTCTGTGGCTCGTTACTGGTAATAGCTTTGGATCACAATGTCCAACCTGCACATACAGTATAGCCAATAAAAAGTACAAACAATACTTTTGCTTTGTACTTTTACTTGTGCTTTCAAACAACACCAGCCCTGTGCTGCATGCAGTCTACAGTGCTCGAAAAAGAAGCCATTGGAAATGGGCATTTTAATCAACTTTGGAGCTCTATTTCAGGCTAAAATGACTTTCAGACTTTGTTTGTTCAATCAAGATTTTAGGACAATTTATAAGTCTATTTATTTATTGCTGTAATTTTATTGAACCTGTAGTACAGTTTGTTTATAACATTAAACCTCTGTTCAAACCAAATTTTGATTTGTTTAATTTTACACAGTCAGAATGCACATTGTCTTGCAACGTTTATGATTCAGAAATATTTTCAATCGATAAAAATTTGGTTCTAAATATTCCGTGAGCCGAATCCAGTCGAATTGTGCAGCCAGTACCATGAATGGAAATCGAATCATGGCCGGAATGTATCGTTACTCCTCTAACAATTAAACCTTTAAGCACCATATCTGTGCGTGAAGTGAAACGTTATTTGCACAGAACACAAAAGCATAAATTAAAGGTTTTTTTTTTTGTACAACAATGGACCTGTAATTCGTTTTGAAATCTCTGACTCCTGATCCGGAGCATTAACCTTAATTTCTAGAAGCGATAGTATTTAGGGGTGTGGCTTCGTGTAAGGAGGCGGGGCTTGATCGCTATGCCGCCTTCCACTGTGTTGTGTTTTCTGTTACTCGCATCGCCATCTTGTTGCAAGTCAAGTAATGCACGTCTGAGGAATTTTCGGAAGAACTGTAGAGATTTTTTTTATATAACTGTAACCGTTAAGTAAGTGTTAAAGATTAGTGTGCGTGAGCAATCCGGTCATCCCGCAAACACGCAACTTGCAGTGTGTGTGTGCGTGCGTGCGCGTGCGTGCGTACGTGTATATATGTGTGTGTGTATGTGTGTGTTTTAAAGACACTGTATCCGCTCGGTGTACGAAATGAGTATTGATACACTGCTGGAGGCGGCTAGATATCTGGAGTGGCAAGCCCAACAACAACAGCTTACACGTGGTAAGGTGAAGGGGGTGAGTGGGGGTGAGTGAGTGAGTGGGTTTGTTCACTGTATAGAGAAATTATGAAATGTATATGCATTTCTGTGTGTATAGAGTAATGCATGTTGCAGCACTTGTAAATGTCGTGCAACTACATATTAATGTTCTCCAAAACACGCAGTGTAACATGTAAACGCTCACCTTGTCACAGTGTCATTGTGGTATTGCTGATGCTTTGTGTGATTTTTTTTTTTTTCCCCTCCCATTTTTTCTAATTGTTGTCGATATATTCAACGTTATTTAGTAGCGTCAGTCCGCGCGAGCGTTGTCGCTTTGCTCTTGGTTTCCGGGTTAAATCCGTGCTATATTTAGTCGGCGACTCCGCGCGCGCAGTCCCGCCGTAGTGGGTGGGTGAACACACACACACACACACACACGCACTTTGTATATCTCTGTAGGAAATTGGCTTGCATTGCGCGCGCACGCAGTATTTTTTTTCTGAATGTTTATTAGTTTCCTGAATTAAAAACTGTCCTTAACGTTTGACCGTCTTTCTTTTTCAAGATAGGGAATGTCGTAATGCTTGTGCGTTGGGCGGTGGCGTGTGTGTGTGTGTGCGTGCGTGCGTGTGTTTACAGCATGACATTGTCGCGTGACTTTTCGCCTTACTTCCTACTTCATGATTTTGTACCTCTGTGGGCTTTTCCCTTATAAAATCTCTCTCCTCGGGTAAATTGTCAAAGATCAGGTGTGTGTGTTATCGCAACAATCTAGGAGTAGGGTTTTTTCCCGTTTTTTTCCCCTTTTTTTTTATTTTTCAGTGCTGGAGATGACGTGTCACTCGGTCCACACCCCCGATGGATAGCGCGTGCTGTAGGACCGCCCCTTGCGACCACGTGCGCACTAGTCAGGCCCCGCCCCCTCCTGAGCGAGTGGGACCGCCCACCGCGGGTCACGACGTGGGGAAGTAGGGCAACACCCTCCAGCCCCGGCTGTCTAATGCACGCGTTATATAATGTGCTGTTGGCGCTTTTTCTTTTTTTTTTTTTCCCCCCTGTCTCTAGTGACAGTGAAAGAGTGGATCTGAAACTATAAATAGGTTTTTTTTCTTCAATGTAAATGCAAATCTCTCTGAACGTGTTATAAAGTAGATTGTAAACTATCTACACTTTTATCCATTCTAACTTTGTAACTACCTGGAAAACATTGCACACACATTTGTTCGTTGCTTAGGATGGACTTTTCTGATTCTGTATAAAATGACATTAGTTCCTTACACACATTAACCTAATATTCTACTTGCAGGATGACCGTAAAGCTATTATATTGTATTTTATGTATTTATTTGTATGGCAGGTTTCATGTTAGAGTCAGTGCAGTACACAAAAGAGTAAAAACAAGACGGAATAAAATAATGAGTGAAACCTAGCTTAATGGCGATTTTAAAAACGTAATTATTGTAAAAAAAAATAATAATGAAGGAAATGGTAAAATATAAAACATTGGTGCAAAAGTTAAAAATAGTGTTAATAAAACTAACCACATTTAAAAAAAATTAAACCAATCTACAGGTATGCCAGTTTGAACAGGTGGGTTTAAAAAAAAAAAAAAAGTTTTTCTGTATATAATGTAATGCAGGGCGGCACGGTGGTGCGGTGGTTAACACTGTCGCCTCACAGCAAGAAGGTCCTGGGTTCGATCCCCGGGTCACCCA
>JAQMYM010000011.1:2152565-2176819 GCA_030014255.1 Parauchenoglanis ngamensis | reverse complement strand
GCCCCAAGATGCTGGGATTGGCTCCAGCTTCCCCGCGACCCAGACGGATAAAGCGCTATAGATAATGGATGGATGTAATACTGGGTGTCTGAAAAGTCAGGAACTCGTGTGATTTAAAGTACATATACTTTAATTTTATATTTATATTTACATTATATGCCATACATCTTCACCTTTATGTGGATTAAAACATTTGCTGAGCATGTTCCCCTCGGTTAACGTTTGTAGCAACAGTTTGGAGAAGAACCACGCATGAGCGCGATGGTCAGGTATCCACGTACCTGTTTCCGTGTAGTGTACTTCTGTGTGATCTCGTTAAATAGAAATGCCTCGTAGACGAAAATATTGAATGTAGTTAGACTTTAACCAGGCCAAAGTTTATGCTTACATTTTATTTGAACTTGGCCCATAATAGAGCTTATTTGAATGCATAATGGCCTCTTCCTGCCGAGTTTGTTGTCCGAGAAGCCCTTCATGGATTTGAATATTTTAAGCCTTAGATGGGCAAAGCGACTTGTTTTGTCCTTTCACCCGTGGTGATTTCTGGGGAAATGGCATCGGTGTACAGCTACTCAAGAGGCGTGCCAAGTCGTGAACCATGTCGGTTTGAGCCATTTGTGTTGTAATGTGCACTTTAGGATTTATTGATATTTCGCAGAAAAAGCCTAGGAAATAATTATGTGTTTTAATGGCCTTCAAATAAAAGTGCACATAAATAACACCGGACAAGAGAATGGTATTTAAGATCAGCCCGATTTGATAACCAGTGGTCTTTTATATGGTACTTTTAAGAGGTACACTGTGTGAATCTATGCCTGTACAAGCTTGCGTGGGTTCCTCGCTTTGTTTGTGCTCCAGACCGCATGTGTGAGTAATTGCGTGTGCTTTGGAGAAGGAGGGAGGGAGCTTAAATGGCTGTGTCCTGTTGGCACGTTTTTTTACCCTGACTCACAGTAGTCTATGTAATCTTTATAAGGAGACCGGCCACTGCTGTGCCAGAAACACATGTCCAATAAGAGCTGTGGTGTCCTCAAGAGTGTTTGTCCTATTGCTCACAACGCTGTCCATCTGTTAACGTCTTATCCAAGAGCCTCGAGCTATCGTTCTTACACCTCATTAACGGAAGCACTGTTTGGGGGATATAGGAGCAGTATGCACTGCTGTTTTAACGATTCTTCGGTTAAAAAGGAAGGCCAACGCGATGGAGGATGTTTGCTCAATGGTGGTACTTTATTTTGACAGGTCGTGTAAATGAGGCAGGCTTTTTTGCATGGTCGCAGCGTACGTTCAAGTCTGTAAGCGTTTTCTCAGTTTTTAATTTGCTCAGCGTGCAGCTCGCCTCCCCAAAGCCTTGTTCTTGCGAAACCGTGATGCGCACAGTGGGGGAGAGTCGTGTTTTGGGTACCCGCCTGGTACCAGCCTAATTTGACGTTCAAGGATTCCCACGTGCCTCTGTGTTGGTCTCTTTGCATCCATGGCAACTGTCGCCTCGCACGCTCGACCGCATTAGCAGCTCCCGTTCTTTTTTTTTTTTCGAGAGGGACGCAGCGTAGGCACTGCAGCAGCGGATCACAGCTCGTGTCTCATAGCGCTAATGACATCAGCTGAAATGTTCTTTGGGCAGCCCGCAAATCCCCTCCCCCTTCTCCTATTAAAATCCAACCCGAAGAACAAAAGCAGGAACCCTCAGCCATTGGTTAATGCCAACCCTACAGCTCCGTCTGTCAATCACTACAAACCGACCAATCAATGAGCAGACGAGACGCAGCCTCAGATTCCCCCCTGCTTCCTGCTGAATGATATCAGGACTGTGGTGCTTGTTTCTGGGTCAGACACCTCCCAAGGCTTTTCTCTTAAGCAGGGATTACGCTTTGTCAGACGTGTTTCTGAGAAGAACTTCTGAAAGTCTAGAACGTTCATGATTTTTGTTTTTTAAGAACAGCAGGCAGTTCCTGGCCATTGCTGTCCATTGCACAGGTGACGCGGGGTGAACAGAAAGTACACACTCCATTGTTAAGTAAAAATGGTTTCACGCTTCAACGCTGACGAGGACATTTTTAGTGTATTTAAAACCACTCCCTTAATGACGACTTCACAGGAAACAGCTCATTGCGTTGATTTGAAAGCAGACGAAGCAGCTCCGGGTAAACCATGTGAAATGAGTAACTTGACAAATTTAGAATATAAGTTGTAGGCGTAGATGTATATTGGTTGATATGATGAAACTTTCAGTAGGATGTTTATTAACGCTTATGGAAGGAGTCTCCAGTGTCAGCGCTTCATAACAGTCAGAAGGTTTCCCCTGAAAAGGAAGCGTAAACCAGCCTATCTGACGCTTTAAGCTTTAGCTCCTTCCACCGTGAGCCGTGACGCTTTCTGGACAGCTCAGTGCTGACTGACGGGACCTGCTCTGCCGGTTTTAAAGTTACACGTGTGTTACGCTTCTGGTAGCAGAGGAGTCGCCTTTCTTCTTTTAAAGCCTTGCTTGAGGTTCATGTGGTGAACTGGGTTTTTAAATGTCTGGCCTCGGTTGGTGTAGTGTGGTTTAGCCACACTAACAGTCTCGGAGCAGTAGCAAAAAGCATGTCTTGTGCTTTTTACTCGTTTTATGTATACTGACTGACAAATTTATTAGGAACACCATATTCTACAGGGTGCTTTGTGGCATTCTTTGTAAGGAGCCCAATGTGTGTCAAGAAAACGTCCTCAAACTGTTAAACAACCTGAAATGTTGACACAAGGCAGGTTGGAGTCATCAAATCATGCTGTTGAAGCCAAAATCTAAACCGTAGCATCTGTTTTGGTGACTTTGTGCCCGCTGTAGTTTCAGATTATGTTCTGGCTGACAGGAGTGGAACTCTATGTTGTAGCCCATCCGCCTTAAGGTGACTTCTTGTGCGTTTTGAGATGCTTTTCTGCTCACCACGATTGTAGAAAGTTGCTACTTGTGTTATCGTAACCTTTCTTTCACCTCGAACCATTCTGGCCATTGTTCTCTGTCCTGTCTTTAGAAGTAGAGTATACTGTACATATCTATATATGTAGATATAGCTCTGTGTGTATCTGTTCACCCACCTGCATCAGTGTCATCCTCGATCTTTTCTCTCCTTCCAGAGGAGGATGAGCGACGACAAAAGGCGCTCCTGTCCTGTGGAGCAGAACCCAAGCGTCCCGAAGTCGCTGCCACATCCATCCAGCCAGCGCAGGTCAACCACGCGAGCTGGGCTGATGAGGCACGAACAGAGCCTCGCAACCACCAGCCACGCCCTCCAGCCCCAGCCCCCTGTCCCCTGCCTCCACCTACACCCATCACAGTCATCCCAATCCCTGTGGTTCCTTCTAACCCCGCAACATCGGCGCTCCATACAGCCTCCCCTATACCAGTGGTGACTTCTCTGGCTACAGCGTTATCCTCTGCAGGCGCTTCTTTACTCAGCCCTGTAATGAAGGACACGCACTCTCCCCAGCAGCAGCAGCATCTTCAGCAGCTTCAGCATCGCCCCCTGGTCACCCACGTGAAGGCAGAAAGCAGCACCTTGCCTCAGTCAGGCACCAGTCCGAAGCAGCAGCCTCAGGCCCTGCTGCAGCCGTACCCGACCCCCATCATCACCCCCCAGCATACCCTTCTGGCCCAGCCCACTCTCGCACAGCCTCAGGGTCATGTATCACAACCGGTCCGGCCCAACGGCGCGGCCTTGGAGGACACCCGTGGTCTGGAGGGCAAGAGGCGACCTGGAGGGTGAGGTTATTTTATTTTTTTTCTTCATATGCTTCACCAGCAAGGCTAAGGCTAAGGTAGATAACAAGGCATAGAGCATTGTGCAGTAAATGTGCAGTGTGCAGAAGGTTATCAGAGCTAAGGGATGTTATACATATAGAAGTTAAAAGTGACTTGGATACATTGGTAATATGCAGCTCCAGTTCTAACCTAAATGCATCAACATTGTGCTTACAGAGCAGGAACCAGGGAGGTGCACAATAAGCTAGAAAAGAATAGGTGAGTTACTTCTACTTCTATACCTATTCCACATATTCTGCCTGTGCTTTAAACAGAATTGCACTGACTTTCATAACAACTGGATCTAGTTGAGGGAATTATATAGGCAGAGAAATGGAAAAGATTCCGATTTGTTTTCATTCATAAAGTTCAAGGCTGGAGGAAAAGAGCCTGTGTGAATGGACACGTGACTTTGTGTTTTCACGTTGTTGTACGTTTACATGCTTTAATAGATTCCACTGGTTATACTGGGTTAAGGTTCTTAACCAGGCTACTGTTGTCAGGAAATGCCACAATATGAGGAAGACGTTTATTTTGATTGCATTATATTAACAGACCTGCCAAACTTTAGGAGCTCGGCAGTTGAACTTTAACGTACGTTAGTATGAGTTATCACTCAAAAATGACACAGAACGAGCGAGTCTTCCCAATCAGCCAGGAAACAACAACAACCCAGTCAGATGATTTGCCCATGTGTTTTGCACTCTTTGATATTAACTAACACTGCCTGGAAGCCCCGCCCCCTCTTACCTTCATCCCACATGCTGTCGGGGCTCTATTATTATTATTATTATTATTATTATTATTATTATTATTAAATAAAATCAGGTAATCATATTTAATCACGTTAATATGAATTAAAGCACTTAACAATTGATGCTAATCGTGATGATAGTTAGTAAGTGTTAAAATACACCGTTTTTTCCCCTCTCAGATTTATTCAAACACCCTGCGCAGAAGAACAACAGAGATAATGTCGGCCTTGTGGACGTTAGACAAACATTGGTAAAAAAAAAAAAATACTAATGTGGAAAATGTGGTGTAATGGTTACTGTTTACTGCACATTACTGTAGCATCACCTGTAAATCCACCACCAAGTATCGAGTTTTTTTGATCGCCGCTGCCAGCAAGCAGTTCCCGACTACACAGCTAGTAATATTATTACACCTTATCTAACTCGTCTGGAACTTAATGGTGGAAATGCCCGCTTTCCTGTCCTTTTTAGGCTATTGGTCTAGGACTATTACATAATTTATTGTGATTTTTCATAGTGGTTAGGGTTATTTATTTACGTATTTATGAATAGCTTTTCCACTTGGGTAAAAGCTGTTCATAAATATATGAAATATAAAGCTATTACAGTATTCTGGAGCTTTAATATACCGCTTTTTCTGTACAATACTGTATATAATTCTTCTACAGTGACTGTCAATCCCACCAAAACGAAACCATTCATGACCTGCTCTGTGTCTGCTTTAGACGTGCGCACCTGAAGGAATGCTTTGAGACCCTCAAGAAGAACGTCCCCAACGTGGACGAGAAGAAGACCTCCAACCTGAGTGTGCTTCGAAGCGCCCTGCGCTACATCCAGGTACGGACCTGACGCCTTCCTGAAACGCAGAGTAGCTCAGTAATACGCATTAGCAGGTCCCGTTCAGAATACACCTACCCTAGATCAGTAATTCTGTCTCATAAAAGGTGAAAGATCTAGACAGAGCGCTAGATATTGGATGGGTTCTGAAGTTATGAACCAAATGGTGGCCTTGAAATGGGTTTCAGTGTGACACTTGTAGTTCGTTTGCTGTGTTGGGATGAAGTGTGTGTGTGGGCATGTTTTTATATCTGAGTGGGAATCGGATGTTCTGACGAAGATAGGAACATCTGACAGTTTTGACCTTGTAGAGAAGACGTTTGGCTGAAACCCATGAAGAAAACGTTTTTTTTTAATCAAATACCGAGCTTTTTTTTTTAAACAACAACAAAAAAAACCTGAAAGATGAAAAAATGTTTACTTGCAATAATACTTATGTTAGTGTACAATCATTAAAAGGATAATATGATTGGGGGGGGGCAGGTTTTTATATTTTAATATATGAGGACCAGATGTCCCCACAAGGATAGGAATATTTGTGAGTTTTGACCTTATGGGGACATCCGGACTAGTGGGGACTACCTTTTTACAAAAACCCCAGTCTTTTTAATTAAAAAGCTAAAAGAACTAAAAGGTTTTATTTTGGTTGGTGAGGTTAATGTTAGGTTTAGGTTTAAGTTTAGGCTTAGCGTTAATTAGCTGTATTGCTAATAATGCCAAAGGAAGGTCCTCGCTATTATTGTAAGACAAACGTGTGTGTGTGTGTGTGTGTGTGTGTGTGTGTGTGTGTGTGTGTGTGTCTGGGTTAGCAGATCTTTATGCAGTGGCCATGTTTGTGGTACCATTTGATTAGCCACGGGCACGGACAGGATTGGATTAAGGAAGTTTGTTGTTGTAAAAGTTAATGTTTAACGCTGTGGGTGGGATGGTTATTCAGGGTCAGAGTGTCTGTAGTTTCCTGAAGCACCTGAAATTCCTAGGTTCAGTTTTTATGTCTAAAAAAAAATCTCTGTTAGAGAAAAATAATTAAATGAACATGAGGACTGGGAACTGATATATATATCTCTAGTGTTTAAATAGTTTTTTATTTTCCCTAAATATTCTGCTTTCTCTTTCACTTTTTCATAATGAACTGCGGGAGTGTGATTAATCCAGTATCACTCTCTGTTTCTCATGTTCTCTCTCCCTTCCCATCCACCCACACACGCGCACACACACACACACACACACACACGCACGCACACACTCGCACTGCTTACGTGCTATTGGCAGGAAAGTGTCACAGGCATATGCCACACTGCCTTGTTTCGATCCTCGCTGGGAGATCATGCTTAGTCATTGTGTCCGTTTGTCCCTCTTTTTCTTGGTGTTTGAGCTTCTGATAATCCTAATTGTGAAGTTCTGGGTCACACTATGTGTATTCAAAATGCTATTAAGGTTCATATGAAGATTAACTGTTATGTTGCATACATTGGGTCTGTTAAAATCAAGCAGCAGAGCAAAACACCCTCCAATCCCACAAAAAGGAGATTTTTTTTAGCTGTTTTGCAGAATATTTTTAAATGTGTTTATCATTATGGTGCAATATATTGAAGAAAAATATGATGTTCATAGTGCAGGGGAAATAGGCCATGCAGTGACACAATTACTTCGAATCCTCCTGTACTAACACGGAGCCTCCTGTTCCCCCCTCCTTCCTGTGAGGCCACGTGAGGCCCGAGCACATGGCGAGCGCGAGCCCGCTGATGTCAGCGGCAGCTCTAGACAGACTCCTCCCCTCGATCCCTCCCTGCCCGTTTCTCTGCGAGTATGCCAGACTCTGTTTTGCTGCACACTGCTCTTCTGTAGCACATGCTTACTGGCGCGTTGACTCAAAGCTGCAGCCTCCTTAGGGGGAGTGAGGGCATGGTGAGACGAAACCAGAAAAGACAAAGGAAAGACTGTATTTTACTTCGGTAGTCGGGTCGAGACTTCATTTTGTGTTTGCCAAGACATCTTGTACCTACTACAATTCCGTTTAGCTAATCTTTTGACATGAACAGCTAGGGCATCCTAGATTCCGTGATACGACAACGAAACCTTCCATTATGCAAACCTCTCCTACAAACCACATGGTTTCAGAAAAGTTTTTTTTTTTTTTTTTTTTTAAATAAATTGCAACACTGTTTTATTGATGTTGTCAAACCTCTTCTCGGATTTGAATCACCAATCTAGGAAGTAATTTTCCGAGATAATGATTCATAGCTTGCCGTCCCATGCTCGCTCACATTCTTTCTCGCTTTTAATTATCCTCACAGAGGCTTGTTATGAATCGAGGGCAAACCCTGCGCCTGTGTAGCGAAGGAGAGAACACGAGGGGCGGCTGTAATTACAGAGGAAGGGTGGAGGAGCGCTGGGGTGTGGGCGTCTGAGAGGTGGCAGAGTGGAACATGGCAGAGGTTGCTCCGGCCAATCGAATCAGTCCTGCCATTACGGCTCCGCCTCCTTCTCTGTCGCCACGTTGCTCTCTTTCTCTTCCGTTGCCAGGGAGACTGCGGCGGGTTCCAGCTGTTGCCGTGGTGATATCCTGCGGGACCCGGCGATACTGTCTGCTCAGTAGCTGGAAGACAAAAGGCAGAGCAGGTCGAAACTGACCTGAGATCATTCAGCAGAGGCTACTTTGCATGTTTACGTTCTTGTGCATGAGCACAAGGGCGCGGTCACGTGACTCGTCCCACGATACCCATCCGCTTCCTTTTCAGAAGTCACTGACGGAGTCACGGACGGTGCAATATTTGTAGAACTTTTTGCATCAGTGTTTATGCCACGAGTCTGTTGAGTCATTCGAACGTGAAAATGTTCTACTTCCTGTTAATTCAGGAACAGCAGTTTATTACAGGGGTGTTTGACGAACATTTGTTAAGGTCCGGTTTCATAAAATTCTGGCAACGACATTTAAGTTTTAATGCTCAAACGTTAATGATTAGCTCATGGCTGTAAATAAGACTCATAAATTGAAAGCGGTCATTTTGTTTCCCACTGGTGCTTCACAAAACCACTACTTTGTAAACGTACTTATTTATGTTTTTTCAGCAAATGATTGAATGTTTGTAGGAGTTATATGGGAATATCGTTGCAACCAGCAGATGAACAGATTAGATTTTAGAAATGATCCAGACGGGGTCAAGGTCACAACAAGGTCAAATGTATGAAATAGTTTTCTTCTATGGATTTCTTTCTGGTTATGAGGTGCGTTTTAAGGCAGCAGTCACATGACTGAACATTTACATTTTAATACGTTTAACCATTAATGAGTAGCTCATGGCTAAGTATAAGATTCATATATTCATGTTTTGTGTCTCATTGGAGCTTCACATAACCACTCTTCTAGTGCCACTGGCTGAACAGATGAGACACTCGGGTTTTTAACTTGAAGTATGCGTTCTTCTCTGTCAGTTCTTTGAATATTCTGCTTTCGTCAACTCTTCACTAATCAGAATGTAAATGGAGTGAAAAATCAGTCTGTGACGATTCTTTTCGCCCTGACTCCTGTAGCTCGTCTCCGAACCAATGAACTGCTTTCGGCTAAATGATTGATACAGCTGCGTCGATAAACTGCAATCGAGGACCTTCTACAGACGCTGCACTGGTTCATGTCTAGACAGCTGGAGTAGCTGAACTACAGACAGGTTTTTTTTTAATATATGTTCAGTGCTCTGCTACAGTAATTTTTCAGTTTGATCCACTTTGCATCCAGACCGCCGTCTGCCAGCTAGCGACCTCTGGTACATTACCAAGGACCAGGTTTACTCATTCAGATGAACTGTATTTAAATACATAAACATAAGGGCAGATGTTTATGGTACGAGTTCTCTGTACAGGGGGAAAAAAACAGTATATTGTTACATCCCTGCTTTGGCTCAATGTCAAAAAAACAAACTGTTGCTGACGAGAACCTCCAGCATTTCTCATGCCCGAGACCATCGAGGACGTTTTATATTTCTGCACCCAAAAAAAAAACCATATCACAAGCTCATTGGCTTTCTATTCCTGGACTCATTACCCCTGACATTTTGTTTCCGGAAAAGTTTCTAACTAAGCTGAGACAGTTCCAGCAGAAAGCAAACACCCATTTTTGGAGCATAAAGCAGGGATTGCGTGACGCTAGCAGATTAAAAATAGAGCCGGGGTGAGCGAAGCGGCTGGTTTTAAAACCAAACAGCCAGTAGGATCAGATTAGCCAGACGACGCGTTTCAGTCTGAAAGTCGTGTAATTTACTGGATGAGTCTAATGAACCGAGTCTAATTAAGACACGCTATTTATTAGGCGGCTGCTTTTGTGCTTGCCGGCGCTCGGATGTAAACGACAAGATCGGGAATGGACGAAAAAATGGCCACAGCGCTGAAGAGACCGATTCCATCACTTTGTTACCAGGATGTTAATGGTGTTTTAAAGAAAAAATGGAAATCGCAATTGACCTCCACAGGACCCGTGTTGAATCATTCCTGCATTCATAAAGAGATCACCAATCTTTTGGTCGTTGCACCCTTTTGGATTTCACCAGTAAACTTGAATGCAGTGTGTGCGTGTGTGTGTGTGCACGCGCTTGCTGTCGCGTTTCTGCACCGAAAGGCTTATGGCAGCCTCACTGACCAGACAGTCCAATCACACTAATCCTGGATCAAGCTGCATTCGCACACATGCTCCTTGTGCCTTCACACTGCGGCAGTTACTTTCCTATTCCCTTAATATCCGTGCTCACGTAATCATTCGCACGTTACCTAAATAATAATATATAATCACTCATTAAAAAAACCCTTTTCACATGGATTCCTTCTCTTTGTACCATTCATACACTATATGCTGCCTTGTTTGCACCAAATACAAGAATCTGAGTTGAGACAAGAAGGCAGTGCAGAGGAAAAACGAGATCGTAAAGAGCCATGTGCTCTGGGTAGCAAACACTCGTCTGCCTGTCAATCACAGCGACATTAACCAAACGCGGGTGTCTGTATGCAGAAGCGGGCGGATGGCACTTTCCTCTGAGGCGTGAATGGTAGATCGAAAAGATGTTAAAGTCAGCTTCCTGAGTCTGAGAGTGGGGCAGGTGTTGGTCTTCACCCTCCCAAGATGAAAGCCGTTTGTCTGGTGGGTGGGAACCTGGGGAGAAAATGGGGAGGGGGGAAAAGCGAGGCAAAAGCTTGTTGTGACCGCTACTTATCAATAAGCAGCTCCAACATTTCTTTCTTTTATTTAAGCAGCCAAGACATCACGATCGCGTCCTTGTTTTCTTCTCAGAAGACAGAGGCCGATGAATTCACAGGTCGGAGATCACGTAGATTATATTGGCATGAAAGTGAAAGCAGCCAAGTCTCCTTTCCCCTGATTTGTCTTTTCCATGAGGGGAAATTTCTTTCTTTGTTTACTTAGACTGCTGCTTTTTTCAAGTGTCTCCCATACCTACAATTCATAACTGCGACGGACAAACCGTAAATATTGGCACCTCTGCAGTATAGCCAGTCTTTCTTCTTGGTCTCTGTTGGTATTGTTGGTTTGGTGTAAACATGGTTGTGTCGTAACACGGTGTTCTGGAGCAAAAGGAGGAACTGGGCTGGAGTTTGGGCTGTCACTTACTTACTTTCAGAGAGAAGATGGCCATGTTAAAAACAGCATTTCATAACATACAGTGTAGTATTTTTGACCGAAATATGTGGCTATTAAATTTGGTTCTGAAATCAGGTGTTTCGGGGCTTTTTGTACCCGTCTCTCTGGGTTGTGAACACGGATACGATGCAATATCTAGAGGAAATAGATTCGGAGACAATCGTTTTAATTTTCTAGTTCCTGGAAAATGATCAAATTTCATCGATGATTCATCATTCTGCAAATCTTAGTCATGGCCCAATTAAATGCTCTCTAGAACCATATATTTTCTTCAAATGTCCGTTGGGGATCAATAAAGTACATCTGTGTATATATCTGTCTGTGTATTTATGCCCCCAGAGGCGGGACTTTGCTCTACAGCAGTAGCTCGTTAGCAGTAAACGTCGTTTGTCGGTGTGCTTTAACGGTGCATCTTCTCGCACACTATTCCCCTTTCCAGCTATCGCTTTGTTAATAAAAAACGGTTGGAGTTTATTCACTTTGATGACAGAAATCATTTTCACTAGATGGAGATTATGCGATAGACACTTCTCTGAGATGTTTTGCCAAGTTAATCATTTTGCTGCCCTCCATATTTAGCTACCTCACTGAGCTACTGTCAGGTTTGTTTAGATTGAGTGGGTGTGTGGTGCAACTCGGCTATGTCCACACGAACACGTTGTAGTTTTAAAACGCATCACAAACGCATTTGCTACGTTTACACCTGGCGTCCACATCCTTCCCTGAGTCGTCACGCTCCTATCATGTGACCTCAGCCTTGAATACCAGTGGTGAATGCAGCGTGGATGCAGACTTACAAATGTTGCTGAGTTTGTTGTCTTCGCTAGGAGCCGTTGTGCAGTTAAATTCTGCATTTTGCAGTGCAAGCAATTATTCGAGCGATCTGCACTGTAGAGTAGACAAACTGCTTCCTGTTTACACCGGCACACGTACGCCCAGTGTACACGAATGGTCATGTGGTGTGTGTTTTTAGACGTGTTGGTATAGACGTAGATCATTTCTGGTATGAAGCAAAACAGTCATCTGTTTTAAAGCTAAAACCTATTAGTGCGGCAAGTCAGCAAGAATTTCAACATGACATCACTCTGACTTCCTGTTTCCGAAGGAAATTCTTCAAATCACAGCTAAGAAGCCATTTCGTGGGGACTTGCTCTAGTATGAGCACACTTCCCATCCTAACTCGAGTTAATGTGAAATCTACCTGCAGTTAGACATTATGGTTTCATCCTGTCCTTTGTGAAGTCTTTTCGAAGTCCTCAGGCTAGGAAAGCATGTGACGATTAGCGCTAGGGTTCCCCTGGTTTTTGTGATTTGATCAGCTGACCAAACGTGAAACTGGGTCACCAGGTTGTTTGACCTGCAGCCGGTCTTCCTTTTATCTCTCCTTTGCTCAACCTTTTTGTTCATATTTTTTATGACTGGTACAGCATTATGGACTTATGGAAGTGCTTTGTGGTCTCAATTTAAAAAAAAAAAAAAAAAAAAAAAAGGCCCGAGTCTAAAAATACAATCATGCTAAAATCCTGGAGAGGCTTTAAGTCAAACGAGTTTGTACAGCAACAAAAACAAGCATGTCGTGTTTTCTTTTTTAGATTAGCGCTCATTTGAGTACTTAAGGAACATTAGTGAGAGGTTATGACGTACAGGAGACGCCACACCCACTACACAAAGCTGGCACACACCTTATGCTCAGCTGAGACTGACGAGGAACTCTCGCACCGAAGCGGCCAGGCAGGTTTGGGTTTTTTTTTTTTTCTTTTGGCGACAGCCTATTGGCAGAAAAAGAATGCTGTACTTAATCCCTGTGGGCCACGGCCGCGCCGCTGAGGATGTTGGGAAGAGGCGGGGCTTCGTTGGAGAAGGAAGAGGAAAAAGAGAATAAACAAAGGAAGCACATCAATAACAATATAATAAAGCTTGTACACAACAAGCCAAAAAAAGCTTTAATATCAAGATTTCTTCATCCTGACCCGAGTTTTTTTTTTTCTTTTTTCTTTTTTCCCCCTATTCATACGCCTAACTGCCCAGAACAAAACAACAATCCATTGCTGATGCATTTTTCAGCTAGGAAGTATAGAGGAAGTGTGAATAAGTGTGTAGGTTTTATTTGTAAAACACTTAAATCCAAAGCGCAGGAAGAATACACACACAAAAAAAACTGAAAAGCTCAACAAGCTTGTATATAAAATACATTTTGAGTCTTGATTTAAAAACTGTAACATTAGGAGTATTTAGTACAGTAAGTATAACAGGAAGTGCAAAGACGCCGCTGTCCTTAAATGAGCGAAAACATCATCAAATAAACTCCTGGAACTGATCATCTTCAATAATAATTGAATACATTAATTAATATATTTAAATAAATCTAGATACATTTTGTTTATCAGTAACTTTTCCACATTACATGTTATAACTTGTTTCAAAATATTTTATGCCTTTTACATTGTATAAAACCAGGAATATCTGGAGTATGTGAAATGTCGTTTTACGTTTAAAAGAAACGGTTTTGATGTTTTGCCTGTAGACGCTAAAGCGTAAGGAGAAGGATTATGAGCATGAGATGGAGAAGCTGGCGAGGGAGAAGATCGCCATTCAGCAGAGACTGGCCGAGCTGAAGAACGATTTGAGCCAGTCCATGGACGTCATGGAGATTGACCGCATCCTCCGACAGACGGTGCAGCCGGAAGACGACCAGGCTTCCACGTCAACTGCATCAGGTGATGCGTCGTTACTCGTTCACACCAGCATAATGATGTAATGTCTTATCTATTTCCTGTCTTGGGAAAGATATCCGGGCTCGTTTATCAGTAAGGTCGTGTGGAAATGTTTGCGTAAATCATGCTGAACTAAACAATTACTAAAATTCCCAGGCACTTTCCCAGCACATCTGATGTGCTAGCAGTGGCTCCCGTACAACTCGATAAACAAGGAAAGCTCTCATGGAAAGAGCGATAGAGCGCATAATAAGTGCAGCGTGTGCTAAATCTCCCAGTAATGCAGCTCGGCCATTACAGCGTGTCGACGTTTCATTTGTTTGAACTGAATAGCTAGTCTTCTGTGTCTTATGGATTGATTCAGGATTGCTTGCTTACAAGTGATTAATATGAAGTTTCACAAAATCTCCATTTAAAGTTGCGCGTGCGGTTGAAATAAATATGCAATTTAAATTCGTGAAATCGTACGATCGGAGCAGTGACTCGTCACCAGTTATACGCTTTGAACCCAGTTGATCGAGGTTCACATCACCGAGTCTCTGTATACACACACAATAAATAATAAATCTGCGTATATGATAGAAATCTCATATCAGAACCTGTCTGCGATGGAAATATTACATCCGTTGGCATGTTTTTTTTTTATTTTATTTTTTTTATTTTTTTTTTTTACATTTAATATGCCAGCTGCTGTAATTTCAACAAAAATGTGAACTGCAAAGTTGAATGTTTCTTATTTGTAATATATAGATAAATACTGTGCCGTGTCACATGATTACCATAAAGAAAACTCCATTTTGTCTTTCTGCAGAAGGCGAAGACAATTTCGAACAAGACGCAGAAAACGGAGCCCGGCCCTCGGCCCCGAGACGTCAGCCGACGCTGTCTGAGCCGCGGGGCCCCGTTCTTCCTCCTCCTCCCTCCATCCTCCCCTCCCACATCGCCATCCAGCACAAACCGTCCATCCCTTCACTGCCCCAGAACACAGCCATCGCTCCTCAGCCCAGCGTCATCGCGCACGCCTCCGTCTCTCACGCCTCCGTCATCCAGGCGGTCAATCACGTGCTACCTGCTGCTTCCAAACCCATTGGCCACATAACCGTGCACCCGGTGGCCCTTTACCCACAGCCCATGTCCGTCTCGCAGTCGCCGGTGCTGGGCCACATTACACAGACACTGGCCCAGCAGCCCCAGAGCCACAGCCATGTTAACGGTGCAGCAGTGGCTCAGCAAGGCACCATGGTGGGAAAGCCCACGGCTGTAGTGGCCCACCATCACGCAGGTCTAATGGGGCAGGCCGTGCTTAACCCAGTGACTATGGTGACCGTACCGCCTTTTCCTGTCAGCACACTTAAGCTAGCATGAGACACGCAGGTTTCTGTGTATGTGTGTGTGTGTGTGTGTTTGTGTGTGAGCTGTGGCATGTGAAGAACATCTGGATGGTAGAAGAGCACAGGACTTTGTTTTTGATTCAGCATTATGAGCAGGGAGTTTCGTCACGTAGACAGAATGAGAAACTTGCGATGCACGTGCAAACCTTAAAATCACGAAATCACGAAATGGGTGTCGCTTATTCACGGCGAGTGACGGAGGTGCTAGAAACAAAGCATCCGGTTCATTCCGTTTCCGCCATTCAGTCCTGCTCCTCTGATTAGCTAACATACTTAAATGTCTCAGGCATCACTTTCTCATCCAGTTACCAAAAAAAAAAAAAAAAAAAAAAAGACTATAAATGTAAAGAAAAAAATATACACAAAAAAAATCTGACATGATCACAATGAGAATGCATGATTTGTTGCATTATTATTATCATTATCAGAAAACGTGATTCATTATCGGTCTGACATTTGATCATGCGTAAATCTAGAAGTGCCTAACCTGTGGTCGAAGTCTAATGGCGCCCTCTGCTGCTTAAACATGGTCCTGCTGAGCTTTTTCAGAAGGACTACTTGACTTCTCAACGTGTCCTTTTAGCAGTGTCAAATGCAGGCAGCCATAATGGGCGTGATTGCTGTCCTTCACACAAACTGTGAAAGGAAATGACGGCAGAACACTCGGCAACCAGGACAGCACTGAAACACTCAAAATGTAATCGAGCGGTTAGGCCATCTCTGCATTTCTTCCATTATAATTGTGTTGCTGATATTTCTTCACCATGCGATTATACCACTAAATTTCCAAAGTCTTCTACAGGACATGCAATTCACTTCTGCAGAGAAGCAGTCTGACGTCGCTACTCTAGTTGTATGAACGTTAATATACTGTGTGTGAGAGCTTGTCCTTAGATTTTTTTTTTTTTTCCCCCCCAGAAATCCACCTGATGCATGGTCATGTTTTCTTTTTGTGTGTGTGAGCTTACTTTGAGGAGGTGGTATTCATTGTATGAACATTTCGTCAACATTTTTACCTTGTACTCTTTTAATTGATCTGCCTCTTCAGCTTTCTGTACATCGATGATGCTATCTTCCCAACATCCACGTACCATGTAACACTCATGTGACACATTCCTTGTGTTGCTTCCTAATGGTACTTTCCTTTGTTTTTTTTTGTTTTTTGTTTTGTTTAGATATTATTACTATTTGCAGTTATCCTATAAAACATTTTTATTTTACTACAGAATGAAAAACTCTGCTTAAGCGGATTCGACGCTCTGACGTACTGTGTCTCATTGCAATGTACTATCAAATTTAACCAGAACACTGTGATACCCTGCTCTTAATTTACAGTCCCCACTTCCTTCAAAAGAAAAAAAAAAACAAAACAACAAGAAGCAAGTCCGGGGCTTTGATTTACACGCCTAGGTGAGAAAGTCATGTGCTTTAGGTGTCCACTTCAGATGTGAAAACCTCTCCCTGAATCTGATGACAGAACGATACATGCTGTGCTTTATATTCAGTAAAAGTATAAATCACTTACCCTTTTGTAAAAATTTAGTAGTATTTTCTTTTTTTTTTTTTTTAAATTGTCTATGTATTTGTATATATAAATGTTATGGATATGCACGCATTCACATACACGTGTATGTATTTGAGGATTACACCGTTGCCTGATTTTGCATGTAGATTGCAAATCTTTTCTTTTCTTTAGACTTGATCCCCCTCCTTTACTTGGTTTTTTTGTTTTGTTTTTTTTTGGGACCATGTCTAATACTGTATGATGTGGTGGGGACCATTAGACCTCATTCTAACATTGATATTATATATACATATATAAAAATCTGCATTTTTCCCTATGGAGAAAGTTTAAGTTATATATCGCCTGTACATTTTGGGCTGCATTAAAATCTAATTGTCCACCATGAAATAAAACAGTAATAATGTTGAAATATGCTAGAGTAATAAAAAAAAAACAAACAAACAAAAAAAAAGACATAATGACTATTCATAATAAATCTTACATTTACAAAATTATTTGTCCTGTATTCTTTTTCATGTTTATCATTGGATGAGACCTGAAGCTGTTCGAAGGCAGACTGGAGCTCATCAACAGCCTGGCTCAGAGCAGAGGCTACTGAGTGTTTGAATTTTAAATATTCTATTCAATTTCTGCTAATAGATCTGCCTAAATCCTTTAATGACTGGCTATATCATGTTCTGTTTCAGTTTCCATGCTGCATCTGCTCTTGGATCCTTTGTAGCGTCTCCTGCATTCTTTGAAGCTGCACATAAAACACAAACCAAATCAGATAAAAAAAAAAAGGGAACATCATCTACAGCACTTACACAATACCTACTTATAATATGTACACTATGCGGCCAAAGGTTTGTGGACGCCTGACCATCGGACCCATATGTGGACCTTCTCCAAACAAAGCGAGCTCCATGAAGACACGGTTTATGAAGGTTGGAGTGGAAGAATTATCTAGTGGAAAGCCTTCACAGAAATGTGGAGCTTATTATAACAGCAAAGAGGGAATAAATCTGGAATGGGATGTTCAACAAGCACATATGAGTGTGATGGATAGGTGTTCATAAAGTTTTGGCCATATAGTGTACTATATACATTTGTTGTATTCTACTGTATAAGTATTGTCAGTGAAAAGCGTTCCAGCCATAGAGGCGGTGGTTGGAGATAAATTGTAAATAGAACCCACTAGGGGTGCAAACATCAGGCTTTCACGCGATACGAGACCATTTCGATTCTCAAGGCAACGATTTGATATGTGATACCACTGAATCCGACACAATTCTATTTATTTAGAATTTAGAACGTTGCTCAGAATCTGCCTATTATTAATTCATGATGATTTATGACACCATGAAGGACTATTTTAAAGGTCTACTATGTAGGATTTAGGGGGATCTATTAGCAGAAATGGTAATAAACATCTTTTCATTAGTGTATAATTAGCTGTAACTACGAATCATGTTTACGTACGTTTAGAACGAGCCCTTTATATCTACATAGGGAACGGGTCCACCTCTACGGAGCCGCCATGTTGCGCAGCTACAGTGGCCCAGAACGGACAAACCTCTAGAGCACGCCTGCGCATTTTTACAAATGGCAGCTTGAATCCGGAAGGAAGCATCGTAAGGATGACAAAGAAGAAAGAAGAGGAATCAGTGTTTGCTGGAGCTGGATAACAAGTTTGAGAACCCACATTTTGAAAAATATTTATTATTTAGCACAGAAAAAGCAAATGTTGGAAAATCATTTTAAGCAAAAATAATTTTACATGTATCTACTCATGCATTCCCCAAGAATTAAAGATTTGCTGAAAACTGCACCAGAAGCCAGCAGGTAGGATGGCAGAACTGACGTGTACGGAAAGTGCTTTATTTGCACCTCGTTACCTGCCGGCCACTGTGTGTTCTGATCTTGGTAAGGGAGGGGCATTCAGGTGGTAGAATCCTGCATAGTGGACTTTTAGTATCAGAGTTACGGGCAAATATCCCTGGTGCTGATCTATTCAATTATTTACATTATTTACCAGTTTCAAATTATGATTTATTTTCATACATCAGCTATCAGTCCTTATTTGATTATCATTTCTAATGTATCTAGATTTTTTTTGGCTGAAATGTATAATCAGTTATAATCAACAATCGATTTATGGTTACTGCCTTAATTCATTTGAAACCTTTTAAATCATTGCATTGTTCCAAATCGACTGATGGTTACACCCCTAACGCGCACCATGCTTAAGGAACGCAACCAGGTGAACAGCTTTCTTACCTCCTCGTCTTTCTCCCAAATGAGCCTCTCGGTTTCATCGTCCACAGGCACCAGAGGTAAATCTGTACAGCTCTCTCTCAGATAGCTACACAGACTGCTATGAGTAGAAAAAAAAAATAAGCTACAACAAAAAAAAAGTCCAGTTTAGTCTTAACCTTATTATTAGCCTATAGTGTAACTGAACCCAAAATCAAACTGACTACTTTATATAACAATCAAACTGAAAATAATCTGTGGTACTAGAGACATCTGTGTTTCTTTCTAGAGACTTTTTTTATGCCCTTGAATTCTAGATAGCACATGATTGCAGGTGTACACAACCATGGTGTCATAATAATGGTAAAAGAGTTGGATCGCAGAATTCTTTAATAAAATCAAACACTTCACATGATAACGAAGCATGAACAAAAACAAGGGCGAGTTCATGGCAGAACAAAATTTTGGCCATGAAACAAACCCAAAACATAAATAATGGAACTAATGTGCTCAAACTAGGTTCAGGTGTTTGGGATTGAGGTCATGTGACATGGCGCAGAGGCTACTGGGAAATGTAGTCCATCCGACGACACACTGCAGATTTAACGCCTCCTTGATGGACAATAATGTGTTTTAGCAAGACATGGCCATATAGGATGTAAGCAAAAATGAAGACTGGAATTTAAAAGAGATTTATTTAAATATTAACATAATTAACGATTATTAATTCATTTTTATTAGCAAAATAAACATTTTCACTTCTCTGGGCGAAGGGAATAAATCTTGAAGAGGACAGGCATGAATTCATCGTTTAATATCCATGTCCATTATTAAAATGAACATCTTTGTAGCGAACACTTTATGCTAGTTTCATGAGCTAGTGTACGTTCCCATCTCTTAATTGTCTGTTAAACAGTTTAACACTGCAAATAGGCCAACCATGTTTACTCGCTACTGTTTGAAACAAAGACAATCATTTTGTAAAATGTTAATGCAATGACTCATCTTTGATCCAGTGACTA
Source organism: Parauchenoglanis ngamensis (assembly GCA_030014255.1). Lineage (NCBI taxonomy): Eukaryota > Metazoa > Chordata > Actinopteri > Siluriformes > Auchenoglanididae > Parauchenoglanis > Parauchenoglanis ngamensis. The sequence continues at coordinate 2,156,918 of JAQMYM010000011.1, read as the reverse complement.
TATCTTGCTCTAAAAGGCTCGCTGTGTTTAAAAGTTGGTTTTCGTGTTGGAAAGCAGTGTACGGAAACGAGTACGCATGGAAGCATGACTAGCCAATCAAATCGCAACCTTTAACCTTCAACTACGAATTCCAAAATAAAGTTTGGCAGGCACCAGACGTCCATGTTGACCCTTGTGTTAGGAAGGTAGATATTTAGCATGAGGGTAAGTGACCGCTTGTGTATTGCATGCAGACCTGCGTTTTCTTTCTCTGACCACCATGCGTGTCATGCTCTGGATGCACTCAGAGCGGTAGTTCTCATAATGGGTTTCCTGTGTCACGTCCTTCAGGTCTTGCATGTGGGTACGAACCAGCATGTTCCGAAGCTTCAGGAAGTCCGAATGGGCGGGGTTTTCCACTACGAAAGTCACAAATCATCAGCAATATTAGTTAATGCAGTTTGTATGCAATAAAACGAATTTATAATTAAATATCGTATGATTGAGAGGCTTTTAAAGATCACTGCAGTGATCTCTAATTTTCACTCTCTGAATGTTCTGCTCATTCTGTACAGGACAGTAAGCGTTAGAGTCGCATTTAATATCGTTACATAAACATGTTTAAACAATGCATTCTGTCTGAACTATTTTTAATTGTATTGGCATTTTAGAGTAATACTAAGTGCTTCACTAAAAACTGTCATAGATGACCAGATTTACTACATTAAGTTTAAAATAAAACACAATGAGGTGTGCTGTTAAAGGAACATAATCAACAGTGGGGTTGTTAATCATACCTGTTACCACACTGAAGTTGATTTTTATTTACTCTTATACCACAACAATTTATTTTAATTAAAGACATAACAATAAACAATTAATTAATTAAAGAACATGTCATACTTATTATTCATTTATAGTCATGTTTAATCTTGCGGAACAGCCGTAAAACACGTTAGTTCCTGTTAACGCTACCTAAACAATGGGTCCCTCACCAGCCTCTGTTTTTCTCATTCTCTTTCTTTCTTGTTGTTAATAATGCAGCTTTTACAGAGAAACCACAAGTTCTCTGTCCTTTACCTCTGAATGTTGGAAAGCAATCACGATGGAGAGTCTTCACAAAAATGCGAAGCAAATTTCTTTATTTCTGACAGTAAAACGTTACTGTCAAAAATGACACATCCTTTTTAATCTTGTTATGTAGAGTGTTCAAAAAAGATGACGGAAACAGAAACAATGTCATATCGGAAGCCAGAAATGTAGAATATTAATAAACAACATCTGACCAATTAGAATCAAGGATTTACTGCTATACCGTACTTTAAATATTGCGCTGTAACCTGTGTCCAATTGCTTATTTTATATACTTTAATCTTCTGTTTGTATACTGTTTTTAGTTTAAATGACAGACTGCAATGTACTTCTGCTACTAATAGCAAGCCTGGTCAGCGGAGTCGTATGTAGAACACAGCACACAACACAGCGAGGGAAAAAGTCGGAACTAAAACGGCACGACACTGAAACCGAAACAAAAACCGAGCGTTTGGAGGAAAATGCCAAAACTCGTGAGATTAAAGCTAGTATGAACCTGGAGAAACGCAGACAGCGTATCCTGGAAAATACGAGCAGGGCCGGTAGCATGAGTCTGGTAACAAACCATGAATGAGCGAAGAGCAATAGTGACTTCCGTGTTTATATCCTGCGCCCCGGACGTGTAGCCATCACCCCGGAAGTCGAAGTAGGAGCTTTGCACGTCGTTGCCATAGTGATGCGGGGGGCGTTGGCCCGCGTAGCGCTAGTGCGGTGAGCAGGAAGTGCGACAAAGATGTATGTAAGTCGCTCTGGATAAATGTAAATGTACAGTGGGTTGTGCTGCCACATCACAGTTCCGGGGGCAGATTCTGAGCCTGGGTGACTGTGTGGAGTTCAGTTTTTTACAACGGGATTTCTCCTTGCCTCGGTCACCTCAGGCTTCTCCATGACATATTATGTCACTGCCACCTCTAGGACATTTCTGGTAACAGAAAGATTGAGGCTCTTGTCTCTACTTGCAGATGTTTTAACATCTTAAAATGTTTTGTAAATTCCAGTGATATTGCACATTATGTAGTGAGCATTTATATATAAATCAGAATCAATATCACTTTATTTCAATGAGTACATTTGTATGTACAATGAAATTGTCTTGGTACAAGGTGCAGACTTATAGGTACAACATAGAATATTCAACAATATACAATATACACAAGGGCACCACACACACACACACACACACACACACACACACACACACACACACGCACGCACGCATGCACGCACACACACACACACACACCCACCAACAGGTCCACACAAGAGTATGACAAAGTGTAAATGTGCAAAAGGAATATGCAATTGTGTGAATTTAAGGTCAATGTGCTTAAGTCAGGGTAGCTTAAGTCCACAACAGACAAATAGCCCTAGGCATTTCCACGTATTGTTGAATGCAGTGGAGATTCATGTTGATCGCATTCATCATGGGGTGGCTCTATAGTTAAGGCTGTGGGTTACGGATCAGGTCGGAGGTTTAAGCCCCAGCACAAACAAGACTCTTAACCCTGTCTACTCCACATGTGTATCATGGCTGATCCTGTACTCTGACATCAACTTCCTAACAAGCTGGGATATGTAAAGAAAAGAAATTCGCTATGCTTCGCTCTGTAGGAAAACTGAATATGAATTATATTAATATGAACTATATATTACAATGTATTAAAAAATAACAGAACTAAACAAAAACAGTATCAAATGAGAACTCTGAAATAACACTGTTATAGCACTTCACATTCATGTGAGCAATTTAGCTGTAAATTGCTATATGAAAAATGTGTTAGCTGTTTAAAGTACAATATAATGTCTGTCCGGTTTAACACTTCTTCAACAAGAAACATTTAACTTTTAATAAGTATTCATTTCACAGTAAATAACAGTCACATAAAATGAATAAAACCAGCTAAATACAAATTAGAATAGTAATAGAATTTGTATAAATTGACTTGTAAAAGAATAATGATGTCCAGTTCTCACTGTTCGTTCTGGTTAAGTGGAGACCATATCATGGTCTTTGTGTTCATCCATTGTACACAAGTAACAGATGAAGCTTTGGTCAGTACGACAGTAGATCTCGATCAGTTTGTCGTGCTGAGAGCAGATCTTCTCTTGGAGCTCGGCACAGGCTTCAACTAACTTGTGCTTCTTAAAGGCAGGAGACGGATAGTGAGGTTTAAGATGATCTTCACAACAGGAGGCCAGACACACCAGACAGGAATTAATGGCTTTGCGTTTTCCCCAATGCAGGAATCACACTCCACATTAGCAGGTTGAGAGAGTGTGAGAGAGAATCTGAGTTTTCTGAGTTTTGTTCGGCCTGAAATGAGTTTCCCGCTTCTTTGTTATAGTGTGACAGAGGGAGCTGCTATGGTTTTAAAGATAGATGGAGTTCAGAAGTTCTGTGGGAGCAAATTAATAACAAAAAAAATTGATATTATGAAATGTTTGCATATGTAAAAATGTTTTGCTGCAGTAAATATATTTTGTGCATGTGTAAAAAAATTTGTGCACACCTATAATTTGCACATATGTAAAATGTTTTTGGACACTGACACTAAATTCCTACCTTCATGAGCAAAACTGAAGTTAAAGGCCAACAACACTCAAGTTATGAGTACCATCATCCAATCAGGGGCAAAAGATTTTAGCGTGTTGCATTCTGGTTATTTACTCCAGTCCATCTGCATAATGACTTGATAATTACTATTATTTATAAATGCAATTAATGTGTTTATGTGAATGGTTGGATAGCGTACTGTGTAGCAGCCCTGGTTCGCTCCTCAGCTCATATGTGCATACTCCAAGTTTGCATTTATTCCAGGGCTTTGTCAAATCATGCTGGCTGTACATTCACTTAATTCACATAAAACCAATACACACATTTAAATCAGGGAATTTTTTGTGTAATTTCATAATGGAGACCAACTTCAGTTCCGGTTGTAGTGACAACATTGTGGCCCCAAACAAGCATCCTAAATCAATCTTTGCAATAGACAGTTATGTCTAGAGGTATGTGGGTACCTTTAAACGTGTGAAAAATGGAAATAGTGCACAACTACACACAAAACCAAATAGTGAAGACAACCACAGACAAGTGAAATGAATGTATATACAAAAACTTTATATACAAATTATATACAACAAAAATATCTACGAAAAGCAAACAGGCTGGGTTCAAATGACAACACCAAACAAAGGAACTCAGCACAACAAAACGTCCCTACCCTATCTGAGATTTTAGTGCTTGCTAAACTAGTGAGACCCCAAACTAAACCAAAACAAATT
>JAQMYM010000011.1:2134551-2152465 GCA_030014255.1 Parauchenoglanis ngamensis | reverse complement strand
ACAGATAAACTTGGGTTTATAAGGTTCTATCTGCCGGCCAATCATCATCCAGGCTGAATATGGGATGAACACAACATTGGCAGCTGTAATGTCCCGAGCGGACGAAATGATGAAACCACAATCGCAGCGGCGTGCGAGAAAGAGAGTCAATGTCTTACCGAAGCAGACTGGTAACGGAGTGGTAAGCAGAGCACAGCACACAACACGGCGAGGGAAAAAGTCGGAACTAAAACGGCACGACACTGAAATCAAAACAAAACCGAGCGTTTGGAAGAAAACGCCAAACTCGTGAAATAAAAGCTAGTACAACCTGGAGAAACGCTGCCAGCATCTCCTGGAAAATCCGAGCAGGGCCAGTAGCATGAGTCTGGTAACAAACCATGAACGAGCACAGAGCTCTGGTAACTTCCGTGTTTATATCCTGCACCCCGGACGTGTAGCCATCATCCCGGAAGTCGAAGTAGGCGCTTTGCACGTCGTTGCCGTAGTGATGCGGGGGGCGTTGGCCCATGCAGCGAGTGTGGCGAGCAGGAAGTGTGACAGAATCCCCCCTCGTCAGGCCTTGAATCATAGAACTCTTGGATGAGGGCTGGGTCGAGGATGTCCCGGCGAGGGACCCAGGATCGGTGCTCCGGGCCATAGCCCTCCCAATCGACCAGAAACTGCAGGCCTCTGCCGCGGCGACAGACTCCCAATAATTTATTGACTGTATAGGCCGGTTCTCCGTTAATGTCCAGAGGAGGAGGAGGACTGGCGGCCGGTGCGTGCAATGGGGAGGAGAAAGCTTTGCGAAGGTGAGAGACGTGGAATACAGGGCTGGTTCGGAGGGTGTGAGGGACGGCCAGTTGGTAGGTGACAGGATTAACACGACGTACCGCCTTAAACGGACCCACAAAGCGGGACCCCAGTTTGGAATTAGTTGACGAACCCGGGAGCCCCTTGACGGATACGTACACCCGGTCCCCGTGGTGGTACACCAGAGCAGGTCGGCGGCGCCGATCGGCCCGTCGTTTAATAGCCTCCCTGGCCCTCTCGAGGTTCTGCCGGACCCTGCCCCAAACCCGATGAAGCTGGGCGACGGCCTCATTGACCGAGGGGACAGGAGTGGCAGTCCCGCTGTCAGGGAACCAGACGGGGGAAATCCCGGTGACGGCTTCGAATGGCGACATGCCCGTGGAGGAGGTGTGGAGGTGGTTGTGGGCGAGTTCGGCCAGCAACAGGTGTTTAGCCCATGTGGAGGGGTGAGAAGAGCAGTAGCACCAGAGGTATTTAATGAGCTCCTGGTTGACTCGTTCCATCTGTCCATTAGACTGGGGGTGATAGCCGGAGGTGAGGCTGACGTCTACTCCCAGTTGCTTCCAAAAGAGCCGAATTGAGGTCCCCGGTCGGTGAGCAGATCTTCGGGGGGGCCATGATGTCTGACCACCTCCCTAATGATGGCCTGGGCAGTCTGCTGGGCCGTGGGGTACGCTGGAAGGGCGATAAAACGTGCAAACTTAGTAAAACGGTCGACCACAACCAGGATCACGGTGTTACCTTGGGAGCTCGGGAGACCTGATACGAAGTTGAGGGAGACGTGTGATCAAGGTCAAGGTGTCTCATCGGGCGGCGGCTCGACTTCGTGCGCCTGGCGAATGGCCTCTTGGAGTGTCCACTGGATCTGGCCCACAATGCATCTACTGTCCAAAATGGTGGAGGGAGGTTCGGGGGCGTCATCCGGCACGTGGAGACACGAGAGCGCATCAGGTTTAAGGTTCTTAGATCCTGGCCGGTAGGAGATGTGAAAGCGAAACCTAGTGAAAAATAGCGCCCATCAAGCCTGTCGGGCATTGAGTCTACGAGCTTCGCAAAGGTACTCGAGGTTCTTGTGGTCGGTCCAAATTAGGAACGGATGGTCAGCCCCCTCCAGCCAGTGGCGCCACTCCTCCAATGCGAGTTTGACCGCCAAAAGTTCGCGATCCCCCACATCGTATTTCTGCTCGGCCGGATTAAGCTTACGGGAAAAGTAGGCGCAAGGATGGAGTTTGTTATCTGCGGCAGAAGTTTGGGACAAAATGGCTCCCACACCATTGCTTGAAGCGTCCACCTCTACAACGAAGGGTCTGTCTGAGACAGGGTGGGTGAGGATGGGCGCTGAACTGAAACGAGTCTTGAGGTCGTCAAAGGTGGCCTGCGCCTCGTTGGTCCAAAGGAGGGACCTGGGCTTACCCCGCAGCAGGGAGGTGAGAGCGTGGGCCACCGAACTGTAGCCCCTTATGAAGCGTCGATAAAAGTTGGCGAATCCCAGGAAACGCTGGAGCTGTTTCACGGTCTTGGGGATGGGCCATTGGGTGATAGTAGCAGTTTTAGCCGGATCCATGGAAATTCCCTGTGGCGAGATGACGAACCCCAGGAAGGACGTGGTGGTAGTGTGGAATACGCACTTTTCCCTCTTGACATAAAGTTGGTGTTGCAGGAGACGCTGAAGGACTTGCCAAACGTGACGGCGATGGCTCTCCAGGTTCGGGGAGAAGATGAGAATGTCATCCAAATACACAAACACAAAGCGTCCTAGAAAGTCCCGGAGGACGTCATTCACCAACGCTTGAAATGCCGCAGGGCTATTACAAAGACAAAAAGGCATGACAAGGTATTCGTAGTGTCCATTGGGGGTGATAAAACCTGTCTTCCACTCGTCTCCGGCCCGAATACGAACCAGGTGGTAAGCGTTCCGAAGATCGAGCTTGGTGAAGACGGACGCCCCGGTGAGGCGTTCGAAGGCTGAGTTCATGAGCGGAAGTGGGTACTTATTCTTGATAATGATTTGGTTCAGTTTACGATAATCGATGCATGGCCGGAGGGAGCCGTCCTTCTTGCCCACGAAAAAGAAGGAAGCTGCAGCCGGGGAAGTCGAGGGTCAGATCAATCCATGAGCGAGAGCCTCCGAAATATACTCCTCCATGGCCCGGGTCTCCGGTTTGGATAGTGAGTAGAGGCGTCCCCTGGGAGGGACGCTGCCCGGTAGGAGATCGATAGCTAGATCACAGTCTCTGTGTGGGGACAGGGTCACGGCGCGACTCTTACTGAACACAAGGGCGAGATCCTGGTATTCTGGAGGCATGGTGATAGTCTCTGGGGAGTCCTTTTCGATGTGGGCGGCAGCCGTAAGGGTGACGGAGTTAGGTGGTTTCTGGGGATGCTCCTGAATATGCTTTGAGCACGACGGGCCCCAACGAGCTAACTTGCCTTTGGCTCAGTCGAACTGAGGTTGATGGGTGGCTAACCAGGGGTAGCCCAGCACGATAGGCTCATTAGGTATATCCATGAGGAAGAAGGGACAAAGTTCAAAATGACGGCCTGGCGACTGAAGTTGTAGAGCCTCCGTGAACTTATCCAAATGGCCTGTCCCCAGAGGTCGTCCGTCTAGGGCCGCGACCGGCCACGGAGTAGGGCAAGGGCGGTGAGGTATTTGGAGGCGTTGGACCAGGGACCGGTCAATGAGGTTGACTGCGGACCCGGAGTCCACGAGGGCTTTCGACTGGATCGGCGGTTCGGGGTTAGTGGACCAGGTGAGGGAGATGGGGATTTTGCAGCGGTCTGCAGGACCCTGGGGTAGCGTGGCGCCCATCAGTGCTGCCCTGCGGCCTGACAGGCGTTGGCGTTTCCCATCCTGGGTGGCTTGGGTCGGATGTGGCACGAATCCAGAAGGTGACCTGATTGTCCACAATACAAACATAGCCCTTCCTGAAACCGCCGCATACGTTCCTCCCGAGTGAGGCGCAATCGGCCGACCTGCATGGGCTCGGGGCGTTCCGCTGGCTCGGTACGAGTGTCTGGGAGGAGGTAATCGGCGCGGGAAGGTCTGGGGGGCTCTCGGGGCCTTCGATTCTCCTGCCGCCTCTCGCGTCGCCTTGCGTCGATGTCCTGGGCTAGCTGAATGAGCTTATCGAGGTCCGTTCCCCAGTCCTTGTACATCAGCTCGTCCTTAATCTCCTCCTGAAGGCCATGGTAGAAGGCAGGAGTGAGGGACAAATCGGTCCAGCCGCTCTGGATGGCTAGTGTACGAAACTCAATGGCATAATCGTGGACGGATCTCTTACCCTGGGCAATCCGAAAAAGGCGGCGAGCAGCCGATTTCTGAGGCGAGCTCTGACCAAAAACTTTGCGAAGCGCCGCAAAAAACTCCTCGCTGGTGTCCAAATCCGGATCCTCCCGGTTCATCAAGGCAGTGGCCCATGCCACGGCGTGGCTGCCCAGTCGAGTAATGACATAAGCGACCTTAGTCTCCTCGCTGGGGAACTGAGCCTGGAGGCGTAGGATTAATGTGCATTGAGTGATGAATCCCTGCACCGCCTCAGGGTCGCCCGAGAAAACGGGCGGAGGTGCGAGGGCGGTCACACAAGGCTGTGGAGCAGGGTTAGGAACCCGGTTGGAAAGCCGCGAAGGAGCTGCGGCTGCGGCTGCGGCTGATGGGGCGTGCTGGAGCGTCTGGAGCGCTCCCGCTAACTGAGAGCATTGTTCTCCTAATCCCTGGATCAGAGTTTGTTGTTGCTGGACAGTGTTCATTAGTTGGCTCATCAACGTGCGGAGCTCCTGCATCGCTGCTGTAGTTTCCGTTGGCTCGTTCATGCTGTAACGTCCCGAGCGGACGAAATGATGAAACCACAAGCGCAGCGGCGTGCGTGTGGAGCGAGAGAGAGCTTCAATGTCTTACCGGGGCAGCCTGGTCAGCGGAGTCGTATGTAGAACACACACAACACAGCGAGGGAAAAAGTCGGAACTAAAACGGCACGACACTGAAACCGAAACAAAACCCGAGCGTTTGGAGGAAAACGCCAAACTCGTGAGATTAAGGCTAGTACGAACCTGGAGAAACGCAGTCAGCGTATCCTGGCAAATACGAGCAGGGCCGGTAGCATGAGTCTGGTAACAAACCATGAACGAGCGAAGAGCAATGGTGACTTCCGTGTTTATATCCTGCGCCCCGGACGTGTAGCCATCACCCCGGAAATCGAAGTAGGAGCTTTGCGCGTCGTTGCCATAGTGATGCGGGGGCGTTGGCCCGCGTAGCGCTCGTGCTGCGAGCAGGAAGTGCGACAGAAAGAATACAAAGAATTTCAGGGCATTTTACAATTATAACAATGGCCTTGAGTTGATTCAATATATAACATTGGACATTTTTGATTAAAAAAATTTTAATTTTAAAAAAATCTACTAGAAAAGTACTAATCATTTGCTCACTTTCAGGTCTTGATCTTGGATTTTGACATCATCCTCGTCTGAGTCACACTCCAGGAACTGGTAGATATTGATCCCAAACCTCTCGATCTCCTCTCGTATCTGGATAGGGCAAGGCACTCCATGCCATAAAATCCACACACTGTTGTGACATGAACATGAGATGGTGACCTTTTTTTTCTTCCGTGACACTTCCAGTGATGTGAGGCAGTCTGCTTTACCCTGCACAGGCACTAGATTGACCTTCTCATGTAGCGCCCTCATAAACTCCACATCAACCAGCTTCAGGCTGGAGACACAGTTATAATAAACAGATAATATAATGAATTTAATAATTCAGTAATTAGCTCTTAGTACAAGAACTTTTTTTTGTTTTCATTTCTTTTCATACCCATGGCCATAGGGTGAGATGATATAGAAGCAGCAGTGCACTCGGTTGTCCTGAATGTTCTTGCGGTTCAACCCACTCTCGTCCCTGAAATACTGCTCAAACTGATGATCGACAAAATCCACTAGTTTCCAGCTATCAGGAGTATAAAAACACAAGTTTAAAAAAAACAACAACTATGGCAATGGCCTACTATACACTATATGGCCAAAATTTTGTTTACACTTGACCATTATTTGCTTTCTGAGCATCCCATAACAGATTGAATCCCCCAGTTATATTAAGCTCTACACTTCTGGGATGGCTTTCCACTAGATTTCGGAGGATGCCTGTGGGGATTTGTGTTCATTCAGCTACAAGAGCTTTAGCGAGATCAGGCCCTGATGCTGGGTGAGGACGCTTGGGGTAATCAGCATTCGGAAGCTCTGTGCAGGACACTCGAATTCTTCCACTCCAACCTCATCAATCCATGACTTCATGGAGCTGACTTTGTGCATAAGGGCATCGTCATGCTGGAACAGGTTTGAGTTCCAGTGAAGGCACCCTATACAATTGTGTGCTTCAAACAATGTGGCTTCAAACAGTTTGGTGAAGAACCACATATGGATGTGATGGTCAGGTGTCCACATACTTCTGGCCATACACATAGTGAATCATTACCTCAGTGTTGTTGACAGCATCTCCAAAGCCTGGTGTATCCACGATGGTGAGCTTCAGTTTCAGCAGGCCACGCCTTAGCCCCTGAAGAAGCAGCCGAGTACCCGATCCTGAAGGCAGAGATACTAGCTTGCTGTGGCCTATCCGTGAGTCCACCTTTCATCGCTGGACCTACCGGCGCGAGCGGGAGCCACGGGCCCAGGTGGACGAGCTGTTCCGGATCACCCAGAGCTGTTTACAACCGGACCGGCTGAACACGGAAGAAATTGTACAACGCGTGGTGGTTGACCACTTCCTCTTGTCCTCATGCCTACCAAGCCCCACGACCGACTCGAACAGATCGACTCCGCGAACATGGATGGCAGCATGCACTGTCCACAGGGAGCCAGCCCCGGAAACGCCCACAGCCACCCTGCCACCCTGCCACCGAAGGACAGCCTGTTACAGCCCTCCTGAATACGGGCAGCAACGTCACCCTGGTGCACCCAACAGCGTTGCCAGCCACTTCCCGTCCCGAAACTCAGATGCTCGTCACCTGTGTCCATGGCGACGTCTGGGAGGTGCCGGCCGCCGAAGTCCGCCTGGGGCATCAAAGAGTTGAGTGGGCGGTGACTGTGGGGCTAATCCCTTCTCTCTCTATGCCACTTGTTGTAGGTTGGGATTGGCTGGAGCTCCAGGAAGCTCTCTGCGAGAGCGCGACGAAGACGACGACTCGTCTTCGACCAGAGCAACAGCGTCCTCCTTGCCGAAGACACCGCGGCTGAGGTCGGTCCAGAAGGTGAGTTTCCCCTTTGTTCTAATCCTCTCCTCTGTGTCCCTCCTCAACAGGCGGGACGTGAGGGGAACTTTGGCCGGGAGCAGAAGGAGGACAAGCAGCTGAAACACTGCTGGGCCCAGCTGCTGCGAGTCGAGGAGGAGGAAAACCCCACTGGCCAACAGCTACCGGCCACCTACTTCTTTACCCGGGGAGGCCTGCTGTATTATCACTGCCAGCGGAGAGGGGAACTTTGTGACCTCCTCGTTGTGCCACAAACAAAGACCCACACCATTATGCACCTGGCCCACACCCACCCATCTTGGATTGGAGAACACGTTAGAAAAAATCCGAGATCAGTTCCATTGGCCCAGGATGGTAGTGGAAATTCAGCGGTTTTGCCAGGCCTGCCCAGAGTGCCAGAAAACCTCTCCGCATAAACCAGCACCCGCTCCGCTCGTCCCGCTTCCTATCATCGAGGTCCCTTTCGAGCGGGTGGGAATGGATCTGGTGGGGCCGCTGCCAAAGTCCGCCCGTAGCCACGAATATATTTTGGTCCTAATGGATCACGCTACCCGATATCCCGAAGCTGTCCCGCTACGTAAAGCCACATCCCAGAATATAGCCCGTGAGCTTGTCATGCTATTCAGCTGAGTGGAAATCCCCAAAGACATTTTGACGGACCAAGGCACCCCGTTTGTTTCCCGGCTCATGCGCAACTTCTGCCGTCTACTGCAAATACACCATCTCTGCACCTCAGTTTATCATCCACAGACCAACGGCTTGGTGGAGAGGTTTAATCAAACGCTTAAATGCATGCTTCGCCGGGTTGTTGCAGACGAGAGGCGGAACTGGGACCTGCTCCTCCCATACGCGCTTTTTGCCATCCGTGAAACACCATGAGCCTCGACAGGGTTTATCCTGTTCGAGTTGCTATTTGAACGGCGGCCCCGGGGACTGCCGGACGTCACCGAAGAAGCTTGGGAGCCCCGGCCCTCTCCGTTCGCGAAGGTGGGGCCCGTTGTCCGCGAACATATGGTGGCGGCCCAGAACGAGCAGCAACAGGATTATAAAATCTGAGCCCAAACCCGTGAGTTCCTGGTGGGCAACAAAGTGCTGCTCCTAGTCCCCAATGCCACGTGTAAATTCCTCGCACGTTCGCAGGGCCCATACACGGTGGTGGAGCGAGCAGGACCAGTGAATTACCGTTTGCAGCAGCCAGGTAAGCAAGCTGCAACCCAAATATATCTTGTAAATTTACTGAAACGGTGGAGGGAACCCAAGCTCCCGCATGCCTCTCTGTTTTCTGTTGCAGAAAGACCAGAACCAGTCGGAAAAGGACTGGAGCTTAGCCCTTCACAGCGCCAAGACCTGGAGGAACTAACAGCACAGTATCGGGATGTATTCTCCTCCGTGCCCGGACGGACTTCCTCAGCACAGCATGACATTAATGGATGGTATTAATGGACTTATGAATGTTTTGCTGCGACAACACTGGAGCTTCGCCGCAGCCTATCTGGATGATGTCATCATCCACTCCGGTTCCTGGGAAAACCTCCTATTTCATCTTCGACAGATCCTTGAGGAGCTACAGCAGGCTGGGCTCACGGCGAACACAAAAAAATGCCACTTGGGTCTCACAGAAGCTCAGTACGTGGGCTACAGCATCTGGCAGGGATTGCTGAAACCTCTAGAGAAGAAAATCGAGGCGGTACGGCAATATCCTCAACCTCACACCAAGAAACAGGTACAAGCTTTCTTAGGGCTGGCAGGGTATTATCGGCAGTTTGTTCCTGACTTTGCCTCTATAGCTGCCCCCCCTTCAGACCTGACCAGGAAGGGTGAACTGGAGGCCGTGCTTTGGACGCCAGCGGCTGAACGAGCCTTCCTAGCGCTGAAGGATGCACTCACCAGCTCGCTGAACCCGGACTTCGATCGGCCTTTCCTGTGCCAAATGAATGCCTCCGAGACAGGATTCGGCGCGATCCTCGTGCAGGAATTCGACGGGGAAGAGCATCCTATACTGTATATCAGCAGGAAGCTAAACCTTGCTGAGCGACGGTATGCAGCCATAGAGAGGGAAGCCCTCGATGAACTACAGTACTATCTGACCGGTCGACAATTCACCCTGATCACAGATCACGCTCCCCTACAATGGTTAGCAAATAACAAGGACAAAAACAGTAAGATAACCCGATGATTTCTATCATTACAGGGTTTCTCCTTTTGTGTGCTGCACTGGCCCGGGGCGAAACATGGGAAGGCCGACGTTCTTTCCCGTCGCTACCCCGACAGATCGAAGCTCGGGGGGGCACTGTGACGTCTGTGGCTACGCCACCTCGCCATCCACTAGGGGTAAGTGCTCCTCCCCACCAGGGCTTCCCCATGGGAACGGGGAAAGCCCCATGACGCGTCGGCCTCGCGTAATGAGAAGGGCGGAGTTGGCTAACCCGGCACGGCTGGAAGGGAATCACCGGCCTCGCTCTAGGCAGCAGGTAAGCTTTTCCTTTACTAATACTTTACATCATTACATTATTTAACAACAGTTAAATGAACTGTGTTGCTTCATGAATGCTTTGCTTGCACTCTCGATTATATGTGCATTTCTATTAACATTGTAAAACATGACAGGGCGTGATGTTGCAGAAAAATGATGAACCACACGATGGCGTGTTTGATAATTTTCCAATAACAGCATTTCCCAAAGTGTTTTATTCTTCTTATACCACTTCTTATCTGTTTATTGACACATTTAATCTGCAAAACGGTGGATAAAAAGCTATAAACATTTGTTCCTTCACTAGCCTCTCTTTTTCCTCTCTCATGAAATTAATAAGCCAAAAGACACTCTGTCCTGAAGTGTGCAAAAGCTTCAAGAACTCCTTACAAATATGTGAAATAAATGTATCCTTTCATTAATTTCAACCATTTCAATGATTGCACAAGATTTTAAATCCATTATGGGAAGCGTGTGCCATTCAAGACCCTCTGGATAAGCTGTTAGACTCAAAACAATAATGTATTAGAACAAGTGCATTATTATATAAAATAATTTCAGAGCTGTACAGAAAAGTAATCACCGCAAGGGCTGGGCGATATGGACCCAAATCATATCTCGATATTTTTAGCTGAACGGCACCACTATATAAGCTGTTTTATTGTATGCATTTTTGTCACTGTTGCATGTATGTGAATTATTGTGTGTTTAAGTGCAAGCTGTGGTAAGGTGTGTTACATAATCTGGCCAGAGACACAGATAAAAATTATCTTTTGGGCTCACTCTTATACAGCTTACATATTGCAAAATATTTTATTTGTTGAAATAATAGATATAGTTGTAAATTGGTAGAATAGGTACATGGATATAAGTCATATAACCGTACTGCTTGCATTTTGCTCTGTAGTATCTCACATGAAACCTTTCTGACGTACCTTCAGCATTCAGCAGTGTTCTGTCCTTGTAGAGATCTGTTAGGAAAAGGCTGTTAACCAATGTGGACTTTCCTAAACCAGATTCCCCTAGAGAGATTTTACAAAACAATAACAAAGAATTACGCATTAATAAAATAACTTTTTAACTGGGACCTTTCTTCTCACTTAATATTAACTTTGAGAAATTCTGAAATCCTCACCAGCTACCATCAGCATAAAGGCAAAGTCTTTTTTCACAGATTTCCTGTGTACTTGGTTGGGAAGTGTTGCAAATCCAACATATTCCTTATCTTGATCCTTAGAAGAATTACAGACAATAATTACCAGGTGACATAGACCTTGACATAGACCAAGTTTGAATTTTTGTGCTCTTCAAACAAAACACAAGATAACTCTCTTGTGAAGATTTCAAACATTACCTCAGGAGAGTCATAAGGATCGAGTCTTCTCCAGGAGCTCTTAGATCGTGAAGGACTGAGCGAGGACTCTAGAGAGCTGGTGGAACTGAAGTGACAGCGGTGCAGCAGGTCTGGTTCTGAGCCCTGCAGGTTCCTTCCTACTTGACGTATGAATGTAGGGGTGCCAGGGGTGTGAGGACGCGTCCTGCCATCCGGATCCCTGGCCATCACATGCGTCTCTCGGCTTGGAAATGTGTGTCCTGCTCTGGGCGGCAGGTCTCTCATGGTACACGCCAGCTCTGCATCCTCTGGATCCTCTAAAGATAAACTGGACAGCTGATCGACACAAAGATTTTTGAAATTAAACCCAATCCTCATATTGAGTTCTATTTCTCAGGTCACTAAAAACAACTCTCATAACAGCCGCAATAGCATTTACTTCTTAAAATTATACAAGAACATACAAAGTTCTGCATAGAAAAGAAACCAAGATGTCTCCAACCTTGTTAGAAATTACAGTAATACTTTATTATTGCGTCTAAAAAATTGTTTAAACCAACAATTCACATGTATTCTCTTGTCTTAAAAATGACTGTGCGTTTATGAAACTGTTCAAATAGAGTAACGGTGGAAGACATATTTAGACGTTTTGTTTTAGACATAAGCCAGCAGTGACTAGAAAAGCGTTGCAGGATGACCTGAAAGCAGCAGGAACACTTTGGCAGTAGTTGTACATCACATGTTGTCTTTGTTTATGCTATGAATACATATTTTATGTTCATACTTATAACACAAAGTCAAAACACGTTATGTGGGTGTAAACTTGAGTGGATAAATGCACCGGAAGTATATTAAAGTATATTAAATAAAATCCAAATCCAAAGAGGTTTCCCCTCACAGGAAGCTCTTCAAAATCGTATTTGCTTTGAGAATCCAGCATGTTGCTACTCTTAGCTCTTAAGCAGCACAGATTCATTCTGTCGCTTCTGATTAGTGAGTGGCCGCTGTAGCAGGATTACATGCTCACACTAATTCCCTGAGCTGCATTAAGATATTGGAGACAGGTTTCAGGAGGCAGCCTGTTTATTTGCTCACATCTAGGGCAAAACAAATTAATATTTCATTAATTTATACTTAATTCACCACTTCCATACCCCAGGTTCTAGTCCGAGTCCTGCATGTGTAAGCGTGGAAAGAAAAAAACAATAAAAAATAATTCAAGCACAAAAGCACTGTAATCCTAAAAGCCACGTAAGTCCAAGTAGCGTGCACTACCTAGAGTGACTTATTGTTTTCATGTACTCTGAATTTTATTACATTTTTGTCAGCTAGACAGCTTGTGTTAAAATGCTTGTTTGATAATTAAATATTGATTACAGTAGGGAATTGCGTAGAATCTTTCATGAATGAAAATTTAAGTTTCAAAAGACTAAACATAATTAAGATCGAACACAATAATTAAATGACTTTTTCTCACCACGTTGTTTGAACATTGCCCTGATGAAGCGATCAGTGCTTGGTCTTGGATAATCCATCTGTCCTGAAAACCCGATGGAGCCCAAATGCGTTGCTGTCTTCTTTGTGCTTGTCGATGCCTCAGCGTGCTCGTTCTCTGTAAGGATTAGATGACCTGCTGAGATTTTCTGTACGTTTTTCACTACTTATACACAGCAAAATGCTCTTCATTTTTATGTTAATTAAGCTATTCCTGAGTTCACTTGAGTGGGTAATGGATCCACCATAAGGATTCTGATGTAACACCCCAAATCTATTACCTGAGTCATTGTTCATCACAAATTGTTACAAAAATCGAACTCAGATGATAATTTATACCACAGAACTGCTGAGTTCTCAAATATGACTGGCCAAAATGTGTTGATTCATTTTCTATAACTCCATAACAAATAATAAAAGTATAATCGGTAATATGACAGAACGTCCTGTTAGGAAACATGTACAGAAGGAGTCTCTAGTGTCAGAGGTTTTTAACACTCAGTAACTTTTTGGACAGAGGAATTTGCGCTTCTGCTGTTTATGTGAAGTGATAACAAAAACTAGCTTGTCTCTCAGACAATCTGTAACACGTAATGGAACTATAAAGCATAATTAATCAATTATAAAGTTGTTAATGTTGGCAAGTTGCTGTGGTATAAGCAGAATAAAACACTTTGGGACATACTGTGTCTGATCAGACTTACACAAATTCAGCTCGATTTTGAAATTGATTTTGACAGATTTCCAGCGTTGAGCCTGCATATGAACATCGGGAATGATGAATGGGCCATGTACTGTGACATAATCGATGAACAGCAATGTGGCAGCACCCCAATGAAAATTTTTTGTATTTTCTCACCTAGTTTGACAACTCGTACACAATGTTCCTTGATGTTCCTTCTGGAGCCACGATTGACAACTTCTGGACCCTCCTCCGTGACAACACACAAGGATGTAACGATGATTGCTCAGGGTCAAACTTGTAGTGTTGCCAGTCTCCCGGCCAAAACTATGACTGCCTAATCATAGTGACATAGTGACCATCGTGAATGACAAAAATATCATCTAGTGTCATGTCGGCATTAATGGAAAAGAATCCCCTTTGCGCTGGGCCGTATCACACCTCCCCGGCTAATCTGTGATTATTTTACTAGAACAGCATGCCCTGTTATGTTTTATTTCCTACATATTATTTCCTTTTAATATTTTCAATGTTTAATGTTCTATATATTAAATTAACATATAATTTAACTTTTTTTTTTTTTAAATCTCACTATTACTTAAAATTTACATCTTTCTAATCCCTGTGGTGCATTGGCGACCGGCCCAGGGTGTACCCCGCCTCTTGCCCGAAGATGCTGGGATTGGCTTCAGCTTCCCCGGTAAGCGGTATAGATAATGGATGGATATATTTAATGTTTAATGTTCTACATTAACATATAATTTAACCTTGTTTTTTTTTTTTACAATCTGACTTTTACTTAAAATTTATCATCTGTTTGCTACATTTTCCAAAATTAAGATGCCATATATTTAATTAAATTTGGCAAATTGCATTGTACAATGTTATTAACTCTTATAAGCTCATGTCCATACCATACTATCATGCCTGAAATTGAATCAATTAATACTGTTGTATTTAATGCTTTGAGTCAATGAGAATACGTCTGATAAATGATTAATGGAGAAATATGTACTATTTGCACAAATTTATTCATTGCTGACTAAATAAAAACAGTGTATATTATATGGGGGAGGATAAATACTAACATCACAAATGTACGTGTGCATGCTCAAACATTAAAGTTCAAAATAAGTAGGACTTCCAAAAAGGGTCCTTGTATTTATGTTTTTCCTGACATTTTATTTGTTCTTGCAACATTCCCAGCGGTGCCTCGTCCTCCTTCAATATCATCCTTCAAAAACACAATCCTAAATGGATAAAATAAAAAGTGAAATTACTACTGACACACTTAACAATGAAGCAAAAGCTGAAGGCAGCTTTAGAGAGCACTGTTTCCTACCAGAGTATCAGGGTCTTGGTTCTGGCACAAGATCTGAGTACGGTAGTTCTCATACATTGTGTCCTCAGTCATGTCTTTCAGGTCCTGCATGTGTGTACGTACCAGCATGCTCCTCAGATGCACAAAGTCACAGTGAGCAGGGTTCTCCACTGGGCGAAGAGATGTGATGAAGAGAAAAGGAAAGAAACTTAGTTTTAGAATATAGTAAAAGTATATTTGTTTAGTATATATTTCTTTTAGAAAAATAAATATACAGTATGAGAGATGTTTTACAATACTACCTACTCAAAGCATATTTTAACATGATTTAAGGATGTGTGTTCTGTTTCAATCAAACCCTGGTGAGTTTCCACCTAAAGTATGTGTGGTTCTTTTAGACAGGCGAGAACTTTAGTGTTATTCAGCAATTAGAAACGATTCAGCCCTGAATCGTCGCAGTTACAGGAAGTGAACCGAACATGTGTATTATGGTAAACTATTATAATTTGCTAAACTAAGGTGTAAGATGCAAACTGAGCCAAACACTGAATATGATACACAAAACATATAAAACTAGTATAACTATCTCTTTACATTATTTAGCAGACACCCCTTATCCAGAGCGATCTTATTTTATACAAGTGAGCAGCAAAGGTTAAGGGCCTTGCTCAAGGGCCCAGCCATGGCAGCTTGGTAGTGCTGGGATTTGAACTCACAACCTTTCAACAACTAGGCCATTGTCTTAACCATTGAGCTACCACTGATTTACCATAAAGTTTTATAAGTATGTTTTAAACCCTTAAACCAAGGCATGTTTTTTGTTTTGTTTTTTGGCTCATTTAATTATGTGAACTATGAATCCAAGCCAAACAGCAAAGTCACCAAATGCTTCAAATTCTCTCTGATTCAGACTCAAACAGAATCACGTAGCTAATCCGTCCAGTACCACATACCTTCCACAACACCCCATGGATAAATACGAGCAAGAACTTCTCTGCCATTCCTCTCCACTGTTGTGTTGCTCCCAATTACTGCGAATGGTATGCTTCTCTAAAACAAAGAGAATTAGAAACTATACATGGCCTTTCAGAGCATCATTATATACATTACAAAGATGTACAGTACACATGCAGGATGTATACTACAATGCATGCACGCCAATACAGGATACATCATCATCGTACAAAGGAATTCTAGTATCCAATCACCTTCAGAGCAAAGTTGTGCTTTTTTATTAGCTCATCGTCGTCTGAGTCACATTCTGGGATGTCAAAGATATTGATCCTGTGTCGATCAAGCTCATCCAAAATCTGAAGGGAGAAAAGGCAAACCACACTGTTAATCATTCAACCTCATCCTAATTAACATCTCAGCATCTGCCTTTCTTTGCTAAGAGGAATCTGACACTTCTCTCACCCTGTTTTTCATATGATGAATCTCTGAACGAGTGAGGCAGTCTGCTTTAGCCAGCACAGGCACTATGTTGACCTTCTTATGAAGTGCCTTCATGAACTCTACATCAAGCTGTCTGAGGCTACCACATCAGAGGAACACCAAGTCCATGTTAATATTTTCCTCGAATCATGCTGACAAACAAGTGCAAAAGTGCCTGTCTGCATGGGTACATACAGAAAGTATGCACATCCTGGAAAAAAGCTCAGTGCTATTGTTGAAAGGACGCTCATTTTCAAAGGCTAGTTCACACTACCCTAACATACCAAAAAATACCCAACAGTTACTGGGTTCAGATGGGTTTATGTGTCAAATGTGTTGCGGTTTCCCTTATTTCCTTGATTGAACATGGTCAAATACTAAAACGTGAGTCATGTTGGTTATTTATTGACATTGTTTTTTCCACAGTTTGTGGCATGTGGTTATACATGTAAAGAGTCAACGCTGTTAAATCAAATGCCATCCATATTATGCTAATTGAGACAACTTATACACAAGTATAAGTATACATTTACTAGGGCAAATGTTATTATTTAGTGCTGATTTCTATTACATTTGTAATCAATCTTACATCTAACTTAAGGTACAAAACAAAACTCTGACCACACTATTTCTGAGAGAATATTAAAAGGGCCAGCTCACCTTTCCATTCCAGTTTTGAAAGCATGTGACTGCTACCTGCTAACTCTGTGTAGCAAAATCTCCACAAATTTACCTTTTCTTCATTCACATGTCGTACATGGAAGCATTGAACAAAAATGGAATGGAGTGGTTGAAAGAATTTAAAATGTAGATTCCTTGACAAAATATGTTCAATTTCAGGTAAGATTTTAAGATCTATGGGCAAGGATGTAGCCGGATTGATGCGGATCGTTTTGGAATATTGCTACCCTTGAAAATGTTGACTCGCTTGGTGGTCCCTCTGGGAACGGAGAGCCGGCCCCTTGAATATATTGCACACTGGTCCGTTAAGAAAAAAACACAGAATATTTTGAAATTTAGGATTATTACCCGTGTCCACTAGGGGAGATGAAATACAGGCAGCAATGCACACGACCGTCTTGAATGCTCTTACGGTTTAGACTGATCTCGGCCTTGCGGTACTGCTCAAACTGCTGGTCAATATAATCTACCACAGGTTTCCAGCTAAGGACAAGACCACACAACTTTTAGCTATGACAAGGTAAGACAGTCTTTAATTAATATTTAAATGAATGTACATTTCTTTCAACTATTAAAATAAGCAGCATTCTCAAAAGCTCCTCTGTTCATAATGCCATTTTTCCTAATAGAAAATAGAGAGCAAATACTTCATACAGTTGTACAGTTGCGCTTTAGTACATGGGTGTTAAATTCAAAAGTACCTGTTAGTATTGTCAAGAGCATCTCCAAAACCCGGAGTATCCAAAACGTTGAGCTGTACCTTAACTCCCTTTTCAACAAGTTCTACACTCTTCTTGGTAATTGCTACAGTTTTATTTATCCTTTCTGTGCAGAAAAAAATGAGTTTTTTTGATGAGTCTTGTGAAACTGCAGTGAAATTACACACAAGTGTTCATTTATGATTAACCCCACCTTCAGCATCATAAAGAGTCCGGTCCTTGTACAGATCTGTGAGAAAGAGGCTGTTGACAAGAGTGGATTTGCCCAAGCCAGACTCACCTGCAATCATGAAAGTATTTTTGTAATCACTGTAATCCTAAAAGGGAGTGGGTTTCTCATAAATATTGTGTACAATAAGAGCAATCCTACATACTGCCATTGTGAGTGTTATGAAAGAAAGTTCTAAGAAGAATGCAGAAGTGTTTGTGCTTGTTTTGGGGAAACTCATGCAGACATGGACCTCCATTCAGAGAGTAACCAGAGCTCAGGATCGAACTGGAGACCCTGGAGCAGGCCTATTCAACTAGTGGCCCGCGGGTCAGATGCGGCCCGATTAAAATTTCCTGCAGCCCGACAACAGACATGTCTTATTGTCATGAGAATGGACTCGCTGTGATTGGCGAGTAGCGCACATTGCCTCCCATCGGCTGCACTCATTCTCCGAGTTTTCTTCACACAGACATCACAAGCACATCACGTGAAACTGCACAACCTGACCTTTCCAACGGTGCTAGTC
>JAQMYM010000011.1:2118128-2129423 GCA_030014255.1 Parauchenoglanis ngamensis | reverse complement strand
GATGCCTTGAACTCCTTACTGAGAAATGTGTTTTTAGTTAAAGATGTTCTGATCGGGTTATTCATGGACCGATTAAAAAAAGTCATAAAACAAGTTCAAATGTTGTTTCAGAGTAAGCATGAAATAAGGACTGAGTGAAGTGATATTAAGCAAGATGTTTGGGATCTGGTAATATCACTATTCCATTGCAATTTCATTTCTGAATTTGTGAACCACAAATGCTTTCCTGATACCCTGAGACATCTGAGCTGCTCGTTCGTTTGTCTTTTCTTTTAACAAAATGACAACCCATTTGGAATCCTAATGTCCATTTGGAATCCTCTTACTGACTCTTCCTGACCTGATACAAAGGATCTGACCTGTCACTGACTGTATAAGTGTGGATATAGTCGGATTTAACTCATTTTCACTTTTTTTTATTTTTTATTTTGATAACGCACCCAACGATCAAAATTTTCACACATCACGTTATCAAAATATTATTTAATAATTTATTTAGAAATATAGCAGTACATAGTTTAGTAAATAAAAGTTTTATTAATATAGTTTTATGCATAGTTTGCATAGTTCTATGGACTATTAAGAAAAACCCATACAGACCAGTGTGTGAAAGTTTGTGATAGGAAAAATGGACAAGGAATTTAACACCAGTAACATGGACACCAAACGTTATATTTAAGACACCAAGCTTTTCAATTCAAGGGATAGAAATTGAACTTTAATTTTACATAGCTTTTGGGAGAAAAATATAAGAAAACCAATAATAGTCCATTTCTTTTTACGTATTGTAAATGGAAAGGAAATGTAAATGTTATAGAGTGAAAATATTAAAACAATACCCAAAAATTGACAATTGCAAAAGTGGATGGATGGATGATTGGTAAGAAGGATGGACGCTACACTGGGAGTGTGGATGGCTAGATGAATGGGAGAAAGCCTGGATGGATAAATGGATTGGAGAAAACATCGACCTGTGGGTAGGTAGAAATTATATTTTCCTTTCTGTTGTTATACAGGAATGTTTGTTCTTAGTCCCATCTTTCATTTTAATACTCCAAGGTGACTCTGGTCCAGTGAAGGTGTTAGCATATCCTTGAGAGGACTGGATAATGAGCAATACCTAGTAAACCAGATTACAGATTTACCTAGCTACAGATTTACTCCTATTACTCCTCCAATCAGGCAATTATTTTTCTGTTCAGGATTTACCATTAAGTGAGTCTGGATTCTCTCTGGCATTGCTGGTAAATCATTTCTGTTAGAATCCAAAAAGAAACTCGGCCTGCAAAAATGCCAAGACTATAGCTAATGACATTACTATAGATTCAGTTACATACAAGAGTCAGGTTCCTCCCCAACTGTAGTTCTTGTAGCGCAGCCTTAAATAACTATTAAATGTAACTGATTATACAACTGAAACTTATGATACGAAGCATTTTAATTAACAAAAAATAGGAGCAGGGTATAGGTATATTAAAATAGTAGAATTGTTTCTATTTTCAGGCATTTTTACAAGTTGCAAGCATTTTACACAGTAAACAGTAAAGGATTTGGTGCATTTCTGAAAATTTAAAAAGGGTTTTTATTTAAGGGTCATAAAAACTTTGAAAAAATTATCCATGGTATAAACTTGGGAGAGGTTAAAAAAAAATACTGCACTTCACTTACCGTGTCTGTAGAAATGTCCACATTTTGTTTATATAAATAAATCTATGTGTAGATGTTAACTAACTTAAAAAATAATGATAAAACTATATAACATTAGCCAGTTTGTACCTGGTTTTATGCAATGATTCACATTTCTATAAGTTAATTAGACAAAAATCCTGTTAACTTCCAGTATTTGGTTTAATTCAATCAGAAATTCTTAGACAGCCTTATAAATTTATTCACATACTCCCTTCAATGCCACTATAGCTACAGGCTCAATTGCTAAATTCAATTGCTACAGTAAAACTGGCCATTAAAGGGCACTCCAGATTGTCCTGAAATGCCCACATCCATGAACGTATTTGTCCCTTCACAGTTTGTTCTTAGCTTGTCCACAGGTTCTTCAAACACAGTGATAAATAGTACACTGAACATAGCCATTCAAAGCATCACTCCTGACTTGACACTCGCCTCTCTTTTTGTTCAGACTTGAAACCATTTTCACGCTGAATTTCGCTGTGGTTTTCCCAAAAACTTTTTGCAACTTCTCCAATTCTGAGACTAGAGGAAGCCTGATGTCCAGATGAATCAGCAAGCTCTTTAGCCATTCTTCTAGCTTTGCAAATGATGGCCTTGAACAGAATGTAAAAAAAAAAAAAACAGAGTTTAACTGGGTGGTTATCTGCGCATCTGTATTTTGCAGAAGCAAAAGAGATTTAAACCCTACTGTTTTTCTGCTTCTGTGTCACAACCAAGAGCTGCAAGAGGAAAGAAGACTGATGGACATTCTGCCGGACAGTAGCACTTTAGAAATTCCTTGACACCTAGTCCAAATTCCATAGTGCGTGGGAGATCGTCTGGATCAGCATACACTCTGCCAATAATCTGGTGCAAAGCAAAAGACACATGTTTACATTGAATGTTTTAAAATAAATGTAATATCTAATTAATATTTACAAATTGATTACCTCACAGAGAATGATTCCAAAAGAGAAGATATCAACACGTTCATCATAGCTAATACCTTATAGATGAGATGAAGAAGAAAAAAATCATAGCGCTTATGACCATGAAGAATCTGTGCATGCTTTGGTCTGTTTTCGTTCATTGCAGCAGCTCACCTCGGATCATCTCAGGTGCCATCCAATATGGGTTCCCCACTACTGTATATCTCTTTTTCCTATGTGGCTTACTCAGCTTTGACGCTTGCTCAGGAGAAGAATTCTTTGTCTGAGCTTTATCCTCCTTCAGGAGTCGGGCCAACCCGAAGTCCGCCACCACAACAGAATGGTTCTGTAAATATAAACCAAGAGTGTAATGTTTGTAGGAATGACATGAATTCCCATGCTTTGCACCTGGAATTCCCAGATCTGGATCCAAATCCATTGCAACTCTGACCAGGATTAAATGATTACTGAATCTGAAAGAATTTATGAATATTCGCAATATTCTTCTGCCACACAGTGTAAACTGTTAACAGTAATCTGTGGTCGCTAAGCACCATAACAGACAATGATCAGGGTATACTGTACAATCTACACAATTTAATCACAATTAATACAGAGTAGTTTAATGCATGGAAACAATCAGTTTTAGAGAAAGAGTTGTGGTCAAGAAGAAGGTCATGATTGTTATGATCCTCACCTGTCTAACAAGGCAGTTGTGTGAGTTCAGATCTCGATGGATCACGTTCATGGAATGTAGGTAAGCCTAGACGAAGAAAACAAGATGGTCTGCACTGATAAGTTGCTCCATATAGTCTTCGCTACTGCTGTAGCAGCAATGTAGTTTTATCAGTTTTACATTATTTCTTTTTTAAATAAAAGTTGGCCAGGTTTGCGTGAATTTTTAATTGTCTATTTTATAGTATAGTTCTGAAAACTATATTCATTCATGGAGTTGAATTAATTTTTCTTTTGGGTGTATCTCAACCAGAAGTAATACACCTTTTAAAATCTGGTGGAAATCAAGTGAAAAGGAAGGAAATTTTATCAAACAATTCTGATGCCACTTTCACATTGTGGACATTTTTATAGTTGGTATGATTACAAACTTAATTGATTTGACTTATGTACATTTCAATATGACATATAACTTTGCAGGAAAATAGCCTATACAAAGTTAAATTTATTCAATAGTTTTAATGAATTAAATGATTTCCATGTTATTTTTATGAAACATATATATTGCTTCTTAAAGTTGAGGTCTCAAAATATATTATAAAAAGAAAAACTCCCTATAGAAAAACCTTTTTGGTCAGATTGCCGGAATTCATCCTCAGTGACATCCAAAAAGTTTTCCCAAGATGCCACACATACTGTATTTGCATTATATTCTTGCAACCTGAAATAAATACAAGCACAGAAATCTGTCACAGTAAGTGCTTACCATTCCTGCAGAAATGTCCTTTGCGTAGCTTACTCTTAGTTTCCATGGATGATCAGTGTCCTGTCGATACAAATATATCTCTTATTGGCATTACACCACACACTTTTAATATAATATATGATTCAAATAAAGAAATCATGGATTAGAAACAAATTTAAACCATTTTCTGTATGGTTTCCCTCAGAGTCCCTCCTGGCACATACTCCGAGATGAAGTTTACTCGCTTGTCTTTGTAAAGAACTCCAATAAACTTCAAGACATTTGGGTGATCCAGACAGCGCATCACTTTTACCTGGACAGTAAATCAAGTTATACTGAGTTAAAACCCTGTTGAGAAATGAGTTATCCAAATGCATGATCATAATACAATGATCACAAACCTCCTTGAGAAATGTTGTCTGGGTTTCTTCATCAACTCGAAGAAGTTCCTTCATCACCATGACTTCGCCTGTTTGCTGATGTGTCACCTAATGAACAGAGGTAGAAATTGCATTTAATGTAACTTTAACTTTTGGGCTCTTTGCTATAATGCAGTGTAACTGGTTCTCCTTTACCTTGATGGCTTGCCCGAAGCAGCCCTTGCCAAGAACTTCCCCGTATATGAGGTCCGAGGGACGGAAGATGCGCTCTGTTTTGTCGACTGGATCGACACGCAGAGATTCAGAGCGATTAATATTTCTTCTGTGAGATAGCAGTGAGAACTGTGAACTGGGGTTCTTTTCAATACTGCAACTGCGCCTACACAGGAACAAAGTGACCTCGGAGATTATTTAAAAAAACTATCATCGTAATAAGTTAACATAACATAATAGTCATAATAATCTTAACATAATAAGATAACATAAGTTAGCACTTTATTTCAACAATCACTTTATTTCATCAATAACATTATCAAGTAATAAATTATAATTTCTTTGACAGTTTGACTGTATTAATTCCTACATTATGTGTTTGGAGCGATGGCGGACACTGTCTTTGTGAGGCGGGAAGAAATCTAATTTCCCTGGTTGGTCTGCTGCTTCGTCCAACAGACAAGATTGATCCTTGGGACTAGAAAGGCCATCAGGGTTGTGTTCAACAGTAAGCTTCAGGCAGTGCTCAAAGTCATGGATCATCGAATCAATCTGTTAGAGATTAAAATGTAATGCGTTATCATGACTAAGGAATAAAACAAGAAAAGGTGTGATGTGATAGAAATATTATCATTGACAGGCTTGGTCTTAATTTCCGATAACTCCAAATCCTGAAAGCTTTGTTCCTCTTATGCCACAGCAATTTGCCAATTCTTACATTCTCTTTTTAAATTAAAGAGTGACATATTCTTTTGTTCATATTTATAAAACATCAGCAAAACAAGTTACCAATATTTATCACTTACATTATAGCAACCATAAACATTTGTTCTTTCACCAGCTTCTGTTTTTAGTCTTTCTTGAAGTTATTAAGACAAAAATAAAAACGCAGCTTGTGTTACCAAAAAATAGCACGCACTCTGTCCTGAAGACTTTTCTGCTTCAGACGTTACAGTGTAACTGACTGTTACAATTGACTGACACTGGAGGTTCTTTCAATAAATGTTAAACATTTCTTTAAATTAATTATTCCTAAATGAATCATTTTTTAACATATTTGTATCAAGCATCCACCATACAAGTCTGCATTAGCTGTTATTATAGAAACAATATTGTATTCGTACGAACATGTTAATATAATCTGCCTTGTGGCTGGAACTACTGTCCAAGCCATGTTGTTATAGGAAAATAATAAAATAAAACTTCTGACCAATGAGAATCGAGAATTTCAACAGCATTGGAGTATAAGATATATTGCATTATGTATATAATATCTTACATCATTGAGTGGAATGTTTTGGACCGAGATTCCATTGATTTCAAGGACAGTGTCTCCCACGTGAATCATTTCCTTAATTTCGGGACTGGTCTTGGACGTATCTAACCTGGAAAGGGTGAATGGTGCAGAATGAGCCAAGATAGTGGGAGATGTTGGGGCTGCTAAAAGCTTGTGCTGTGTAATATACAGACTTACTGAGATACTTTGATAATGGGGCTGTTTTCATTAACAGGGCACTGATCCACAGTGAACGAGAGACCTCTCCTGCTCTCTGCTGAAGGAGGAAATGACACCAGCGCCACTGTGTGAGGAAGCTTGGAACATCCTGTTCCTGGATGCCTCGCTGATGCACGCTGATAGTAACAGTGCTCACTAAAGATGAGATAAAAAAGACAGACAGGAAATGGGAAACTATTCCCATAATCATGGGGAATATTCCGATTCATGAAATTGATATAAACAGTGAATCCATATAAAGAATTTGTCTTAATTCCAAACCAACCAATATAATTTGGAATGATCCACCAAAGTATATGAATCCCCATCTCCAATGAACATGCTGCAGTGTTCACAGATGAAACATTCTGAATGATACTTGCGCTCTCCCACCACCTACGGAGGAAGGAAGCAGATTTTTTTTAAATAAAATTCAAAGCGAAAAAACAATGAAAGAGAGGATGAAGAGGTCAAGCATTAGAGAAGGGTTGTGGTGACATCAGCACTTGAAACATGAGCTGGATCTGTACAATGAATGAAAGAAAGGAAGAAAGAATGGGAAAGAGTAGAAAGGATTGTGTGTCATATGAGATCAGTTAGGGCGTTAAATGAATTACTCTCACAATAAGATAATAGGATCATGATGAATAGGCTCTATACAGTCATAACTAAACTAACTCGAGTGTCACCATAAATCTTAAGTATTCTTGTGAGATTTTTTTTAGCTTAACTATATAATGTTCTTACCATAATGACGCCAGTGGTGATGATCTCTGAGCATCCACAACACTGTTCTCCAAAGCGAGCCCAGTAGTCCTTTTTGCAAAAATACTGTCCATCTCTTTCATAGTACCAGTGAGAGAGTGCAGAGTTACACTCGCAGCACCTTCATTTGGTGAAAAGACAAGAAGTGAATCAGCAGCAGCTTGTGACTTTTGGTTTTGCGGGATGGCATTAATAAAGACATAACCTCAAACAAAATGAAGTCAAGAAGCTATCTGAATTGACTTAGTTTATGCGCTACCATCTAGAGAATTTTCATAGTGAATTCCTAGTGAACTCCATAACAGACAGCTGAGAATCAGCAACATACAATCATCCAGCATGCAGTCTAATAGTTTGTGTTAAGTGGTTTTAGACATATCTTTTGTATTTCAATTGTATTTGGGTTAGGGTTAGGGTTAGCCCTACCCTAACCCTAACCCTAGGGTTAACCCTAGGGTTATTCAGCGGGTGTATATCCTGCCACCAGTATTCTAGTATCATTATCCAGGGTTGCCAAGTTTCAGCAAAATGTCCATCCCAACTACATCTCAAAAACCACAGTAAAAAACTGAAATTAGCACAAAATCCTAGGCTTTGTGTTGCCATTGTGGTGCACAATGCATTTTTTGATGTATGGACATTATCCATTCTATAATCCCCCTTTCCCTCTCCTAATCTTTGCTACATATCTAACAGTAGAAATGTACATCATAGACAAACTATCTGCACTTACACGTTACCCTTGTTTTAGGAAATGTATTAGGTTTAATTCTGGTTTTATTTTCTATAAAACAAGATCTTTGAGGCCTGAGGTATTTTTAAAAAAAGCAACATTGGCAACCCTGCCATTAATAGTCCTGTCTGCTGCTCCTCAACCACTGAAAATGTTAATGAGTGAGCATGGAGTACTGTGATTCCCACCCCAATGGGCCTCTACTAGTGTTTGTTGTAGTTCTCATTTTTGACCACTAGGTGTAATAATAACACTGTGGATCTAAATGAGGCAGTAGGTGGTTTGCATTAACCTGTTTAATGCGCAACTTGAAATTGCAAACTAAAGATTTTTAAAAGAACTCTCAAATATTGCAAAAAAGTTCATATGCTTGTATATGGTGATTTGACAAAGCAATATTTTGCAAAACTAAAATGGAAACACAATGGTTTTCACATTTAAGTCACATGACATGACATGAAGGGGTGGTGGGTGCAATTGAAATCGCCATGCCAACACGTATCTGGTCTTGGATATCCATAGCTGTGTTTAATTGAAATGACTATCACAAGAGGAGAAACTTAACTTTAATATCAGTCAGTGGAAACACAGACCATTCGCAATTGTGTTTTGTTGACTTAAAAAAATCACTTCTATTTTGTGCAACATTGCAAGGTGAACCTGCAATACAATTGTGCAACATCTAGAAAGAAATGAAAATCAATGGAATATTGATTTATATTTGTCAAATAGCAACAATTTTTTTAAAATCATTGGTCAGTCAAAAGAGATAATTAGAATTTCTATGGAATCTTAGATGTATAAAAGAGCTATTGTTACTATGCTGCTATTACTGAAGAAACTTCAGACACAATTATAGATATTTAAGTTCTAACTCACGTCATATGATCAGTTAATCATGTTGTCATAAAAAGAACTGCTCACAGTACCAAGGGAAGTTTACCAAACTCTGTAATATCAGTACAGGAAATTTCCCCTTCCCGTAGATATTGCTTTTTCTTTTGTTGTGTCTCACTAGACTCTACCAAACAGAAAGTACCCCAGCATGACATGGACTCTTTCATCTACTCTTCAGTGCTTCTATGTGCTTCCTCTCACAGTGGATTGAAAACAGATGGCAGTCTTTCTTCTTGTTGTAATCTAGGGTTAAATGTCATCTGTCTCCTCCCATTCGTACTTCTCTCGTGTAAACATTCCTCAGAATTTCCTTTTTCAAAACAAAAAAAGATCCAGAAAACGCCCTTTTTCAAACAATCTAAAAATTATTCACCGGCCCGTCATGTGATTAGATATTATCTCAGTTCTGCGACATGCTTTTGTATCGCAGCAGGAGTTTTTGGAAAAAGAGGTGGAGAGACAGCAGAAACAAAAGCTGGATTAATGGTCTGTTTGTATTACACAAATTACTTACACTCGAGTAAGCGAGGTCTGAGTTCAGAATTTAAGAGATGCAATAATAATGTGCAGGGTGTGACTTGTGAATTGAAGGTGTGAACCATTTCCTGTCATACAGCATTAATTTAACGGAAAAATTGCAAACATCAGAATTAGACAGATTTAAACAAATTTCAACAGGGTTGTGAGTCAGCCTACCTTGCACTGGTTCTTCTCCTGTAACGTTCGTCCTGTTGAGACATGTGTTTCAGTAGTATAAACCGGTTAATGTGCTCTCTCTTTCTTTTTCTCCCTTGTTCATACTACATGAAAGGGAAGTAGAGTAAGTGGGAGGAGAGGAAACACCAGCTGTACGGAAATACTCTCTCAACCGTTCCAACTGCATCAGAATGCTATTGAGTGTCTGTTTTTCTTTACGAGGCTCCACAGATGAGAGTAAATGTTCCTGATGCATACAAGGAGAACTTAAGCTGTGCACACAGTGACCATGTCACTGTGTCTGTCCCTAACTTTAGCCGACCCCACATGTCAGATTGCTCCGGTCAGCAGTTAAAGGGGGGGATAACGTTACACTCCCACCTGATAGCTGAGATCCTACAGAGAGCAGGAGCATGTAGAGACCTGCTCAAATGTCACCAGAGTCCCTCCTTCTGTGTGTCAGGGAGGAGGAAATGAACAGGAATTCCACTCCAGCTGGAACATGTTCAACCCCCTACTGATTCCTAACATCATTAACTTGTAAACTATTTAATATGAAGACATACAGTGCAACCATTAAGTGTATGGGCTTTGCAGATCTAATTTTTTCACCTACAGCCTCTAAAGCAATCTAGTTTTCCCCCTTTGATATTTTCTATTAGAGTTACACCATTTGACAAATGTCCTTAGTCATCCTTATTCATTACATTTTGTTTGTAGTCCAGTTCTTGTCTAATCCAGTTCTTCACTTTTTCAGACCACACCGATACTTTTGACTTTTTAGATCCACTGAATGTAATTGAAGGTTTTCATTACTGAAAATTTTATTTCTGATTTAGAATTTAGTGCTCTTAAAATTTCTGACTGTGCACACTTGCCTTTCTGAACACCAGATGTGTGGTGCTTTTAAAGGACCGGCTCACCCTTCCCAGAATCCAATGCATTGTTTTTGTTTTTAAAGCACGTGACTGGTGCCTGCTAGCTCTCTGTGCAGCAAAGCCTCTGCAAATTCACTGTTAGTGATCTCTTCAAAACCCATCTCAAATAATTTCTTTATCTATATTTCATACATGGAAGCTTTGGATAATATATGCTTTATCTTTTCTTTCCTTTGCAGCTGCCCATGAGACGGTCGAAGCCAGTTCTGCTCCATTACACACAGAATAACCGTACGAAAAAATAATGGATCAGTAAAAAGAATTTTACATGTAAATACCTTGAAAAATACCTTCAATTTCATGTTGCAATTTAAGATCTATGTCCTAGGATATATTGCAGTTTGTTTTTGGAATATTGCTACCTTTGAAAATGGTGACAATACTTGGCACAGAGATTCTGAGAAGGTGATGTAAGATAATATATTTTTTGCAGGACAGATATATGTTCAATGAGCATGTTAAGATTTTTTTTAAGTTTATATTAGTAGTAGTTGCAGCAGTGGCAATAATAGGAATCAAAGTACCCCCAAATAAGCTGAAGTTCCTTGAGGAACCGCAGAAATGATCAGAAATGATGCTTTGAAGCACCCAAAGTGGAAATCTGGAAAAGTTCAAGGAGCCTGATAAACTACTGCAAGTTCCTCAGAGAACTGAGGAAAGGTTCCACCAATGAAGCAAACTGAGGAGCCCTAAAAGGAGCCTATTCTTTAATTTTCACAGTGTATGAGGAAACATTGACTAGAAATTTTGCTGACTCTACTCAAATTATGACAAAGTCTGGACAGATTTCATTGAAGTTTATCAGTTTAAATCATATATAATTGAAAGTTAGCCTATTCAGCAAATGACATGAAAGTAACCTAAACTTTATAAAATGTGTTTTTCTGATTAAACTACCTCTCAGATTCATTTTCCAGTTCTCATAAATGTCTGTAG
This sequence comes from Parauchenoglanis ngamensis, assembly GCA_030014255.1. NCBI lineage: Eukaryota > Metazoa > Chordata > Actinopteri > Siluriformes > Auchenoglanididae > Parauchenoglanis > Parauchenoglanis ngamensis. The sequence goes on along the minus strand of JAQMYM010000011.1, from coordinate 2,118,353 downwards.
TTCGATGTAGATGTCGATGACCTTTTTATTCAGTTTTTATGGCTTGTAAGAGTCAACCCTCTTAACCTAAAGTACCCACCCATCCATCCATTATCTATACCACTTTATCCGTCTGGGTCGCGGGGAAGCTGGAGCCAATCTCAGAAGACTTGGGGCGAGAGGCGGGGTACACCCTGGGCAGGTCGCCAGTCCACCACAGGGCCAACACAGACAAACAGCCACACA
>JAQMYM010000011.1:2105965-2118028 GCA_030014255.1 Parauchenoglanis ngamensis | reverse complement strand
TGGGTGACCCGGGGATCGAACCCAGGACCTTCTTGCTGTGAGGCGACAGTGCTAACCACCGCACCACCATGCCACCTTAACCTAAAGTATATTTTCTATTATTTATTCATCTAGTCATCCATGATCAAAACAGCATCTAGCTGAGTATTTCAGTTTTTCAGTTTTTGCTGAAATTCTCAGAAAATATTAGTTGGTACTGAAAGCTTGTACTGACAGGCAGCTCTTACTGTTTGATGAAATACAAGCCTGTTTTCAGTTTGTAATCTTTTCTTCTTGATGAGGGCAAAAGTGTAAGTGCTTCCCTTCCTGTTTTAATTGTCTAATGACCACCACCACATCAAGTAATTTGTTATACACTATCTTTTAAAAATATGGTGTTCAAAAGAATATTTTGGGTCACATCATGATAATGTGTATTTCTCTTCTGAAATAATGCAATTGCTATTGATTAACTGTGAATAAATGGAGTCCAAAGTCACACTGTGGAACGATTTCCACAATTCAATTTCCTGTCCTTAATATGATTTATTTTGTTATTTAGGTAAAGGCAATATAAAATGCATCACATGACAAGAGTTTTATATGATTTTCAAGGTTTGTGAAAATCAAAAGGTAAACATTGCAAACCTGCTGGTAATGAATAAGATTCAATGACTGAACCGTCATTCCCATTATCTCAGGTTTCTTTCCTTAATACTGATACATGATTCACAAATGTAAAAAACATTCAAACAAACAAAAACACAAACACATACAGTGAGAAATCACACAGTAAGAAAATTGAACTCACACGTTACTAAGGTTAAATGCATAAGGAACCCTAAATCCAAAATAGATTTAATTTAATAAAAGGTGAGTGAAAGAAAGAAAATTCAGATCTCACTATATCAAAAAGTACATGAGAACTACCTTAAAATCCTGAGGTGTCATGAACTAGTATTCCTCAGTACTTTGATAATATACTTCCTACAGCAGAAAGTACTGTTTGTTCAATAAAATGTTAATACACATGGCAAATACATTGACGGGGAGCACATTTACGTTTCAAGAACAACGTAGGAGGAGGAGGTTGGTTTAAGCTCCCCTTGATTAAAAAAAAACAAAATGGCACCATCAAAAGAGAGAAAAGCAAGAGTTAAGTATGTGATGAGGTGGCCTGAACCACTTAGCTTAATGACAACTTGATATTACTATCACAGTTTGTCTATTACAGTACATAGCAGCAACATTTCCCCATACAGCATGACTAAAATATGCAGTTAAGGATGTGAAAGTAAAGGCTGAGACTGACTGAGGTTTAGCCACTGAGTTAAACACATCAGAAATCCTGGTGTTTTTTTGTGTTGGTTGATAACACGTTTAGATAATTTACGGTGAGGTTACAGTGTAAATTAAGAAGTGACATGGTGAACATGGTTAACCCACTGGGTGCTGTAATAGAGCCTGACCGGTGTGTGCAAATTAAACTTGGGGTTTACATTGTGCCGCGAGTGCATAAGTAAGTGCACACTGCATACATCCTTGAGTCAAAGCTATGTACAAAGTAACATTTGAATACTGAGCGTCTGTCTCGTGTCACGAGGTGCACTTTGAGCAGGAATACTTTTACTTTTCTCCCACCAGAAACCAAAAAGTACATTCGAAATTATGCAGTAGCACCACTTGTTCATGAGGTCACTTCTCCTTGCAGGGCTCTCATTTCCTCCTCCTCCCACAGTATTTGCCTTGGCAGCCAGCACCTCCTGCAGTCACAAACACAACCAAAGTGATCACTTTCTTTAAGTGTCTAAAGGTCTAGAAACCCATTATGCATGCTAAACACTTAATATGCAAAAATGTCTAGTGATGCTGAAAAAAAAATGATGAACCTTCAATCAGATGGTACATGCATTAGCGATGTATTCAAATACCCAGATAACTATTTGAAGTGGTGGTATTTGAATACTGAACTTGCTATTGTTATGTTTTATGTCCAATTAAGTAAGTGGCAAAAAAATTCTGAAAAAATAAAACCCAATGATGCAGAGAGCAGTCACAACTATCTAGAAATAGAACTATCATACTAAACATGTAAAATGAGTGCATCGGTACTACTTTCGTGATATCCATTCATGTCATATTAAGGTTCTTTATTTCATGCTCTCTTAACAATTAACCTGAACATGCCTTCATTAAATCCTGTGGATATTTGAACATCACAATCTGGCGAATCCCAAACATGCATATATACAAAACGTGCACTATACTATACCTCTGTAGCCTCCTGCACCTAAAGCACTCTGGAGAGCTGCATATTTGGCTGCTTTAGCTGTAATAATAATAATAATAATAATAATAAAACATTTATATTAAAGCTTTTTATTTAATAAAACATAAAGTATGGAAACTTTTACTGGACCCACAGCAAGAATGACTGATTCCCCATTCATTGGCAGTGCAAACATGTACTTTTACATGTACTTTCTATACATCTGGTCCAAACTGGATCCCATGTCTTTGTGTCCATTGCATCATTAAATCATAACAAAGATGCTATAAATATAAAATATTAATATTAAACTTAAAATTTTTTACTATAACGTTACTATTTTTCCTATTCTTTCACTATATTTTTTAAATCATGTCATTAAGTCATACTATATGAGCAGTTTTCTTGCACAAAATCTTCATTAGTTATGTGAATGTGTCAGGTGAAACTGAGAAACAGCCTACATTGTTGAGGTGTAAGTGGTGCACTTCCAGCTCCTCCTGGTCCAACTCCACCATAGCCTAGTATAAAAGAAAATGAATGCATTTTTGTACACATATACGGTTTTTTTGCCCCAATTTGGTCATTTACCACCAAAAATTATCTTATCTATCATATCTATCTTGACTACCTAACTACCAACTGGGAAGGGTGAAGGCAAACATGTGCTTCCTCTGAGGTACATGAAGCACTTCCTCTCTAACACACTTGGAAGAAGTTGCTATCTGCCCTCTTCCACATACATGAGTTTCTACAATTGGCTATTGTCACTGTGATTGATGGGAGAGAGAGAGAGTTGTCTATCCCACCCAAAGAGCAGAGAGTTTTGCTTTCTTGACTGATGGCTATGGAAACAGAGAGGAGGAACACTTTTCTGTTACCCCACTTGGTTAAATGTTTGTATTGAAATGGTGGTAACTGAAAGAGTTCGCCATTGATTTCTCACAGCTGCTTTTAAGGAGTGAAACAGAGCTTTATTACCTGAGAGTGGTTGCTGGTAGCCGCCTGCACCACCAACACCATATCCTGGCACTCCACTACCTGCAGGAGCAGAAGGCTCATTCACTTGTACTTCATTACTATAGTTATGTATTATTTTGGTGTATTTATAGTTTAGTAGAGTATTGAAATTGAATATTGTACTCTTAGGTAATTCCAAGAAAAACACTTTGCACTTCATACATTATTATTTCAATCTTTAAAGTACTCTTCTGTCATCCATCCAATGAGTGTATTCTATATGGCTTAGCATCTAATGCTATAAGTTTAGCATCCAATCATTTCAGTCTAGAATCTAACCATGATCATCAGTGTTGAAAAAACTATCCAGAATTGTGACAGTTCTACATCTGTGGTGATCATCAGTTAATGGTGGTGACCTTCTAATGCTACAAAATTTAGTTTGTGTGCATTTGACCTCAATAAAATGTTTCAGTATGCTAAAGTAAGCAAAGACTCCTATAACCTGAGGTGTCTCCTTTGCCTTCCTAGAACGCATGAAGCCCATCTAAAAAAGCATGTTGAAACAAGTTTTGCAAATTTGCTAACAGTAACAAGCCACAGTATATTTAGCCATGTTAGCCTGTTTTCTTTGCTAATGCCAGGTTAGACAAGCATTGATTCCAGTAGCTAACATAATTGGCTAGGCAGCAAGTCACATTCTAGCTAATGACAAATTTTACTTATTTACAGGGCATTTTAATTCTAATTAATTCATTAGGAAACTACCTATCTTTAATCATGAATATGAACAGCAAACTTACCGAGAGTTTCAGTGTGAAATGGCACAGTTGCTTTAAGATAAATATTATCTAACAGTTTTAATAATAAAGATACTTTTCAATTTAAAACATGATGTCAATTTCATCAGTTCAAAACATTTACTTTTCCATACTTGAGTCTATTTGAAAGTAGCATTTATTATTTTTTTTACTTTATTTATTTTTTTATTTTTGACTTCCCCTTTTTCAACACACACAGGAAGTTACTTTCACTTTCACTTAAGAATTATTTCTCAGTATTTTTTAAACACCTGATCAGAGAACACACTCATATTCCCAACACAGCTTAGATAAAAAGAACATAAAAACGCTGTCCTACCTGGCTGGTAACCTTGACCCCCCAAGGCACCTGTGCCATACCCTGTAACCAAGGAGAAAAGAAGCAAAATACATGCACAGAGAAAGGGTTGATCAGTGTGATTTCTGGTTTAAATTGTATCTGAAATTTGATCATTGATATTTTGATTTTTGTGGGGCACCTGTTTTACCAGGCTTCCCAACTCTAGCTCCCAGTCCAGCACCACCCGGGTAGATGTTACCTAAAAACAAAAAATTGTGATGGCTTGTACTTTAACATGGTGTTAGTTTGGGTTTTTTTTTTTTTTACTGATTTTGGACCTGAACAGTTCTTGAAGCTATATAATATACCGCCACCAACTCCACCTGGGCCACCACGTCCTCCTCCTATGCCTCCTAGCCCTCCACCTACACCACCGGGACCTCCTCCTAAAGCCCCACCTGTACCTCCAAGTCCTAGGCCTCCTGCTCCACCCAAACTTCCAAATCCTACAAACACAGGAACATGTTACTGAGCACATAATAATGATTATGATCATTTAGCTAAGAAGTGAGATTTTGAATTATCCATTGTATTTATTTTGTTCTTTATGTTGGTCAAAATGTGAAGCACTGACACACAAATATGCATGTTTATGAAATCAAAAATCATGTACTTGGATTCATTTTCAGACTGACAACAGAAAAAATACCCAGGAACTTTTTGGTGAGTATTTCTTTAAGATTGAGTCTTGCCTTGCTATCTGTAAGTAGTTGGTTCATATGCAGCAAAGTCATTCAGGGTAATCAGATCCAAACCTAAACTAAATATAATATAGCACCTCAGATTTTAATACCATTTCCATGTGTCCAAAACTGATTTTGTAAAGACCTCTTTTTAGTATTTAGTATTTAGAAGGTGTGTAATAATAAGTTAATCATGTAAGTGTGTCATTTTTTTTCTCATGTAACATGCATGTAGAGGTGTCACACATCCAGCATATAAGGAACACCAAGCTACCTTTAATTGTAAAGTTCCACTTTAATTCATCCATATTCAAATTCATACAGCAAAGTGTTTCAGAGTAAATATATTATTGACCACAGACAAAGTTGAATCACCATCACAATTGTATGGCCATTCAAACAAGCAGCACCTGATTTCCCAGGTTTCCCAGCTCTTAGTCCTGCTCCGCCTGGGTAGCCCAAACCTGAAAATAAAAACACAGAGCTCATCTACTGCAGATCTGGCAATATGAATAGTAAGTTCACAGGATTAGAAGGTAGAAATTAAAAATACAATTTGTTTAGGCTGATAATTCAGTAATTAACTGTATCATATAATTATTCAGTAACTAATCAGTAACTATTCATCTCCTGGGCCTTGTTGATACATAATAAAAATATACTTAATGGCCATTTATTCATTTATGAACAGGCTCAGGGAGTAACGGAATACATGGAACAGTGTTACGTATTTAGGATACAAATAAAGGTAATTGTATTCCATTAAAGTTACAGAAAAAAAGTCATAATCAGATTAGTGATACTTTTAGTAAAAACAGAGTTATTTACAGTATTACAATTTAAAAATGCATAAGGGCTGCAACAACTAATCAACAAAATCAATAATAAAAATAATTGCAAATTCATTTCATTATTAGTTGGCCTGCCTTATGAAATACACTGCATACGTGCTACGTCACTTCCTAAAAAAAATATTTGAGTGAAATGGTGGAGCAGAAACATCAGTGCGACTTTCTCTACAGTATGAAACTCTTACAGTACACTACCCTGCTGGCCTCATGACATAACTTGTGTTTTATTGTGAGTGATATTATCATCCGTATGTGGGAATGTAAGGAACAGTGGATGTGTGATGTTCCTACTTGTCCATAAACTGCTTTGTTATGTTTTGCTAGGAAGCGAGTAGTGAAGTAATTTGATTCAATTAGCTTGTTAGAAATTAAACTGGCCTATTTTTCTGACCCAGTAGTGCTGATGAATGATTGTATATTCTTAGTATACACAATATACTATATGTAAGTTTTGTGTATAAAGTCATCAAATCTCCATCCTACTTTCAGTTCACAAATTGAGCTCAAAAAGAGTCGAATCGCTAATCTCTTGCATTGAAAACTAAGTATCAATTGCAAATCTTTGTAGTCAGTTTCACATACTGAAAATTATTCGCCTTGCATGTGCACACAGCAAGCAAAATGAACTTAGCGTCAGAGAGTTTCAGTGAGGGAAACTGGCAGCTGATATTTATTTTATCTTTATTTTGAATTTGCCTGAAATTTGAAAAAATCATGGCTTGGAATACAAACACAGCTGCAAAAAGTGTGGTAAGTGATGAAAAAAGTGATGAGGAGTAACCGATGTACATAATCCTGTCACTTTGAGTTAGTCTGAGTGTCTCATTTGGTCAACATGAGCACTTGTTAATATTTTCATGCTGTGACAGATTATCTGATAAATGTCTCTAATATTGTAATTTGTGAACTGCTATTTAATTAAGGCTACTTAAGAAATAGTTCTGTAGTAGTGCTGATTAAAATGCTGCAAATAAGTATTTTAAATAAATATCTTTTGTATATAATATATTTTTTTTAAATAAAACTAATTAAATAATCAGGGAAAAATGACCTGTAGTTGCAGCCCTATGATACATTTTAAAATAAAGAACAATATTTCATATTACAACACTTCACAAGTCTCACATCACCACTCTGATCTCAAGTGAAATCAAAGCTAATCTTACAGTCACCAATTAATTATCATGGCCTCTGGTGAAAAAATGTGTTCACTGGGTGGACATTTCACCTTTTTTTGGTCTTTAAAGCAGAAAAAGGGAACAACATCACAGTACAGTATAAGTTCTGCCTTCCAGCTGAGAAAATGCCATCATCATCCCCATATTTAGTATTGAGGGATTCCAAAAGTAATGGAAAGTAATCAGTTACATTAATTTTGTGGTAATTAGATTACATTACCGACCACATTTTAGAAGTTAATTAGTAATTGTAACAGAATACATTTTTAAAGTAACCTTACAACCCTGTTTATGAATTTTCCAGTCAGCCACTCATGTGGCAGCAGCACAATGATGCAAATAATCATGCAGTTATTCAAACAACAGAATGGGGGAAAATGCGATCTCAGTGACTTTGACCATGGCATGATTGTTGGTGCCAGATGGGCTTGTCTGAATATCTTAGAAACTGCAGATCTCTGCACAACAGTCTCTAGAATATACACAGAGTCATGTGAAAACTAAAAAACATCCAATGAGCTACAGTTCTGTGGGCAAAAACTGCTTGTTTATGAGAAAGGGCCGAGGAGAATGGCCAGACTGGATTCAGCTGACAGGAAGGTTATATTAACCCAACCATTCTTTACAACCGTGATGAGCAGAAAAGCATTTTATGATTCACAGCATGTTGAACTTTAAGGCAGATAGGCTACAACAGCAGAAAGCCAAATTGGCTTATATTCCTGTCAACCAAGGACATGAATATGAGGCTACAGTGGGCACAGGCTGAACAAATGAAGATTGGATAAGGACCAGATGACATTTTTCCAATCTTCAACTGCCCAATTTCCTTAAATAAATTAGGTAACTCTAGAGAGTGTTGTGCATGAAAATCCCAGGAAATTGGCAGTTTTAAAATACCATAGTCAAAGTCACTGAGATGACAAATTTTCCCCATTTTGATGTTTTAACCGAAGCTTATGACCTGTATTTGCATGATTTTAGGTATTGCCCTGCTGCCAAACCACATTGATTAGATAATTACATGAATGAGCAGGGGTGCAGATGGGTGGTGAGTGCAGACAGGCTATTACAGTAACATTTGCTTTTATATACCTCCTCCTTGACCACCCAGACCACCTCCAACTGCACCAGGTCCTCCACCAATGCTTCCTTGACCTCCACCAACTCCTCCTAGACCAGTGCCAAAACCTCCAGGAACTCCTCCAAGTCCTCCTGGGCCTCCCACTCCACCAAGAGCTCCAGTTCCCCAGTAGCCTTATATAAAAGAAATCTATTTAAATCTTTGTCTGCTTTACCATTGAAATATTAAGTAAATCTGTCAGTGACATACTTTTGGCTGGCTTTCCCATTCCGGGGCCATATCCAGGACCTGTAAAAAAACAGTATTGTCATTGGATGCATGAGATTGTTATCCAATATATAAACTGCCTAATAGATTAATTTAATAATATGTTAACAAGGTTTAATTTCATAGCCAACTGCACAAAGCCATCTGCCTCCAAGATCACCAATCTCCAACACTAACCTCTACCCAACCCCAATAAGTCTTCTTAGTGCTCCATTAGCTGAGGTCATGGTCAGAGTACAAATTATTTGAAAACAATTCCAATTTATAATTTAAATTGAAATTTAACATTATGATTTATAATTATCCTAAATTTTAATCTTTAAACTGAGGAGGTAAACAAAAAGCAAACCTTTGCTACCCACAGCAGCTCCACTTGGGAACCTTAGACCTGGACAATATAAGAGATTATTTCACAGGAGGCATTTTAGATGCCTAGATTGTTTCTTGAAAGTTTTAATGAAATCAATTTATGAGAAAGTAATCATTTTAAGATGTTTTAACAAATCATGAACATACCATTTACTTGAAGAAGGCTGCTGGTACCTAAACCTCCTACAGCACCATAACCTAGAATCATCAAAATTGTTTTGAAACAAAATCATGCAAAGTAAAAAAAAAAACTTGCCAGAGTATAGACTGACAAGCTAGATCAAGGGTGGCAATCATGTGGCCTCAGGCTGGATTTGGCCTGATATGGGTCCAAATTCAGCCCACCAAATTAAAATCATGTTGTGGACAATACTTATGCAAGCTAACTTATATATGAATAAACCATCATTTATCTGTACATGTTTAATATGTTTATGAATTTAGATGAATGCCAATAAATGAACACATTTGAGAGTATTCCTTGATGTGTTATTAGTCACTAAACCTAACATTGAACTAAGTGTAATGTGGCCTGTTACATAAAATAAGTTTGACACCCCTGAGCTAGATCATAAAATTTATTCATTTTTGGTATGTGTAGTTTTGCCAGATTACTGACCTCCAGTTCCTGCTCCCGTACCTCCTGGCAGTAGACTGCTACTTCCAGGCAAAAAGCCTGCTCCTGTTGTCACTCCAGGCCCTATTACTCCACCTGGACCTCCAATGCCACCAAGGAGTCCACCACCAGTGCTAACATATCCTGAAGAAGGACCGTTTTATGTAGACATGAAAAGCATTGCATGAAAAGGCATTGCTTGACATGTATATCAAATTATGCTTATACTAACATATCTTTTATTTAAAAGGAGCATAGAGAATTATGCATGAATACCTTTGGGCGGTTTAATTGTTCCACCTACAGGGCTGGTGCTAACTCCACCTGGTCCACCCATGACTCCACCTGTTCCTCCTTCAAGTCCACCAGGCCCTTCTCCAACTCCACTTGGCCCTCCTCCAATTCCACCTAGACCCCCTTCAACTCCACTTGGACCCCCTCCAACTCCGCTTGGTCCACCTCCAACTCCACCTTCAACTCTGCCCAGTCCAATGCCAGTTCCGCTTGGCTCTTCACCAATTCCACCTGGAGTATCACCACGTCCAGGTATGACACCACCTCCAGCAAATACACAGACAATAGTGTTGTGGTTATTCTGGTACTAATTCTGGTACCTGGTACTAATTCTGGTATCATTAGTAAAAGAAGTTCTTGAGCAACCATGTTAAGGGGAACTGGGAATACCTGGAGGTTTCAGAGGTTTGGCTCCTGGTAGACCATCACTTACTCCTACACCTGAAACAGATCACATGCAACCTCACCTTTAAAGATATTTCCGAACACAGATGACTAGATTTACAATATTTTTTAACAAAACGATTATCTGTGTATAGTTGTGTATGCACTGGTCACTGGGACACTGGGTAATTCATTATATAATTCACTTTTTATTGGTGTTTTGCAAAACTTTGCACTGTGCAAATTTTTTATCATCACATTTCTGAAACTTAAAGGTTAAAACACTGCTGCTTTCATAACATGACAGATAAAATTATTATATTTTCAAAGTATTTATTGTTATTGTCTATCACAATAACAATGACACAAACAGAAATATTTGCATTCTCAATTGAATGATTTTATAGATAAATGAATACAAACACCCTGGGCTTGGTTTTTGCGGTTTTCCACCAACACCGATACTGACACCAATACCAACATCAGCACCTTGTGAAAAGATTGATCAACTTTTACATTTTTCCTCATACTTTTGTTAGACTGATATAGGTTGTCTATGGTTAGTTAATGAGTAGTTTTGTTAATGAGTAGTAGGTGACCTTTGTAATGTGTTGCTGAATCAAGTTAAATCAAGTTACAATAATGTTTCAAAGCTTTTAGCTTAACAGCAGCTAACATATATAGTTTTTTTTTATTTCCATTTTAGATAAATAGTTTATGTGGGAAGATGTTTCACCACATGTTACAAAGAACAGAAGCTGAAATTAATTAATCAGGTATCGCTTCTGTTTTGTATGCAGTAAACTGGTTACAAATGTAAAATATTGCTGTCTTGCCTAAACTTTATTGTCATTTGCTATTCAAAGGGAACCTTGAGAAGACTGAAAGAGGCTAAAGTCAGGTTTGTCTTTGTATTAGCATGGCATATTGGTAAAACTATGCAGCAATGCAGACACACTCCATTCTCCAGCAGGCTTCTTTGTACCCCATGAGAATTAGTAAAGGGCTGTTACTACATTAAGTTTCAATCCTTATTCATTACAGTACCTGCTCTTGCCACAGCTGTTAGGCTTGGGGATTTAACAGCTCCAACACCAATACCAATACCGAGATCTGTTCCAGAGCTACCAATACCAATGCCAAAACCTCTGGCAGCATTTACACTAGTGCTGCCACCAAAACCAAGACCAATCCCAAAACAAATCCTGATAAAGAGATAATGTGATTTGAGGTAAATATTTACTTTTTTACTGGAGTTTTGACTGTGCTGAAAAAGTAGTACATACCACCTGATGGCTGACCTTGACCAACACCACCTGGAAACAAATTGGTAAAAAAAGTTGATATCTTGTAATAACTGCTTTGTTTGTTGTATGAAAAATACATGTAAAATGTCATGTAGAACTGCACGCATTTCATTCACTGTATCTCCAGAGGGAGACAAAGGAACATCTGAGATTTTTTCCCACTCCTACTCACCAACTCTTGTTCCCGCTATTAAAAGTCAAGGAAAAACATAAAATCAATATACAAAGAAAACATATACTTGTACATAGTCAATGTAACAAAACTATATTTAATGCTAGCCTGAGCCTCGATATGATTACAAAAAGTACAATTATTTTAGAATTATTTTAAAAAAGGAATTCCAACACTTATGACTGGGTTGAACTACTCCAACACCAACTGTAGAGAGAGGTTTTATGCATCAAGGCTTACTTTATGTGATTGCACTTTAAAAACTTTTGAGCCATCAAGTGTGATAATGTCACAAATTTTAACTTTTTTCTAGATTGAAGAAAAGCCTTACTTTCTGGTATTTGCCGTCCTGTTCCACCTGAAAAGAAAAAAAGAAACAGCAAAAAGTGGGAATGAGAAAAGATTGATTATAATTCATTATTGATCATTAACAAAGGTTCTATAACATACCTGGAACAGTTCCATATATATATATGTATGTATATATGC
>JAQMYM010000011.1:2086033-2098773 GCA_030014255.1 Parauchenoglanis ngamensis | reverse complement strand
TGCCAACTAAATCTCTATCATGCCAAAAGGAAGCCATATTTGAACATGGTCCAGAAGCGCCGTCGTGTCCTGTGGGCCAAGACTCCTTTGAAATGGACCGTTTCAAAGTGGGAAAGTGTTCTATGGTCAGACGAATCCAAATTTGACATTGAATTGGCCGCCTGCAGTCCAGATCTTTGACCTATAGAGAACATTTGGCGCATCATTAAACGAAAAATACATCAAAGACGACCACAAACTCTTCAGCAGCTGGAAACCCATATCAGGCAAGAATGGGACCAAATTCCAACACCATAACTCCAGAAACTCATAACCTCGATGCCCAGACGTCTTCAAACTGTTTTGAAAAGAAGAGGAGATGCTATACCATGGTAAACATGCCCCTGTCCCAACTATTTTGAGACCTGTAGCAAGCATCAAATTTGCATGTTCATTTGAATTGAGTTGAATGCTCATTTTGTGCATAAAATTGTAAGATTTCTCAGTTTAAACATTTATGTTATCTATGTTCTGTTGTGAATAAAATATTGGCTCATGTCATTTGAAAGTCTTTTAGTTTTCATTTTATTCAACTTTAAAGAACGTCCCAACTTTTCTGGAATTTGGGTTGTGTGTATATATATATATATACATGTACTCACCATTGGCCCCAAGTCCACCTTGACCAAGCTGAGCTACAGATTGAGAGAGGAAAATGAGAGATAGATACAGAGGCAGATCATTGATCCTATTATCCAATCAATTTAAAGCTCACCAGTTTGAGATCCTGTAGCTACACCTGGCAGAACTCCTTGGCCACCAAAACCTGCACACAGAAAATTTGACTAAATTTCTGAAATTAATCAAAGTAATTTTTCTAGATGTCACTTAGTGCTTCAATGGTGTATTTACCTTGTCCAGGAACAATACCACCCTGGTACAACCCAGGAACACTAATACCTAATTTAAGATTTAACAAAAAACACATTTTAAACAGAGATAGTCTTGCATTTTCAAATCCTAATATGATGCCAAAGAATAAGTGGCAGAACCACATTACCTGGTACCGGTGCCTTCCCTGTCTTGCCAACTTTGCGCCCAGGGCCTGTTCCAGTACCTGGTAATCCGGTTTGTGGTAAAATAGGTGCTAAAGTGACAAAAATAACAGGGACACAGTCAATGCTTAGGCATCTGTTTTCCAAACAAATAATGTGACAAGATCCATGATTGTGAACTACCTCCACCAGGGCCAAATCCAGTTCCACCAGGGCCAGCTCCAACTCCACCAGGACCAACTCCAGTTCCCCCAGGGACAACTCCAGCTCCACCAGGACCAATTCCAACTCCACCGGGGCCAACTCCAACTCCACCAGGGCCTACTCCAGTTCCACCAGGGCCAAATCCAGCTCCACCAGGGCTAATGCCAGTTCCACCAGGGCCAAAACCTGCACCACCAGGACCTACTCCAGCTCCAGAGCCAATTGCAGCACCACCAGGTCTGACTCCTACACCACCAGGACCAAATCCAGCTCCACCAAGACCTATTCCAGCAAGTCATGTTGTGGATTTTATGAATAATATAAGTTTAGAATTTTCTCTGCTATGGCTACTTAAACTTCAAATATCTAATGTCTACCTTCAAGATCCATCTAATGATCACTAACCTGTTTTTGGTAGTTTCTGTCCAGCACCAGGATAGAGACCTCCAGCACTGCCATAGAGTCCATATATGCCTAAAAACACATATCATAATATAGACTGGAAATCATACCAAACATCTGTATTTTCAGATACTATATGAGAACACTATGCAATTGCACTGGGCAATTTTTTATTTTTTCTTGTTCAATATTTAAGACTTGTAATCCCCCTGTGAAACCTGTCTTAATGATTCACCAACATTTTAAGATGGTAGATTCATGGATTATGGATTCATGTGGTGTCCCTTCCTACCTTCTTGTTGTCTGATGTAGACAGGTGTAGAATTGATTTTCATTTACTGACGTGGCTACCCAAACATTCTCTAAAGCCATTCATAAAAGAACTGAGAAGGGGCACATTTACCCACACATTTAAATTCAGGAGTGAATTCTATTCTAAATATTTGATTGAATTTGTCTGAGGACCTTTATAAGGCAGAATGTTAAAACAGTCCTTCTTTGCACAATACATGCCATATGCCTTACATTAAATAACACTGGAATAATACTTACATGGTTTTGGATACTGTCATTAATTTATATTCAAATTAGATCTCTTTGACACCTATTACTGTATATGCAATGTCATTTTTTGAACAACCCAATTATATCTTTTTAATATTATAATCTTACCTGATTTCCTGGGTTTTCCTCCAGCTCCTAAGAAAAGGTACAATATGTTGACTTATTTAATCATTTATATTATTTATTATTTATTAAATAATAAATTATTTATTTGTAAATGTATCTCAAACTATGACAATTTTCTACATGGCTATAAACATAAAATCTGATCATCCACATCTAATGTTTGTAGCTTACTACAAAGAACAACATAAAGTGTCTTAGTAAGATGGTGGGCCACCATAAGCCACCAGAATAACTTCAAAACACTTTGGGTGAGATTCCAAGTCCCTGGAGCTGTACTAGAGGGATACAACAATTTGTTACCCCAATTGATAGTCTCTCAATTGGTTTTGTATGATTGTGGTGGAGAGAGCTAACATGTAGGTCCAGAATTTCCCATAGATGTTCAATTGGGTAGAGATCTAGTGATTGTAAATCCCATGAGCCCTGTGGATGGGCACATTGTCATTCTGGAAGAGACCACTCTCATCAGGATTAGAGAAATGTTTTATCATATGATGACGTTCCCATAATGTGAACCTTCCTTGCCCCAACAGCAAAGCAGAGTCCCCATTTTTTAATTTGTCACCTGTCTGCATATTTAAATAAGTAAATTAAGGTTCCTTACCTACTCCCACTCCAGCAGGACCATAACCTAAGCCAACCCCACCAGGACCAAATCCTCCAGGACCAATTCCACCTGGACCAACTCCTCCTGGTCCAACTCCTGGACCAACTCCAGCTGGGCCAACTCCTCCTGGTCTGACTCCTCCTGGACCAAATCCTCCTAGACCAGTGCCACCTGGATCAACTCCTCCTGGTACAACTCCACCTTGACCAATTCCGCCTGGACCTACTCCTGGAACAATTCCTCCTGGACCAACTCCTCCTGGTCTGACTCCTGTTCCGATTCCTCCAGTACCAACTCCTCCAGGTCCAATACTCCCAACAGTCTGTCCAGTGCCAAGTCCTCCTAGGCCTCCTATAGAAGAAAATAGGCAAATGTGCATTTAGACCAGAATGTTTATCCCCTTCATATATTGTATTTTTATATATATTGTATTGGAAGAAAAATGACAATACTATTTCAGCTAAAGGTACTGACCCAGTTTTGAAGGTTTCCCACTAATGCCTATTAAAAGAAACAAAAAAGATAAGGTATTTTGCTAGATTTCTAGGAACATGCTTTAAAATGCATTCATTCATATTTTGCAACCATAATAGCAGAGGTAAAAGCATTACAACAATATTGCATTATATTATCCTAAACCTTTACAATAGCAACACCTCAACAAAAACCAATTAGTTATTTTTCTTAACTTTTTATAGAATTCTATTAACTATTTATAAAGTGTACACTTAGCGTTCACTCTAGTTAAGGGATAAGTACTTGGTCATTATGTCTAACCTTGTCCAAGTCCACCAGGGCCAACACCTCCAGTTCCTAGACCATGTGGACTAATACCTCCAGGTCCAAATCCTGCTCCAAGAGTACCAGGCACCCCAGCACCAAGACCTAGTCCTCCAGCGCCTAATCCAGTAACAGTTATAACACCCCTCCCTCCATAAACACTGTGCCAAATATTCTCTTGCATTTTACTATGGAAAAGTAATGGCATGCAATCAATTCATAGATTTTCAGTGTTATAAAAATAAAAGCATCAAACTCACCAGGCCCTGCACCTCCAGGCACAAGTCCTCCTAGACCACCACCTCCAACAGCACCAGTTCCAAGTCCCTGAGAACCATATCCTGGCCCTAGTATAAATTTATTAATGACACATTTACCATATTAAAATTGTTGTACATTTTATTAAATAATAAATCTTCTGAAAAGGTGATATCTTGCATACTCTATATAAGGAAATATTATTTGTATAATTATAATAGAATGGTTGACTCCAGTCTCAACTGTTTTGGAGGCTTGCCAGCAGCCCCTGGTGTAAAAAATAAAGATTGAGCAATTAAACAACTGTAGCAATGAAAAATTAACAAATTGTGTGTAATGTGATGATAAAGATACTTGATTCAGTCTGAAAATTATTTAAGCTCTTATACCTAATCAGATATCAACCCATGAGAAACAAAGTACAACAAATAATACAGTCACAAGCGAGCGAAAAGTTTGACTAGTTTTGGGTTTATTTGATCTTCTTTGGGAAACTGTCATAAGATACTAAAATAATTCTATAGTGTAAAAGGGCAACTATTATCACATTTTTCATCATCATTTCTGAGTCACAAAGTTATGCACAGTTAAAGTTAATGTTAGCAGATTTAGTAATTTGTGACCTACTCAGATTGCATTGCTTTATAATCTAAACATGAATCTCAGAAATTTACAAATAACAATGCAACAATTTACCTTAGATAAGATGAGCTTTGAAATTGCTTATATGATACATATCATTAAATTACATTATTAGCATCTAACTACTATTCATGGTTTTCTCAGCACACATTCCTTTTGATCAAAAGAACAATTTTAGAATTTATGATTTCCACAAACCTGCTCCAAGTCCTCCAGTTCCCAAGCCACCAACACCTATTCCACCAGTTCCCAGACCTCCTGTGACTTGTCCACCTGTTCCAGGACCTCTACCAAAACCACCTGGTCCTACTCCTCCTGTACCAGTACCAGGAACAAATGCTCCTGTTCCAAGTCCCAGCCCACCAGTACCAAATGCAGTCCCCAATGTACCAGGACCTATATCATAACAAAAAAATTGTGTCCTACTATGATATATCTCATGTATATTGCTTTTAAATAAAAGATAAGAAAATTATGTATGGCCATAATAATTAAGTATAGGGTTTCACTTACCAGCTGACTTCCCCGGCTTGTAACCAAGAAATCTCTCGGGTAAAACTACATTGAAATGGAGGAAAACAATATATTTTGATTTAAAGTATATAGAACTTTGTACATATATTTGTGTTTGTCATTGTACATGGTTAACAATGTAAAAATTTTAGATTTTTTAAAAATCACATACAGTATATGCCTAAGACTTAAACAAGACTTCTGATCAAAATTTATGTGCCTTATGCTTTTTTAAATTAATTGTGCTAGAAAATTAATACTAGCATATCTTGTGCTTATTAAAAGGAAATATCTACCACTTCCTGCTCCAGGACTGATGCCAATTCCTGGTCCAGTTCCCAGTGCACCTCCAGAACCAGCACCAAGACCACTCCCTGGAAGGACTCCGGTCCCTATACCTCCAGGACCATGTCCAATGCCTACGCCTACCCCAGGTCTAATTCCAGTACCAAGTCCAGTTCCAAGACCCCCTACTGGACTAGCTCCAGCACCCTGTCCAAAACCAGGACTGATGCCAGCCCCTAATCCAGGCCCAACTCCCCCTCCTCCTCCTCCTGCAGCTGGTATGTAGACTCCTGCAACAGAGGACAACAACTTTTAAGTGTGGTAGTTATTACATTTTTTTAGAATGATGGATGAATGAGAACAAGAAATGTAGTGAATGTATACATTTCAAATGTATATGTTTAAAGACACAAGTGGAACATATAAGTTACCATTTCTATCATTACACATATGTAGTATAAGATATGACAGTATAGGGTTTTGTGCCTATCCCAAAAGGATGCTGGGGTCAGAGATTTCTCAAAGGCCAATGATTGGGCCCTTTACTTTACATTATAATGCTTTACATTCTGTAAGCCATTATTCCAGATACCTGACCTAGTGCTGACCCACTACCATTCCACTAGTTACCTGCTGGCCAACTACCATTCTTCCAGTTATCTGCTGACCCACTAACATTCCACCAGATACCTGCTGGCCCAGTACAATTCTTCCAGTTACCTGCTGAACCACTAATATTACACCAGTTACCTGGTGGCCTACTAAGATTTTTCCAGTTACCTGCTGACCCATTAACATTCTTCCAGTTACCTGCTGGCCCACAATCATTACACCAGTTACCTGTTGGCCAACTATCATTCTTCCAATTATCTGCTGGCCCACTATTACTTTACTAACAAGACCAGTTAATAGAATCCGCACCTGTTGTAAGGCACTATCGTCCTCCAGGTTCATAGAACTTTAGACATTCAATGATACATGTATTTTTGTAAAAAAAAAAAAAAGTGCATGGTAATTAACATTTTCATGGTAATATTTTTATGAAATTAGGAAAATGATAGTCTAGATCTAGAAGTTTGCCAAGTTAAAATTTAACATCTATGGGACCGTCTTCTTGTCTACTGTACAGTTTTAGGGGGAACAAAAACTCTTTCTAGAGTATATCAATGGTTCCTTGGATAGTTAAGGGTCTGGAGCTTCCAGAAACAGCTGTAATTGGAATATTCTGTAAGGGAGAAACACTCAGGTTCTATGAAGAACCATTCAGGATCACTCCTCCAGAGGGACAAATGAAGAACCCTTAAGGGTACATAAATCTTTTCTTTTTATAATAATGTATGATACCATGAGAACAGTACATACCTGTAGTTTGTTACTAGATAGCAATTATACTCTTCATTCATGAGCACATGTAGTGGAATAACTCATTGTTGAAATGAAAAGGGTGAATTGAAATTTCTAAACTGCATCAAATCATGCACCTGCAAATAAACGATTAAAGGTACCTTCTACTTTATATTGTGTTTTGCTAGCCATGTACACAGATGTCATGCATTTTACATGTTTTTTAAATTCAAGCATTCAGACAAAACTACTTGAACTACTTGAAATACACTAAACTTGGCTTTAGTTTTGTAAGTTGCATATTACTACAGGGGGGATACAAGTCTTTTAAGAGCCTTGACTCTAGTTTGTAGAAATGCACTAAAATAATGATTGAAAATGCTGGAAAAATAAATGATTTAAAAGTCATTTAGATGGTATGTTCATAATCTAGGATGTGATTACAGGATAAGATTATTTATATATTTATTTCCTCCAACTCATTGTTCTTTTGCAAAATGTAAAGTCTGTGATTTGAGTGTCATCTCAATTAAAGCCATACTTTACTTTTAAAATTCTTTTTGCTTATGTTAACATAAGTTATTATGCTTAAGCTCAGTCTTTCACTATTGGTTGAACCTGAAAGACAAAGGCAATGCAGAATAAATGTAAAAGTCCCCATGAACTTTAGCTCAAGAACTTCTGAAACCAAGCTAGATTACCTCAGTTTATACCTTCTGCCAAGGACACACAGTCTATTTATAAATATTGAATCACTGTCTATAATAATGAATGAAGGGTGTTGTATTTTAGAGCATCTGGAAGGTTTCATAGAGGGAAAGCCTGTATCAAAAAGCAGGTGATATCTTACCTCCTTGAAGTGAGGGTCTACACAGAGCCAGCAGGACAAATCCATGGAAGAGCAGCAGAGCTTTGCCCCTCGCCATCCTACTCTGTAATACCCCTTTCCTTTAGCAACCATGGGGTTTTATTCCCCCTCAAAAGCTCATAGCTGTACACCCATGCCTTGAAAAAGGAGGGAAATTGGAGTGGGATGTCCATGTGTGTGTGTATGTGTATGTTTGTATGTGTGTGTTTGTGTGTGTGTGTATGTGTGTGTGTGTGTGTGTGTGTATGTGTGTGTATTCAAGATGGGGGGTTGGACAAAGGTAAGGGTATGATTCACTATATAATTACTACACCCAACACTGCGTCTATGTTCATTTCACTTTTTTTTTTCTCTTTAACTCCACCTCTGAGGCCCCCAAAATGATTTGTGCTTGGGAAACACATTGCTGAACAGAAACAAATAAGACACAGAGAGAAGAGAAATAAAGTATTTAAGAGAAAGAATTCATCCCACCAAACATCTCTTGCATGCCAAATATTTTTATTCGAATTCCAAGAATATTAAATTTTTCTTTAATTCATTGCTCCAGAGACATACCAAAACAGGTTATTTGGTATGCAAGCTATCAACAGGTCTAGACACTCTTATGTTGCTTTACAGAAGGTATTGTAATAGTTGTGCTCAAATAATGCAATGTATCATAAATTTTCTGAAATCATGAAATTGCCTGGTATCCAGGTTCAGTGCCTTTTGCAATCTAAGGGGTTTCCTGGAAAGGTATCACATTTTTTTTACTTCTTTAGTTAAGTTCATTTTTGTATTTT
The DNA here is from genome assembly GCA_030014255.1 of Parauchenoglanis ngamensis. Classification (NCBI taxonomy): domain Eukaryota; kingdom Metazoa; phylum Chordata; class Actinopteri; order Siluriformes; family Auchenoglanididae; genus Parauchenoglanis; species Parauchenoglanis ngamensis. Next base: position 2,090,361 of record JAQMYM010000011.1, on the reverse strand, counting down.
GGTGATCTAGCTCTCCTTCTTTGGGCTGGGATCCTTCTGCCAGAATGCAAGCTGTGTTTTTAGGCTGTTGGCAAGAATAAAGATTAGGTCATTCCTGCACTGATAGACATTTTGAAATTGAACGTAAAACCACATATATGCACAGAGAGAGAGAGAGAGAGAGAGAGAGAGAGAGAGAGAGAGCATGTATCTTGGTAGGGAACAAGTGTCCAAACAATGTTTGGCAGGCCTCTCTACAAGGAAAACTTAAAATATAAATAAGTAAAACAGCCAAAAGCTTTCCTCTTGGTTAGTAAGGTTATGGTTGCATTTGGTTGTAGGCATAACAGTAATTAGCTGCATAAATGTCAATGAAATGTCCTCACAAGGACAACATTTTATAGAAACATCTTGTTATACAAACAACATATAACACACAAAACAGGCATGTTCTTCATTAAAAAGCCTAATGTACGACAAAAAATAAACTAACCAGAGCTGTAATGATGTAAGCAATTACAAGTCAATCACAAGATGATTTTTTCACAACACATTTTTGTTCTGTGGTCCAAAGCAAACCATTTTGAACCTTTCTTCCTTCCAAAAAAAATCAACATACCATGTTAGCACCACATAGTGTAATTACAGATGTGCAAATGTCCATAAATTCACAAAGATGACTTTGTTCATTTCAGTGGATTAGTTGCATTGGTAACATGCATAGCAACAATATGAAGCATTTGGTAAAAAAAAAAAAAAAAGAAGGAAAGAAAGAAAGTAAAGAGATACAAAACTATACATGACAATTCTTATCTTTGCATACAGACTAAAAAAACACACTGACATCCAAGTCCAGACAGTTTTTAAAACAAGATATCTGGCTCATGTGAGAACTGATAAGTTAAGTCAGTTAGTTATTGGCCATTGCGTGAAGTGACTTCGCCAATGTTTAATGTGCCTTTAATAAAGCAGTGGATTTGCAATGGAGCAGGGCTGAAGCTTGCACAATGCTGTAATTCCTTAACGCAAAACAGTGTAATACCTTAATTGGACACAAAAGCTGCTTTTATTGCCTTGCGTGAAACATGATTGAAACCATTTTTACGTACAGTTTGATGGAGCAGCATAGTTATGCGATGAAATAATTGTAGAATAAAAACAACAGGGGAAAAGGGTCTACAGAGGAGATATACATTTCTCTCCCATGCTGATAAGCTGCAGCATGTATGTAGAGAAAATGGGAAAAAAAGACAGAAAAAGGGAAGGTTTGGAAATGAGGCCAATGCCGTCGAACCACCATGATATTGAATTTGGTTAAAGGTGCAATAAATTTACAAACTCAGTTGTTATGCTGTGTCCAGCATAATGGGATGGGATAAATGACACAGTGAGAAATATATATACTAATTATTATGCTGCAATATCTAGCCTATAGTTTAATTATAATAATCTTATATATCTTATTATAATCAAACCCCAACCAACATGGAGAAAGCTATAGATTTCCTCATAGGGACCAAGCAAATGTCCCCACATTGTCAAAACCCTCAGATATTCCATGTGGTTCCCACCAAGACATATAAACATTCCTGCTCACACACACACACACACACACACACACACACACACAATTCAGCGTTGTGTGCCCAGTGCCCTGCTCTCTTTGCCAGCTCAGAGAAGCATATCACAGTTATGAATAAAACTGTTGATTGAAATGCGCCTATTTTCAGTTTACCTAATGTCTACCTTACGTTTACCTAACGTCTGCTGTCTATATAAGGATCTGCATGCTGCCTGCTTACACTCCCACAGACTACACTCACCATTTAACAAGGCTAGGGGAATGTGGATTGTTTTTCAGCAGGATATCAGAATTTGGTTTCGGGGCCCCTTTAGATAAGTTGGCATAAATTGAACTTTTCTCAGGTTACATCTTGTGCAAATTTCAGAATGAAATCAATAACACACACACATGTGAATGAGCTATGCAACTGTCATAAGTGTGAGGTGGTCCAGTCAGGAAAATCAGTCAGATGAATTCTGCTAGCAGCCATATATGACAAGAAATCCTTGTTTGACCAAAAAATCTGTTTTTCTGGTTTATAGCTTAATGATGATAAAATCATAGCTTAATGATGATCATTATTATAATTCATCTTAGATTCAACTCAGATCTCAGTAGCATTGTAAAAAGTCAGAATTGCCATTTTGAGTCGGCTTGCGCCAACAAGCTGAGTGGGATCTCATGTACATCTCTTAACTTTATGCAAGGCGAAGTCAATGTGTTAACAGTGCAAAAGCTAAGAAAAGAAAAGATGTTTCCCAGCATAATGTGCCATTGACTATAGAATTGGCTTTATCTATTCTGAATTATTTTCGACAATTAAACATTTGAAGTACATTTACACAATTACATGACTCACAATTAAAGTACATTTAGCTGCTGTCTTTACCATCACAGCAGCCACTAATGAATTTATTAGTCAACTAGTCTGCAAAACCAATACCTTATATACTCTTTGACACATCTACTTTAAGACAACCTGAACATATTTCACGAACCCACTGCAGGAATGCTTTATTGTAATTATTATATTTTACTGTGCAGATTTCATGTAAGGAAAATAAGGAGACAGTTTAACAGGTGCTGGGGTTAAAGCAGTCTGTGTAAAGATTGTGAGCTAGTTTTTATTGCTAGTTTGAAAATAAATGTGATTTCTACACACAGTGAATGTCATGCTTTGATCAAGTTGTTGGTTATGTTGTAATGCTCTTATGTTTAAAGACTTATCCAAAAATGTAAAACTCACATAATGAATAAATGAATGAATCAATCAATCAATCAATCAATGAAGCAATAAATAGCCTTTAGAGAATCCGTGTGGACTTGGAATGGAATCGTTAAATGCTAAAATATTTAAATGACTGCATTTCCACCCTCCTTTTTCAGACTCTAAAATACTAGTCAATAAGATACTCAAAAGAGAAACATGTTTCAGTTTTTAAAAATTAATCATACCTAACATCTGCTGTGTTCAGTTTTATTTACCTGCTTTCATCTATATTAACAGTACTACCAAGAAAGCACTGACCATCTCCTTTTTTTAAGTCAAATCCCATATAATTAATACCCTGCTAATTAGTATTATATAACAATTCTCAAAGACATTTCTAAAGTATTTAATCTGCAAACTGCAATATTACTCTGATGTGGTTCAACAGAAAAGCATGCACCCTAAATTCGCATTCTTTTTTTTAATTAAGTAAAATTATTAATCAGTTCAGTTATAAGTATCTATAAAAATTCTAAAAGGACTTCCTGATATCCAGAATTTTACCAATTTTATCAATGATATCGATATCATTATATCACCCACCCACTTCCAAAGACTAATACATGACCTCCAGCCTCCAGGAAACTTGCTTCATAGTTATAGCATCATTAGTTCAATGGAATGTCTTAGGGATTGCTTCACTAATTAGGAAGTCAGATTGTCATTTGCTTCACAATATTACCATATTCTTTTTAGATTTCACTCTTTTCAATGCCATGTTGAAAACAGAAAATACAGGGAACTTAAAAACTGAGAAAACATACAGTTATCTTCAATTAAAAACCAAAATTTATAGTTTCCTGAAGGTGCATAAATATTACAGAAATAAAAGCAAAAGGAGTGTTTGAGAACAAGACTAGACATTATTTGATTTATTTGGTCTGCACAAACATACAATATTTTGTGAGTTTTATGATGTAAGACTTGTACGACTCAAAGAAGAAAAAAGAAAAGTAACCTAGAACATTACAAAATGCTGTCCACCACATGTAGTGTGAATTCATTATAATGGGGCAAGCGACATGCAGTAAGTATCTAAATACTGGTGTTTGCAGTTCTATTCTGTTTTTAATTGAATATAAAGCAAGTCACAGCTTAGTATTTCATGAGATGAAACTCAAATAAGAAGGCCTTTATTGAATGAAAGTAAAATATTTACATTTACAAAAAAAAAAACCATCTTAGCTAACTAGCCCATCTAAACTGTCTTTGTGTAAGGACTGTGTTCTTCATTATAAACACACTGAAGGGATTGTGGCACAGCTTTAAAAACAACATTAAGCAGTCTGATGCCGTGTGAGTTATGCTGTGTGATGTCATCTGTTACGAGTCCCCTTCCCATGATTCACTAGCCTCGACTAGCTGGTGGGGGTCGAATCATTAATACAATAACAATGCCCTAAGCATGTACAGGAGAGTAGCAGGCCTAATCAAAATGTCATACACACGTGGACAAAATTGTTGGTACCCTTCAGGCAATGAAAGAAAAACTCACAATGGTCACAGAAATAACTT
>JAQMYM010000011.1:2057107-2070931 GCA_030014255.1 Parauchenoglanis ngamensis | reverse complement strand
GGGATTGGCTCCAGCTTCCCCACGACCCAGACGGATAAAGCGCTATAGATAATGGATGGATGGATGGATGGATGGATGAATTACAATAATAATAATTACCAATACTTGAATAATTGTTATTAAAAAATGCCTGGTTATGCCCATGCATGATCTATAAAATGTTTCTAGAGGTTTTCCTTATAGAAAACTGTTTTATGTAGTGATTTGGAAAACACAAAATGACACAGGTAAAAAACTAATTTCTACACATGTTGCACTAAATCGTATTTCTGACTAATGTTATAGCCATTTTCATGGTGTAATGATAGCCTTTAATATGCAGTTCATTCTGCAGTAGAGACTTGGTTTAAGAGTGCAGACTGTAACATATGATTTCATCCCGCACAAATGTCTACAAATAATGTCATTTATCCATTACTGATTGGTTGTATATGACGCTCCTAAAGAAGAAGACGGATTTGAAATGGATGGAGAAATAACCATGTTATAACTAGTTCGCTGCACTGCCTTAAATGGGAATAGCTTAGCAACAGACTGTGTTTTCTGTGCGTTTCTGATTAATACCAGATTGTGCTGCTTTGGCCCTTGTCCAATTCCCATTCAGGGATTACTTATTCTTGCCATGTTGAGCAGACATTAGAGTACGGTATGACCTGTTACTTTATTTTAGACACGTCTCCTCGTTTTTACGGAGACCAAATCCCTCTTGACTTTATGCCAGTTACAAATGCATGCCAGAATGTTTAAGCGAGACCTGGAACATTTACAGAGAAAAGAGCTTTGCTTAGATATAATTTCATCCTGTGGTTAAACTTAAGACTAAATACTATTAACAAATTGCCCAGGTTAATTTAAATCAAAATCTCCCTTTCAAGTTACAACCATTGTTCGTTCATACATCATTGTTACCATTGTTCTTTCAACTACACACACACACACACACACACACACACACAGACACACACAAAGCTGGCTTTATCTGTAATCTACCTTTGATACTCTAGAACAGGGTAAAATGAGGACTTTTTGGATTTTTCTTTTAAGGTTGTTTTCACACTTGCATTATTTTACAGAGTTCAGAATTCAGTACGACTCACAAAGTGTGAAAGCTGTTTTTGAGCCCAGGAGAACCAATCCCTGGTTCTCTTGATAACCGTGGTCTGAATCAGGCTATATGCTCTCTGCACTGCATTCCGAGTAATGTTATCAGTTCAACTTGGTATGGTATGGCTTTATTGACATATAAAAACAGACTGTCTTTGGCCTGGAGTGCTGCAATTAACTCACCTTTGTGGTGTGAGTGCTTGCACTGAGAACATCATGAAAAATGTTGCATGCAAGTCTCATTCATTCATGCAATTATCCAGTCAGCCAATCAAGAGGTGACAGGGTGATGCGTACCATCATGTAGATACAGGTCAATAGAGTGGCCTGGAGGTTGGTGCCAGACGGTTGGTTTGAGTATTTCAGAAACTACAGATATCCTGGGATTTTCACACATGACAGTCTCTAGGGCTTACACGGAATGGTGAAGAAAAAAAACAACATAAAACAACCTGTGAGTATTGGTGATGAATAGAGAGGTCATAGGAGAATGGCTAAACTGAGCAGCAAACTCTATAGCATTAAATCAACTCAAAGAGAGCTCATTTCAACACTATGGCGGTGTTTATTTTGTACCAATCTTTGCAGGGTTCATTTTCTAAAGTGTTAATAGTACAACTCAGTTGCAGTGTTGAAATAACTCTATGCATAGTTGCAAATTCTGCTTAACTCTCTTATGCATTGATTCCTTTGGTGTAAAAGCATATTTTACAGTGTTTTGGTTAATAGAAAATCAACTGGTTCAAACTGACAGAAAGGCTACAGTTACTCGGAAAAGAATCTTAGATTGCATAATACGCACAACAAAATGCTAGCAGAAGACTGCAGCAGGTCCCAGGTGAAGACTGGAAAAGATTGGTATTATCATTAGTGTTGCAACAGTACATTGTGATGCAGAAATGGGACAATGTGCATTATGAACAATTTGCGATTTATGTTGTGTTTATGAGCATCAATTCAGTCATTTTCTCTGAGTCAGACACATTGTTAAATATGGTGAACCAGTAGCATATTTTGCTTACAATTGTAAACCTCCTAGCAATATTTTTTACAATTAGTTTTATATTTAATTATAACTAATTATAACATACTTTAATTGTAACAGACTTTTATATCTTTGTTAAAATATTCACAATTTTAATCAAATCTTGAAGCCAGAACAATGATTCAAATCAAAGTCTGTCATTACCCTCTTACTTTTTTGTGTTCCTAATAAAGTTGGCAGTGAGTGGATGTGTCTTTTAATTATTTTTCCTTTTCAAAGTATGAAAGCATGAATATGTTGATACAGAGATTTATTTATCAGTTCATATATCAAACTGTACCAATAAATAAAAACTGGTTAAAGTAAACTATTAGTGCCAAAATTGCCTACATTAAAACAATCAACTGTGCAATATCTGAACTTAGTATTTTTACTTTTAAAAAAAAGCTATAATTAAAAATGTACAAGTTTAACAATCATCAGATATCAGAAACGTAATCTGTGAGCTCGTCTATGTACTTCTAAGTTCTTTTGCGTACATTACCTAGTTGTTCTATGTACATTTTTTGTTTGTTTGGTGACTGTGGCAGTTCCATAAGGCATATGATCTCAAATGATTGTTAACGTAAAGGACCATATGTATCACTATCACATGTAGTGCATGCATTTATGCAGTATGTAATGAATATGTACAAATATCAATAATTAGTAATAAACATAATGGAATGAGCAAAGTACTAGAGTTCTCACATTGATTACGTAGATGTCCACCCTGTTCGAGCCTCTGAGCTATCAGGGTGGAGGACCAGTGGGCCCCTATTTGAAAACCATGCGATGTGGCCATTTCAGGCATGAAGCCAGGACAAATTTGTCAGGGGCTTTTATAAGGCAGGGAGGGGGGCTTATTTTTTAACAAATCTCATGTCACATGACTGAAATATAAATAATGTAGCCTAAGACTAAATCAGATTATCAGACTAGTGGTACTGTACATGCAATCACATTAATTTAACTCAAGCTACAGTTCAATTCACTTCGATTCAGTTGTATTTATATAGCACTTTTAACAATAGACATTGTCACAAAGCAGCTTTACAGAAAATTAGATGTAGATTTAGATCTTTAATGAGCAAGCCGGAGGTGTCAAGGAAAAGCTCCCCGAGTCGACATGAGGAGGGGAACCCATATCCTTCTGCGTGACACCGAATAGTGGGATTATAAATCTTTATTCTTCCAATTGTATACTCAATCAGTCACTGCTGAAAGGATGTTCAGTGTGAGCTTTATAGTCTTTAGACTTACAGTAGCCATTCATAGGTATGAATCTACAGAATCCATGTGAAATCATCTACATTTGGTTATGGGAGACATCCAGGAGATGATCCAGGAACAGAGAAGTGAAGCATCAGTGGGGGCTGATTATGATTATGGCTATTGTTAATAAATGTTGTTGTAAATTTAAGTGTGTCAATAGTAGTAAAACATTGGCCTGAACTGGCAGATATCTTTGGGGAAAAAATGGAGCACATATAATTTAGAAAAGCATATTACATTGTCAGGACTATCTTGTTGGTCCTGACAAGGCAGGTTCCACCGTATTTATGGTTTTCCTACAAAGTCAGTACATTTTGGTCTAGACAATTCACAAAAACAAATGCACACACACACACACATACACACATACACACACACACACAGAAATTCTGACCAATAAAAAAATTTCAGTAGTTTAGTAGTAACAATTAATGAGACCCTTGACATAATCACAGTCATTTTCACATTCAAATATAATAAATTTTTGGTATTGAAAATTTTATACAAAATACATCAAAAGACAGCAGTGATGTAAATAGCATGGTAGACATGAGAAACACTTTTGCCATTATTGTTAAAATAAATGTATTTATGAATGCTGTGAATCATCCATAAGACAAGTTAAGTCCTGTTACCACATTAGTGATATAAGCAGTGTCCTCACCAGCCATTTTTTATTGCCTTGAAGTTAATACAAGACAAAAATGTAGCTTGTCATGTTAGAGAAACCAGAAAGTGCAAACTCTTAAAATAAATACCTCCACACAGAAAACTTCACCATATTAATGAACATAAGTTTTTCTTTAACACATTTTCAAATCCCTTTGTTATTAGATCACATGGAGCATCCATCATATCTGAGCAGTTAACTCAGTGGGACGACACTATCCAGTGGAATACCGATGCTCTCCAGTTCAAATCCTGGCTCAGTCAAGTAGATTGTTGAGGCCTCTGAATAAGCCCTCCCATACATGCACCTGTGAATGAGCTGTTACTATAGAAACCAATTGAATTATGGTCTGAACAATTGTCAGAGTTGCAGTTTAGAAAATTAATCAACACTCTCTGACCACTCAAATTTGGGAATTCAACAATGCTATGGTATAATAGCTTAAAATATACTTGTCTAAGAAATAGAGTTAACATCTGAAGGAGCATGGGGACATTTCTGATGCATATTGGATTCTCAATTGTTTTTTGCCAATAATTTTGCAATTAACATCGTCCAACATTTTACTGGGGACGTGATGTGGCCGTATTAAGGAATGATTTATGTTTTTCCTTTTAAATGTATTAATTTGGCAGGTTTTAGGTATAAAAGACTATCCATTTCATGTTGTTGAGGATTAGCTCCTCCTCTAAATGGTCGCCTGTAACACACGTCATTAGAGTGCGCCGCTTACCTTGACTTTCATGGTGTAGTATTCATGCGGAATGTTTTGAGGTTTACTCTGATTATTTACAGCACTGTGGTAAGCTTTCACGGTTTTCGATAATTATTGAAGTATTAATATAATGGGGTTTTGTTTTAAATGCAAGGTTTTTCTAATTGTCAAATGTTTTAAAGAATGATATAACCACGTAGTATTGCATTAACTCCGTGGCTTCTAAGGTTATTTCTTTACATTGCATTTCACACTGCTTGCTTTTTAATACTAATTTGAGCTGATTAACACAAATCCGTGAATTTCAGGGTAAAGGAAGTAAAGATGTCCGTGAAACAAGCCTCGATACATGCTAAATGGGTTATCGGGCGAGTCATTGGGACCAAGATGAGGAAGACGGCAAAAGTCCGTGTTACTCGACTGGTCCTGGACCCATATTTACTCAAGGTACCAAACATCAGTATTCATTAAGAACGTGGTGTGAAATACTGTTGAGCCTTTGGAGATTATATAAATAACCTGAAATGTTTATTATTATTATTATTAATAATAATAATAAATGGGTGAAACTCGCTATACAAGCGCACAGTCAGCTCCAGAATTATTGGCACCCTTTGTAAATTTTATTATGGTAAATGTCCTGGGTTAGTTTAATCTCACTGAAATCTAAGAGAAATTCAACCTTTAATTCAAGTAAATAAGTTTCTTTTTAAAAATAATTGTCTTCTCAAAACCTCATCAACATTATTGCCACCTGTAGAAATGTGAAATCTGAAGCATGTTCTTATTTTTAAATTCATCTGGGTGTTTAGGAAGTCTTAAGTGGTTATCCATCCCTCCATGACTGTCTGTTTCACTGGGATGTAAAATATGAGGCGAGGTACATGCCAAGTTCACCTAATATGGAGAACACATCTTCACACCTGAACGCAAACTCCAAATCTACAGTTAGATGCCAACTTCATGCAAACTGTTTGGAATGTGTGCCAAAAGAAAGGCTTTTCTTTGATCTAACCACAAATATCCACAACTGGAGTTTGCTAGATGCTACTGGAAGAGGATTCTGTAGTCAGATGAGATGAAAATAGAGCCTTTTTGCAACAAACACTCAAGGTGGGTTTGTGTGTAAAAAGAAGGAAGGTTATACAGGAAAGAACCTAATCCCATTCCCTACTGTTAAGTCTAGTGGAGGATCTGTGATGATGTAGATGTATTTTTCCTCCAAAGGTGTTGGGAACCTTGTAAGTCTACACATCATCAAGGACTCCATGAAGTACCATGACTGCCTTTGCCTCAGCTATAATTGGGTCATGTTGGATATTCAAGCAGGACAATTATGCACACCATGCATTTAAATTCACACAAAAATGGTTCGGTGTCCACAGAATCAAGGTTTTGGAATGGCCATCTGTTGAAAACCTGTGGTGTCAGCTGAAGAGGAGTGCCCACAAGAGAGAACCAAGGATCTGGAGTTTTTTGTTTTGAAGACTGATTTCAGATTCCTCATACAGCATTATAGAAACCATTTACCAAGGGTGCCAATAATTCTGGAGCTGGCAAATTAGATGCATCACAAATCCCAACCAGTTTCTTGATTACTCTCAACACCAACTGTAACATTTATTTCAGTGTCTTTGATAAAATATTAATATTCATAAGATCTTCATGACTTTTCTCCTTCTTCACTGACAGTTTTATAACAAAAGGAAGACATACTTCGCCCATGACGCCTTGCAGCAGTGCACTGTTGGGGACATTGTTTTGTTGAAGGCTTTACCAGAGAGGCGAACCAAACATGTCAGGCACGAACTGGCAGAGGTGGTGTTTAAAGTCGGGGCAGTGGTCGATCCCCTGACAGGCAAGAAGGTTGCGGGGCCGCAGTATCTGGAGCCCCTCACTGTGTCCACAGAAACCCAAGAGGTGTCTCTAACAGAAAAATTACAACAGCTGAACATTTCTGCAGCTCCTTCACCCCCCAGTTCTGCCTCTTAATGCTGTTTTTTTGTATTATTGTATGAATATTAATATGTTGATTTGTCATGTACATTAAAAAAATGAGATTCCACTCATCAGATAACAATGGGAAACTTCCAAATTAACAATTTCATCTTTTTTTGGGTATAACTAAATAACAAAGCATTGGATTGACATAAAAATATTGCACCCAGATAATCATGAAAATCATATTTTTAAAAAAGAAAAACTGTTGTATTCTATAGGCCTGTGTGACATATTTACATAAATGCATTTGTGCATTTTGCACAGGAGTTCTGCAGTTTAACATCAGAGTACACTAGTATGTTATTGCTCAGAAAGAAGTCATTTAAAAAAAAGTTCTCCACAATTAAACAGCAGATGAGCCAATTGACATCTGAAATAACTTGTGTAGGTGTTTTATACATTAATTGACACCACCCGAAAGCCCTCCCACTTCATCTCACATAATCTCGACTGGACTCGGGGCTTCCTTGTTTTCGGTCACGATAAATGGAAATTTTTAATATCAAATAAAATCAATCAATGTATGTTTGACTTAACTAATATTAGCTATCTAACAGTAATATTGGATACTGTCAGAAAAAGTGGTCCAAAATGGCACTTTTCTTTTTAGGTCTAAAAGAAATACAGGAAAAAAAACATTGCTCTAGAAAGAGAACACTTGGTGGTGATGATTAGAAAGTGATTAAATCTGCATTTTGTTTATGCATTTAAACATCCTAAGCAGCATATCAACAGTAATAATGTCAGCCAGATTTACAGTAGACAACTAATTTGTAGTTTTGAAAATGTTTTTTTTCACACATTGCTGCAAAATTGCCTAAAAATCCACCTTACAGCGGAGTCCTCATGATTGCCACTGCCAGCAAGCAGTTCCCGACTCCACAGTAATATTATTACACCCTTACTCTCCTTAAACCTGAAATGGTAGAAACTCCTATTTGCCTGTCTTTTATATAGGCTACTGGTTCAAGATCAAATTGTTTAAATACAATAAAAAAAAATAGTAAATCAGGAGCAGAGAAAATCTATAGGTCTTTAATCCCTGCTAAAAGAATGAAAAATGACCTTGAAATGAAAAAAATCCCTGGCTAAAAAATGAGCCCGTTCTAACTTTTTTCTACAGGTGTTGTATTTAAAATCCTTTTTTTTTTTTTTTAAATGAGACTGATGTTGTAGAGCTTTACATAGAACCTTTATGAGTTCCTCCAGACGAATAAATAAACAAATATGCTGTAGGTGCTACACAGAACCACTTGTTCCCTTAAAACTCAGTTGGTATGAAATCAGATAAAAAGCACAGAAGCTTCATTTTTTTTCAGAGAATGAGCTCACACTACATGGTACCACATGCAGAACCTACTTTTATTCTTTGTGCATAGAATCCAAATACTACTATACCCGAGATAGCGTCTTTGAACCAACACCATAGCAGTACAGAGCCTCAACATGAGGAATGTTCTACATCTTATCCTTTAGATCACAACATGTCAATTACTTGTGCTTAAGTAAGAGGTTACATGACATATTTCTTTAAAATCTACAATTCTTGTATTTATTATAACTCTAAATACAGAAAGGTTAAAACAATACTGATACATTTCCTTTTCATCAATGTGAATATAACTGTTCATAAAATTGTTTTTAGGGTTAACAGGTGATGCTGCACAAAGCCTCTAAACGCTCGGATTTATGAATAAGACAAAAATATATCCTGTTAAGAATAATCACAAGGAACAGCATTAACATTTTTTTAATTTAGAAAAGACCCAATAATATTTTATTGGTACAATTAACAATAAAAAGCCGTTTTGTGTTACGCCGTACGGTACATACATGACAAGTATGTACCAAATTTGCACCCTGTCCTCCGTGGTATTGTTCGTTATTACTGTCTAATTTCCTACATGGCACAGGAAAGTGTTGAGTGGTTATCGGTGACTCGAGTCTGTCGTCCTTTGAATGTGAGACACCTCGAGTACTGGCATTAACAGCTGGAACGCGTCCTGGATATATGAAGCACTGTTGGAGGCCTAGGAATAAATTTTGAAAAAAAAGTGGAAGAAATTTGTAACAGTTTAAATATAGAATGCATAAACAATAAAAATAAATACTTTCATAAAATGTTTATAGGAAGATGACTGAGCTGTGTATCTTGGTTTAGGTTTTGTTAACTCATGGTGGTTTATACTGCTTTTCCACATTAATATAATGGACTATATATTGTAGCTTATCTGTTTTTTGATTTGTTATTGGTCTACTAAAGCGACCCCGCTATGTGTATATAAAAAAAAAAAGTTCAAACGATAACATGATGTTTAGATAGCTACGTACATCCTTGCACATATGTAGCCTTTATTTGCAACAATAAAAAAAAGTTACCACGTTTAGGAGCCCATAAGCAGAACCAAAATTTTTTTTAAAAATTGTATAATGAACAACCCGGTACTTGGCACTTGGATTCGGTTCCCAACCCGACCCGTTATCTAAAATGAGTTTAATTCCCATTCATGAAATAAAATTTGATGAAACAAACCTCCAGAAAAACGCCAGTGATTAATGGATTCAGTACCTCTCCTTTTTCATTTGACTGTGAAGGAGAGAACAAGGACTGCCATTACAATTTGTCATGAGTCACAAAGAATATTTCTAAAAACATAAGTGCACTGTTAACTTTGGAGTACCAATGAATTTTTGAACATAAATACATAGACTAGAGGAAGGGGCTGTGCTCTCTCTTACCCCAATTGTCGCTAAACAAGCTGTGAATTTTTTCGACAGCACTGATATCTCCTTGCAGAGAACAATTGTGATTCTGAAAGCGAAATAAAAGTGTCATATTGTAACTTCAATGACATTTTTATAAAACCCCTCTCACCATCCTACGTGTTAGGAGACAAAGGGCTTACTGTGCCAGGACTTTGGCTTGCTCCAGAGCAGTGACCTCCTCAGTGCTGGAGTGAAGAAGCATTTCTGCCCCCTTGTGGAACTGCTCAATGGATCTGGCTGTGAGCTCTGCCAAGCTTGTGATAGCAGAGACGTGGACATCCTACAGGCAGGAGAGACGAACAAAAGAAAGAAAGAAAAAAGGTGGAATCACACAACAGGAAAAAATAAACAGCTCACGCTGGGAAGAAATTAAAATAACAGAGTCACACCTCAACAGTGCACTTGGTCAGCGTGGCCTCCTGCTCTCTGCCCTCTTCCTGCTGCTGATTCGCTTCACTTGGAATCTTCATATCTGTAATACGGTCAAATGCATTCTTCCTAGCCTGGAAAATTAAAATAAATCATTTTATTTTATATTCAAGCTAATAATAATCTTGATCATTCATACCTTAAGTCTTACCTTGCCAAGCCTCTCTGCTGTTGTGGATATGTGAAGCTTTTTAAGAGCATCTGTCAGTTCCTTAACAAAATTTTCACCATCGTCGACTAAGACAGAAAAATATCTTCATTGTAACTTTGTTTAAAAAAAAATTCAATAAAACAAAAATACAGGGCTGACTGAACAGTTTGTATAGATTACATCTGTATCTGTATCTGCACCTGAATCTATTTAGTGCTACAAATATTTGTATCTGGATCCGAGTACGGATTTAAACCCAAAGTAGGTGTGGACTAAACTGGAATTAAGGGCCTGTGTTCACCAAATACATTTTTCCGCCCTGGCAGTGTCTATTTTCTATACAAATCGTTTGAAGTTCAGCGTTGATGGCGTTCAACGTCCTCGGTGCAAAAACACTCTCAGCATACAGGATTTTTACGACACTTTCAGTTGAAAATAGGTCAACATTTGAATCAATGCCGAGCTCATGGATGTCACTTCTCTCTCACCGACCAATCAAAATGAAGCGGGAGGCGGAACTTATGATATCAACACTGCTGGGATCAACACAAGCCTGTTTTCTTGCACTGTGTATCTCCTGCACCCAGACTCTTCTTTTCAAAGGTACATCAATTCCCATGAGGAGCGCTGCTGCCAATGACAGGACATGATTCATTTCTATCGTTTTAGCTAACCTTTCTACAGTAAATAGTGACTTGACGCTCACAATGAAGGAATGCGGAAGTGCTAGATGACGTGATTTGTGACCTAGCAACGATATGCACTTGAAACCATAGTCAAACCAAACTTTTCTAATGAATTTAGTTGCTCAAATTTCCCAAAATACGAATGAATCAATGAATAAATGAGCTAGAAGCCTAAACCACCACTGAAAATGAATAACGGCTATAAATATATCACACACTGAGTAAGATTCACATTAATGGATCTCTTTTTCTTCGTCCTGTGAGTTTCCTGTTTCAGCATGCGCTCACATGGAAGTAAAAACCTCTCACTCACAAGACTTTTTTGTTTGTTGTACGAGATCCCAGTCCTAACGCATACGTCTTGTCCCAACCACATTTCTTGCAAGCTTTAAAAAATAAAAGCATCTCCTATTCCTATCTTTAACTGTATAGGTTTAGAACACATTCTGGTTACATCCCTAGTACAAAACCAATTAACAGTAGTTTATTTGGTGAATCTATTTGTTTACCTTTTGGATCGTCTACCTCCTCATCTTCAAACTCCATCAGGGAGAAGGACTCCTTGATCTGCTCCAGATCATCTCTCAGGGCGGTCAGCTCCTCGCCCGATAACGTGGTCAGCACCGATTTCACCTACACACAATAATACACTCATTCAGAATACAAAGACTGATAAAAGGTACAGACTGACAGCGTGGAGCGTGTACAGCATTTTCAACCAAAAGACGTGATCTCAAAACTGACGAGAAGTACAAAGGCTTGAGATGGAACATTGGTTGGTGTTGGATAGGATTTTCATATTGTGCTCTTAATAAGCTATAATGTCATCTTATTATTAAACTATGCCCTATTGCTTGGCTAGCTACTTAAACAGTGGGCAATATATTATTTTTATAACTGGTACAAGCAAGATGTTTTGAGGTTCATTCACTTAGTCGTGGTCATGGTCACAGTGGATCCGGCGTCTATCCCAGGAAAACTGGCTGTGAGACGGGAATACACCCTCGGAGGGATTCTAATCCATGGCAGGGCATCATGCACTCACACACTCACGTATTCACACCTAGTGGAGCCAATCCACTACTGTCTACGGTAATGTTTTCAGTGGGAGGAAACCGGAAAACCCAGAGAAAACCCATGAGAAGGGGAAAACAGGGACACGACCATATGTAGGTGTTAAATACTATATTTTTGTTGTTCCAGGAATAATTATGTGAGCTCTCTGGTTTATGTATTACAAACACTACACATACAGATACATGCATTTAATAAAATGTGAATATTTGGGCTGAAATTTAATCAGTTTCATTCATGATTTGTTGGTTGAACTGATTTTAATGCATTAAAAAGATTTGAATCAATTCCATACACCACAGTGACTCAATTCTACCTTCTTTAAGAAATTTTAAAATGCATGACAAGTGTTTTAAACGACATTCTCTAATATGTCTCAGGCATACTGCCTCTGCATCAAGGTTTAGAAGTTAGATATATTTTGTTCAACGTGATACGATTCATTCATTTTTGTCAAACGCAATCAATTTTATTGACCATTTCATTTCTTTTCAGCTCGATGCATCAAGAAAGCAAACTGTAACACCTTTAAAGAAAACGCATGAAGCTGCTTATAAAGAGCAGATGATATTTTCCCACGACATACAGGTTCCATTTTATTGCAAAACTTTTGTATTGAATTATCATTACCTTCGCTTCGCTCTCTCTGGACAGAATCTCCAAAGCTTCTAGATGTGACAGGCCCTGAAACTCATCAAACAACATCCCATAATGAGCCTTCTTCTCCGTTTCCGAGGTGACGTTCTCAGCGGTCTGCTGTTCTTCTCGTTCCTTTGCCTCCCGTAAAACCTTGACAGAGGAGCAGGAATCATAATTACGTCATCTTTACATGATATCAAGGAGTTAAGATTATGAAACATTCATGAACAGAGTCTCAACAGTGCCGGTGTACAGGATTAATTCTGCCCACTGTTTAATGATGTCCATTTGTCTGGATAACACACCTGGGACAAGGTGGACGTTCTGGTCATCAGGCCTTTGGTTTTTTTGAAGCCGGGATCTCCTTCTGCTATCACATCCATTGTCTTCTTACCAATAAACTCCAAAGCATCCAGTCCACCACTTATTACTGTTTTACTCTGGCCGACAAAAAGACCAAAACGTATTTTACTAAATATGGAAATGATAGGGAAAATAAATCAGTACCATAATATCATAGTCAGCAAAGACGTGAAATATTTTTAGGAAGACATATGAATACTCTTACTGTACTCTGCACCACACTGGACAGAGAGTTCAGCATTCCCATACTGCTGGAGGACAGCATTCCCATAGCACTTCCCAACACGTTCCCATCTCCTTCTGCCGGGTTTCCTTCACTGGAGCTGGAAGGAGCTGAGGTGAGACAAGATTCCCAAACAGGTTCAACAAAATATCTTAAAAGAATAGTTTTGCATAATATAGAAGGCTGGGAAGTATGATAATATAATACTGAAATCTTAAGGGATATCATGAAATATCAGACATCAGCCAATATAAAAACAACTGCATTTCTGTGGACATTATATAAATCAATTATATAAAAGTCCACTATGTAGGAGTCAGCCCCCTGAATGCCTCTCTCTTACCCATCCCTTTCCAAGAGTGTATCAGAGCGTACGGTGGCTGTCACGTGCCCGTAGAGTACTTGCAAGTACTTACATTCACACTCCCTTGCTTTTTGCGTGCTAAATAATAAATATGATCCTCCATTTTTCAAAATTTGGGTTCTCAATCTTGTTCTCCAGCTCCAGCAAACACTGATTCGTCTTCTTTCTTTCTTTCCTCATCTTCCTTCCTTCTTCTTCGTCGTCCTTCCGGTGCTTCCTTCCGGCTTCACGCTGCCGCTTGTAAAAATGTGAAACTTGGAAGACGCTCTCTAGAGGTTTGTCCGTTCTGGGCTACTGTAGCGGCGCAACATGGCGGCTCCGTAGAGGTGGACCCGCTCCC
>JAQMYM010000011.1:2039719-2052881 GCA_030014255.1 Parauchenoglanis ngamensis | reverse complement strand
AGAAATTAAATAATATACTTACAATTAAGTACCACTAGACAGCAATCAAAATTAGTGAGCAATGTCCAAAACATTTGCCTGTTTTTGGACATTGCTCACTAAATAAATTAAATACAAGTTTTAACAGGCAACTGAAGAAACAGAGGTGTATATATGCTGAACAAACTAAATGAGCAACAGGTATGATTGCCAGCAAGCTACAGTGATTGTAGATTGTAGAAACTGCAAATGGACGAGCGGTTTTTAACAGGGATTTCTGGGAGTTGGAGTTCTGTTGGGTGGGATGATTGTGACAGTAACAGCTCCTCACCCTGAATAGTCCCTGACTTGGTGCATTATGACAGTGATAGTAGGAGAGTGGTCTCGGGTGAATCCATGGTTGAGGATGTTATTAGCACCTTTCCAGATTTTTTCTTGGCCATATACCTCCCAATCTGCACTGTTTTGTAGCAGTCCTCTCCATCTCTGAATCCAAAAGTTAGAATACTACTCCACCCTGCTAGCTTCTGCCATTGCACCACTGGTTCATTCCCTGATTTTCTAGAACCACTCAGTTTAGTAAAGAGAATTGTCAGTCCATTATTACTTAAGGACATTAAGTGCTTTTAAGTAATAAAAATAAAGGAAAACCATTGAATTACAAGGTGTCTCCAAACTTTTGACTGGTATTGTATTTCCGTAAAACTGATTTGTGACTATATCAATTGTTATAAGTGCAAATGAAATTTAATTGAATTGGTGGTTCCTTTAAAATACCTGGATTAACCCAGTGTCTTATCTTTATCTCTAAACCGAATTGCAACTTCTGTACATTTCATGTATCACTACTTAAATCTGTCTTCCACTTCTCAGATGCAAATGACCAGAGCTGGACCAGCTCCACTGCTGGAAATCAAGGGTGGTCCTGCATGTTATTCGACTGCAGGAGACAAAACTTTTGTAGTCTATACTTTGTAGACTGTGAGCAGTGTGGCCTTGAGAACCTCTGCCATTATGCTAGATAATTTTTCCGACTTTCTAGTATATAAACATGCTATGAATATTTATTAATTGCAAAGTCTTGCCAAACATTACAGCTGTATAAGTTTGTTCTATGGATTATCCTTTGGCCTGTTTGCATTGTGATTTCCCATGTTTTGCCAACTGCAATGCTACTGCCTTTGATATAGATAGGTTTTTATGTTGTATTTTTGGATTTTTATTAAGGTGCTTCTGCACATGGATCATAACTCTTTCTCTGATTCTGATATGTTACACCTGTCAATGTCCAATAGGAAAGGGCGTCTCCCATTAATTCCTTTTTTGATAGAAAATATTTAGCAGATGCTGATGGGCATTTTTCCAGATCTGTTTGTGCCTCCTTAATCACTTATCCATGGCAGGGGGGTTGGGCAATCAATAACAGGGGACAGTGTTGGGTTGAGCTTCCCTAACACATTAAAACGATTTTAAACCTGTGGAGGAATCTATTATGCAGTTTTGTGTTTTCTTAGCCAATGGAAAGTATGGTAATCATACCTCCTGTTGATTGTGATAGTAGAGTCTCAGAATTTGCTTTTTCATTATTTTTGATTTTTCATCATCCCTCTCATAAGTTCTCCATAGAAATCTTCCAGACCTGGGACCCCTATAAGAAATTATGTCTTCTGGAATACCAAAGCAGCAAAATGTATTGTAGCAGGTGTTCAGCTGTCACAAAAGTAAAATTTATACAGGAAGGGGGTATGAACCTGATAGCCTTGGTATATCTGTCCCCAACCATGAGTATGGTAGTGTGTCCATAATAGAGGGACACCATAATGTGGGACCAAGGGTTTTCAGGTACAGAGAGAGGGGAGTTTCCCCTGCATGGGCATTTTAGGGGTTTAAGCTTTAAGTTTGTCCCTTTGATGTGATGGTACCTACTCTCCTGGGCAAAAAAAAATGAGGCAAAGCCTATATTGCAAAACATTAAGCTTTTAAGGGTCTCAACAAAAATCACTGGGGAGAAAATTAACAAGAACTATAAAAAGCACTCCTGAGACCTCTGCCTTTTCTTTCCTTATCAATGCTTGTTGCTGAAACTGTTGGGGGAAAAGCTGGAAACAGGAAGTTCACTTTAATTGTCTTCTGGTACGCAAAAAGAAAATCATGAAAAGATTTAAATGTTTCAATGATATAAAATTGAAACTAACTTGTCTGGGTGTTCAAAATTGTCCAAAATATCTTCAGTTTGAAGACTTTAACATTAAGTGAAACAACATGAACTCTTCTTTCTGTAAAAAGCCATCTGCAAGTTTACCCACAAGACTTCAACACAAATTTACTTTATCTATTTGTTTAATTCTTGCTCATTTTCCTGAATAATGACTTGATGTTGAGACCATTAAAAGCTTAATGTTTGCAAAATTGGATTTGCTTCATTTTTTTTAGCCAACAGTGCTCAGGCACAGAGCAGAGTTGAAAGTTTAAGATCTGTCAGGTTAAGACTTAATTACTTTGTGGAGCATAAGTTGTAAAGGGTGACTGCATTAGATTATCAATTCCAGATCCTAATAAATGAGTAGGTCAAAATTTTACTTATATATATATTTGTTAGTATTTGTTGGCATTGCCTTTAAGTAGCTTAAACTTTAATCAAATTACCAGGGTAGCTTTCAATAAAGATCTCACAATAATTTGCAGGAATTTTTGCATATTGCTCCTGACAGAGCTGGAGTAACTCAATGCTGGTGAAAACTCTATTGCATCTATAGGAATTTGCAGTCCTCAAGAAACACTCCTTGGGAGTAGACCAGTTCTGAACAGTTTTTTACATTACTGCCATACATAGTGACTTCCTCCAGACTGATAAAGTAGCCCAGAAATGAAACTCCTATTTCCAAGCCTCAATAAAGAGTACATTCTCTAAATGCATTTCAGACATTCATATGCTTAGTGACCAGCTGGGAGTAAAATTAATTATCATATATATGGTGATTGAGGTGGCAGGGGCATGGTTGAGTGTCAGTGGAGGGCAGAGTCATGAGGATGAAGGTGATTTACTAACAAGTACTCTGTGTTTTAGTGATCAGCAAGAGGGAGATAAATTGAGAGACCAGTGAACGTGTGTACGTAAGCTTTGTGTGTGTGTGTGTGTGTGTGTGTGTGTGTGTGTGTGTGTGTGTGTTTATGTTTGTGATTGTACTTGTCTCTGTGTAAGGTCAGGAGTCGGGAGGAACTGAAAAGTGCTCAAATAAGAAAGAAAGGAAGAATAAAGTGCTATTTGAGTTGTCCCAAAACTGCTTCCTGATTTCTCATTTTCCTTGTAACCAGTGTGAACACTCGTGCTGATACATCCACCAGACTCACATGAGGCCCACCTTGAGCTAAAGGCAGAACTAGCGCACCAATTCAAGGCTCTCCTCCTCCAGGCTTTGACTTGAGAATCAACAGGTGCTTTAGAGCTTGGTCCAGCGGCCAGGTGCTCCAGCAGCAGCCAAAGTGGCTGCAGAGGCCCTGCCCCACCTCACCTTATTGAAGATGGGACTGCAAGATGATGGGGAAGCCTGTGTCAAGGTCTTTGAGCATGCTGCAGCCTGGGGCTGGTTAAAGTCCCAGTGGGTGGTCTGTCTGCCACTCCTACTGTTGAGGGAAGCCCAGTTCGTGGCTCAACATTTGCAGAAATGAACCAGCTGGATTACCCAGACTTGAAGACAGTAATCTTATAATGGGTCAGCCGTACACACAAACAACTCCATCAGTGCTTCCACTTACTGACATTAAGTGAGCTTGCCTGTTTTCCTTCACTGAGAAGCTCCAGGACACCTGTCAAAGGTGGTGGCAGGGCATGGCAAGAGGTGGTGGACTTCATGAAAATAGAGCAGTTCATTTCCAGGCTGCTGGAGGGATGGCAGCACTACTGGCTGAAAACAATTTAGCGGTGCATCCAGTTCCAGTAGGCAGGCAGTTCCTCTTTATCTCTCCCTCTTTTATTCTCCCTCTTTGTCTATCCCTGACAGCCCCCAACCCCCACATTCCCCAATCATGGTTTTCTCCTTAGACTAAGACTATTTTACACCTCCCCCTGCTTCTTTTTTGTCCCCTTTTCCCCTGAGGGCAGTGGTCCTAGGAATATAAGTGTGGGAGCAAGGCCTGGGCATGTGTGCTGGTGTTGGTGGGAGCCTGGGCATTTCCAGAACCAATGCCTGGTGATGGACAAGGAGCATTGGTCTGGGTTGCTGATGTGCCACAGGCTTTCCCGTGGTCAAGCTGCAATGCCTGTGAGTATTCAAGGGGTATATACAATGCATTGGTAGATTCAGGCTTTAATCAAACACCAGTCCACCAGCACCTGGTTCAAGCTGTGGTATTGAAGCACACAGACTGAGGGTGTGGTGAGTGCATTGGCACTGGTTCCTATCACTATTCAATTCCAGAGACATATTTTGGGGACAGATTAGCCAGTATTTAAAATGTTGTTAAGAAGAACATGTGTGAATTGGTCCTGTAACATCATAGCATGATGTAGTATGTGTGCAGCATATTCTGGGGAGATGTTATCTTGGCCATTAATGTCAGCTAATCATCAGGAAAACCTGGAGGGAGGGGAAGGCCACTTCACCCACTCATGCTTCAAAGGTATTCTCTTTGAGGAATAAAGCACCACAATCTCTTCAAACTATAGAAAGAGGCAGTCCAGGAGGCTTTGGTGATGGTGGGTTGAAAAGAGAGGAGCTGGGACTGGAGATGAATCTAAAATGTGCGACTCAATCCACCCCAGTTCACCGTGGAGACCACTTCTCTCCATCCCAAATCACAGAGGTTGAAAGTTAAGTTTTCTGACTTGTTTTTGCTTCTGCCCAGTCATACTTATGTCATAGAACACCACACTGAGATGACCCTGGGGTGGTTGTATGCAGCCAACCCTACAGTTTGCCCAATCACAAAAAAAGTGGTTCAGGATTAGCTCATGGCTATGATCGAGATGGATGTAATCAACAAGTGACTGGTCCAGTCCTGTAGACCACTGGGTGATGATGGAGATGGAGATGACTGGTCCACCCTTACATTCTCCTGACTTCTCTCTCTCCTTTGTTTTACAGACAGACAGATCAGAGAGGGGGCTGGAGGCCTTGTTGTCCCAGGTGGTGGAGGGGGAGGAGCACCTAGTGCTGTACATCGGCTTCAAGCTCTCAATATGGGAGGGCAAGTACAGCATAAATGGGAAACACTGCCTGGCAAAGTGAGCAGTCCTCACTCTCTGATACCTGGCATAGGATTTCATTCTCTTTTTGGATCATGCATGGCAATGTGCAGCTCACTCCTTAGTAGGAAGTGGTGATAAACCCTAAGAAAAGACAGAAAAGGAGAAAGGAGAAATAAGTGATAATATTCCAAGCCTGTCTCCTGATTCCCCATTTTTCTTGTAACCCACAATAACTTCACAGTGATGAAAAATTCTCCATCATATCTTTCAAACCATTTTAGATGAGGGACTGAAACATCAAGAGGGGTTTCACAAGCTATTTGGCATCACCAAATGACCAGAGTTAATGATGAAACTCATCTTTGACCAGATAATGCATCCTAAATGAATATGAATACAGAAATAAATACAGAAATAAATAATTAGTGGTATATACAGTATTGAGCAAGGCTTAGGCATCCCCATTTTTAGTATAAATTTTATTATAGATATATATTTTATGAATTCTACATTATTGAATCAGTACAAGAATATTTTAGATTACCAAACACTACTTTTCCAAAAAAATTATTTGTATTTCAAAATGTTTGTATGTTAGTGAAGAAAGCAACATATTACCTAAGAGACCATGCAAAAAAAGAAGCAAGTGTGACAGTCAAAGTCTCCAGAAGAACTGTGGCAGATTCTCCAAGATGCTCAGTAAAACTTGCCAGTTCATTTCCTCATCAAACTGAACACAGTGTACCTAGGATTACTGTTTATAAAAAAAAAACATCACACCAACAAAAAGGCTTGAAACTAGCCCAGAATCTTTGGACATAGGAAAAGGTAAATATATTTTACTTCTTTTTTCTTAGTTCTTTCTGGAAAACAAGTTGATAATAGGGCAAATTTGTGATTTAAAATATCTGTGAAATTTTACAGACAATCTGCAACCCTGCTCACAAAATTTAAAAAAGGCAAGTTCCATAACATGACACTATTAGGAGATGTACTATTTATTTTACTGTTTATTTAGGTTACTATTTAATTACTGTCTTACTGAGCTCCAATATAAAATCATATTTCTACTATATCTCTGTACAAACAAAATAAATATACTTTCATTTCAACTTGTTTCTCAATATCCCTCAATATACCTAATGCAGTGCACAGGGATACTGTATCTTTGCTGGGGTCACCAAAAATAACATATTGTGAAATGTACTGTAAAAAATACTGCAAATCTACATTCATAGCACCTACACTTTTCTTATTTAAAAAATCACCATAGTTAAAAGAAAATCTTCTCAGAAAACCAAACAATCATTATAATAAAATGCTGCTGTCTTCTGTCTCAACTCTCTGGTTGAGTTAAGTGGGGTGTCTAAAGTTTAGGAAAAGACCACTTTGATTCTTGGCTTTCTTCAATTAGACTTCAGTAACAACTCTGTTCTTCCCATTGAGCTGCCTCACATCACCCATCATTATTTTCCTATAACAGTATGCCTTGTCATATTTTATATCGTACATAATTTTTTTCTGTTTTCAGATGGATAATGAACTCAAAAACTCAAATACAAGTGAATGAGATCATACCATTTTATAGTGTTTTCCTGTTAGACTGCAGGTTTCACTTAATGATGTTCAGCATCTTCAGCAGGATGTTTGCTGAAAAGTAGTGGAGCATGGAAGCATTAAAGAAATTAAACTTTGCAAATCATTCTGGGTTAAGATTCAGGGCTTCTTCTAGGCTGCCTTGCTTCCTCTCCTATAGTTTGCAAATCAATCGTACAGGAAGAAGTCACAAAAGAATGCATTCATGATATTCCAGCTCTCACTTCCATCTTGTACTTTCACTAAACCAACCTACATCTCACTTTTGATTGGATTCCAAGATATTCATTAGATTTAAAATCTCTGGTATTTGAATTCACAATTGATGTTTAATTAATCGTAATAAAACCAGGCCATGTATCACCTGACTGAAGATATTTACAAGGGTTTACTAAAGACTGGAAGGCAAGTTTTACATTGAAATTAAAAGCTCACAGTTCAGACAGCCAGTGACATCATTGTGATGCATGTGTCCTCTTTTTCTTTTACTGGTTACCCCCTCTTCTGCAATCAGAAAGTGCAGGCCAGTTAATTGAATTTAATCTGGTCTGTCTCCTATTCACAGTACTACAAAGTCTAAGATCAATTAACCAAGCACTAAATTTCAGGGTTCATAGCCAATGTTTTCAACTGTTGGTTTCTCTCTTTCAATGTTTGGGGTTTAGGGTCTGTTCAAATTTAATAATTTTGACATACCCAGTACAATTATTGCTTCCCCCTATAAACATTACTAAAATGGGCTAGAAAAAAAATCCACCTTTGGTGAAGTAGCTTCATCTTGCACTGAAAAAAATGAGAAAAATCTAGCCTTTAATTGAAATAAATGTATTCAGACAAAACAAATCTCATCAAGAAATAATTATTTTTAACAAAAACACATGTGCCAAAATTAATGGCAGCCTTGGAAACTATTGTGAACACAATGTAACTGAAGCATGTTTTCCATTTGAATTGTGTATTTTTGAGTTGATTGGAGTGTGTAGGAACATTCAAGCTGTACTCCATGACTTCCTGATTAACTGGGTACAAATATGATGTAACACAGAAACCTTCATAAGTCATAAGGGGATGGCTATAATAAAATAGCTACTCACCAGAAATGCCTATTTCTACTGTTAGGGCAATAATCAAGTGGAAAAGTTATAAACTTGCCTTGAAGAGGGCCCAAGATTATTTTTCCCTACATACAGTGAGGAAGATGGTAAGACAAAAAAAAAAATGCAAGATAAAGTAAAATCTTGTCTCCAAAACGCCCATCAGATGCTTCCCCCATGCCAAATGGTTACTTGTAAGGTAAGCCATTAAAAAGCCCTTTCTCTCAGTTATCTACAAATGTAAGTGTCTGTAGTTGAAACGCTACTACAACTTTAACTGGAATCGTGTTCTATGGTCTGATGAAATAAAAATTTAGCTTTTTGGCAATAAACACTAAAGGTGGGTTTGGCGTAAAAAGAAGGATGGCTATAATGGAAAGAACCTTATCCCAACTGTAAAATATGTTTGAGGTTCTATGATGTTGTTAGGTTGTTTTTCCTCCAAAGGCCTTGGAAACCTTGTAAGGGTACATGGCTTCATGGACTCCATAAAATATCAGGATATTTTAAATCAAAATCTGGTTGCCTCTTCCAGGAAACTAAAACTGGCTCATCATTAGATCTTCCAGCAGGACAATTATTTGAAGTATATGTGCAAATCAACACAAAAATGGTTAACTGACCACAGAATTAAGCTGTGCCATTAAGCATGGCCATTTCAGTCCCCTGACCTGGACCCCATTGAAAACCTGTGGGATGAGCTGAAGAGAAGAGTGTACAAAAGAGGGCCCAGGAAGCTGGATGATCTGGAGAGATTCTGTAAAGAATGGTTCCAAATGCCCTGGTCTGTATTCCCGAACCTTAAAAAATGTTATAGGAGAAGGCTCAATGATATTTTATTGGCAATGGGAAGTTGTACAAATTATAAAATTCAAGAGTGCCCATAATTTTGGCATACATGCTTTTGTTGAAAATAACTATTTCTTGATGAATAGAACAGTTTTTCCCCAGAAAAAAGAACAGTTCAGAGAAATCATTGAAAGGCCAATATTGCAATGACATTCATGTTACTGATGACTGTATGTAAACTGCCTTGGTCATGTGGCTAATCTAAACAATCTAAAACATCCTGCTTCACCATGGATATGGTTTTCTTTGGATAAGAAGTTGTCTTGTTTTTAGGCCAAACATATTTTTTACACAACCAAAGGGTGATAATTTGGGCCTTTTTTTGCAGCTACATGACCTGGGAAACTTGAGGCCATCCAGCAGCTTAAGCTGGGCTCAAACTGGGTCATGCAACAAGACAGTCAGGGTTTGAATTACAGGAGGACTGGGGGTTCTGACCCCCAATTAATAATTGAATGGAGGATTTGTTATTGTATAGACAAGTTTTGATATCAATGTAGTTTATTATTTAATTTTAAGTCTTTTGTGTGGCTGTCGTGTTTAGTTAGTCTTTTGCTTTTTTGATGTTAGCTTTTATAGTAGGAACTTCCTTTGTTTTTTTCAGGAATTCAGGAGTTTGGGTTGGGTAATAGAACAATAGTAAAATCCATGTGTTCTGAAGGATAAGTAATTGAATTTTTTCAAATTATGACTACTTTATTGAACTCAGATTAGTTTTCATTCACAGAGTCAACATGCGCGAGAAGAGAGGCAATATCCAACACTTTTAGTGCTAAAAAAAGAGTACGTTGAAACTTGTATGAATTAGGAGAGGTGATGCAGCCTGTATTTTGTGTAGTTGTCATGTAGGTTTAACACTGAGCAGAATGGTACGGATGATGAGTTTTATATTTATGTGCTGTTATATTAAGGAAGCAAACAGAGGTCAGTCAGCAGGCATGAGGGGTCAGGAGGACAGTGATGGGGCAAGACAGAGTAGCAAAGAGGTGAGTTAGAAAGGAGACTACACTTAAAGATGCATTCAATCATACAAGATATTTAAGCAAACACTACAACTTCAGTTCACTGAAGCACACTCCTGCCCTGTACTGGCTTCCCTTTATGCCCTGAAGACAAAGCTGACCCCCAATTGTCATTGTATTATTCACACTCTGAGGACAATGATCCCAAACACACCAGAAAACTGACATTTGAATGTTGGAACGGCCAAATCAAAGTCCAGACCTCATCCTGATTGAGGCCCAGACATCCTACCCTGTAAAAATTAATTTCAGGGAGGTAACATCTAATTAACAACTTCTGACTTTTTCAGGTAGAACTCCACACAAGCTCCAAATAGCAAAGAACGTAGTGAATAACAAATGGACCAGGTTGCTTGTTAATTTTTGAATCCGTTTACATACTACAGTGGTGCTTGAAAGTTTGTGAGCTGTGGTGGAAAAACCTGGAAACCTTAGGAAAGAAAAAATTCAGAGGCCTTTTGAAGCAGTCAGAAAGACTTTAATTACCCTCATATGTGCGCGGTCTCTCCTCCAGCAGTCAGCCTAGAGAAATGTGCACTTCCTAATTTTCATAAACTACTTATACACCCAGAGTGTGTGTGTCACAGATGTTAGATGTTGCTTAGAACCAGTGCTTGCTTGTATAATAAATGGTTATTGATATCTTGGTTTTGCATTTCAGGTACATCATTCTCAAGCACAGGACATTCCATACTTATCATGCATAGACATATCTAGCTTCTGTGAATGTCATATTAACCAAACAACCTGCATAAACAGAGAATACATACACTGTAAAGAGGAAATTATTAATACCAATATTAGCAACATTTTTCTCTACAACCCACAAGTATGTTCTATATTTTTTCATAAATATAACCTAAAATATCATCAGATTTTCACATAAGTTTTTAAGGCAGATAAAGAAAAAACAAATAAACAAATAAGACAAAAATATTATACTTGGCTGAGGAATCATTGCGGAAAATGATGCAATATTATAGATCTGTGAGTGGCAAAAGTATGTGAACCTGATTAGTAGTTAATTTAAAGGACCACCATTGCCAGTGCCACAATTACATAGGTTGAGTATGATCCAAGATGGCGGCGCAGCAGTAGCACGCAGCGGCCACTCCGGATCCGAAATGGTGCTATTTTCTGATATATCGTTTCTTGGCACGTTCATGTCTACCCATGACAAACATTGCTGGACATTAAGGAACATTAAAAAACTGACCTGCAGGATGAACTATTGGAGACGCTATGTGTCCTTGGGTTGCTGAGGAAACCAGGCCTCCAGTCCTCAGCATCGCTTGATACCAGCGGCCAGGGGAGGGTTCACCGTAAGCGGTGTGCGAGGAAGCGAAAGCACGGCAAGCGGGCAGGGGTCCATGCTAGGCTAAGAGCTAATCCTAGCCAGCCAGCTCTTCTGTCTATTCTGCTTTCCAATGTCTGCTCCCTGGACAATAAACTGGACTACATCTGACTTCAGAGGATTACCCAAATCAAATCAAATCACTTTGTCACATCACGTTACTGGTACATTGGTACAATACATGTGAGTGAAATTCTTGTGAGCAAGCTTCACAAGCAATAGTGGTATACAAAATATAAGAAATAAATATGCACATAAGCAGATATGCGCATGAATAAGTATGAATACAAAGTATATTGTAAGCAAGCACGCTAGGCGACAGACAGTAAACAGAGCCAGGAGGTGCAAGATTGAGTGTGCCAGCAACAAAAGTCTTTATTTGTCTTTCAAATAATGTCCAATCCCTTGGTGAAAACTCCCCGGGCATCCAAAAATAAACGAAAAAGAGTCCCAAAACCAAAATGAATGTCCTCGTGACTTTACGTGTTTTAGTGCAGGTAGTAATCCTTAGCTAGCACGGCATGACTGTGGCAGTGCAGAGATCTCCCGGAGGCGGTGACGTCTGTTGGGGAGAATCCAGTCGTCCGTGGCACGTTCTCCGCTGGGATCCTACAAGGGATCTGCGAGGGCTACCGGTCGCCAGTTGTTCAGGGATGTGACAGTGGAGGATTTGGGTACAGGGATGATGGTGGCCATTTTGAAGCAGGCTGGGACTATAGACATAGAGAAGGAGAGGTTGAAGATGTTCATGAACACTCCAGCCAGCTGAGCCGCGCATGATTTAAGGACACGGCCGGGGATTCCGTCAGGACCAGCGGCTTTGCGTGCGTTCACCTATCTGAAGCACTTCCGTACATCCTCTTCAGACACATTGTGCACACTGGCGTCATCCGTGATGTGTACGATGGCCAGTCTCGTGGTGTTTACTGTGTCGAATCTAGCGTAAAATACATTTAGATCCTCACACAGAGAGGCCATGGTCTGCGGTGTGCTGGTTTTCCCTCTGAAGTCTGCGATTGTGTTAAGTCCCTGCCATTTTCTCAGAGGATTGCCAAAATGTTGTTCCACTCTGTCCCTGTACTCACGTTTCGCTGACTTGATTGTCTTCCGAAGTTGGTAGTTGGCATGTTTATAGTCCAATGTGTTCGCGGAGGCAAAGGCAGAGTTCCGTGCCGCCAGTGCCGTGCGAACATCACTGTTTATCCATGGTTTCTAATTCGGATAAACTTTCGCTGTTTTGGATGGGACAACATCATCAATGCATTTCCTGATAAATCCACAGACTGAGTCTGCGTATTCATCAATGTTGTCCGCAGCCATGTGAAACATTTCCCAGTTTCTGTTTTCCCATATTACTGTTATAAGTATTGTGTTGCCAAAGTGACAAAAATACTATGATAAAATTTAGTGTTCAATAAATAATTTACTTTATTATTAATAATATTTACAATAAACAAATCTTCTGCAACACAGTGTAGTTTTGTTGCTTAGAAACATAAGGGACAGAAAGAAAGATTAGGTAATTCTATACATTATATACAATGTTATGGGGGTTCTTTTGATTTAAAACCTGGTGCATTAAAACACAATGAGTGTGATTATTGGCTCAGCCAATCAGATTTTAGATTTCAGATTTTAAATATTCCACATATCACTGGTGGTTTTAACAAAACCACTTGTCACCATTTGGTTGAATACAACATGCCTAGCATAGAGACTTTGTCACTAGATCTGGTTAGTTTTTAGACCCCTTTAGCGACTTTAATTAATAAAAAAAAACAGCAAAGCAACAAATCTAGCGATTTTTTGCAGCACAGTTAGTGACTTTCTTGAACTTGATACGGCTCTAGCCGTCTATGTCTCTAGCTCACATCACAGCCAAAGTTGTACGAGTTTAGAAAGCAGGTTCGCTCGACTCACGATCAGTGTGTAACGCCTGACTGTGTTGCACTTGCGACCAATCACTGATAACCATGATCCCTCCACGACCAATCACTGATCACCACTGTTTGCCCCACCCTCTCGCCTCATTGTTCTTCACTTTAAACTCTCTTTTTAGCGATATTACATTTTATAAGTC
>JAQMYM010000011.1:2019216-2031428 GCA_030014255.1 Parauchenoglanis ngamensis | reverse complement strand
GATAGACAGCAAGCGCAGCCAATAACTGCATCAAAAGAGGCCTACTCGCCCCGCCCCCTCGCTCTTAATATCAACCAATAAGCAGCGGATTCTCCCAAACATACCCGCCCACGTCGTCTGCGTGCGCTTCAAGCTAAGGTCATTCTCACTCGGGAGCCGCTCACTCACTCAGCACGCAGGAGTCCACAGGATACCGCAGAGTAACGGCTGAAAAGTCTAACCTTTCAAGATGTCTCTGTCAAACAAGCTCACCCTGGACAAAGTGGATGTCAATGGAAAGCGGGTAGTTATGAGGTGAGTGTTTTTGGCGTGAAAAAACTCTGTTTAGGTGACATCTTTCTCAGGAAGCGGCCATGTCACGTAGCTCCAGTTTTACCCCAGTTTGTATTTTAGCTTTATGAAAAAGCTTAAACAGTCTCTCTATCTCTAACTGTCTTAATTTTTGTCCATTTTTTTTTTGCAGACTGCAATTTTTAGGATGCATTTATGCATGATGAGGCAGCAGAATAAACCCACTCCTTTTGAGGCCTCCAATATAATATACTCATTCATTGAACATGCATATTGTATTCAATATGCCATAATAACCCTTGATGATGATAATCAATGTGCATTTGAAGCAGAGGGGGAAAAAAGCTTAACTCAAACTCTAACACCCCCCTGAAGTCCTGTTTGAAGCTCTTGATCCTCATATGGAGCTGGATGTGAGCTTGTAGTAATGAAGTGATCCTCTTTCCAATGCCACATCATCATCATCAAATCATTATCGCGCCAGTAAAGCGCATGAGGCTGTGAGGGTCTGTGAGAACATGCCGTGATGTGTGTGCACGTGTAGGTTTTGTTAGGAACTCCTTCTGACTCATAACATGCTGAGAAACTTTTGTAGACTTGTGATGTGTCAGTCGTCACGTCGGTGCTGCACTGTGTTCGTTATTCCTTGAGCCAAGATCATCATGGAAACGGAACTTATGAATCCCGTCTGAATAAGATCCTGAAGTTGTGAGCCCGGGAGTCAGTTCAAAACCCATTCGTACTGTAGTGAGTGAAGCATTGTGTGTACAAGCCCTAATTAAAAAAAAGGTTAGAATCACTGATGTGGGAATTGTGGTCAGGGTCGCCGTTTTCTTATCCCGGTAACACTTCCTTTAGATAGAAAATGATGTCAAGAGTAGAGTTCAGTTCGTTGGCCTTTTATAGACCACCCAGCGCACTTGGTGAACAGAAACGGAAGGAATATTGCACTCATCATGATTGCAACGCAGGGGATGATTCGTTTCCTTATTTCAGATTGCTAGTTCTCGTCCCAATACAGGTGATGCGCAATAAGACGTTGCAATAACATGCTTTCTCTCACACAGGGTTGATTTCAATGTGCCGATGAAGGACAAAGCAATCACAAACAACCAGAGGTAAAATGCTGTATGGCGCTTTATAAGCATTTTCTTGTTTTATTTCTCGTTATGTTGGAGTAGAGTGTTCCAAAATTGGTATCGGATAGTTGTTAATCGAAAGCATGACCTCGTAATTCCCGATCACAGGATCAAGGCCGCGCTTCCATCCATCCAGCACTGTTTGAACAACGGAGCCAAATCAGTGGTGCTGATGAGCCACTTGGGCCGGCCCGATGGCGTCCCCATGCCTGATAAGTACTCTCTGGAGCCTGTGGCTGCAGAACTCAAGAACCTGCTGGGAAAGTAAGCGAGGTGTTCTGATGGTGCATCATGGAGATCAGAGTGACTTTTTTTAAATATACAATGGCGTAGAATGATATGAGCAGAAATTAGTTGATCGTAGTGATTTTTGTTCCTGGTTGTCGCAGAGATGTTACGTTCCTGAAAGACTGCGTTGGTGCGGAAGTGGAGAGCGCCTGCGCTGATCCTCCTGCAGGTTCCGTCATTCTTCTGGAGAACCTGCGCTTCCACGTGGCTGAAGAGGGCAAGGGCAAAGATGCGGCAGGAAACAAGGTGAAGGAACCTGAACTCAAAATTGACTTGATGTGATGGTTTATGTGAAAAGTATCTCTAACATTAGTTGTTGTTGATGTTCTCCTGTCAGTTTTATAGTTCCAGGAAAAATGCTTTGATTAATACTTTTGATTCAGCTTTTAGGATGGCATTTATGGAAACGTGACGTCAGCACACCTTGTAACAAAACGTTACTTTAGCTAGTTGGCTAACAGATGCTTCACAAATCACGGCAAACAAATTTAGTTGGCTACCGTCACAAGGTTATAAGATGATCTGATGCTTGTTACTCGCTTGCGTATATTTGTATATACGAATTCACTTTCCCACGAGATCAATTTTCATTTTTTTTCTGTTGCTTGAAGCCGCCACATTAATTTGTGTATTACATCGACGATGCCTTCAACTGGGGGCATCTTAGAAGACCGGAAACAAGACTTCAATCAATTTCAAACAGTCCTTGATGCCTCGCTATCCCCATTTTAAACGCACCCATTGTGATCATTTATTTATAAGCTCTCTGAAACCAGATGCACCCTGCCCCCAGAGGCGGGTCTAGCTCCACAGTAGCGGCTCGTTGGTAGGAAACATTTTGTGTTATACGTTATTGGGTTTTTTTTTTTTTTTGCAAGGTCAGGGGAAACTGTTTGGAGTTTTTTGTTTTGAAGAGGCTGGACTTTGCAGATACGTGGCTGCTGCTATTTGGAGGATGTGATGTATCCCAATACTGGGATATATCACATCCTCAAAGTTGTGTATCTCGAACATTATTGGCTGGTGTAAGTCAGTCAGGCGGTTCAACACTCTACATACGCAATCAAACAACAGATGTCTAAAATGTAAACTTCACCAAGTAAAAAGGACCGAGAACTTAAGCTGAACAAACCTCCATTAGCATGTACCCACCATTCCCTCAAAGAGCAGAGACTGATCCACAGGAGGATTGCTCCAGTATACGCTTGGCCTTTTGACATTTGGAGAAAGGCCGCCGATGTGCTGCGTGTTGCTTTTCTGGTCCATGGAGCCCTGACTGGAATGCACTGTAGGGAAGGAGAGATGGCGAGGGAGGGGCAGGAAACACGGATGCCCTCCTGACCTTTCTGAGGTTCACTTGATGGTACAGTAGATGGTAGAGCGTAAGCTTCAGTGGAATGGGGGCCAAGCATTTCACGGGCACTTTCTTGACCTTTCCCTCAGCCGAGTTCCTAAGTCATAAACTTTGAGCTCAACTGAATGAAGTAAAATAGCAATCTGGATTAAATTACATTTGCAGGCTCTGGGGTTATGTGAGGATATGTGTGAATATTGTCTATAAAGTCATGGTTTCTTTTTCTCAACATCTTTAAGTGATGGGATCACTGCGTGAAAGTGTCTGTCGGAGAAACGTTTTCAATATGGTCATACTTTAAGTGACGTATAATTATATTTCACGTCATGTTGATATTTTTGGCAGTAATTAAGTGGCTGGCCGACCCTGCTTACAACGAATACGTTTCTACCATTTTGAAAGTGTTCACTCGCGTAAATATCAGTTTTGGTCTTGCGTCTGTGCTGAGAAGGTTCCTGAGAAGCAGTATTGTGTAAAAAAAAAAAAAAAAAACCCATCCAAATTAGCAATATACCAACATATTATACGTTTAAGAGTTTGACATAAGGTGCACTATTGGTGTGAAATCTAGTGTGAAGCTTGGTTTTGATCTATATACAGACAAGGCAGGCTCTTAAGTTTTCTTTCTTTCTTTAGACCAAAGCATCCCAGGAACAGATTAATGCGTTCAGGGCTTCGCTGTCCAAACTGGGTGACGTCTACGTTAACGATGCCTTCGGAACGGCGCACAGAGCCCACAGGTACACCTCATCACAGCACATTTAAAACCCTGAATTGCATCCTACTAATCCAACATTAATCAGGAATCTTTGTAATGATGACTTCGTTTTGGTTCTAATATTTTACAGCTCGATGGTTGGTGTAGATCTGCCTCAGAAAGCTGCAGGTTTCTTGATGAAGAAGGAGCTGGACTACTTTGCTATGGCCTTGGAGAAGCCACAGAGACCGTTCCTGGCCATCCTCGGAGGGTGAGGGTTTAAAACGCGCACGCTGGAGCGTCATGTCGGAACTGAGCAACGGAAGGAGTGAAAAATTCTATTCGATTTAACCTTTAGCTTCTTCGGGCTTTTGTGTGCGAGAAGGCCTTGAGACAGAAGAGCGTATGCTGTGGTCCAGGAATAGACTCGGCTTATCTTGCTAAGTATTACAGCAGCATGTGTGACCCTGTCCTATTTGCTGTCTGTCTTAATGGTTTAATGCACAATGAAGAGGTTGTGTAGGACACCACAGATCCCACAGCAAGGGTGCTCCAGGGTTGGCTCGTCCTTTGGAATAAGGTCAGAGTCCGAAATTGTGCAAGAATCCTTTCTGACTAGAATGTGGCGAATCGAAGCTGCATTTCTGAGAGACGACGACGATTTTTATCGAATGTTTTCCCCGAAACATGTTATTTAATCATCTACCCGTTTACTTAAATTAGCCACATATTACCCGTGCGTCTGAAACCACCTGCCACGTCTTCACATTTATTATAAGTATTTGTATGTTCTGTTACATCCAGGAAATTTTTTCTCTATTGACCCTCTATGTAATATGGCTTCGCCTGTGTATTCACAACTTCTTGTGGCTCAATGTAATTTTATTTATTTATTCTCTCGTCATTCGTTGGTGTTATTTCCAAGACACCTTCTTGCCCTGATATAGCCTCAGATGCTAAAATGGCAATAAACCTAACCAACCAACTGAGAAACAACAAGGTTCCTGACATTAAGGCAGTGTGTTGGACCACGCAAGTCTGGCGCACTGACAGCTCTCAGTAAGTAGGTGCGTAGCGAGGTTCGTCTCCCAAACTGTGTTTCTTAGTGCTTAACGCCCCTTCCTGTTCATTGGCTGTGGTCAGTTTGCAGTGATGACACCAGCGTTTTCTCTCTCGGCCTCTTTCCACTTGCTGACCCTTGATAAGCCATTCCAACAATGTACACGCAAATCTGTAGGCGCTCCACTCATTCATACACACATTCCAGATTAATCAACCAAATAAAGTGATTATAATGGCAAAATGTTTGTTCCCATTGCAGGGCCAAAGTGAAAGATAAGATTCAGCTGATCAACAACATGCTGGACAAGGTGGACGAGATGATCATCGGGGGCGGCATGGCTTTCACCTTCCTCAAGGTCCTCAAGAACATGGAGGTGAGGGGTGCTAATGTAAAGTGGGCTTCAGAGGTGACGTTTCGATTTAGGATTTGCCGTTTGCTACAGCAATAGATGCATCTGGAAAAGCGTAGTAAACCTGAATAAAGTTTGGCCGGCAGAAAACCAATTTCCTGAAGAACTGAAAGCTGTAGGAATGTAACAGAGACATTTGCTTCTGGTAGAAGGTACTTGGGCTTAATGGCAACATTATCTTGGTGAACTTGGACCTGTGAATTTCCAAACCTCTCTTTTTGTGAACTGGTAGAAATCAAGATGGTGGGTACTAGCATGTCTTATGTTTTTTTTTTTTTGGTAGAATTCTGCTGCTGTTGCTTGTTCTGCTGAAATGTTGGCACCTCTGGTAGAAGTATCTTGCTTTGCATTTCCTTCCTTTTTTGCCTGGTCCTATTCTTTCTCCTGTATTGCCACAGATCGGCACTTCCCTGTTTGATGAGGAAGGATCCAAAATCGTCAAGGACCTGATGGACAAAGCCGAGAAGAACGGAGTCAAGATCACGCTTCCTGTCGACTTCGTCACTGCGGAGAAGTTTGATGAGAAGGCCACCACAGGAACCGCTGCAGTGGCTGATGGCATTCCAGCAGGATGGATGGTAAGTTGTCTATAGTAGAGCCAGTTAGACCTGAATGAATAGTGATTTTATTGCATTATATATATATATAAAAAAAATACAAATGTTTTTGTCCTATCCAGGGTCTTGACTGTGGGCCTCAGAGCTCCAAGCTTTTTGCCGAGGCTGTAAGCAGAGCTAAGCAAATTGTCTGGAACGGACCCGTCGGTGTATTCGAGTGGGATAACTTCGCCAAGGGAACCAAGAACCTGATGGACAAAGTTGTGGAGGTGACCAAAAGTGGTTGCATCACCATCATTGGTAAGAAGTCTCGATCTTTATATTAATATCCTTTTTTTGAACTGATTTGTTTTCTTTTCACTGGCGTCAGGATTAGTGCTGTATCAATACCGTCATTGGGTATCGATCAGGTATGGGTCTGCACTTGAATAAAAATGGTAATCAAATTAAAGATAGTGTTTAAACGCCATTACACCTTAAATGTAAATCTCAGGATGAGGAATTCATTCATGGCACACTGCAGCAACCAGCATAAACGGAGCTAAATAAAATGTTCCATGATGCCTGATTGATCACTAAATTACCTACTTATTATTAAGGTATAACTGGCATTTATTGGTATCAACAAGTACCAAAAAAAAAACAACTCTAGTTTAAAACCTGGTATAGATGCATTCCTAGTTGCAAGAACTTGTATTAGTTGAAACTGGAGTTCATTCTCCATTCACTTACAGTGACCAATTAATCGTTTTAGCCACTAGGTGGCAGCAGATCCTCATTCTGGTTACTGTGTTTCGCAATGTTTTATAGTGCTTGTAGTTTTGGTAGTATACTGTATACAGTATGTTTGTTTTTGGAGTATAATCTGTACCATGAACCATTTAATGAGTAATCTGCTTTTACTTCTGTCCTAACATTCTCCTTTGCGCCAAGCTGCTGATTGTTAATGAATGCATCTGACGTGATGTTCTCAGGTGGGGGAGACACTGCAACCTGCTGCGCCAAGTGGGACACGGAGGACAAGGTGAGCCATGTGAGTACAGGAGGTGGCGCGAGTCTGGAACTTCTGGAGGGTGAGTAGTACTTCACTTCCTGGTTTAAATTATTAGTTAATTGTTTAGGTAGTGTGTTTGTAATTGTCATTTCTCATATCCTGTCCTAACAACGCTGGAATTTCTTCAATTGTTAATAGAAGAATTAGTTGAGTTATTAACTATTATGCAGCTTCTAAACGCTTTTGTTATTAAACTCTGTGGTTCAGATTCACTCGATAAAGCAATAATGCCATCAAAATTATCACGTTATCTTAAACCATGTATTGGGTTGTATATGACGTTTAATGGCATTACAGCCCTGTTTTACATCCACAGAATACTCAAGCTTGTCTCTGTTGACTTTTTCTGGAACTTTCTTAAGAACGTCCCTCTTAATCTAATTTTTGCAGTGAAGTTTTAAAATAAAAATCCAACGACAAACTCGGAAATCATAAATAATTCACGTTTTTTTTCTTTTTTTTTTTTCTTTCTTTCTTGTTTGTGTGTGTTTGGTTTCTCATTGCAGACATAATGCTTTTAATAATTCATTATTATTCTGTACTAACTTTTTGCTTTGTATCACCCACAGGAAAAGTGCTGCCTGGTGTAGACGCTCTCAGCAACGTTTAAACATCTGGCGCTTTATTCACCACAGCTGGGAACCTCTGCCTTGAAGAGGCTCTCGCTACACACATATTCACTTCTATCAGTATACAGAGGCACCAATGACCAGTCCCATCTCTACTTAACATACAGTAAACATTGCTGTACTCTGCCTTAGTAACTGCTGTCCATTACCCTCCACCCCCCCCCCACCCCACCCCCGCTCCTGTTGCTAACGTAAGGCCTCAGCTACGCAGTAAACGCACTGTTCTTCTGATCAGTTTTCCATTAAGGAAAGCGTGATGCTCCGGCTTACTTGCGTTACTCCAAACGTTTAGGATCGGGTCATTTGTCTCACCTGCTGAAGTGTTCGTGTGTTTGTGTCATCTTTAATTAACCAGTAACTGTATTCAGCATATAAAGATGAAAATGTGGTGTGCACTGTAACCATAGACTTTTCATTTGGCGCCCCTTAACCGATGTTGAGACTGTATGTGAAACTGTAGACACTTTATGTTGCACTTCTCATCCTGGCCCTAGGGCTTATAAAATACATGCTCAGAAAAGACATTTGATGGACTATAAATAAAAGTTTAAAAATGTTCTGGGGTTTCTCTGCCTCTTTTATGTACTGTATGTTTGAGTATGATGTTTACATTGTACAATCACAAGTTATTTATTAAGCATTTTATTTGAAATTCATAGCATTTAGTTACTTTCTTTTGTGTTTTTCTGCCGCAAGAAAATTCACCCAATTCATGATTCGATTCATAATATTGGGTACATGATATTTACAAAAATAAAGAGGGAGAAAATTAAAAGAAAATGATCAAGATTAATTTTCCTACTCTTTATCAACTTAAATATTCCTTTTGTTAAATGTATATTTTTGTTTCATTTTAATAGTAGGAACATTTGTAAAGGTTGGGGTAAAATAGAATAGCCTGTTGAGTAAAATTTTCCTTTTTGTGCTCGCCCTCTGCTGTCTGAATAATGCAATTACAGCTAGGAAACATGAATGGCGTTCATTTATATTTCATCGATTTGAATCGTCAGTCATCCTTTCTATCAGAATTTATCGATTACATGGTATTATATGCCTAAATAAAAGCCAAACTATGTACACCATGTATTGTCAAATAAATTAATATTTATGGTAATATCATACATTACAGATAAGGAACATACAATTTGCATAATCAGTTGACCTTTACGGAAATAAAGTGTCATGGAATTTCAATATAAATACACCTTTTACTTCGAGACTTCAACAGCATGAATATCAAGGAGCTTTCAAAACAAGTCTCAATCAAGGTTTGGTTATAAAGAATTATCCCAAACTTTGAGCATCCCCTGGATCACCTAAATTAAAAAATAGTATGACTCAACCGTGTCTACCTACAGCAGGCCATCCACCAAAAATAGTGACTCTGTAAAAAAAAAGGCATTAGTCAGAGAAGCAACCAAAAGTCCAAGAGATGATGTCGAATCAGCATGATGCTACCACCACCGTGTTTCACTGAGGTGATGGTGCTCACAGGGAACAGGTGATGTTGAACTAAATGTAGTGTTTTGTGTCCATGCTATATGCTCTCTCCAGCTCCTGCAGAGTTAGCCTTGACCTCTTTGGTTGCTTCTTTGATTAATCCCATATTTACCTGATGAAAACAAACGCACATTCATACAGTGAAAGAATTATTTTGTGCATTTACAGCAGCAGCGTCACCTCAATCACGTCAATTACATTCATTTTACTATTTTCATCTTTCCAAATTCAAGCTTTGGCTTGAGAAAATTGACTAATCTCATGTGTGCCAACATCCCAGCGATCAATCTTTAACATTTCCATCAAAGGGTTAAAACATATCCACTCTTCAACAACTGGGAGAGAAACTCGAAACAGGTGAAATAAGGAGACAAGTTTGCATTTTTGCACGTTTCTGAATGTGTAGTGTTGCTTGTCTGAGTAAACACCAGGTTGATTAACACAGAAGTCTCACCAGAAACACTAAATAAGCACATTTTAGGAAGCACATTTAAATAAAGCACATTTTAATCACAAATTTAGGCATGTTTATGTAATAACATTACTAGTTAGCTGGAGTAAGTACTTTTGACAGTATTTTACTTCACTGGGAAATTTCCTTTGGGCTTTTAACTTGAATCCTGGCGTTTTCAACAAACTTACAATTAAAATTAACATTATTTTGTCTCAAATGAAAAAGATGGGACTTTGAGGGAGCATGACATCAGTGCAGAAGGGAATAGAACGTTTCCACATGGAACAAAAATACTGACTTTCCTGAATATGCACACAGATTTTCAGGTATGCTCATGTCAATGTGCTATAGCATTATGTTATCTAACAGCAGGGTTGCCAGATCCACAAATCAAAATCATAAACACAAAATATTCTACACATTGTCACATTGTCAGGTGTGTTATTATATTTGGTAGCAAATAAAGTATGTTTTGTTTTGGGATGGCATGGTGACGCATTAGCTAGCATTGCTTCACAGCTCCTGGTCTCTGGTTCTTGAACCTGAACTTGGGTAAATGTCTGTGTGCAGTTTCTGAACGTTCCCCACACGTCTGTGCAGATTCCGTCTGGGTTCTCCGGTTTCCTCTAACACTTCTAAGTTTGTGTGTGCATGGTGCTCTGCGATGAACTGGCATCCCAACCAGGGTGTATTCCCACCTCGTGCGTGCCCAGTGTTCCTGAGATAGGCTCCATATCCACCATGAGGATAAAGGGGTTACTGAACTTGAGTAAATGAGTGAAGTTTCCATTTTCTTATTTCAATAAGTGGCTGAATATGTTGAAAATACAGTACTTAAAGGCTAATTAGTGCATGTCTGAAAGTGTTCTGTCACAAAAAGAATGAACACATTCAATAAAATGATAGCCCCATTACGTTACGTGAACGTATCTTTTCTCTGTAACTCCAATTGTCATGGATATCAAACTCAAGTTTCCGAAAAATTAACTTAAAGTAATCCGCTGTTGTGACTATATATGAGTTGAAACAAAAAGTTGTGTCTTTAAGGCAGCAGGTGAAATTTCCTGATATTTGACAAAAACATTTTTTTTTACAAGTTTGGCAGAATGGCAAAGAATTCTCCCATGAATTAGCCTCACAAGTGCTTTATCCTGGTCAGGGTCACAGTGGATCAACCT
Source organism: Parauchenoglanis ngamensis (assembly GCA_030014255.1). Classification (NCBI taxonomy): domain Eukaryota; kingdom Metazoa; phylum Chordata; class Actinopteri; order Siluriformes; family Auchenoglanididae; genus Parauchenoglanis; species Parauchenoglanis ngamensis. The sequence goes on along the minus strand of JAQMYM010000011.1, from coordinate 2,020,815 downwards.
ATCCCCGCGTTTCTAAGCGCTTAGTCGACTCGCCATAAAGTTGTTATCTTGAAATAACTTCCAGAATGATGATTTTTCAGACAAAAAACTGTAGCGTCCACAGCAATGGTTAAAAACCCCCCATTTATTTTCCTCTATTGTTTACTATTAAATTTACAAGGTTGTTTTTTATGTATTTTTCCCCACATTTTTTTAAACAAATCAGTATTAAACCTGCATATACTGTACCACAGTACAAAAAGTGTCTAGTATTACTGTAGATATTGTCTTAAATAAATTATAACCAGGACAATGAGTGGCCCTATTACCTGACACACAACATTATTTATTCATGACGTGATGCTCAGAGCTAAAGGACAGATCTGATCCAGAGGTGATCATCCTGTGCAGATGCCAGGGCATGCTGGGAAGTTCACAAGTGTGTTGGATGGTGTTATGATCCTTGGTGAAAGATTTGGTATAAGTGAGTTTTTACATTTTTACATTTGAATGTTTTTACATTATAGATAAGGTTAATGAATACAAAAATCCCAAACCACAAACCACAGAAAATCAACAGCATTAGCATTTTAGAAGTTGCTCACGGGGAAGCCAAACTTGGCAACACCAAGAGTGGAGGAATGTACAGCACTGGTGTATTCTGGTAAATGTGGCCTAAAAATCCTTTTTTTTTTTTTTTTCCTTTTAGAAAATAGACTTTCCAGGATGGAATGTTTGGAAATCACTGACTCACTCTTGGGTAATATTTAACTTAATTTTATTTCATTGAATTAGTCATGAGAAGTATTAGTTACTGAAAATCTTTGTTTATTTCTTAATATAAGTTAATGATCTTTAGCCAAAGGGTTTGTGTATATGTGCGTATGCACATGCATAGGTGTATATATGCATCCCGCCTATTAGCTACTTACAATGTCAGTCATTCATTAAAGTAACTCTTTTATCCTGGTCAGGGTCACTGTGATTCTATCCTGGGAATACTGGATGTGGGATGGGAATACACTCTGGATAAGACACCAGTCAATTGCAGGACACACACATTCATACGCTCCTTCATACCTAGGGGCAATTTATTTTAGCCAGTGAACTTTTTTACAAGGTTAGAGGAAACCAGAGAACCCAGAGGAAACCCCAAAAAACACAGGGAGAACATGCAAAACTCTTGTTCATAATTATAAATAAATACATCATCGGATTAAGAAAACTACAATATAACCTTCTCAGCCTTTATTAGTTTGCGATATTGTTTAAAATTGTCTAAATGGCATTAGCATGTTAATATCACTAATATAACTCTCTTCTTTATCACACTAAACCATAATGTTTACATTCTATATATTATACAGTTTACATGATGTAATACTCATCCTCAGCTTCAGAGAGCAATACTTTCAAACTTTAACACCTCATTCTGTTTGCACATGTTTACATACAGTATATAGGTATGTTATAATGTCAACATAGTACTAGTCTTCTTAAATACATACTTAGAAGTATTAAACTTTTGATATTGATATTAATGGCAGTGCGGTGGTTAGCACTGTCGCCTCACAGCAAGAAGGTCCTGGGTTCGATCCCCGGGTCACCCAGGGTGCCTTT
>JAQMYM010000011.1:1998012-2011318 GCA_030014255.1 Parauchenoglanis ngamensis | reverse complement strand
CTCTCTCTCACACACACACACACACACACACACACACACACACACACACACACACACACACACACACACACACACTCTCCATCCATCCAGTTCTTTTTCCATTTCTCTTCCCCTCTCTGCCACCCATCTCCCTCCTCTTTCTTGCACGAGGCCAAAGTTCTGCCTGCTGACTCAGTCTAGAAATCACCCGAATGCTTTTTTCCTTTTTTTTCCCCAACTGAGCCTTTGCGACTCCAATAGCCTGTACTCTGTACTCACTATTGAAGTTTGTACAATGAAGCTGTGTTCTATAGACTAGAGTCAAAGCCACTTAAAAGTGTCTGAATGATTGAATAGGAATCTTTCTTTATAGACCTATGTGCCTATGAACCCACGTAATTCCAAACTATGCACAGCTCTGAATGGAAGAATCCAAGAGATTAGTTCTTAGGGCGATCTCTTTGACGGTTAGGCTCACTTTAGTATTACCTGCCATCACTTGCATACCACAGTACATCTTTGTTGTAGTCCTCTGGTGCAAAACGGCATCCTTGGGAAAGGGAGCGCTCGTATATCTCTCTATACGCAGTATATATCTGCCTAGTTTATGAACACAATGCAGCCTGTAGACAGACACCTATGTGGTGGAATGTGTCACCATTTTCCAGACACAATCACAAGGGTGAGTTAATCATGCGAGTTAATCATGTCTCAAGCAGGATGTCTGACTATAGGCTAGACTATATAATTTAAGCTTGATCTTCATGCTAATGTGGAGTCAAACCTTTGTAGCCTTGGACTAAACTTAAGCTGCGTCTGGGAGGGAAAGAACCCCCAAAAACCGGTGACGCTTTTTAATAACACAGTGTGACAGCATGCATATTTTTCTGTTTTGTTGTCCTGACATAAACTGAATAGAAGATTCAAGGTTTCCGAGGACGTTTGTTGTTCATTATGCAGTTGACAAGCTCGATCTTGTCACCGAGCATACCTTTCCAATTATCAGAGTGACCCAGCCAAAACTGGTTCAGTTGCTTCTCTTTGGTTTGCGGCTTTAACTAGTTCTGGAGCAAGCGTATAGAATGTGAAACTAAGTCCATCAGGAATGACTGGTACAGATCTGTCATAGTCAGTCATCATTAGTCATAAATTGTGCTTTCTTAGATTTATTTATTTGTTTTGCTTTTTAAGCATGAGAGGGAAAAGGAACAGGGCTGAGAGAGAAACTAGCGCATGGTTTTAGTGACGGAGATGAAGCAGCAATCTCATCTCTCCACCACATGCTTTCCATTAGAGCTTTGGATGAGGGAGTGGAAGGAGGGGGTTGAGAGGGGCTAAGAGGCAGAGCGGGGAGAAGCACTGTGTTTCCGAATACTTGGGCTTGTATCAGAGGCTTGTGGGGGGAGAAAACCACAATATAGGGACCTTGTTGGAGATGGTGAAGGAAGGGGAGAAAAGAAATGGAGGGAGTTATTTAATGACTCATTCTGGATTTTCTTTGAAAAATGGCACAGGTTTACAAAGTTCCTGGTATCAAGCTACAATTTTTTTTTAACTGTTTAGGCTGAACATGTTTGTCGTTTGATTTGTCTTTGTTTCTTTTCTATGACGCAGTACATTTGGTAAAGGTTCAGATTCCAAAATAGTCCGAGCCTTGGTAGTAAATCTGATGCAGCCTTCGTCTTCTGCCTTTTCTCAGCAAGGACTTTCCATGAAGTCCCTCGTTTAATGGAACACAATCTCCTGAAATCAATCGGTGAATTCCGAGCGCAGAGCGCAGCCGATGGGGGACGGCTTTGGATTTTGGATTTAGGATTTTGGAGGAAAAAAGTTAGAGCGATGAACATGGAAATGGAAGGAGGACGGGAATGAGTGTGGGCAGATGTGTCAAAGTTTCTTGGCCTATTTTCAGTCTGGCAGTGTGAGAATCTCCCTGAGCTGGGAGTAATGGACACCAAGGGAGGCTTGTGCTTTACACTTTCTCCACGCTCCCAGTGCCAGACCTTTTTAGATTGGAATGTTGCATTTCCTGCTTCATTCCTGCCATGTGTTTCTCAGTTTCCCTCCTCTCCCTAGTACTTACTCCTTTTCTTTTATTCTATAGCGTTTATGTACTGTACATTCCTTTATTTACTTCAATACTCCTCACTCTTTAGTCTTCACACAGATTTGCTCACTATACTTTCGGTAAATTCACCATAACCTTGTCAGTACATTAGATACAAACAAGTCTAGAGTTTTCCGTGTGTAAAGACCGTTCTCAGGCATCCAGTAAACCGCTAGAAGGCTCCACAGATGCTCCCTTGTTATATAAACACATCCTGTGAGTAGTGAAGCTTGCGAATGTTTCTCACATCACAAGGTTTATCTCGGCCTCAGCAAAGGCTCTCTGAGGTCACGCTCATCTCCCATCCCTCTCTCTGTTCGGCTGTCAGGAGGTTGTTGTGTCAGGGCTCGAGGAATGTGGCCTTACTGCTACTTAACGTTGGATATTTTTGCCGTTGATGCCAGAGGCAGAATGCATCGTTTCAGTGCTGTTAGGGAAAAAGTGAGAGATGACGCACAATTAGTGAGCGAGAACGAAAGTCCTTCGTGCATCCGGCTATGAAAAGTGAGAAGAAGAACTGAAGGGTGAGTTCTGGAAACCTATTTTACAGACATGTATATGATTACAGAACAAAATAATGAAATGAAGCCTTTGGATAGGGGTGGGACAGTGCCTTCACTCTGTTTGTTCGTTCCAGAGCTGGTTCTTTTGGAGGAAGAATTGGATAGCGTTATATTGGTTTGTAGTGAATCACGTAGTAAGACTGCAGGTGAAGGGAGTTTCATTAAGCTGCATCAATTAAACTAACCAAAACTAAGACAAGCCAGACGAGATATGTAATAGCCGTGGCTGAATAATGTCGCTTCAATGATTTATTGAACAGAATTGTGTTCATATTTACCATCTTAGAGATTTCTTGTGACTAATAAGCAGTCCTATTCTGATTTATACAAGCTTACAAGGGATTACAAGCTTATAATGTACAATGAGAAATAAAAGACTGGTGTCTATTGATGATAAACAATAAACTATTTTAGTCCTAAATTGGCTAAATAGGTCAGGCTAGCCAACAAGCGCTAAATGTCTGGAGGCACGTTGGGAGACGTAATAAGGAACAAAATTAAGTTTCAGAACACTAAGCCGGTCTAGCACTTTGTGAAGTAGGGGCAGCATTTGAAAAAGGGTGGCTTGTCAACATTTATGAAATGAAAAGTCACCAAACACCAGTTAAACCTGTATCTGTGCATTCTGTGTGTGGAGAACTGATTACATTCAGTCAGTCATTTTTCAAAATGCTTCAGTTAAACATTCATTCTGAAGACATTACTAGTTCGAGATGTTATCAACTCCTCCAGATGCTAAAATTGCACCAACTACAGGAAATAGCGGTGGGTTTTAGAGGATATTACGTGGTTTGGGATCATTCGTAATGCAGTCCTTTACCAGGTTGTTGAAAGACTGCATTTTCTCCATGTGAGATTATTACCTCCATAAGCTTTACTAAACAATAACAAGTCTGTTCCATCATTTTTCCAGATGAACACTGATTTGCTTTACACGTTTAGGTCCTCTCTTGGAACACTGTCATAGAAGCACATTATTTGCGTTCATTATTTTTTACCTGTATAGTAACCGTATGCAAACACGCCGCACCGCAACGGAAGCTAAAAGCAACGCGATATATAACTATCGTTTTGGAAGAGGATCCTTAAGCAAACATTCATGCATTGCATACAGTCATAGTGCACTTTCTCATGATGAATGTCTACATGCCATACAAGCAGGCAGTGATATGTCCAGGCTTAAAATTGTCCATGCTTTCTGAAACGCGGCAGACCTGTGATCCCGGATCAGGATGTGGTGTCTTAACAACCTGCCGTGTCTATCTCCAGAAAGGGCCTGCACTGTCAGGTGATGTTATTCAGGGACCTTTGACAGAGTGCCAGTTCCAGAACTGAGCCTACACTGGACCGCATTCCTGGTGTATTACTAGAATAAACACTGTCCGCATGGGGGTCCTGGGAAACTTGTGCATGAAGAGTAAATATTTACACAACTTCGGTCTCCATTCAGGACGTACTGGACCTTTACTAAATCTAGGTCGCGGTCTGGGCAATTAGGATTTGCCATGAAAATAAATCATAAATGCCATTATGAGCATCACGAATAATAAATCTGGTCCTGAAGTGCCTTTTATATACATACATGTATATATTAATTGTTTCATACTACAAATAAAAATAATAATTGCGATGTATGATTATTACAGAGTAATTATCATTTGCAAGACGTACCACGTTACAGGAATAGTTCTTGTTTATCAGTACTATATAGAGTAACCTAAACACAAGGGACTTTTCTTTACAGCCTAGCACTGTTTAAAGTCCTTGTCACGCTTGATTTATTGTCATGGGTTTTCCAGAGGAAGTAGCATGGCCGTTGTTCCTTTGCCTTTTGGATTTGTCGGGCTGAATACATCCCAAGCTTTTGGCACCCGTCTGGAGCTGCTGGCTCTCCGTTGTTCCCTCTGCCTGTGTGGGCCTTTCTCTTCTGATCGGTTGAACGTAGGCCAACACTGGCTAACACCTGTCCTCAGCGATCGCATTGTTGTTCGCTCTGCCAAGTAGCTCCTTGATGTGAGCAAAGCGGGCTAGTTAATGAGAATATGAATATGGAGAGACTCCTGGGTGTTTACTAAGTAGGCCAGGTGCTTGTGTCTCATATCTGAGCTTTCCATCTGTGTCACCTGCCTTTAGGTTTGCCTACCTCCCCCTTTTTGACAGGCGAGTTGAAGTTGGATCGCTGGAGGTGGGCATGTATTTAAAGAAAACTCCCCTGTATACTACATTAACATTTAACAACTCGGACATAAAATTGTTGGTTTTTGCCATGTATTACAAATGGACGTCATTTCATTTTCATTCGTCTTGATTTTTAAAAAAATTAAATTTGTGTATAAATGTTTTTGTAAGCCGAATTTCCACCAGATATTTATAATACTGTCCGACACTGAGGTTTCCATGTGTTCTCATGCATATTTTGATGAATGCCAATCAAATTGCAAAGCACATGCAAGTCTACAGCTCATTTGCATTTATCGACGCCCACAAAAGTCCATAAAAGGTAAAGCTCACAGTGAGCTGAATGCACAACATGAGGACAAACCAAAAAGGAAAAGGAATTTCTCAGAGATGTTACTGGAAGCTTATGTCAATAAAAATAGTGATTTGCATAACAGCAGCTGAAAAGACTAAACTCTAGAGACAAATGCTAGAAAAAGGTGCTTAATTGTATTAAGTCTTGTCGACATTTGGCCAGAAGACTCTCAGTTCAGCCTCTTGCGTACTGCACCCTTCCCAGTGCTGTGTTGGAATAGCAGACGGGAATGTCATAAGGAAACCTGATATAGTCGGAATGCCCGATGATGGCATGCAAGCACATTCCAGATCGGTCACTTATCGGTCACTTAGTCATGGCTCTAAAGTGTTGCTCAGCATTAAAAGAAGATGCTGTGGCAAAAGAAACCAACGTATGGGCCCACTAAGTCCTTTTCTATACCATTACGTCTAGTGCCTGGGCTCATGTGTACATGACTGGGCTTATTTGTCTTCATTTTTAGATTTGTGTTAATTTGATTTACTCGTATTTAATATTTATTTAATTATTGCCATTAACCTAAAATTCCTAGATGTCTGGAAATTATTATATCAGTGTGTGTGTTTGAAATAAAGAAGCGATTTTTCACTTGACTGTGTAACTTCGTCAATCGTCTTATTCGAAAGCTCTCGTTAGATACAATCCTTTTTCCAAACTAGCAGGAATGTTCATGGAATATCTGATTTCTTGTGCTAATGCTCTGCGTGAATTCATTCTTTTCCAGCTCGATGAAGGCCCATTGTTTATGAGCCGCTTCTACAAAGTACTTGTCTCCAGTAAGTGTAAACACCTAACAGAAATAATTAGGAATCTCGCTGGCACAGCCCTGGTAATTATTTCAAGTACACCTGAGTTATGAATTTTCAGTTAAAGAAATTCCAGCGAAACCACCCAATAATTTGGGCCTACCTCATTCCACACTCCTCACACCCGCTGTTTGATGTGAAGTGAGTGGAGAGACTTGGATTGGAAGCGGTTACAGCAGCAGGTTGGTATGAGGGTGTGGAGAGGGTGCTGGCTGAGCTCCAGACTCACCTGTCCTCATGGCCACACCTAAAGGAATGCAGGAGGTTGCACAGCAAACGGCCACCAGCATAACGGCAGCCGAGCGTGTGAAGTGTGAAGGGAAGAGTGCTATTATCCGGGGCACGGCGCGAAGCGCAGGACTCGCTCCTGAGCGTTAAGTGAAGGTTTTAAGGATTTAAGCCGCCTTTGGTGAAACATCGATTTGTGAGTGCTTTCTCTCTTTATCCTGTGATGTTGGGTTTTTTCTTTTGAAAGCGATTACAATTTTGACACCATGTCACTCTGAGGGAAAAGATAAACCTGAGAAAAGATAAGAAACCGGAATTATTATAATAATTATAACACTTCAGTGAACAGATCCTAGTATTGATTTATTAAATCATGTATCAAAAGATATTTGGGTAAAATGTTCAAATCCCTGGTTAAAGCCATGATAGAAATAATCATCCTGGAGGCTTTGATAATGGTACTGAAACTACTTTTACAAAGTTTTAACCTGTGCAATATCTTTGCATAAATCTATAACCGTTGGCGGCAGTTTGGTGGGCTGGCTGTTTAAACAGTTCATTGCTAGAAGGGTAAACATTCCCCCATTTCTGTCGTCCTTCAGGCTGAGGCTGACACACTCCATGCTTCTAAAGTGTCACTGACACAACCATGGTAAGGTTGGGGTCAGAGCCTTGGGAAGCGCACACAGCCAGAGACCTATCTGTGGACTCCGTGGAATGCCGAGTTCCATGAATTCACTCTGGCTGGGAATAAACAGTTTATCTGAATCAGTCAAGGAACTTCAAGTTCCAGCGTCAGCCGTCAGGGGTGTGTGGAGATGAGCCACCTGGGTGTCATTTCTCCTCAGTTTTGGGGGATGATTAGTTGTAGTCATAGTATCTGAAGCATTCTTGTGTGATGTCTATGTTTGTGTGTAGTTAAATAATCTGATGTAGTACTTGAGTAAGGAAAGGAGGGAAGTCTTGTCCCTGATGGTCTGTTCAGGCCTCAGAGATCCATTTCAGAGATCCTTTTTTTGTTGTTCATGTTGAATGGCGACATGGAGTTCTGTACTTTCACCATGTCATCAGAGCTTTACTGTAGGAACTTGCTAATGGTGGTTGTTTTCCACATGCAGTCCAAAACACAAGAAGAAAAAAAAAAAGAGGCATCTTCAATTGTTGTGTGGTTGTTCTTGGAATCAGATGTTTCCTGTGGACTAATTGTTTTAAGGAAAGAAGCATGTTTTCCGTCATGTGTAAATTGTGAGTAAACCTTTACTCACTTTAGATGAAAACTAGTAAAACTTTAGATTCCTGCTAAAATGTTTGTCGGATAGTCGGGGCAGTTGAGTTCCCATAGTGACTGTTATTTTTGCTTAGAGCAGCTCAAATCCCCTTGAGTAATCCTCTTAAAAACTATGCACATCCTCACATCCTGTGTTTGAATTTAGCTTTTCTCAGGCTGCTTTCTCTTTCTACCAACTGATCTGCAGCCAGCCTGACTTACTCAGGCTCGAGTCTGAACTACGACATGTTACTGGCCCCGGTTCAGACGCTGTCCAGTCACACAGCTGCAGGGGAAAAAACAAGGGTACTTCTTTTTTAGTTGTTTCATGGCCAGGAAACGAGTGTCCTGCAAGCACCCTATATTCCGCATTCCTGACCCCCCACCCTCTTCAATATTCTGAGAGCCCCCTCTGCTTGTCTATGGACCCCACCCCCATTGTTCTAGTTGGTGAGAGTGCCTTCCTGTTTTAGAGTGGCTGGAGCTCGCGGATCGCCTGTCCGTTTCGGAGGACCTTGAAGAGCTTCTGGTGAGCAGAGAGCCAGGGCAGAATCGGCGCCATGAACAGCCAGCAGTGAACTAAGACACCAGCTTCAGCAGCCACACAGGTAGGTGACCTGACCTGGCATCAGAACAGAAGGGCTATAAATGGAAGACGTAAGATGGGTCGACAGGACAGGACAGGAGACACATGACTAAACTGTAAAAAGATGCAAAGCTGTTGATGCTTATTTCATAATCAACGTTTGCAAGTAATGACTACTATATGATTATAGCCATTAAAGTGTAGTTCAATTTGTTTACTTCTACTTTGACCAGTTACTAGTTCTTCAGTGCAATGTTGTATATATTGTTTATCATTAGGACAAAAAAAAGAATGATCATGTTTATCATTGTTTGTCTGATTATATGTTTTTTTAACACTTCCATTTGCTGAACAAAATTGCCAACAATGCTTCTGTCATTTTTCATGCTAAGTTCTTTTCACTATCATCCTCATCCTCATCATCATTGCCATCTCTGTAATAGTTCTGAGGAGGGAGAGGCAGTGAGGGCACAGGAGGGGGAATGAAAACTTGTGGGAAGAGCAACAGGAAATGGAAGTTACAGTATGTTTTTTGGGGTGGGTGCGGAGGAAAAGAATGCCATTGTGAAATGCAATTTTTTTTCTCCCTCTGTCACTTTTTGCCTGCCTCTCTCTCTCACTCTCTCTCTCTCTCTCTCTCTCTCTCGTCGGAGAGCAGCAGTACGTCGATGGGCCCCATTCTTGACTTGATGTACATTTATTTATTTACCACAGATGTTTCGGAAAAAAGCTTCATCCTCCTTGAGAATGCGGAGAATATCAGAAAGTAATAGCTGTATTAAATTCTCCTACACTACTTTTTGTAGATGGTTCATTAACCACTAGACTACAAAGCTGCATGCAAGGCCAACAGATGAAACCATTCTATCTTAAGGACAAATTAACAATAAGCGACAAAAGCACACACTTTGTAAGTCAGTATGTTTGACCCTGCTCAGAATTGTATTTTCAGATATTCATGTTAGTACTATTATTATTAAGCAATAAATAGATATGGCACAGTTTAGACTTGTAGAATGGATTCTTTCTACTGGCTTTGTATGCTTTAACACTTCACTATAACTTTCAAATCACAATACACCATATGTAACAGTCTGTGATGTCCTGGGGTGACAGATTATAACTTGGACCAGTTTTTTTTTTCTTTTTCAAAGCTTTGGATTTGTAGATAATGTTGATGATCAGCTATCTGCCCTGCACTGCATGTTTTACACAATAGGACCTGTTCTGTGCTGTTTTGGTGGTGTTAGGGCCTACTGGGTGGATGTCAGTGCTTTGACTCTGGGTATAAACATCAATCCCAAAAAATAGAATCTGATTTTACAAAGAAAATGCATTAATTGATTTTGTCGATTAAAACAACGACGGCTTCTTTTAGCCTCTCGTCACCCAGCTGTCAATGCATGAAAACATCTGGGTAGTTTGGGTTCTTTTTGTTTGTTTGTTTTGTGAGGACTCCTCAAAGACTATTAGGATTATTTAAAGATTACTGCAACCCTTCTGAGCTCATTACGTTTCATTTCCTTTCTCAATCATTGTTGGCTACATGTAACATGGAATTGTCGTAATGCTGCTACTACATCTTCAGCCTTGCTTTGATCAATATCTTGCCCTATGTTTCATTTCTAGGGGGCGTAGACCGTGGCAGAAGCTCCTCCTTCCATGAGGTGGGTGGCTTGCGAGAGCTGGAAATGAGGGGGGCAGCCTCCGTTTCCGAAGAAACCTCGAGCACCGGTGCAAGCGGCGGAGGCCACACCGTCCTGCAGAGACTCCTGCAGGAACAGATGCGCTATGGCGAAGGCAGAAACTACATTGCCTTGCAGCAGCAGCAGCAGCTGCAGCAACAGTCACAGCCACCGCAGCAGCAGCAACAACAGCAGCTCCTGGGCCCAGGAGACGAACTCTCCATGGTCCCTCACATTGCCCGACAGGAGCCACAGGGCCAAGAGCTGCAGGCAGACAGTGGCATAGAGAAGCAGATGAACCCCCGAGGTGTAGGTGGCGGAGGAGGCAGTGGAGGAGTCGGATCCCAAGGCCAGAACCCTGAGGACCTGCCTTCGTACGAGGAAGCCAAGGTTCAATCACAGTATTTTCGTGGCCACCAGCCACAGCCGCAACTTGGACCAACAGTGGGTGCTGCTTTCTATGTCACCGGCGTCACCAATGCAAAGATACGTCCTCCGGAGGGCCGCCCTGCGGTACAGAGGCTTGGTGCGGCCAAAGTGCACCAGGATGATGGCCTAAAGGACCTCAAGCAGGGTCATGTGCGCTCGCTCAGTGAGAGGCTTATGCAGCTTTCTCTAGCCACCAGTGGCGTCAAAGCCCATGCACCCGTCACCAGTGCCCCACTCTCACCCCAGCTGCCTCAACCACCAGGACCGCCAGGAGACTACTACAAACCTGTAGGACCTCACCGTGGCCCGCCCCCAGACTATCCCTATAAAGTTCTACCCTCACCACCCAAACAGCAGCAGCACCACCATCCACAGCACCAAGACCCAGGACACTACTATTCAGACCACCGTGGCTCAGCTCCACAGTCCAGAGCCGATGTTCCTCATGTGCGCTACCAGCCACCTCCCGAGTATGGCTCTTTCCGGTGAGTAATTTTTTCTTTCTTAAGGAGATTCTTTGGACATAGTTTCTCTCATTTCCGGGGAAAAGATTTAAGCTAGGTGGAAATAAATGCTAAATTTGATTTCTGATATAGCTTTTCCATATAGTTGCATGGGATGCTTTTAATTATTGGAATGGAAGTTCACTTTTTAAGTTGACTGAGTACTTGTCATGTTTTTGGTTACGATTTCTTAATCATTATCCTTGGTTACTCCTCACTTGAACCAATAAGGTGTTTTACATGTCTGTACATATTCAAGACCTGGATTGTACATTGCTAAACAGAAGCAAGTCTCCATTATGTATCAAAGGCATGATGGTAGATTCAGGAAACGCTGTTTTAGGCTATCACATTTTTAATTTGAATCGTTGCTTAAATTCGGGTGTCAAGGTGGTGCATCGGTAGCATTGCTGCCAAACAGATCCATGGTCACCAGCCTGAGTTACAGTCTGTGTGATGTTTCACACGTTCTTCCCAATCAGGACTAGGTTTCTCCAGGTTCCTCAGTTTCCTCCCACTTCCCAAACCATACCAGGGGAATTGGTGACTCTAAATGTCAATGCAATAAAGCGGTTACCGAAGAAGAATTAATAGTTAATTTTACTCAGTTTGGTGGTATTGTTTAAAAATTATTTGAGGATGCAGAGGGCAACATTATGAGAAGTATGTCAGTCACTGGAAGCAGATGGTTGAGGAAAAATAAGTGGCTTTGCAGTTAAATGATTTTTTTGTGAGAAATGATGAAGCATACATGTTGAGTGCAGCTCATTATCATAAGAGATATCAAAAGGTAAGTGTTGTTCAGAGCCATGAAATGGGAACAGATTGAATTCCTCTTTGAATGGCCCTTCCCCGAAGTGCTGGAACATGCTGCCAGGCGCTGTAGGAAAAGCCAGTTTTGCCTGTTTTCCTTTAATTCACCTACCTCAGAGCCAGTGTGGTGTACTGCATAAGAATGCCATCCCAGTTGTAGTAATCACCCGCTGCAAGTTACAGCCTGACTGTTTGTCTTTAAGTTCTATAGAAACTGGAATCTTAATGTGAAAAATATTTTCAGTGAGGCACCTGCTATGTCACATGTGTGGTAAGATTCGGCCAACTATTTATCATACACTTAGTCATTAAGCATGCTAGTCATGTCAACTGTAACCTGGCAATGACGGCTGCTCTTAAAAAGTTCATAAAATATTGATAACATGCTGTATGATTACTCATGATGCTCTGTTCCATGTTCTCAGCTCCAATAAAGAGAGCTCAGGGCATTCCCAGAGGCCCATTCATCAGCACAGCCCCACGTCCTCGGTCACCTCGATGGGTTCACTGTCCCGCACTCAGTCCTCCACCCTCAGCAGCATCTTGGCTTCTTCCCATTCTTCTCAACCCATGGTCCACCAGGTAGAGCCACCCTTCACAGTGGGGCCACGGAGTCCACAGGGGCCAGGCTCTCACCAGGGCGAACTATACGGCCCAGGCCCGGCTCACCCCACGCCTCACCCACGGCCCCATGGCTTCCCTCATGACCCCTATGGTTCGGCACCCAGGGGCCTCCATCTGCACCAGCACCAGTTTCATCCACAGGGGCATCAGCAGCCTGGCCCAGGGCAGCACTACCCACACCCCCACTCACTTCAGGGTGACCCCTATGCCATGTTGGCACGTGCCCAGCAGATGGTGGACATGCTCACTGAGGAGAATCGGCAACTCAAGCAGGAGATGGAGGTGTGTGGTGAGAAGGTCTCCAAGCTGCAGAAGGTAAGTGTTCTGGTTTGCGGTTATGCAAATATGGTTAAATGAAAAGCGTGCAGCGATACTGATAGAACCATTTTCTCCCCTGTAGCTAGAGACTGAGATCCAGCTGGTGTCTGAGGCCTATGAGAACCTGGCCAAGACCTCGTCCAAGAGGGAGGCCCTGGAGAAGACCATGAGGAACAAGCTGGAGCTGGAAGTGCGCAGGCTGCATGACTTCAACAGGGATCTAAGAGGTGAGCACCAGGAGCGCTCGCTTTGATTTATAGTTGGTTTTAAGAGGTCATGGTGGAGTCATGGTCCTACCGGGCAGCAACTACACAGGTGCTTTAATATCTGATAAGAAAACACTGAATAGCTGCAGTGTCAAATTCTCCCAAAATATGATGCATGATTTCCTGGTAATAACCATGCCTTTTGTTGCCCAAACGCTTTTCCTTCTTCAGATTTTATCTGGCCTGCAATATTTTTCTTTAGTTTTACAGATACAGATCTTGGTGCCTGTTTTGTGCACTTAGAACTGTGCTGTAATGTATGGCTGGTAACCCGACAAGAGGATATGGGAAATTCCAGGCAAATGTCAGCCTTACCCTGGAAAAATAAAGTTGTGAGGACAGGAACATAACTGCTTTTAAAATCTTCACTCGCGTCTTTGACACATACAGTATATTTATATGTATAGCAGCATTTTATTTACTAACAGAACCAATGCAACATTGCAACAAAATGTGAACTTTTCCACAGAACAAATGATTACAGTCTCTGTTGGAATTAGTTACATGCCTTATCACTTTTAATACATTTACATTTATGTCATTTGGCAGACGCCCTTATCCAGAGCGACTTACATATATCTCGTTTTATACAGCTGAGC
>JAQMYM010000011.1:1952495-1977182 GCA_030014255.1 Parauchenoglanis ngamensis | reverse complement strand
GGCCCTTGAGCAAGGCCCTTAACCCTCAACTGCTCAGCTGTATAAATGAGATATATGTAAGTCGCTCTGGATAAGGGCGTCTGCCGAATGACTTAAATGTAAATGTGCTCCTTTTCTTTTCTCTCATTTATTTATTGATTTTTACTGTATTGCAGTAAATCTACTCCTCTAACACTAATTCACTTGTATCACATAAGCAACAAATGCTTCGAGTTCACTGGGTGTCAGAGTGACACAATATGCCGTTTACTTACGCTGAAGGGGAGTGTTTGGAGTGCGCAGGTGTCCCAGATGGGGTCCTACCAAAAGTCTGGTCGCTATACGATCTCCGTAGTGGACTCTGTGGACCGTATTGCAAAACTGTCATTTTTACAGCGGCTAGTACGCAGCCTACACTCTGCGGCAGCTGATTACGAACAGCAAGACAAGAAGATGATCTGAAAGCTAAGCCAGCTGGAATACAATGGCTAAAGAACAAACAAACGAGCAAGCAAATACAGTCGCAAGGCTTATCAGCCATAACACAGTTGTTTGTTGTTTCTACACATTCCTTACTGCTAAAGCACGAAGGAATCGTTATCTTAAACCGAGTGAATTGTTTCTGAGCGCAAAGGAAGGTGTAGCGAGTCAGATTACCTTAACGCGCTCTCGTGCGTGCGCTTCCCTGTCCCAGGGTCCGTGCCGCAGGTTCCACAAGGAAGACGCGTGACCTCTGGCATTGTGTTGGGAGAAGAGGGGACGTGGACTCAGGTCAGGAGCGTCTGTCAGATTTAACAATATACAGGATCAGGATTTATGAATAAACTAATACGAGGGATTTGTATCCAAAACCAAAACTTCTGCAGATCAGAACTGAGTGTCCAAAAGCCTCAAGTGGAGTAAAGCGACTAGGTACATTTCATTTGTATTCATGATGTAAATCATCCACTTGAAGAATTAATGGCAGGATTACGCTCCATAATTTCCATTCTTAGGATTACCAATGGCATTCATTATCAGGTAACGTTCCTCCTAGAAAGCTGGAAAAAAAATCTTCAAACTATACGCATACGCAAGTATATGATAACGATACGGATGATACACAGATACTGAGCATGATAAAAGAGGTCTGTGATTTGGATAATAACTGATAATACCGATATAAAAGAAAATACAAATGTATTAAAATGTAAAACGTATTAAAATATTATGAATAGTATAAAAATAGTCAAGCAGGCCTAAATGTACGTAAAGAAAACATTTTGAAGAATGTACACACGCCGATTCTACTTGGGTCAGCTGATTGTTGCAATTCATGGTGTTTTTCTGACAGCGAAGTTGCAGTTGCCCTCTGGTGGACAAACTATGCAACGACAACTCTCATAACATGGTTAAAGGGTCCATCTTCTGTCTCTCTGATTCTTTTGTTAATTGGCATTTATCGGCCGTTATGAATGCTGATTTATTCGCAATTAGCTCACATCGACACGCCCACTTATCGTTCGTCCCTTGTACAAGGGTAAGAAGCCCAGTCTTTTTAAAGGTAATGAGCCGTCAGCTCAGCGCATGTGCTGCTGTTTCCTCACCTGTTAAGGCCAGTCTGTCAGGGACATGCATGCTGAAAGCAGGAGGCAGATCTTCAGCCCTGGCTTTCAGATCCTCCGTCGCCGCCTGAGTGACTCCGAGCCGATCCGGAACCCGCATCCTCTCGCTGATCACAGCTGTGAAGAGCGGATCTCTAAGCGGAGAGCCGTCGACTAAATACACCGGAGCCGCCATCGCCGGCTCACGACCTGAGGGATCGGCATTGTTAACACAGCAGTTGGGTGACCGTTTATTTGAAGCATTTTGAATAGAAAAACAACAAATACTACGGAAGAGCTTTTGATTCATTTATGACCTGCGGGAGGACTTTTACTCCATAGCACTGTTCAGTTCTCAGTCCTGACCGGTCAAAAATGATTAATCATCTACAAACGCAATTCTGGCAGTAGCTCCAGCTGTTTCTATTAATGCATTCATTTTAATACCCCATCATGGCAGACCATCTTTGGAAGGAGTCTTCGAAACATCAATCTTTTAAATACATGCAGGGGGTTTTTTTGGGGGGAAAACATCCAAGCTAGTTTTTTTTTTTTAATGTGAAATGAACAATTTTACATGTAACTATTGTTTAATTGGAGTCCCTAACTTTAAGCAGTTCCTGAGACAGATAAATGGAGCATTATAAAAAAAATTTTAAAAAAAGATTTTTTTTTATTGATATTTTAATAAGCCACTTTTTATTAGTCATTTTATTAAAGGGCCTGGTAATATGCAATATAATATCGATATCACGATACATTATTTCACAATAGTTTATGAAAACATCATGGATATTGTGATCTGTTTTTGGAATTTGTTTTTTTAAATACCATTACAAACTCCAGAAACAGATACGTTTTCTATTGTCTGAATCTTTTAATCTGTTAATTTGTTTTTAATCCGTAAAGGATTATAAGGATTATTTCTTCTACCGTCACCTATTGACCGTGATACGACGCATGTATCATAGTATTGAGATATTGAATATTTTTGACATATGACCAGACTCCTTGTATGTATTAGAATTACAGGAGATAATTTATTTAAATAATAAAAATGTAAATAGTCACAATACTGTGATTCTCTGTTTTGTTAAAGCAGAAACTATTACCAAAACTGAAATAATTTCTGAATAATTATTAGTTATTAGATTTGAATGGATTTAATAAGTAAGTGTAAATAACAGCCATGATGTGCTCTGTAATGAACTTCATCAAATGAATCAATTCATTAATCAATTAAGGAATAATTAATCACTTAATTGGTCCTGACAACCTTTGGGAAAGCTCAACTGGTTTCTAACTTTTGATTATGGCCAAATATGAAACTTTAAAATGATTTACACATAATGAAAAAGCAAAGTGTGTATTCCAATACAATTCGATATCCATTCAATTTATTTAATCATGACTAAATTAGCGGATGTCAGTAAATATTACACTCATGTGGCTAGTTATGAAACTTGCATGTCGGAACAAAAAAAGTCCTTAAAACTGCAAGGATTATTTAAATACTTTGGAACAAGATAAGAGAAAATGTGTCTGTGACGCATCTATAACATTAATCCCAGTAATAAGTCACGAGCGCTAGTGTATAAACTAGCTAGCTAACAACTTTAGTATGTTAGCAAGTGAGTATTAGCAAAGTGAGCAGTCAGGATTTTGATTATGAAGAAAAATAGCTACTAATTGTTAAAACACACCAGTTAATACGTAACATAAAAAAAGATATTTAGCTAACTTAGCTAAACTAGCTGTCTGTTTTTACTATGAAGGACAGACTGACACTAATAACACTAACTAAAGTCAAAGTGCTAGAGGTGTTAGCTTGGAATAACTGACACCAACACGAACACACTATTTACTATAAACACCAGCAAATTATTTCCACAAACCTCAGGTTTCACCGCGAAGGATGACACAAAACGACCTCACATGATAAACAAGGCTGGCACAAGCAAACGACTCACATTTGAATTGAACTCCGAGTTTCGATTCGTTTGTTTGCATAACTAGCAACTACACAGGGCGGTGTTTCGGATGAAAACATTACATGGAGTCCATAGTTTGGATTCATAAAAGTCCAACAGACAAGCGTAGAGCCTCAAAGGAAACAGGTTTCACCCTTTGAAGATTGTGTTTGCTTTTAATCTGTGTGTAAAATGCACTTTCGATTCATCAGGGCTTGCGAATCGATTCGTTTGATTCACTTAGCAGAGTCGTTTAGAGGGAACGAATCATTTCACCAACGAGTTTTCTTTTAAACAAACTTTGACTAAAAACTTAAGAAAGGATCAATTATAAGGGAAAAATAACAATCATTGGACACTTTTCTTTAAGTAATCATAAAATAAATAACCACAATTTATAATTCACTTGTTTAATAATTCATAATTCACAAAAGGTAGTCAGTGCTTTGACAAAAATGAAATTTTGGCACTTAGAAACACATCGTTATGCCAGAGTACAATAGAAGGGGGGTAAATTCCATGTTTAATAATAATAATAATAATAATAATAATAATAATAATAATAGCTAAAAAGAAAATTCAAATGTATTTACACCACCACCAAGGTGAAAATAGCATCATTAACCCCAGTTATCAGCGCACATGGAGTCCATAGATTATCTTTAAAATTATTTATGGTTGAGGATTTATTTAAAAAAAAACTATACAACATTTTCACTGAATTCTGCTTAAGCTGATCAGCAAAACCATTTTATTTTAGGAACCTCAATACTATGTAGGTATTCAAGTAATAAAAGCTTATGTGTAACAATTAGCATCAAACTAATATCTCAAAACCATCACAAATTTGTAAAATGTGTTTGGTTCTATAGCTTACAAAATATTGGATTAAAGTACACAATAGCTGTGTATAGCTATTATATTATTATATTATATTGTACAGCTATTATAGCTGAACACAAGGTGTGATAAAAAATCACGTGGCAGCTATCTTTAGCCCATACTCGTGTGACTATGTATGGAACCATACTCGCCAAAACGTTTAGTTTGGTGATCATTCGGAGTCATAAGCTTCTGTTACTTGTTAGCTACATTAGCTTCGAAGTTCCACTGAATAACTACATTCTTAAAAAACATATTCACAGTTGAACAACTACATTTCTGGTAAGTGAAATATAATGTGAAATTCATCCATGAAACATATCTTTAAAATGTGTTATGAAAAGATGTAAACCATGGCATCAAGGTTCAGCTCTTCACACTAAAGCAAAGTTCGGATATTTTGGAGTTTTTAATTGGTGAACAAAAGGGTCGACTCAAATATCTACTGCATCAAATATTACCTGAAAAAAGTGAATGGAAAAAACAGAGCAAGTGCTTTGCATTTTTTTTAAGCTTGATAACTGTACAGCATTTTTAAGACCAGACTGACATACGTACGAGTATGAGCGTATTTCTTACAGCTTAGATTACATGATTGCGATATCCGTTTTTAAGCCAGTGTGACTGGAAGCTCTATAAAGATGTAAACTTGAGCAAAAATAGATGTATGGGGAAGACCAACAAATTTCGGATGTTTTTCAGGAAACCGAAAAACAAACGTGAACCATATGTTATGGGAATCATTTTCATTTTCTTCTTCTTTGACCAAATAATGGTATCCCGAGCCCTGTGTGTGTATACATAGCTTATATGAAAAATCTAACATTTTTCCAAAGAATAAAAAGAATATATTAATGCACCAATGGTTGGTGGCCACGTTAACTGGAACACTCATGCCAATCATGCTGCAGGAGCACAATGCAGTTATGGCTGGAACTAAAGACTTCTGGGAGGCGGATCTCCAGAAACAAGCTTGGTGACCACTTGTTGAGTGTGAAAATCGCAGAATATCAGCACTTAATTGAAGACCCATATCAACGTTTTTGCTTTTTTCACTGCTGCAAGATGATTGGCTGATAACTGGATGATTACATGACTGAACATGTGTTTCTATTAAAGTGGCCAGTGAGTGTATATGTTCAAAATAGTAAGTCTGTGTACAATGGCGAAGGTGAAAATATGCCAGGAGATACATGTTACATGTTTTATACACTTTCACACATACACAGATGTATAAATTGATCATAATACATAAACAGGAGTTACAATTTTCAACAGAGCACATGTTGATTTGAAAAAAAGAAAACAAATAAAAAACCCCCCAACCAAAACATTTAAACAGGTATAACCAGCACATAAATGTACAATATCTAGAGCCTTAGTGAAAGATTTTAAAAAATATGACATGACATGAAATAAAACAAGTGTCATGCAGTTACGCTGAGCAGAAGAACGAAGGCGCATCTGAATTCTCACGTGACACGCCGCACGTGAACAGATCATGTGGCTCTGGTGGCACATTGTAGGTAGGTAAGTGGGAATAGAGTTACACGCAAGGACATTCAATCCCTCACTTTCTTCCATACTCTAACAAACACAAGTGGTCTAATTAGAGACTGATCTAAGCGTGTGGTACTTTAATCACAATCCATAACAAAACACTTCAGCCTAAATGTTTCGTTTAAATTATTCACACGTATGGAGGTTAGAGGCCGAGAAAAGGATTTGAATATGAATTTCATACATTTGAATGATATACATATCAATTTAAATGAAATTCTTGCATTTTCCATGGTGCTTTTAATAAATTCAGTAAGAATTTCAGTCAGATCAGAACCACGGCCAGATGCGTCATCGAAATCAAAAAGGCTTTAATAAAGCTGATCACCTCTAATGTGCTAAAAAAAAACAACAAAAAAAAACTAAGAAAGGAGATTTAAGCTCTGCCCCAAACTTCACAAATTTTAAATTTGCTCATACAGTACATACTATACTTTAACCCAATTTAGCCAATTTCCTCTAATCATTTGAGTGTCCTGTTCAGCTTTGGAATCTGGATTTGTTGATCTAGGATCAAATTCCAGGATAGCCATTGTTTGGGTCCAAAACAGCAGGTAAACAAAATGCCTGAGCTCAACCGATCAGTGTACGCTGCGTTCGTTGTTGCGTTTTTCATTTCGAATGCAAACAGGATGTTCAAAAAGATCGTAAAACATTAAATATGATTTTGGGGCAAAAATTAATTATTTTCATTGACTAGACGTGTTGCTGCAATTACTGGGTAGGTAATAGTAAAAAGAGTAAGCACACATAGTCCACATCGTACCCAAATACAAGAGCCTAGAGAAAATCCGACTTGTATTTTTGGACAACTGTGAGCATTTCTTTTAAAATATTTGGTTTTGAATATTTGACTTCTTTCTATTTGACCGAGTGGTAAAAGAAGTAGAAACAATTGAAAACAAGTCAATATTTTCTTTAATAAAAAATAATTTTACGGGTTCTCGAGTGGCGTAATAGAACAGCGTTTTTGGAATCCTGACAATGCCGCAGCCGTACTATTTCTCCTGTCAATCACAGTGTCACACGCCAATCATCTATGAGCTCATGTATGTGGAAGAGGGCGGAAAGCACTTTCCTCTGAATGTGTTACGCTGCCTGATGAATTAGCAGATGGAAAAGATGCAACTGTCTCTCGGAGGAAGCATGTGTTAGCCTTCACCCTCCCCAGTTGGTAGCTGCTGTATGATAGGGTGAGCTGGCTGATGGGTGGGAATTGACAGGTTTTACCTATTTTAGTGCATACCAAGAAAAAAAAAAACTTTCCTTGCTAATTTCCTAATTTTCTTTCTTTCAAAAATGAAAAACGAAGGAATGCAACATACACAGACCTCAATGCTACACTCAAAAAGAAAAAAGCTTGGATAAGTTGCTTTGGATAAAAGCGAAAGCCAAACGCAGTTTTCTTATCATAGAGAGTGTACACCAAAACGCTGCTTTCTCGAACTCTTTGGATTGGGAGGCCAGCCAATGCACTTGAACGACAGCTGGCCATCGATCTCCTCGGCTGGACGTACAGTGATTAACATGAGACGCAACGTCATCTGATAGCAGCTAAACTGCCCTTAAAACTGTTACAATACTCCTTTTCATGTGATAACACACTGTGCACAATCATATGTTTGGTACTGGCAGTGAAAAAGTATTTCATATTTGTGCATACACACATACGAGATTTCCTGCAAAGGTGGCAGTCGATTGGCTTAAACCTGAGCTGGAAAGAAATGACTATTTCAGTCGGGCAGTTTAGCGACGGGTTAAAACTCCGAGCCGAGCGTCGTAAATGGTTTTGTGAGGCATGAAAAGACATGAAGACAAGCAGCATTATGCAAAATACTACAGTATAGCACTTGGTGAATTCCAAAGCAATGTAATGCTTTTTTTGTTTGTTTTTGTATTTTTTTTTTTTCTACAAATTTTACACAGTTTGTTTATGCCGTTATAAAAAAGAGTAACAAAAGCTGTAAACAGTCAGAGAGCAAAGGGAGGGAAAGGGGGAAGAATCTTTAGGGATCTGGAATGTTAGGTTATCCAGGAATTGTGCTATCTGTATATTACGTGTTTGTTTGTTGTTTGTATTCGCAGCAGCGGCTCGTGACCATAGATTTTGGGCGGAGGGGCAGAATGACATTAATAATGGCATAGCCACAAACAGAATAAAGTCGAGAGCCAAAATATAAGGTCACGCATTTCCAATGTACACACATTATCCTCTCCATAATCTTTGTAATATATCTTAAAATAGAAATACATCATAGATGGCATAGACGGGCATCCATTAGCGATCGCTGCAGTTCCCATTTTTGACCACTAGGTGCAATAATGACACTAAATGTGGCATCTAGAAAGCAGGCAAGTCAATAGAATGTTTACATATACCTGTCAAACAGCGATATTTTTTTCAAATTGTTGGTCACTCAAAAAAGGTAATGAATTTCATCATTCAGATGTGGAATTTATTAAGATTAATGTTTGCTGAATAGCTGATAAATACGTTACCGCTCTGCTCCACCTGCCTCTACAGACGAGCCGCCACGACATATTCGGTACAGACAAAGAGTGTCTTGGAATTGTTTGTGTGTGTGTGTGTGTGTGTGTGTGTGTGTGTGAGCACAGTATTGAAAGTAAACCCTCGTTATATTGGTGAAATCACTGGCAGCTAATCACAGAACAGACCGACTGATTGACGTTTAATCCCACCTGTTTAAGGCGTATGTTGATTTTGGTACGCAAATTGGGAGAGTTCGATGTGCATGCACTTCTAGCTAAGAACAATTTACAAACACTGGCAAATCTTCCTAATGATGTCATGTCTTATTATTTGCATATTATTTTAGTCACCTGGTCTTTTCCCTTTCCGATGCAATATTGTAGCAATTTTACATTTATTCGCAGAGCAGGTTTATAAGAATGTTGACGCTGGCAACACTTCCTAGTTAATCACTGTAGCAGTAGCAACATACATGTGGGATATGGCATACACACACATTTGATTACATTTGATTCAACACTAGATTCTCCACTTTGTCCAAAAAAAAAAAAAAAAAGGGGTTACCAGGTTTGTCTCTCTGTATGAATGCTCTTGATAGCTTTTTGCAGCTCCACTTCATTTTGTACAAAGTAAACAAGTGGAAAGACACCTCAGCTCTTTTTTTTAACAACACTGGAGGCCTGATTCATTAAAAAGTACCGAATAAGATGAAAGACACTGACGATGGCGCGAGGTGTAGCCGTGCGCTGAGCAGCCGGTTGTGGTTCTGGAGGAGTGCGAAAAAAAATCAACACAGGCTTCCCGTCCACAAAAGCAAGTTCAGAAGATTAAAAAAAAAAACAAAAAAAAATAAACAGAAAACTATTGAGGACGACAACCATTTGGTAGCGCACCTCATGCACGCCCTCAGGAAGTTTGGGTGGCAATTTGGGATCCCAAACCACACTCAGGTCTGATAAACACTGACGTTACAACAAGTTCTTTCGTATGCACATACCTCACACAGACGCCCTCACTTCTCTTTAACGATCTCCTCGTACTTGGGTGGCGGGTCGCTGTAAGGGGTGGTGGTTTCATCGCTACTGCTCTCCATGTGCCCTGTTACTTCTTCATAAGATGGAGGAGGCGTGGCCCCTGACAGCCGTGACGCCACGGACATAGACGGGTCCTGCACGTAGAGTCCGCGGCCGTTCGGAGGTTGCAACGAGCAGTCCAGGGTCCCTGAGCTTACTCCTCCTCTTTCCCTTTCCCCCCTGCCGAGCACCATGCTGGGCCTCTCGTTGGAGTGCGAGTTGTCCGAATGTGAAGGCGTGTCACGGTGCACAAGGATTCTGGGAAGGCTGCGAGTGTTACGATTGGCCAGGTAGCGGTTCTGCGTGTACGCCGGGCGCCGGCGCGTGGCCTTCTGCAGCTGGCAGCGCCAGATGAGGAAGAGCGCAATGATGATGAGAAGGGCTACACCCAGCAGCGGTACCACCATGTACACGGTGTCGGCGCGGCCTGAACGGGTTTCCGCATTGTTGTTCACGGTGTACACACTACGCATCTTCCAGAACTCCATCTACGGTTAGGAAGAGGTGTGTAAAGTGTGTATGATTATACTCTTAATTATAGTAATTACAGCAGAGACTTTCACCAATGGATAATTGTACATCATTACTAATCAATTACATAAGACACTACAGAAATGTCTGCGGATTTATATACATCGCTAATCAAATACTTGGTTAACTGCTCTATATGCCCTGTTCTTTAATACTGCAATCACTATGTGCATATTCATCATGTAAAAAAAAAAGAAAAAAAAAAAGAAGGTGTTTCAAAAAGGGAAAATCACATCCTGCACCATTCATATGCAGCGATACCAATGATAGCCTGGTGGGCAAGTTATGCAACACCAAGCATCTTTACAGCAGTTCACTGAGCTCAACACTGACTCATTTCCGACTGAGAGGTCTTACACAATCGCTTGATCACTCCTCGGCAGAACAAAGGCGGACACAAATACTAATATACTGAAAATGTGATTCGGGGTATTGATACTGGAATTAATCACAAGATCATAAACACCGCTGCTCCTCGGCTGATCGGTACGGACCTGTTCCGACATTCTGAGCCGATCAAAAGCGAACTTGTAGATTGCAAAAGGGTTCTATCGGAAATGTAATGTTATATATATGTATTATTAACTGCATACTGCACACTAAAGAAGAACCTTCCAGCTGAGTATCGCAAATGGCTCTGCCGGCAAGCAGCTCCTGACTATACAGCTCATAATATTATTACACACTCCCCTACTCTCTTTAAACCAAAATGGTAGAAATTCCTGTTATCTATTCTGGATGATGAAATCACTAAATACAACTTTTTAACAGTAACGTGCACAAAAAACAATATCGCACAAGTCTAACTTTAACTTATTTGAGATGCTCTTAATTGAAAGAAATTTGAGTCTTATACTGAGAAGGACTTACTGTTTTTTCCTTGTTCTCAAACACCTCGTTGGCCTCCTCGAAGCTGCAGCTCTCTTCCACACACTCCCTCTCGATGTTGCCCTGCCGAAACTCCTCCAGGAACCCATTAGCCCGTGGAAAACGCTTGAGCAGAGAGTTTGCATCATTCCCATTAAGGAATGCTGCAAAAGAGAGCGCGAGAGTGAGAAAGATAGAAAAAGAAAGAAAGAGAGGTAGAAACATGGGTGCTGAGGTCAAAAGTGATGTCACAGCATCAGACCAGCCAATGGAGATGCTGGGTGCCAGTCAGAACTCTCGAGATTCTCGAGTCATTGAGTCTGCATGTCTACATTTAGTTCAATGCTTTTTTTTTTTTTAAACCATGTGACACATTCTTGGTGATCACAATGAATAAACAATTTCTTATCATTTGTCATTCCATTCCTAATGAATATCCATCCCATTATAAATATGGAAGTGATAAGAGGAAGGTCGAAGTGACTCTGACATCTCTGATACGCCAGCCATCTGCTCGATGTTTCGTGAAATTAAACAGGCGCTGCCAAAACCTGTGGGACTCATTTAAAAACAATGTATTGTCCTAGAAGATTTTGAAGTCTACTCTTGACATAAACCTGAAAAGGAACACTCAAGACATTTTCAACCTAATCTTGTGTTCGTGTGATACTACAGACAAGAGTTATGACATTCATGACATCCCATTTTTCTACTCAAGTTTATCTCACTATTATTGGGCAGTTACTGGGACAGTCGAAAATAAAAACCATTTATGTGGCTCTGTACGATTCTTTCAGGTTCAAATCTCTAGCATGTATTTATAAGCCCAGTCGGGATCACCATAACCGTCACAAATCATCGCGGCAGCCGATGGAGTGGATTCAGATGAAAAACTACCCTTCCTAGGAAAAGGATTAAATCCCATCACTTTAGAATCTTACAGGTTTAAATATTGTTCTAGAATACTATTATGAATACTTAAGCTCTAAATCTGAATAGTTTAGACTTTCAGGAAAAATTCTTACAGATTTGCACAGATACAGGGTACTTTGCTCCAATAGTAATGAAGAAACGTACATGTACAGGAGCCTGAGCAACTTCAAACCTCAAAAAACTTTTTCTTTTTCGTGTTACATGAGCCAAAGACACATTATTTACATCATTCTCCCGCCAGTAATTTCACAACCAGTTATTTCTGGTTTATGGGCCTTTCCCCATTCAAGTAGCTAGCAGCCTGGTCTTGTATGACTGAAAATAACCACCTGGGAGCATTGCCAAGATGGCCGCCAATTGAACAGATTTTACTCCAAGATCTTTGCTTACTACTGTGGAGCAGTTTTCTTTCAGTTCATTCACTCTGTCTAACACACACACTCCTCTTTCCTGTCTATCTAAAATTGATGTGTTATAATGTTTTAAAGTTTTACATAGTTATGAACAGAACGCAACAATTGCGTTCCTTAGATGTTCTTTAAAAAAAGAGATTGAGATACAAAGTCCGCATGAAATGAAATGACTTGATTCTGCATGTTGATGTGTTTCCATCTAAAGCAGGAAGTCACAGTGATGTTGCATTGAAATGTCGTAGAATAGTGTTTGAGATACGCAACACCCCTGAACAGGCCTAAAAGAAGCTTAGCGAGCTAGCGTAACATAGAACAGAGAAGAGGTTAAGGAGAGCTTTTTACTTACGCTACAACCAACAAATTCTAGCAATGAAAAGACTCAAGTTGGTAAACCATCCAAAAACGGTGTACAGACTCTTCACCATTTATAATAAAGAATCTCTAACCATTTTTTCTCAACCAAGTCATGATTTGAAAAGTTAATAGTTTTTGGGAAGACGCACGATCGAGACACGTCGACGAAACATGTTTACTGCTACTACTGTAGAGTAAGACCTTGGGGTTCTTGGGGTGGGACGTATGGTTCTTTAGAGCATGTAATTGGATGATGTGCACAAATACGAATGATTCATACATTTTTGACCAGTTCCTCAGAAGTCAGAACTACAAAATTCAAACAGGAATATCTCCAAAGCAATTTTATTTTGGTATTTCTAAATATTTTGCTATCGTTGTCCCTAACACCAAAGGAAAGCTCTGAAACACCAATTATGATTTCAGGGGCATTTTAATGTATTAATGTATTGAAACACTGCAGATGCAGATAATAGAAACTGGACTGAAAAAAGGTGGAGTACTCCTTTAACTTAGCTTTAGTGTTACCTTGAGTTTCATTTCTTTAACAACTGTTTAAAAATGTGCAGTTGCTTGAGTGCTAAAGTGAATGACAACTGCACAGATTTGGTTTAAATGAGTGAAACATTGTGTGTGTGTGTGTGTGTGTGTGTGTGTGTGTGTGTGTGAGAGAGATCATCTTTATCTAATGTTAATTGCTCACCTGCTGCCATGCTACCACCAACGAACTTAATGCAGAGTATCCTGTACTGAAGGAAGCAAAAGATACATTAACTGAAATACATGAGGCAGTGTCACATTTATTCCTTTTTAACACACTTCTTGTGAAGAAAGCCATCCATCCCTCCATCCATCCCTCCATCCATCCCTCCATCCGGGCTGTTGGCCGAGTCAGTGTGTGATGCAAATGAGGCCATACAAACAAAAATGACTAAGAAAAAAAATATTAATCTTCCAATTTCCAATCTCCCCGTTTAAGGGAAACGTTCTGTTCCAGACCAAAATGCAAATATATAAGTTGAGGCCAGAATTTTACATGTTGTCATCCTGGACATGAAATGTCAATATCGGGGCTTTCAGTGATTGATTTGAACTACTCTTTTTCTGTGGATGGAACGATTGCTTTATTTTGGGTTTTCTCAAATCAACAATGGGTCAAAAATATACATACGATCATATTATTAGTTCAGTAGAGCTGAAAGTTCCAAAATGTCTTTTAACTTGCCAAGGCCAAATCATCTCAGTGTCATCTTCAAGTTGTGAAAATTCAAACTTGTGCACCAAATTCTTGGTTGTTTTTTTTTTCTGCTAAAATGTATGTTGTACAATCAATCATTCTTCCCCAAAAGAACAGTTCAAAGAAATCACAGGAAATCCAATACAGTCACCATGGACATGAATGTCATGGCAGAATGTAAGCTTTTCATCTCGACTGTATTCAACTTTTCAATAGTGACATGCAAAAAACACGCCACACTGAAGAGCAAAACTTTCACACGGTCAAATGAACAGCCTTCGGATGCAAAAAAAGATGTAGCCTATTTGATCTACGCACAATACGCACTTGCTTTTGACCATCGTAGTCTACTCCAGAGATATGATGCGTAGGAATATTCATATGCATCCGTTACACATATAACATGAAATAAGAGTACTCCGAGTCGAGCACTTTTAGCCAGATAACACTTTCATTTCAAAAGTGTGAGCGACAGTGAACCAAGAAGATGGGACGCGGGTCACAACAGTATATCATTTTTCTCCATGATCTCCATTTCATTCAGTTTTCCAGTCTTCCAGCGCTTCCTAAGTGTCTAAATTAGATTAAATTCTAATTTATGTTGCACTTTTAAGGTTTTCATTTGACTCGCCCTCGTACAAAGCGCAGTCCATTCCTTTATAAAGATGGTAAATGAATCAAATGCCTTTAAATGGCCCTTTTGTCCACCATGCCCTGGAGTACGGCTTAAAAGGGCTGGGACTGGATAATGACTGCATTTCAGTGTGGCACGGATCCTACACACTGATCAAAGTAAAATATACTGCAGATGAGCGAATTGCAGTCACGTCGCACGGCTTCGCCCGTTTAAAATTTTAAAAAGCAATGACCTGGAGATGCAGCAACATAAGAGCAATCTGGCAAAAATGCCCCTCATTACAGAACAAAAAAACCCAAGGGGTGAAGTCGGATCTGATCTAGCTCAGAGGAATCGAGCAAAAAGTCCAGAAGTTGGAGACACGTCATGTCGGGATCAGACTACACGATATATTTCTCTTTCATGATGCTCACGTCCGATTCGGCAATCATATCATACTGCCATAAACCATTGCCGGGTCTTTGGGACCCTGACAAAACATCATTCACATCCTTTGCTGTCGTCGTGGAGGGGGGTCAAGAAACTTGGAACGTCACGGAACATGTCGCAGGAAAATACAAAAAATTCAATTCTGAAATGCTAGACTTTTCTTCACAGTGTTGAGCGGCACCACATCTTCGATTATGTCACACTACAAGCTCTGTTCATCGGTCTAGATGTTCATTTGGGCCCAAAGCTGAAGATTTGACAGCATTACAACACTCAGGCTGAATTTGTGTAACCTGATCCTGGCGTAAGTGTGCATCAGATTGGAGAAGACTGTTAAATGTGTGTTGTTTTTCACGAGGTAGGATGACGTTAATGGGAGGAGGAGTTGGAGCAGGTCCAGACGCTGAACTTTTGTTTTCATCTGGTACCAAAACGGCTCTTACTCCTGAGTGAAATTGTGATTTATGGACGCGCCTGTCCGCCTTTTATAGGCAGGCGCGCGAGGGGGGCGGGGCAAGGGTGGAGGTTTCCATAGAAACGGGTCGGGGTAGACGTTCCATTAGCGTCCGCCATTTAAATGTACTTGGCCCCGGTGTAGAGCTCACAGTAGCTCTGTTATTGTCACGAATCCGCTAGTTAACTTACATTTGAGACTTTGTAAGCTAACAATACGGACATTAACGGTTTAAAGGTTTAACAATGACTTTACAAGAGTTTCATCTTTCCTCCACATAGCTATCAAATAAGAACACGACGGATGCGACTCGAGAGAACACTACTATTAGGCTATTATCCTATATCACTTTACTCTAGCGTTAAAAACATAAACACTCGCTGTCGATGGACGTCTCGTGCGTACTGAAAGCGTTCTTCCTGCTATTAAAATATTAATCGAGTCGCACAACCACCAGCTTCAAATACATTCACACGGTCAAGAAGCTGAAAACTCCGCATGCTGTTTCATACAAAGGCTTGGCTTGCTATTTCTCTCTATACATCAAACCAGAACTAGCATAAAGCTACGTGTGCACCTGACCGTGGACGCACAATTAAAATAAACCCCTACCTTCCGCTCCGTTATCACTGCTGATCCCTTCCATCCCTGTTTCCTCCAAGGGAGCACCCACCACATGAGTCACGCAGGACGGATGATTGACGTCCGCGCGGACCAATAGGAATCCGGCTCTTCCTCTGCTTGACCAATGGAAACTTCTTATTATTTTGGACGCGCAATGTCATGCCTCTGGAATGAAAATAAAATAAATATGCTGGGTCTTGTATCCAGGCACAGGAAAATATCTGACTTATTCTGGCAAATGTCTGCGTGTATAGATTACAGATTTGTTTTTGTTTCTTACCAGTATTTATTCAGTGTAATTAAACAAATTGTTCAATTGATTTTATGCAATGTGAGATGTTTTGGGGTCTCTTCCAATGCCACACCTTATATGAAAAGACTACATTTCCCTACATCCGGGCATCGTCATGGTCTGATTTATTAGGTCAGTGATGGAGCTTAACCATGACACACATTTTTTTTTTTTTGCATGTGTGTGCCACGTGTAGTGGGAATAATTTAGTTGCTGAAGACCTAGTTTATCTCATTATGCACCAGAAATAACCTGCTATAAATAAAAAGGTCTGTTGATATAGCTTTGTGTGCCATGGAGCAAAAACTGAACATGCAAACTTTGTTTCTGTGCCTTGTAATCCATGAAAAGGATTACGGTGAATCTGTAGATTTGCACTGAAAGGACATTAGAGCAAACTGTATGAAACATTTTTGCTCCTTTGCAGTCATTTACGCATGTGCATGATAGAACAGCACGGACGTCCTGTGACCCGTGACGCTGGGAATAAACCCAATCTTTAACCTCCGACATTCTCAGTGGTCGCTTTTCTTCACCAGGTCATCCGCACTTCTAAACCAGGCAGATGCAAAGCAGACGTGCCAACATCAAAGAAAGAATCGTTACAGCAAAGATTAGGTGAGGTGCTTCAATGAAACCTGAATTTTCATCATGAATTAAAAAAACAAACAAAAGCAGCCAAAGCTCACA
Organism: Parauchenoglanis ngamensis; assembly: GCA_030014255.1. Taxonomy (NCBI): domain Eukaryota; kingdom Metazoa; phylum Chordata; class Actinopteri; order Siluriformes; family Auchenoglanididae; genus Parauchenoglanis; species Parauchenoglanis ngamensis. The sequence continues at coordinate 1,960,183 of JAQMYM010000011.1, read as the reverse complement.
ATCTTATGTTTATATATATATATATATATAGGTTTATTGTGTAATTTACACAAAGGTAGAAAAATAGGACATAAATATATATAGATGTAGGTATATACACAACATAAATTAAGGACAAGTAAATAAAATAATAAAATACAGGTTGAGGAATCTTGCGTACAAAAAGCAGAGACCCTGAGTCATCTTGGAAACATTAATCCCAATATGGGATCATTTGCTTGTCGTTATAAATTTCCCAGAGGAAATTACAGTTCGGAAAACCATCCAGTCCTGAAGACATTCTCTTTATCCTTTTGATATGCGTTTCGTGATAATATTCAGAACTATGTAGGCTGCGGTTGGTTGGGATGTTTTCTCAGTGATTAGACAGTTCTGACAGAATGTCTCATGTTCCTTGGGTGTATTTGTTAGAAAGTTCTATCACAATTCAATTAGAATTGCAAAAATGGCCCTGAGGTTTGAGGCACTCTTCATCATCGTCGTCTTCCTCATCTTCCCAGTCATCCTGTTCCTCCTCCTCATCTTCACTGTCAGACTCATCATAGAAGCAGATGGTTGCCTGTACTGGGAAGTTTCTCAGCAGTGCTTCGCCATCACTGTAGAGGTAGTCAAAGGACTTGGATTTCGGCCAGAACAGTCTGTGGTGGAAAAACAAAGATTGGAATAAATATTTAGAACAATGTTCTCTTGGCTTTACAATCTCGCTTTTGAGTTCTCCGCTGATTACAGATTTACAGGCCAATACATAACCCATGCAATGTGTTGCTCAATCAAAACAAAAGAGAACTTACCTGACAGGGTGCTGGAAAGGCTGAGTCTTGCCATCTGCCATGGTGTTGCTTGGCACTGTTGGTCGGGAATAAGGCTGTAAAGAGAGAAGAAAGAGGTGTAAGGATACATTTACAAACGAAAACATCCACCACAAGCTTCCTGCCTGGTATTTATGGGGTGATATCAGCACCAGCTACAAAGCTGTATAGCACCTTGGGCTATATAGGATATAGTAGCTGTGACTTGGTAGGTGTCAGGCTAAAAGAGTGGGAATCTAAACCAAACATTCCCCAGACGCGTCTACTAGTCTTGGCAGGCATGTGCTAGCATGCTGGAAGCTATTCTCTCTTCACCTCGGTGAAGGGTGCCAATTCGGAGTTCTCGCTCTGGCTCAGACAGCGGTGCCATATGGCAGAGTGTCTCAGCGCTCCAGTTGGTCCTTCTGCTTTTGCACAGAGTTGGCTCGGCGTCAGCAAAACAGCTTGACAGTCACACCTTCTGCTCTACCATACTGTTGCTAATGCACTCCACATGCCTATCTGCTGGCCCCTGGGGTTTCATTTGCTTCTTAAAGCATTGTCATTAAATGCGATACTGTGCATTTTCAATTTGTATTTCAGGTGTACTGTGTGTACCCATTGTACATTTCCATACTAGTCGAATTAATGCATCAATTTTTTATGCTAAGCTTAAGCTCAAAATGCACAGGTAGGTGTGTAATTATAATTAGTATAACTAAGAGGGAAACTTACACAGATAAGTTTGCTCCTCTGGCTCACAGTATGCGAGTCCTGATGGGTCGTGAGCCACGGTCTCCACAAGACAGGCCTGCTGTGGACAAGACACAGATCGCATGGTCAGTGTCAAATAAAAAACAACAAAAACACACAATATCTGTGTGTATTACACCATCGTTAAAGCACCTTTAGGATCACGATTATCATTATGATGTTAACTTTACATTTTCACAACTGATAACAATCCAAAGCTCAGTAACTGTCATTTTACATTATTTTGCTCTCACTCAAGGATATGATTAGTGCCTATACGCCATTTTTAATGCTTACCTGCTGACAGGTGACTGCTCCATCTCAGAGTTTGACCTAAAAGCCGGAGCTCCAGAGAAATGCGTCTGGGTAGCAACAAGACAAGCAGATTTCATCCTTTGTTCGGTAGTCCAAAATAGCGAAATGAATGAGACAAGTCTTCTATTCGTCGCGTCAAGAGAAGAGCTGCGCGGAATCAATGAAGGGGAGCTCGGAGACTGGGGTTTATATAACGCAGAGACGCAGAGAGAGGCGTGGCGTGGCGTGGCGTGGCGGCGCTGGGGGCGTGGCCCGGGGCGTTGTCTTAGCAACAGAAGTTTCAGAGATGAATGAGTCCATCTGCCAGAATGATCGGGGTGCCGAAGAGCATTTTGTTGTGAACGCTTGCCCAGTTGTGTAAACAGCCCACCACAGCGTGAGGGTGAGAAATCTGGTACCGAGAGGTGACTGAAAAAACACAGAGGGGCAAACTCAGACACCATCTGTGAGAAGGCAGACCCAGGGGGGCAATACAGAAAACGGGTCATATATAACAGTTACTTAGCCTGTATGCTGTAGTCCAACACTGAGCTGATCTGCTAACATGGGCTATACGTTGCATTTTGCTTTTATAGGATGACAGAAAGATGAATAAGCACATTTGGACTTAGAATTAGTAACACATATAAGGATATTGAATTACCAATCAATGACATGTAGATCAACAAAACCACAAAATTAAACCATGAGCACTATTAGTAAGTATTATAAATATTCACATCCACATCATAGAAGTTTTCATTCTTGCCTTTAGGTAATACAATGGAAATGAGATCTGAAAAACCTAACGTGTTTCTCTGTAACATGGACAACCGCAGTATTCCTACACATCCTGTCCTGCTTGACTATTTATACTGGATACAATTTGTCAACCTCGTTTATATCCTGAGATTTAAAAACATTCACACAGGCTAGGTGCATGTAGTAATACTGCAGCAGGCTTATTTCTCGATTTGGGGTTGATTAGAATAATCTGTCCATCACTTTTGACCACCACTGTTGTCACTGATCTGTGATCAGCTGCTCACGTGACTGCACAGGGAAAGTCAGCGGCCATAACTGACCCGAGGTCAGTTTTCTGCTCATGGGTTTTTGTTTTGTCTTGCTTTGAAGTTTGAAGCACGCGCTCTCACTTCTTCCCGTTAAACTGGGTGCAAAATATCTCACCACGCCAAATTAATGAGCCCCTAATGGGGCCTTGATAGACTTCGTGGCTCCATTTGGGGAAAGCAAATTTGCAGGGCAGCAGTGCGTTGACCTCCTACAGGGCCAGCAAACTGACAGAAGACGGCAAAAGGCGCAAATGGACGAAACCAGGTAATGCAGCAACATACTGTTAATGCAGTTGCACATACAGGAGTTGAGGACGAATATATTTTAAAGGAGGTGTAATACCAAGCACGAGATAAGCTACAAACTCCTTGCACACTCAGCCTTAAAGTGTTGTTCATAAAAAAAAATAATAATAAAAAATAATTTTTTTTTTTTTTTTTTTTTTTAACAGATGGTCGATTAAAACGGGTTATAGTCACGTGACCTTCGGGCTACCTATATGGCTGCTGAGTGTCTTAATGTGTTTGTATAATAGTATATGGGGGTTTATAATTAAAAAGAAACATAAAAAACATTAAGATGGTTAACATGAGAACCCTTAACTTATGTAAGACTGTAAATAAGTATCTTGCGTTGTTTGTTTCTCTGGCTTTATGACGCTAAAACAACTGAAACGTCGCCTGGGGGCCGCCATTTTGATGGATCTACAAATCGAATACTGTCAAGAAGAATCACGAAAAAGTGCAAAATAAATAAATAAAAATTCCCAAAGAGCATTACAGAAATGTTAAGTTTGTTAAAAATCAAGAAGCACCTTGGCTTATGTGTGACTGCAAATATCTTGTGCTGGTTTTTTCTCTGAATTTTACAGCAAAACAACTGAAAAGTCGTCTCGCGGCCGCCATGTTTGGAATCCTTCTGTCAAAAAAAATAAAAAAGGTGCAAAGAAATAGTAATACTAATAAAAACATAGTTAAGGTTTTTAATTTAGACATTTTAATTCATTATCTTTTAATTTAAAGGTAGAAATTGGTTGTCTTCACATTTTAGCCTGGGAATATAAACCATATGTCTTCATGGTATCCAATTAGCATCAATCATTAGCATAAATGGCGCAGACTCAGTACAGCCTTTCTTTCAATCCAAACGACAAAATTTCTCTCCAGCACAGTGTTGTTTTTAAAAAGGTGCAGAAATGAAAGGACAAACTGGTGTTCAGACTGTCTTGTTAAAGTTTAGTCTAGGTTGCTAAATTAGCATTTAATGTAGCGCCACAGAATTGAGCGTTTAGTCTAAACTTCAGCAGAGCCCTCAGTGGATGGCTTATCTCCACCAAATGTCTAATCTTCAAAATCAGATCTAAGGAAAACAAAAGAATACTGAGTTGTTTATTCTGTTCATTTGTGAGTGGGCTGTAGGGGGGTGTAGTTGAGATGAACTGTCGGGTGTTTGCACATTTGCTGAGCTTTGGAAACCCCCTGCCATTAACACCACCTTCTTCTCCAAAGCTCCAAAGCACGTCTCCCCCGTAGTTAGGAATTTCAGTAATCACTAACCCACTGCTTTCTCTGTGTTTTCTTTAAAATGAGTCAACACATCCTTAATTTAAAACAACACTCCCTGTCAGCGGAATTTAATTCTACATGAATCGGATTTCTTAAAGATGTTGTACAGAGGCTAAACACTTTGGTCTTTTGGTCCTTTTTTCATTCTTTCTTTCCGTTTAGCACAGATTAGCGACTTTTCATCGTTCTAAAAGAAAAGAGAAAAAAGTTCGTTCATACAGTCTGCCACAGACCATAAAAACCTCACATCACACATCACACACACACACACACACACACACACACACACACACTTTGGACTGAGTGACACAAAAAAATGAATGAATTTTACATCTTGGTGTCTTAAATCATATATGCCTTGCCATTTGAATAAGGTAAAATCTAAGAATATTCCTTCCTAAACTTGAATGCAGGCTAAACACTTTTCTTTCTTTCTTTCTTTCTTTTCAGTTTAGCACAGAATAGCAACTTTTTGTTGTTTCAAAAATTAACAACAGTTAATAGAATCTACCACAGACCATAAAAACCCTCACATCTAAAACACACACACACACACACACACACACACACACTGAACTGAGTGACACACAAAAATTAATTCATTTTACAACTTGGCGTCTTATATCATATCAGCCTCGCCAGCTAAATAAGTTAAAGCCAATGAATATTTTCTCCTTATATGGCAAAAAAAATACAGCATGTCAAAATGGTGTAAGGAAAAAAGAAATCATAACGAACTTGACTAAACACTCTGCGCCATTATGTGCTTAGCCTTTCTTCCATTTTTCTTTTCATCGTAGAAAAGATTAGCAACTTTACAACTGTTTCTAAATAAATAACCTAGTGTCTGTTCATACAGTTTGCCACAGGTCATAAAAACCTCACATCTAATAAACACACACACACACACACGCGCACACACACACACTGGACTGAGTGATATACTAGCACACGAACCTTCCTTTAATCTAAGATAGTTTAATCAAAGATTAATTAGATTAGAGAATTATGGCATTCATACTGCAGCTGGATTTATTGCCTAAGAGGAAATTCCTGTAATTTTTTCCCTGTGTTTGTCCCACATGCACGGGAAGGTTCTCAAAATAAAAACGCGTCACTCTAAAGATCTGTTGACATATTGATAGATACTGCGTGGAACGTGTGACAATTTGCTAGAAATGAATAGAAAAATGTGAACCCAATAGATAAAACCAGTGAATATTTTCTCCTTATATGGCTAAAAAAAGTTCCCTCGTGTGAAAATGTTGTAGCCTTTTTTATTTGTATTTCTAACGCTATGTAATAGAATTCGATCTTTTTAAAAGGATTAAATGCCGTTTTATTGCTTTAGAGCCAGATTGTCTGGGCAAATCTAATTTCTTAATTTCCTAACGTTGATCTGTTGACACTTCATTCATTAGTGATAAAGTGTTGATTCAATTAAGTGTAGATTAGTGGATTGTGTCATATGTGATGGGTATGGAGATAGACTAGTCTAGGAGATTCATTTACAGAAATGTGTCTGTAGGTCATTGGTCATTGTGTAGCGTCAGTCAGGCGTGTCGTGTGTATTGTGTTTCTTCTTTCAGTAAGTTAAACTCAATTTTTTGTTTTGTCGGCCTGCCAGTAATAGAGGACATAACTATTAAAATGTAGGATACTTAATAATAATTTCTTTAAAATGATGGTTCCTATAATTATGCTTTATAGTTTTATAAAAATGTATAGTATAGATTATAAATTGTTTCTTTTGAATCATATTCATTGTTTATTTATAATAAAAACTGAATCAACTGATAATCTAGGCATCCATATTTAATCCTGTCATACATAAATTATTTTAAAACATGTTAACAAAGATTCTTAAAAAATTTTAATCACTGAAAAATTATGTTGTATGAATTTGGCATTTTTTTAAAAAAATATTACTTATATTTAAAGAAGTGAATGGATTACCATGTGAGTAATAAAAGGATAAAACATTATAGCTGAAATAGATATAAAAATATGGCTGAAGAAATCGTGTTAAAATTAGTTAGCATTCAGGTATCAACGATTTAATGTTCATAAAATATTGGGAAATAAAATCATTTTTGTATTGCAGTTTAGGACTGTTCCATGATGTGGCTGGATTCACAGGTAAAATATCTAACTTCAATTTCATATAAATAAAAAAAAAATAAAATAGTTCGCTAAAATATCTTACTTTTTAAATGTAATGTAGGATTTTGTGTAAAAGCTTTTAAGGACATGCTGGATGACAAATAGTCTGTCGAGGGACAGAAATCAGAATAATAATTAAAATGGTGTTAAATTATAATCATGGTCTCGAGTGATTTGGTGATGTACATCGTATGTTTTCGTAAAACTCTCTGCAACTGTGAACATTATACACGCAAAGGTTAAATCCTCACATTAATTTGACCAGCTATCAGTCTGAACCCTGTCATGTTGATTTCATTCCTCTTCACCAGGCCTCACACTCCTGCTCTCATCTGGAGAGGTGTAGAGACGACGCCAGGCGTCACACCTTCAGAGACACACTTCTGTCACCCTCTCTGCCGCTCGAAGTGCCTCCTAATGCACGCGTTGCAAAATGATAGCGGGATCATTTTATGCTGTCCCACCTGTAGTACTACTGAAGAGTTGTCAGAAATCATCTTATGCGAGAACCGATTCCAAAATTTACGACAAGTCTTTGAAAGCTCTGTCCACAAGGGGGCAGGTCAGGGAAGAAAGCGCAGGTTTCAGTGTCAAGCTGTGAAATGTTAGTGATGTCGAGGTCACTGTTATACGTACAGTGGATATAAAAAGTATGCGCACTCCTGTAAAAATAAATAAATAAATAAATAAATCGCATATTCACAAATCAGTATTTGTGCTCTTCTATATCCTGCAATTGAAAACATGGCTTTCTTGTTTACTGTAATAGGTGGCCAGTAAACAAAATGTCACAGCTGACCGGACAAATACCTTAAAAGCCTCACAGAGTTTATAATTCTAGCTCTGAACAGTGGACAGAACACATTCAAAGCATATGTTGAGGGCAGAGGTCATGGCAGGGTGTTTAGGTGCTGACGTGGGAAAGGTAGTGCTGCCTCTGATACTGCAGTCACTTGATCAAGGTGCCACTGAAGACTCTGTGTGTGTGTGTGTGTGTGTGTGTGTGTGTGTGTGTGTGTGTGTGTGTGTGTGTGTGTGTGTGAGAGAGAGA
>JAQMYM010000011.1:1924243-1939623 GCA_030014255.1 Parauchenoglanis ngamensis | reverse complement strand
ACCCGGAGGAAACCCACGCATGCACGGGGAGAACATGCAAACTCCACACAGAAAGGCACCCTGGGTGACCCGGAGATTGAACCCAGGACCTTGCTGTGAGGCGACAGTGCTAACCACCGCACCACCTTCATTATTATTATTATTATTATTTATAGATATAAAATTGTAATAACAGCCGTGTAAGAGCAATAAAACACTCCAGGATGCAGTGTTTCTTCAGGATGGTCCTGTTGTTGATTATCTTCCTCTAATAGCACACCCTGAAGTGTTTCATTCCTCACTTTGAGAAAATCAGAATGAATTTGAGGAAGTCATGAAGAGAAAGAGCATCCGGTGCGCGATGACGTGATTAGGTGAAAGGATAAGGGTGTGTTTGGTGAAGCTGTTGGATTAAAGGGTTGGTGTGTGTGTGTGAGTGAGTGAGTGAGTGAGTGAGTGAGTGTCGGGCGGAGGGGTGGAGACGCAGGGTGGGGTCACACAGAGGCGGAGGAGAGAAGCAGAGAGAGAGACTCTGAGCCCAACCCCGAACACGGCAACAAACCCAGCTGCTGAAACGACGCCGCGCACAAAGCAAAGCGGATTGTTTTTGTTTTTCTTTCCTCCTCACACACACACATATCCGGGCCGACATGATCAAGGAGACTCTCTGAGACCCGAACCGACTGGCTTGTTCTTTTTTTTTTTTTTTTTTTTTTTACATTTTCTTTTCCTCCTCCGAAAGCTGGAGCTTAAAAAAACTTGTTATTCAAATCCAGCACCCCGCCCGCTGCACTCCACCCCTCTGTACCGCTGCACCCCAGCCTAGCTACCGAGATGCACACGGAGGCTCGCAATAACAAAGTAAGTCCTTTATTTCTATTTGGTTGACTTTCTTTTAGCTCCTAAACCTCGTTCCTGGCTGTCAGGCTCACTGGAAGCAGCCTAGGCACTTTCTCAGACTAAACCAGCAGCCTTGGATCGAGATAACAACATTATTAGCAGTTATTCAGGTGACAGTAAATCACCTAACCGATTAGCTAAGCTAGTGTTACCGCTCTCTACCTGCCGCTTAGCTTAGCTATCACTATAAAGCTGAACTGCATGGAGCTCATTTCAGTAAAGCCGGTGTAGAATAGCCAGTATAACCCTCAAGACAATTTTTTAAAACATTTTAAAAAAAATTTCCATTCATCCTCCTATCTTTCTTTCTTTCTGTCCATCTCTGTGTGTGTGTGTGTGCGTGTGTGTGTGTGTGATATCCGTGTCCGTTCGTCGTCCTCATCGTTGCAGGTTTTTAAAGTGGTGAAATGTGAGGCAGGAAGGAAACCCAGGCAAATGCAGCTCGCTCGCGAGACACCATCTTAGTTTCTTAAAGAGACAGTAACCTTCAAGCGCAGAGCGGAAATGTAGTCATGCTCATCTCTGTACAAGTGTGTGGGTTGAAACATTTTCACTTTTGCTTATTTTTTCCCCCCTCCACTCAACGGCAACTCATTTATATCTTTGCAGCTACGCTGTGTTTAGTTTCCTGTAAATGCTGCGTCTGCGCGGTTACTTTAGTGAGGAGGAGGATTTTTAACCGTTATGTTCGTCATTAAAGGAAAACTTCACCCTGAAACACATGAACTATATTTATATTAAGATATTTCTGAAGTACTTAAAAATGCTGCTACTGACTTGTTGTTTGACGGGGTATTTTTGTTATTTCTGTGAGAACATGGAGGCTGTGTGCTGCTCTGACGTCATTGGGAGGGGCCTGTCGTTAGACTGACCACGCCCCCTTTTGGGTGAACGCATTTTCGCAATGCTTGCGTATATACACTCGCTATTTTGAGCGTATAAGTGTGTTCACACTGAGAATTATGGCAGCACGCAGTGTGGTAACACTGCCTGGAGGGTGCACTCGAAACGTTGAGTGTGCAATGATGTACCCCCACTGGTCGCCATCTTGGTTATATAAGGGGGGGGAAGAAACCAACCCATTTTCAGCCAATTGGACGATTGCATCGCGTCGACACAGGTGGCGACGTGATTTCCTCGTCACGTGAAAGCAGGGGCATTACACAATAGCAAAGGACTAAGATGTGTTGCTCTAATGAATTGCTAGTAGGCGTTGGAGGATCGATGATCGCACCAGTGGCTATCAAGGATTATAAGTATCTGTCAGGATGCGTCGTATCTGCAGCTTTAAGATGGACAAAAATAAACTGTATCGTAGCTCGTAATATTTGTTTCCTTTCGCCCGTTTTGTACGCTGTGTGAGCTTTAATGCTGAACGGATAAACGCGTCAACATCTTCGCTCGCAAAATGTGAACAGAGATTTCAATTCAGAACAAAAAGTGTCGTTTATCGAGGCGACTTCGCTATACGATCATGTAATAACTATCGCCGCTGCCTGTCATTGCAGAACATGGACCGTTTATATAACGTTATCGGAATTGTAGCTAACAACTCGTTACGTTTATTTACAGGCCCGCCTTCAGTTTTCCAAGTGTTCCTGACCAACAAGTAAGTGAGCAGGAAAAAAAATGAAAACCTGACTAAACTAATCTGGTTTCTGGTACTTTTTTTCCGCTGTAATGACATGCATACGACACGTGTCACATATGTCAGGCCACGCCCCCTTTTTTAGTTGTTTAAGCAGATTGTACACTTGCTATCAGCCTGGGGCATTGTGAGTAATGTAGGCTGACATGATGAACGGTATGTAAACAAGCAAACAAAAAAAAAAGTCTACTCAGAGTTTCATTACATAAATAAATCTGAGAGGTTTTGGCGCTCACGTTAACGCCGAAGATGGACACGCGAGTCGTTCAGTGAGGATTTTTTATTTAATTTACGATTAGTACTTGCCGGCGATCGAAGGTATTCCGATTGTAACGTGTACGGCTGCTTTATGATCTCCTGACAAAAGGCTACCTATACTTTTACCCACTTACAGCCTTTTGTGTAGATCAGGGTAGCACACCTTAACAACCAATCCTGTTTGTTTTTGTTGCTGTACTGTTTGAGACACCCATAGAAATAGATTCTTCAAGGGGTGGAATCACTAAGCATGCACACACACACACACACACACACACACAGGAGTGGATATGCTGCAGCAGGGCTTGGCTTTGGTGGAGTCGCTGAGGTGTACACATCGACGTGTTGCTATTGGAGGAAGAGCGAAGTGTTCCAGCCCGGGTGTGCCAAACATCTGGTAATCATTAACAGCCCTGGACAAACTTTAGCCAAACTGGTTAAACACTCTGCGCCTATCCGCCTGTCCCAGCCCAAGGGTGTAGTTGCAGCAGCATTGTGCTGAGAAAGCATCACAGGTCGAAGTGTCTACTTCTGAAGGGAGTGTCTGTTTTAGGCATCAACAGCGTCAGGGTCTGCTTCTGTACCAGAGAGGACAGTTATTTTTAGGAGCCGGGCGTCTGCAGCGTGCTATCTCTGGGTGTGACCGAGCTTTTTCTTTAACAAGACGAAGCTCATCCACACACCGCGGTCTTCGGTGCAGTTTGCAGTCTCTGAAGATTTATCTTTTTCTGAAATAAATAATTGTATTCCTTAGGCTTTCAGATCTGAAGCCCAATCAGTATTTTGAACATGTCTGAAAGCCTTTTATTATCTGAAAGGATTATCAGAAGGTTTCACACATAGCTGAGCGTCAAGCCGTCTTCCTTTCACACGAAATGCGCCCTGGGGTCGGGGTTTTTTTTCACTTGTGCTGAAGAAGACCGCTCACTTTGGACCAGATTAGAACAGGGCCGGCCGATGCGGTGCAAGGTCGACGCTCAGAATGCGAATGGGGAATCGATCAGCTTAATGAGACACGTCATCTGCGGTAACGGACGACTCCGGAAGACTTGAGCTTTGCCATCACCACCGCTCTGTTAGCATTGTGGTCTGTGTCAAGTGACGGAAGTGTCGTCATCTTCTGCCTTTCACTGATCATTTCTCCGATTTGACACTTACTCTGACCGCAGCGAGCAGGTAGGGAACCGAAGCTCTGAGCTCCTGAAGACCTCCCGAGAAGCCCTCAAAGAAATGCAAATTCCAAGGAAACCTCGAATCTCAAGGGTCTGCGCTGTAATCGTTATTGCCTGTTCTCATATCAGCATGTAATATCCTAATTACGAGTTTGGATGGCCATTGTAAGGAATAACAAAAACGTCTGAGATTGTCATTGAGCGTTAAATGAGTGGCCTGATGTGCGACAGCTGTTCGGAGTGCCGCGATTCCAGCTGTAATTCAAATGATAGGGTTGTGTTAGCGTGCTCGTTCTATTACATTACTGTTTCTATAGTAACAGCTCATTAACAGGAAGGGTTTTTTTTAATTAGCTGCATTTTGTCATATTAACTTCAAAAGAGAGGGGGGGGGAAGCGAAGTCGGTGAAGGAACAACTGCTTATAGCTCAAACTTTTTGTATCCAGGGACCCGTTTACCTGCAACACAGGTAAATTAATTAATTAATTAATTATGTGGGGCAATTCAGTATATGGAGTGCTTTCATCTTTAAATGACATGACAATTCTCATTTAATTCAATCTCCTTTCACGTGTGTTGTGAGAGATATGACAATTACGAGGTACTTATCCAGATATGGCAACATCGGTGTCCGCGTTCTGTTCTTCAACCCAATTAATAATTACGAATAACCGCCGCCGAATAACATCCGCCTAGTGTCTGAAGCGTATCATCAGCTGTCTGTTCTTATCCCCTGGTGATGCATTGAGGTGCTTGGACCCCTAAATATAATCACGTCGACGCTGAGGGTTTCCATCAGTAGCCGTGTTTCCATCAACCAGCTTAATGCGCAAAAAAACCTACCGTCAAATATCGCAAAAAAAATGTTTTGCGCTCGCATGAGGTGGTTTTTCGGACAATAAAATTAAGCTTAATTTGCTTGGGGTAATAGCGTATACTGTACTGTAGAAATGGTGGCTAGCGTACTCCGAGTATTACTTAAGTAGTACATCATAAAAATCCAGTTTCATTTTTCCTCGGAACTGCTGTATGCAGCCTCAGGGCCGTCCCCAGGTACACAAGACTGCACATGTAGCCGGACGATGGCTGACATTGAGGTGAAACCCTTCCTGAACGTTTAGCTGGACTTGGATTCTGGTGTAACTGTTCGCTGTGAGCCGCTTCAGGAAGCACAAACGGACACAAAGTGTTTACCTTCAGCGGAAATCAGGATCGTGCGTCGCCGTGAAGATCCATGGCCGTGTTTTTTGTTCATTTGTGTCATACCCGCTTTAGGAATTTAAGAATTTTTTCATGAATTCTTTTCCTCAAGGTGGAAGGAAGGATCAGTGATGCGGTTCGATGTGCGGTTTTAAGGAAGCGTTCGCGTTTTCCCCCTCCTCTTCCCCGCTGTTGGAATGTACGAGGCCGGGCCGTATAGAATCGGGCGCGTGTTTGTGGGAGTGGAGTGTATTCGGGTTCGAGGATATTGTCCGTGTCTCCCCAGATCCGAGGCGATGTGACAGAACGATCCCCCACCACTGCGGCACAATCATTAACCAGGGAAAGAATCTCGTCCCCATAGCAACCCCAGCAATTCTGCCAAACTGGCTGCAATGAAGAAAAAAAAGGGGAGCGGAGGGGGTGGGGTGCTCAGGGGTGGAGAGGGTGTGTCCGTGTGTGTGTGTGTGTGTGTGTGTAGAGGTGGGGGAGGCTATTACCGTTGAAGCAGCTCAGTTTGGGAGGCCGATGGCAGTGGGCAGTGTAGAAACAAATCCCAGGCTTTTTTTTTTTTTGCGTGTGCATATAAATTATATTCAACAATGACATGAGTCACAGCGTCAGCGTGTCGCTGCGTCGCTGCTAATGTTATTCCGTGGAAGTATAACAGACAGAGGACTCAGGTATGCATTCTGGGAATAAACAGTCTGTGGCCCTGTGCTGACATCACTGGTTCCTCTGTCTCTCTCTCTCTCTTTCTCTCTCTCTTCCTCTCTTACCCTTGCTCGCTCGCCCACTCACTCGCTCGCTCGCTCTTCCTGTCTGAGGTGTTGATCTGCCTCAAAGATCCCCGAAGGGCTTGTGAGAAAGAAACTGATAACTAGTGTCTCGCCGACATCCAGAAGATTGTTAATTCTATAAAGTGTACGTTTTCGCTGAAGCACCAGTAATCAGATCCTCACCACGATTTAGTGAATTAGTCAAAGCCGATCATGTCTTTTTTTTAATATATGCCCAATACTGCTTACAAATCAAGCATGATAAGTGCGTGTGTGTGCGTGTGTGCGCGTGTGTGTGTGTGTGAGAGGGAAGGGAGGCCTGTGGGAAGTAGCAGCAGGCCTTTGCGTCAGCAGGGTGTGGTGAGATAAGAGCTCGCTGTCTCTGCCTCTGCCGTGGCGACTCTGCCAGCCATTTGGGAGACACTCCTAGGGGTGTGTGTGTGTGTGTGCGTGCATGTGTGTGTGTGTGTTTATGTTAGCCTTTGTGTCTGTTAAACTCTTGAATCCCAGCTGTCATCTTGGGAACTGTTAAGCTCCGACCCATGCTAGAGTGTTGACGTAATTTTACTGCAGAAGTGACAAGCTAAAACACACTACTGCCATTCAGCGTTGCACTGTGCGCCTTCTCTGTTTTGTCCGATCACGTGACTGTGTGTAAATGTGACACTTCAGGCCTCAGTGACCTTGTACTGTGTATGTTCGAGTCCATTTTGTGCCTATTTTTATGTTGGTTAAAATGTTCTATCTCTGTCAGCGCACACACATCAGATCAGGTGCGAGGCAAACCGTCGCATGCATTTCTTTACAGACTTCTTCCTCCATCTCAGGTTTTGTAATTCGAGGTCACGGCTCTATCTCACGCCCAGCTACATAGGAAGGGTGGGGTGTCGGCGAGGACGTCTCGGCTCAGCTGCGCATTCGCGCACGCTGTGTGGAAGAAGAGGGTAAGGGAGACCTCAGTAGCGTACCACGAACTTTCAGTGAAGCTGAAATCTCGCAACTGGCCAAAGAGAAGACAGAGAAGTGAAAGTGTGCAGATGGAGAACCACCGAGTTATATGAAAGGCGAACACTGTGGGAACGTAACAATAACGAGCATTATGCACGTTTGACACTGTGTGGTGGGTTCAGACATTAAAACCACAGGCGGTAAAGCTAAGCTGAAATCAAACGGACCTGTTTTTTAACCTTGTTGGTTCGTATCTCTGGTCATATCGCAGACAGTCACCCGAAAGATGAACGTTTTTGGCTCTGGATTAGAAGAAATCCAAAATAACCCAAAGTAATCTGTGTCCCAATCTGAACTGATATTGTCATCGGAAGGAAAATTAACCAACAATACCCAGTCGTCTTCACACCTACCCCTGGCTATCCTCATGAGAACTTATGCTCACGCCACATTCAGGAAGAAAGAAGAAACCGTTACTTTTATTTCATGCGGCGTTTAATAAAAATAACGGTCAAATTAACGAACCGATTCATGTTTTGACCTACAAAAAGCCGTGCTGTCAGGAACTGCTGGGTGGCAGTGGCAATCGTCAAAACCCGGTAGATGCTGGATTCTGCAGTAATGACAGTTTGATGAGAGCTCCCTTTTTCCCCCAAAAACCAAAATTGCCTTTTTGACTTTTAGGTTTTTGGATGGCTCACAGTTTGTGAAAGCGTCCCTAATAAATATAGTTAACCAGTGTTCACCGTGGATGTGTCTAATGGCAGCTAAGTCAGCTAGACGCTGATAGATTTTGCTTCATATTAATAAACTCAAAGCAATCTTGATTGACCGTGACGGAAAGCGCGGGCGCCCTGCCCTCTGAGTCCTGTGAACCTGGATAGCGCGCCAAATGGGAAGGACTTCCAGGCAGAGTTGGTTCATATCGGAGAGACGTCGGAAAAAACACGTGCGCAGACCGTTCCAGACTCGTATATTGGTAGTCTCGTTTTCCGTTTTAGTCGGTAACGTGTTCTGATGTTAAAATGAGGGCCAACCCTGCAAAATGCGTAGAAGTTATCAGGTCTAATAATTAATTATATATTATGAGTAAACGTCCCCGGATAGTACTTAGTCCCCGTTCTGCTTAGTACACCCCAAAGAAGGAGAAGGTCGTCGAGTAAAACATCACAGGATGCCCATAAAGGGAGAAAGACATCAGAAAACGGACATATGAGAATCCAAAGAGGACTTGTACCTTTAAGGGAGTAATGCAGAAATCCAGAGGGAGAGTCCTTGCTCTACAGCCTTCCTCTCTCTCTCTCTCTCTGTTACTATTGCCTATGTATCACCCTCTCTTTCTCCCTCCCTCTATTTCTCACACACCCCACACAGCTGTGACCTTACATGTGTATCCTCTCCCCCCTCCCCGACTCTTTCCTCTTTCCCTTGGACAGCCACGTTGTCTCCACAGAGGGACACAGTGACAGCACTGACCGGTACAAAGAACAAAATGTGCCCCAGGGCCCAGCAGACTGCATTAAAGTTACGCTGCCCTGACATACATATGCCTACACACACGTACATATGTAAAACCCCCTCACATCCATCATTTGCTCAAATCCTAATCTTAGGCATTGATAAATGAACACAATCCTGCACCGAGAGTTGCTTAACATCGCTTAAACTACTTCCCTTTTAGCCTGTAGTCTTTGTGCACCATATTAGGCTGTGCACCTTGTTGGAGAAGCAGCGCTGGAGAAAGCAATGACAAAAATAAGTTTACTTGTCAGTCAGCGGCATCATGGAGGTCAGTTCACATTTCGGTCACGAGCTGCAAAAGGGCCACATCGGTCGGGTTTCCGGGCAGCGATTATTGCCAAGCCCAATTGCGAATTATGAAGCCGATTACGGATATCTTAAACTAACGCTGCATTTATACGCATGCTACATGTAATCCGATCCAAAGTTATGCGCATGCATGGTGCGAGGCTCGGTATCAACGTTGCCATAAAAACGAGTAGTGTGAGTCTGCGCTCGTAGTGTTGGCGAGTTTTAAATCATCTCCATCTAAGAAAAACATCATCCGAGTGCGATTTTTAAACCAGCATTGAGAAGACGAGCCAGTGACCGTAGAGAAGTTGCTCAGGATTTCATAACCGCCCGACGTTCAGGATCAAGGACGCTCCGTAAAGCGTGTCCTCGCTGGATTTCTGGCGAATATTAAACGTCGAACGTTACCGAGGTCGACGCCCATCTTGAAAAACATTAGCTTGATGCTTGTCTCATCACCTGTCCAACCTTACATACTGCAGATGAAAATCTGTGACATGAGCTGTGCTTTCTTACGTGACCGCTTTATTGCACAAGGAATGCATTGTGACTTGAACACACTACATGCTAGCCTCAGAAATCCTCAATTGTCTATTTAATAGATTATGGAACAGGATTACCGATCTCACTCGATTGGATAGAATATTCATTCGAGTTGGCCTCAGTTGGTGTTTACACGAGCCTTTTTTTTTTTCCAACTGAGCTTCGAGTTGGATTATTAATGGATTATTAGGCTGTGTGGGAACGTAGCCAGCGGTGATGTTCTGCAGAATTTCCCTTTCTCCTAACCTCCCTAGACCCAAAAGTGGATTATTATGCATTAGCTGGCTTTCCTAGCGCATGCGAAACTTCCAAAATGCCAAAATCAAAGTATGCCGGTGAAAGCATTCTCACCAGGAGTTTCCGTGAGTCTTCATCTCTAAAGGCTATTCCTAATGTTAGTGGGAACTCTCAAACAGCTGCACGGGTTCACTGAAAGCGTTACAGGTATGTATAGGCTTTGTAGGTGCATCCATGACATGGTAAAAAAGGATTATAAGTAAGTATTAGACAGAAACTCGCATTAGAAATGCCAGTGAGTCTGCTGTATGTTGGCAGTGCTCGTTAGAGGACTTTGGGCTTCCTTGTCCACAATATCTCTACAGCACTCCCACCCCTTTTTCCACTGGCATTGATTGTAGGGAGGTTGAATTGTTGACCCCAAACCAGTCCCACCCCTCCTGTCAGAGCTGTCACTCACAGTCCCTCGCGCTCTCTCTCTCACACCCCACCCCACCCAACCTCCCAGATGGTAGTGCATGTGACGGGTAACTCTTGCTCTTTGCAACTTAAGCTGACTTCTGGCTTGGATTCACGGTGGAAATATGGAAACCAGGTATAGGGGGAGGTGAAATGCCTGCTCTTTTTCCTGCCCCATAGAACCCAGCCCAGCAAACTCCCCCAGAGTGGCGGTGAGAGGGTGGGGTGGGTTGGTGTGGGGGTCAACTCGGGCCCCATGCCAGCATGAAGCGCACTCTCCAGCTCCGGTTACTCGATTGTGCAATGTGCTGCTTTGAACGCACACAAATTGAGTGCCCTAAGAAGTTAACGCCCTTGGCCTCACATGGTGAGTTTAGCCACTTTCGGTTTTGTTTATGAACTTTTCTTCAGTCAATGGACTTGAACAGCTTTACAAGCAAAAGGACAAAAAATGATCAACGTCTGCTGATTGTTGGTTTGGTTTTCAAGAAGTTCTTCGAGGAAAGGAGCAGTCATAACATTTTGGCCTGGTGATCCTCTTCGAAAGTTTCAACACTTCTTTGGTACTGTGGTGGCCTGATCTCCGCTTGGGCATTTGGAATGATTTGGAAAAACAACATACCTCTAACTAAATGCGAACATCACATTGCAAAATAAAAATCTTTTCCCTGCTATCTGCCTCAAAGTCAGGTTTTGATAATTGAGAAGTTTTTAATTGCCTTCCTTAAGTTACTTTACTTCAGTTTAAAAGCATCTGCCAAATGAATATCCACAGTGACTTACACGAGGCAGGATGCAATCCAAACCTAGAGTTAAACAGCTGAGAGATAAAGGTCTTGCTCAAGGGCACAGCTGTGGCTTTCTGGCTGTCCATGGATTTGAAATTACAGTCTTTCGATCACCACTTAACCACTGACCTACCACTGCCCCAAAGTGCAGGCCAGGTTTACAGTCAGTTAAGTCTTTGTTTTATGGCGAATGGGGCTTGTTGGATTGATTCCCCTCCCTAGTTATCTGTGTTAAGCGCATGTCTTGCTTTTTGGAATTAATGGGATGCAAAGTTCAGTAGTATTGACATACAGACGTCTTCAGCATATAGAACTCAACATTTTCCACCAACTGGTATGGCATGGTACAATAACAAATTAATAATCCCACTATTTGTTTGTGTATATATATTACTAGTGGATGTGGGACCAGGGGTATCATGGAGGAGCTGATTGTTGGTCAATTCCAATCTTCAGATCAGCCAGATCACCATTTTGTGTAAACCTTAGCTTCCCGGAATCGCTTTTCTGACGTATAGTATAATAAGGTAGTGTCTTATTCCCATCAAGTATAACATTGAAAAGATGAAAAGCTCTGTTTGGTTGGTTGGAAAGGTATAAGCCTTGATATGTGGTCTTCCAGAAAGTCTGGCAAATTATTTTTGTGTGTGTTTGTTGGAGATGGGGAGCCAAATGGTGCTGTGAAGAAACTAGAACATCATTTATTACTGTATCTTCAGTAACCTATTTCCCTTGATCAGGGTTGTGGAAGATCTGCAGCTTATCCTGGGAATACTTGGTGCAAGCTGGGAGAATTCACTCCAGTTGGGATGCTGGTCCAGTGCATTGCAACTTTACACACTTACACACGCTCGTTTATGCCTTCCTAGGGGCAAATTACCGTCGTCAGTCCACCTGTCTGTGTGGTTTTGGTCAGTGTGAAGAAACCCATGTGATCATGGGGAGAACATGCGAAACTATGCATGCCACCCGAAATAATTCAGAACCGCAACAAGGTTCTGCAACATAAGGCACTTTCCTGCCACACGGTTTTGGGGACTTATTGAGGGGAACTTCCCGTTGGGGAGCTCCCCCTGAGAAATGCATACCTTCAAAGGTTTTTTTTTTCCTGTTCGCATTCGCACCGCCAATAGGAACACTGAAGTGACGTTAGCCGGCCACCGGTTGCCACAGCAACGTCAGGAGTTTGTTGTTTGTTTTGGTATGAAATTTGCGTCTTGTCTAGCAATGGTTGTGTGTTGCTGTGAAAACAGCTAACTAGCAGCATTTGGATTTAAACTCGTCCTTGTTCATGCGCCGTGTTTTAGTCGCATGTTTCTATAGAAACGGATCATTCCACGGCGCCGTAGAATGGGACCAGTGAGTGTTACATGCTGATGGAAAATTCTTTATTTTACACCAATTCGTGGTGGAAAATGGTTGGTGATTGCTTATAAAATGTTTAGCTAACATGTTTAGTGTGGATTGTTACTTTATAATGGGATTATTTTTGCGATTGCTTAAAAAAACACGGACAAGAATATTTAATTCAATTGAGATTTTTAGATTTCGCTCAGACGTGTCAAAATTGTGTTGCATTTCCTTCATCGCGTGTAAGCCTGGACTTCACGGTCAGTCCATTTGTTTGTGGTTTTTGTCCAATTTAATTCTAATGTTAAGAGCCGTTGTTTACATGGCTAACGTTTTACACAGATTCTTTTTTTAAAAATGGCGGTTCCCAGTGCTGCATTGACTCATGTATTTGAGGAATCAAAATACACTTGTGTCTGGACCAATCACTGTACACTTACATCACTCATGGTTCCTCTTATGCTGGGAGAGTAACTAACCAGAAGTAGGAGCTAAAAAAGTCCTACAAAACCATTCTAAGAACTGTCCTATAGTGCGGACACACAAAAAAGGGGGTACTTCCTCCAGCCGTTCGAAGAACTATGAAAAAGTGCCTAAGACCCCGTTTACACTTGGTATTAAAATGTGTCTTGGGTGATCTGATCACAATTAACCCTAGCACTAAATACAAGTATAAACGACCTCCAAGACGCATTCACTCAAACCACTTGCCGAGGTCGTCTGGGATGCATTTGACCACATACCTCCTGTAGTGTAAACGCTGATGCGTCCCTGAACATGGACGTAACAGGAAAATACGCCATTAATGCTGGACGAGGTGGTTGGTTTGGTACGAGTGTGTCACGCTAGAAAAAGTAGAAGATAGAAGATAATAAAGGTATGTTGCAGGTTTAACATTGTAATGTAAGCTTTGACCTTCTGGCAGAAGTGAAGTAGGCAGTAAGAAAATTTGAACCAAAGTGGTCAGCTGGACAGCTTGGAGACGCATGATAGGCAGAGGTGTAAACGGCGACGTGTCTCGGCTGTCCACTTGTGACCTGAATGCCCAAGATGCATTTTAAAACCAGGTGTAAACAGGGCCTAAGGCATGAAACCACAAACAGTGGGGTCAACTGAGAGCTTTTACTGTAATGGGTACAGCTCTGCAATGAAAAACACAAGCACTCAACCGGACACATATTGTTTTGGTCCGTACTTTGCTGTTTGTTCCACGTTGTCCTGTGTAAAAAAAAGAAAAAACGCTCCACCGGCCAAAGGTTTTGAGCTACCATTTCCTAATGTTTGAAGTTCCTTCGGAGGGGAAGGAGGCCGTGCTGTCAGGTGCTCTGGGTGGGACTGGATTGAAATGTTTGAGAGTGGTGTCCAGGAAACTCTACAAACTTCTGGGAGGTCCTGCAGAGCTTCCACGAGAAACGCCCGGAAAAACTGACCGATCGTTTGGATCGAGGAAGAAAATATTAATTTATTAAGAACGTTTTTATGGGTCCTCATTCTTCTGCCATGCAGTTTTTATTTACTGTACTAACATTTAGCATAAATAACAGCACACAAGAATTCGAGTACCGATATCTGTTCACCGAAAATGTGATCATCTGAGTTTTAGGTTCCTTGCTGTGAGGCACAGAGTGTGCGGTTCTTTGTTATGACATGGTGTATATATTGTGTAGAAATCTAATTGTACTCATTATTGGCTCTTATGTTCAGTTTAGTTATTGGCAAAGGATCAGCTGAATGACCAATCAATAATGTTTTATGTAATTAGACATTACATTGCAGTGAAAGTAATGGTACAGTTGCTTTGTGTTTGTGATGCGAATTTAATATTCTGTTAATATGTGGAATTTTAGTCAGACGTCCGTTTCATCCTGGGTGTCTGTTTCTATAGGTTTCTGTAGGTCCTATACGATGCTGATCAGAGATCTGAGTATTGGCCAATACCGAATACAGAATAGACATCGATGTCGTCAGAGCGGACTCTCTGTAACCCTGCCTTTATACGCTTGTGTGAAACATCGCAGGTGTGATGGCGGCATGATTTTAAGACGCTGTTCGCGTGTATGACATGAACCATGCTAAAAGACATGACATGTTGTTTTTTTGTCCATGTTTTGGCTCAATACTTTTATCAGATCACTTTCCAGATTGCTTAATAAATAACAGTAAATCACTGTAAGGTGTAAGTATTGGTTTGTGCTGTCAGTTACTGAAGAACTGCAGAAGATCTGTTGTTGGTGATTTTTCCTTGCTCGCAATTTGCCATTAAAAAAACCCAATAATAGGTGATTTTAATTATCCAGATGACAGGATGGCCACCATTTCAGGTTTAAGGAGAGGAGGGAGTTGTGCAGTAATATTCCCAGCTGTGGAGTCGGGAACTGCTTGCCGGCAGTGGCGATCACAAATGAACTGGTGGATTTCTACGTCATTCCATAGAGTACGTTTACATTATATATAAAATTCTTTTTCAGATTGGTTCTGAAGTGTTTGATGGCATCTGAACTATATTGAATAACTTTCTAATTATCTTCACCATTAACATTATTTCTTTCAAAAAGTGTTCGGTTTGACACCTTGTTAATCTTTTTTGGTCAAAACCGTCGACTTTACGCTTCCCGTGACCAAAAGCGAGGGCGCACCAGTCAAGAGCACGTGAGACGAGGAGAAGGGGGCGGGGCTTCCTGGCAGTATCTGTTCAAATTGGAGCGTTCGAAACGGTTGCGTAAATCATGATAATTGGCTGATCTCCTGTTTTATTGGAGAGAAAGACGTTTTTGGCCTGTTTTTAAGTGATAACTCGTGCTAGTGTAAAAGTTCATCGGATATTGTGGCACTCGGATATATTGTCAAGAAGCCTATGTCGGTTGCAAACATAAATTGATTTGAATGTCTGCGTCCATATGCCTTCATGTAGTTCATTCTATCTGTGGGAAGGAATGCGATTGGGCCGGAGGGTGGGTGTGGCGAGCGCCGCTATACCAGGCAGACATTCGTACCCAGGCTGCACTGGGGTCGGGGCCGAAGGCCGAGGGGGTGTGGGAGTTACAGAGTGACGCCATGACCTAGATTGTGCACTCTCTCTCTGTCTCTCTCTCTAATCCCTTTCATGGCCATTCTCCACACCAAGCCCCTCCCTGCTGTGTAACTTCCTGCTGGGGAGCAGAGTCACACCCACCCCACCCTTTTTTATTCCTTAAATTACTCACAGTGCAAGTTCCCTGGGGAGCTTTAAAACACACACACACACACACACACACACACACACACACACACACACAGGCTATTTCAATCACAGATACGCTCGCTCAC
>JAQMYM010000011.1:1881526-1901507 GCA_030014255.1 Parauchenoglanis ngamensis | reverse complement strand
CCCCAACATGCTGGGATTGGCTCCAGCTTCCCCGCGACCCAGACGGATAAAGCGCTATAGATAATGGATGGATGGAATCTCAGAAGATTAGCCGTTTCTGAAATACTCAAACCAGCCCGTCTGACGCATTAACAGCCGTTCAGAAAAGTCAGAAAAGTCACTGAAATCAGGTTTTCCCCCATGCTGAAGATCTGTATCTCTATGATTTTCCGCATTGCGTTGCTGCCATGTGATTGGCTGATTTGATCATTGCAGGAATGAGTACATTTACAGATGTTCCTTTTATTTCTGATCATGAATTTTGCTCACGTGGATCCGTACTTCCAAAATAAAGCACAATGGATGAGTTTTAAGGCTTTATTCGGTAAATCGTTTACTATTGTACTAAATATTAATAATAACAAGCCATATGTAGTGTATTATTTTGACATATTATTTAGTACACTAGTAGACACGCATGTAGACGCCATGTTGTTCAGTTCAGTGCGGTGACCAATAGAGGGCGCATCATGTTCATTTGTCCCCAGTGTGTCGACTCAGCTCAGGATCAAAGTCTCTGCAATCGCCCTCCAGTTTCACTTCTACGCCTCTTCATGCATCGTGCACACTCTGCCCTCTGTGCAAGTATGTGATCTCTGGGGTGTTTTATTTTACTATTTCAGTCATGCGTCTTAAATTTGTTTACTACTTCCAGTTGCGTTTTTAAAGGAAAAGGAACGAGCCTTACAGCATATTTTCTTTCCATCATAAATCACATCATGTTTACAAACGACCCCAACTTGCACTGTTGCTAATAACTATTATTTACTTTAACCCAATTGTTCAGATTATTCTAGCTGCATCTCCGTAATGCTAATAATCTCCAGTTTATATTTCCCGTTCACATGCACTTGAAATTTCCATAATAGTTGTAGTATTAACAATAATAATAAAAGATGAAGAAATGGGTGTAGTAATGAAAAATGTAGCACTTTGGCTAAAAGGTGCTTAGTTTGTAAGAAAACTATGCAGTTGCTTTCAGCTAAAGGTTTATGGCCCCCAAGGACTGAACTGAAAAAGGGCAATACAGTGTTTATAGCTTCTACCACTTCAGTAGTAGGAGAATGATTAACTCTTTTACAGCACATTAGAAACTTAAGAAGATATGTATCTTCTAGACCAGATGTGACCTAGATGTGTATCACGATTTATGCAAGATATGCGCATTGTTGTCAGTTTCAGAAGTATTGGCCCTCAAAGTACAGATGCTTCTTTTTATTGACGTAAATTTTTCCCTAAAAGCGAAATATTAAAGTATCCACGTGTATCGTGTGGCAGCAGAACGGTGCATAAAATCATGCAGCTGTGTGTCAAGAGCCTCAATTTACAAGATCACAATCAAACATCAGAATGCGGGGGAAATATGAACTCGGTGAATAGGTTGCACAGAATGGTGCGAAAAACAAAAAACATCCAATGAGCAGCAGTTCTGCTGACGGAAAAGCCTTGATCAAGCTTGCTCGTGCTGACGGGAAAGCGTAAAAGAAGCCCTCTACTGCATGGTGTTTCCATGTGGCAACAGACACTTGATCTCATGTTTCTAATAGACAGCACCATAAAACTTATTTTTACTCTTTATTTCTGAAAAAGGGGGACTTTTATTCTTATATCAAATATAATTATCAGGTCACATGACCAGGAAACATTACAGCGGACGCTTGACTCCGTGAAGGTCATCACCTGAGGGTTGTCAAAACTGAATTATCATCCACTATAGCTCTTTACAGCCATGGTGAGCAGAAAAGCATCTCAACACAGTGGACCTTCAGGTAGATAGGCTATAAGAACAGAAAACCACATCACTCCTGTTAGCCAAGAACCTGGAGCTACATTGAGCACAGCATCTTCCAAACTGGACAACACTGTCGCCTGGTCTGATGAATCTCAGTGCAAATGCAATATGAATTGGTGAACCTGATCTTGTGTCATGAGTTAAGCTGGTGGTGGGGGTGGTGTAATGGTGTGGGGAATGTTTTCTTAGCACACACTAAGATTTAGTCTATTTATTTTAGTCTACACTAAACTCAGTCTATTACATGGAATCCATGCCAATAAGGATGAAGGCTGTTCTTAGAGTATTAGTATCATGTGCATTATAAATGGCACCCATGCATTTAGTACATTATAAAACCTTTACAAAGTTTGCTAATTTAACAGCACTGAGACTTATAATCCTGTATCTCTTATAATGCATGATGAGATTACAGACCAAGACTCCTCAATACAGGACGTCTCCAGTGTACGATCCATTTTAGGTCAACTGGGACGGCCATGAAAAAGCTCAAGTCTGGGGAAGCTGAATTATATCTGTGTGGATGGTTTTGGATCACCCAGTTGTAACTTCCTGGCAGAGGCAATCATTTGAATATCCTGCTACTTAATGGAGTCCATGATAGCCTGAAAGGTTCCTGGGCATTTGTAAGAAAAAACAACCGCACAACGTCACAGATCCTCCACCAGTCTTTTCTGTGTAACCATCCTACTTTTATACCAAACACACATTTGGTGTTTGGTGCCATGTTATTCGCTGTCGCCTGATCGATGAAGGTCATCACACTTGTCTGATTACGTTTATGTATTTGCTATTCTTTCCCATGGTTGATGAATGTCTAAGCTTTTGTGACAGCTCATATTTATATCCCCGTTCTTAAACTTGGGTGCGAACTTGCTTCGTTTTATTTTGTTCATGAGAATTTCCAGCTGTGCCAACAGTTGTGACATGTGCTTTTGTTAAAAAACAAAAAAGCACATATACCTTTCATCCAGGAGGCTGTTGTTGAGTGCTTACAGGGTTTAAAGTGAGTATATTTATAACACATGTGTATTGTTGCCTTGTTGAAAAGCCTCTTCTATTGTGCAGAGAGGCGCATCAAGAGGCAAGTTTTAACTGGATTCTCAAGTTGCTCTAATCACTTATAAGGCCACAGGAATGAACAACGAACAGTTTCTGACCCATCAGTCAGATAGCACAAAAAGCTTGAATCTTGCTTTTAAAAAATACATACCTGCGCTAATGTGTTGCAAAAATGACTGAAAGAGAAAAGAAAAAGAGAGAAGAAAAAAACCAACAAGAGTGCAGTGGTTCATTCATCTTATAATTGCCGTGTTTGACTATTGTACATATGCTACAGTGAGTGTATCAGTGTATCACTATAACAACAAGGGTGGTTCCGCATTTGACTAATCACCTTTTATTGTTTGTGGACTCTCATCAGTAAACGATTTTGGCAGACAGTATAATTAGTATTTTCAATTTTTAGCTAAGCCTCACTCCACCCAGTTGTGCTCTTTTTCAAACTGCTGCTATTTTTCATGTAAACAAGGCATTAGTCTTTGGAAAACAGGTTCACTATTTTGTTCTATTCCAATAGTTCAATAAGTTCAGGTAGAGTCTTTTCTTTTCATTTTTTACGTCAAATTATTTGCATTGTTTTTATGATTATGGAGATTTATTGTCTTCAAACACAACAGACTGGAACAAATTCGTTTTAAAAACCAAATTCAAGGTGATGGTAATAATTAACTCCAGTTAAAGCAATCAATCAATCCTTTAATACCTCACCAAGTTGGCTAAGGAACTACTCGGAGACGTCACCATTAATTTTCGCGACGGGACACACGTCGAGAAGAGTTAACAAAAGGCTTTTTTACGTCACGTCATTACATATTCCCTAGTAGACATTCAAAAACGCCATAGAAAATAAAAAAGAATAACCAACGTTCAGATTACAATGTTTGATTTGTGTTTTTATTTTCAAGAATTTCCGTATTCAAACAAGTAAATAAAAAATGATTCCCGTCCATCTGTGCGGACAAACTCATACCTGTTTAAAGCAACTCCCGTTTGTTCTTGATAAAAAGAAAATCAAATATTTACAAGCTACTTTAACTTTAACTACATTATGTACAGTGAGTCATGGTGCATCAGAGTTGCCTCCGTGCCGTACGTTAAGGAAATGTACACGGGCACAGGGAAAGCTTAAGGAGGAAGTGCTTAAAAGCATTGATAATAAGTGGCAAGTTGAGTGTACAGATGAGATTTCTTCTTCTGTTATTGACCAGAGTTATATATGAGATCACTAAACAACAATCTGCTAAAATCCCCCATGGAATTTCATTTCACATATGCGAAAAAAAAAACATTGTTCTGTTTGTACAGTGTTATCTTTTTCTTAATAATTTGGCACATGTACTGCGATATGATAACCGGGGCTTTGATACAAGACAAATGACACAGGGTTGGTCAATAATTAATGCAGGCATATTTAGCATGGTTAACTAACTACTTGGCTTAAATCCTGTACATAATCCCTTTAACATTATACAATGAAAAGAACCCATTGATCTGTCGTTTCTTGCTCAAGCTACTCATAAAATGGTTTGTTTCCATGGATACGAAAGTCTGAGGAAAAACAAACATTACTCAACTCTGTACTCTCAACTCCTTAGCAAATAAGTTGAGATTCTTACAGGGCTACCAAAGAGGTTTAAAAAAAACAACAACAATCCCAAAATAAACAGCGTAGGTTAGTCGCATCTGAACAATGACCTGTCCTGCTGGATTAATTTGGGAAAGTCCACAGAAACAATCATCAAATTTGAAACAAAACATGTTATAAAATAGTACTGACAGGACCGCGTACCTTACAGACAAAAGTGTAAAATCTAGAGATTTCACAACATATTATACACAGCGCACTCGTACAATATATACAGTCGGACAAAAAAAATAATAATCTAAAAATAATAATGGATTCCACTCCAAAACACGTCGAATCTTCCAGCCCTAGAGCTACCATGGTGGTCAGATGGAAAATGGCAGGTCTTTTTTTTATTATTATTATTATATAGAAAAACATTTGATCTTTGTGGAGATGTTGAAATATATATTTAATGATACAAATATCATTAAAAAAAAAGAAAAAAAGTCTTTTTGTGTTTTTTTTTGTTTTTTAAAAAGGGCACATCAGTTTTGGTGCCTCTTCATGTGGAGCGCCAGGTGATCCGAGCGTGAGAAGCACCGGTTGCACGCGATACACTTGAAGGGCTTGGCTCCCGTGTGCTTCCTGTAGTGCCTTGTGAGTTCATCTGAGCGAGCAAAACGCCAGTCGCATCCTTCCCAAGTGCAGCGGTACGGCTTCTCACCTGAAACATATACAAAAATACATACATATATATATATATATATAAATAAATATGTGCATATGATCAAACGTTTCAGGAACCGTTAGAACAGGCTGTCTGTTTTGATTGAGAAATGGGCCAGGGAGTTATTAGCTCCTCACCAGTCCCATTGACCTCTGTCATCTTGCGCAACTTGAGAAGAAAGGAGAATGTAGTATGGAGTGGAAAAATATATCATGACCTCAAGTTTATAAGGATCTGTCGTTCATTCGTTCTTAACCTCATAGGTCATCTTTTGGCCTTTACTGTAAGCACGCTGGTGTTATTACGCATTTATTATGCATGAGGACGATTAAAATGATGACGTTACATCAGCTATCATGTATCGATTGCATGGAATAAGTAACTGGTACGCAATTCAAAAAATAAACCAAAGATATTTATTAAAAATTTTACTATTCCTGATTGACACAAGCACACACACATAGGCTGCGTCAGATCACAACATCTGAGAAAGTCTGCACATTCTTGCTGACTCGGACTAACTAAAGCTCATCTAACAAACGGGTTTTTAGCTGATAAGACGCTGACGGGGATTCCCTCAAACAGTAAGGGTATGTCAACAAGTTGAATGCTAAAAAAGAACCAGCACCAAAATGGCGACATGATAAAGCTCCTCTGCAATATGAGCTATTTTTAAAAAGCTTGCGTGAGTTACACACAGGCGAAAAGTGCAGCGAGTCCGAGTGTACGTGTGATAACGCAATGTTAAGTCTCTTACGCTATCTCAAGTGCTATGACCTGCCATATTTATCTTACTCATTATTCACTCATTGGTTGTATTTGACAAAATTTTACGCAACAAGTTAACCTTTCGTCAAATTACCTCTCGTTGCATTTTCACCTCAGTAAAGTGTGTTGTGGTTCTGGGGCGTGACTCGTAAAAACGAGCAGCTTCTTTTGTACTTTTGTGTGGAAGGGTTCAGCATTCTTTACCCGTTAGCAAACATTCATTAGCAAACATCTGGGTTCTGATAACAAGAATTAATTAAACTTAGCGCAATGGGTGAAAATGTTCAGCAATTGGTGTAAAAGAAAAAAAAAGGGGTCAAATGTCTATGGGAGAAATAACAGAGCGGGTCGGCCTGCTAGCCACGGACGGTTGATGTTAGCAGGTGTAGTCGTTTAAACGCTGGACCCGCTCGTGGGGTCAAAACCATTAAGTCTACCTTCACTCTTATTGCAGCACAACGAACCTCCCTGAGGATGGAGCAACTCTTAACGAGCTAAAAATCAAAGCGATTTTATTACTTTGTCAGACAAAACAGAACATCTAAAAAAAAGTTTACTCACAGAAATGGCCAATTTTATGGAGGTTTTACTCAACGACCTTAAAAGTACATACTTAAAGAGCCACTCATGTAAACATGGAGGAATTTAACAACGGTTTCTGTTTGAGCAGGGTGGGCAAGATGCTAACAAGATAATAAGGTTCTCTGTACAAAAAAAAAACAAAAACAAAAGATGGATGAAAATATCACCATGTGTAGGTCACATTGGCTAATTCCAATGTTCATACACCTGCCAATCAAATGCTGTTGTGGAGCACTGAGGTAATATTGATAAAAAAAAAAGTTCACCACAGGCGACGTGTTTGACGTTACACCATCAAAGTTCAATTCTATTATCAGTACTGAGCTAGACAACGATAGGGATCAATGATTGGGTCAGTCGTCATCAGGAAATGAAAGGATGTCTCGAGTTTCATCTTGAATGAAGCAAAGGTTCGAATACTGACACGTCTTATAAGTCTATGTGATGAAAAAGCCTACTAAGTGGCATTATTTCTCACCTCCATCTCACATTCAGTGACCAAAGATGGAAATGTCTCTATGGACTTGCACAGTATCAAGAAACGCCCGGCTCGTACCACTTCATCCCTTCAACTAGAACAGGCACATTTCTTTAATTTGGCAGGACAAACTTGGATTGGACAATAAATAATGAAAACGCATTCCATATTTTGCATTTGAACATCTGCAAATGCAGTGGATTAAAAAAAAACCAAACCTGTTCTTATCTCGGCACCAAAAATGAATGGAGACATCCTGAACCTCGAGTGTTATGTCCTTAGCCTCCAGTTTCTATCATTAGGTATAACAAAGCAACAATGCCTGAGGGTAAATCCCTCCATAGCAAAGGGAATCCCTCCATACAGGTTAACTTTCCTACAATAAGACCAAAAAAGAGGCGAGGGATTATTTCCAGACAATAGCTTAGGAGGTCCTGCGATAAGGTTACGCATAACTAGACAGCAGTTGTGGATTACTGGGGAGTACTTTGCTCGAGCCATTCCATTCTGCCTTTTCTTGGCGGGGGTTTTGGACACACACACGCACACACACGCACACACACGCATTTTCTAAGTCTCAGTCTGAGAAACGGAGGTTCTACTAGGTTTCATCGTCTGTACAGTGAAACTACAGCGCTCTTTCACTCCTCCCTCCTTAGGGCAGGCTCTGAAAAAAGCAGGAGGAACAGGTTTTTCCTCCGCTACTCGATAATTTCCCCCTTGGGGAAGCGTGCAGGGCTTGTACGGGCACGCAGACACAACGTACATAAAAGTGAGAAACGAGAAGCAATTCATCTCTCCCTCCGCCTCTGTCTTCTCATTCTTTTCACCGTTTCCCCAGGCCATCTTCTCTGTTGATGTGTCTAAGGGCTTTGTGTTGGTGGTACATTGCATGTGGTCAGGCAGTTACAACCGTCTCGAATGCAGCTTTTCAGGTTTGTGTATGCATGTGTGTGTGTGTGTGTGTGTGTGTGTGTGTGTGTGTGCGTGTGTGCGTGCGTGCGCGTGGGTGTTTTTAGATTCTTACCTGTATGTGTTCTTTGGTGTGCTTTCAAGTGGGAGCTTTTTGTGTAAACCTTGGTGCATCCTGCCAAAAGGAAAAAAAAAAGAACACGTTAAAATGTAGAAAGCTATTAAGCCACACCTTGTGTTTGTGGACAAAAAGTGACCCAGATAATAAGTTCAGAGTGTACTGCGTGCCACACCTCACAAACAACACAATTATGTGATCAGAGCTAACCTGGGAAGTCGCAGTGGTGAATCCTTCTCTTCTCCAGCTCAGGGTTATTCCTTCGGTTGTACCTGGGGCCAGTGAGGATGCCCTGTCCGTGGGTCATCAGCACAGAGTGAGGGGTCATCTGTGCCACCTTTACTCCCATTTGGGTCTGATAAGGTGGAGGAGGAGCTGTGATGTTAATCATCTCGGCTTGATTCTCAGGGCTACCTGGTTGTGAGTTGGGAGGCGAGGGTGGCAGGCTGTGGGGTTGCGCTTGCTGGTAGAACTGATCTGGTATCACAAAGTCACCCGACGGTGTAGTCAGGGTCACGGCGTTCAGGTTGACCATGGTCCTGCCTGCTCCGTTCCCCTGCTGGTTGTTGGAGAAAGTCATGGAGGTGAGGTTGCTGCTGCTGATGGCCATCTGGTAGACCTGCGGCTGCTGCGGGCCGATGTGGAGCTCATCAGTGGTGGTCATGTTGGGTTTAATGAACAAGTTGTCGACTGTCTGCGGCACGCTGAAGACAGACGTGAAGTTGGGGAGTGTCTGGATGTTGCAGGACGCCTCTATCCCAGGCTCTGTTTTGATCTGAGACACCGGTTTGGTTGGACGGTACAACCCCGTGCGAAGATGGGTGGTGTTGGGTAGGATGACGTTGATGTTGAGGCTGTAAGGGGCTGGCTTTTCATCTGCAAAGTACTCGTCCACTACCGAGGCGCTTTCCCTGCGGTACTTTTTGTCTGTAAGGGTTGTGGATGGCAGAGGCCCGTTTTGGGGCAAATATTTATCCATTTCCATTGGGTTCTGAAAATAAAAGACAGCGAAGAAGTAAGCAAGATGCGATTCATTTAAACATTTCCTTTTTAGCTCAACTCAGGCAAGCGCTAATTCCATGACTACTGCAGTAACGTCCACATTTAAGTCCCTTTCATTTATACCACGATGTTCTACACAATGAAACATAACAATGAAAGACTCAGGCTTTGGCCATGTCAGGAATCAGATGCCTTTCTTTAGCCAGTCTACCAAAACACATATTTGAGAAGAAAGGACTAGGAGAGAACAACTCGTGTAGCTTTGCTACACCTTTGAACTTGGTTTGTAAGATGCTGATTTGTGGCTTCAAAGCATGCTGTACCCTCAGATCGTCATCAAGCATTTCCTGCTTCAACGGCATACAATACGCTACACACAGCAGAGGAACTGCACAGCCGTGCACTGCAGTTCACAAGAGTAAACAGCAACCTCATAGGTGTGGTAATCTCAAAGGAATGGAACAAAAAGCAAAACCAAAACAATGACATATGATAAGAAAACATGGGAATGAACATGTGCAAAAAAAAAGGAACAGCACAAAACAGTACGCCTTGAGCAGTTTAGAAGCAAAAGCCTTTCCAAACGTGTGACACAATCAGCATTTAAGAATTTAAAGGAATTGTTCCAGGATTGCGCAACATACATCCTTACAATGTAGTTCTTATTTTACCCACTGTATAACAATATGCTAAACATTAAAGTTAAAAAAAACCTTACCAAAAGACTCCAGACAAGCAGAAAGCCTTTGCAAAGCGAAAAAATTCTCACAAAGACGTACTAATTTGTTTAAGAAGCTCGCTGAGTCCTTCCGGATTTTGACCGTTTGCCATTCACAATTGGACAAGCGTTTCGATTTAATTCCGCGTATAGCTATTTGCCATGCCAGCCATGTGAACAACATAATATTGTTGACTCTCCATTAACAACCTACAAATATTACCTACATTCAGAAATCCTCCTACTTTAGACTGTGACGTCAGATACAGCTCACGTGTCTATGTAATGCTCACACTGCTGTATGCACTGCATGTGAAGCATGATTTTTTTCCCAGTTCCAGGAGAGCGGCTTTGGAAAGATAAAACCAGCTAATTAACTGAAAACAGCTTTAGAAGTTGAGACTTGACAGCGAGCGCTATGCTTGTACTTATACCCGGGTTGGGGTAGCAGTGGCACCCGAGAGAGCAATATAGGCTGTTTCAGTCCAAAGTGCCCACTCCAAGCATCACGTCTTTATGAAGTATGGACCGTTTCAGAACGGACAGTGCCTGAACCCTGTCCCAAGATCCTAGGAGTTAATGATTGGAGGAGATTTATTGCTACACAGTTATATATGGCACTCTCCTGATAACGAATGAAAGATGAAGAGCATGAGAAAATGAGAGATAGAGAATGAGAAAACAGAGAATCTGTACTTTCTGCGTGGTGTAAATAAAAACCCTACATGAGCATCAAACGTTAAGGATAGCTAACAAGGGAATGCAATCACAAGTCGAGTGATGTGAATATAGTACGCTGTAAAGAATAATTCGTTTGGATGTGTACGCATTGGGATAAAATCCAGAACGCTTGCTTACTTTGGTTCAAACGGACGGCATCGGGCCTTTCCTGAGCAGCCTCGTTCAAACATTAAGCTAACGGCTTAAAGATCTCGTTCCTAATTACAAAACAAATGACCTCGCCTCAGTCCTAATGGTCCTTTATGGCCAAAAGGAATGCAGAAAGATGGTCATTTATCTACAATTGCCCATAAAAGGACACTGATAGGCTTCTTGCCTGTTAAGCTGAGCAAGGATGGCAGAGAAGAAAAACAGAACCTTTGAAACCAAAAGGATATTTTATTGCTTTGGGGAAGACTGATAACAGTTGTTCTATCTTCTCATGACACTTGACGGGAATGAAGCCATTTTGGAGCCATCACCTTCAGGACTTGGGGCATTAACGCTGGAATGACCACGCTGGCCAGTGACTCAGACGGAGGAAGAAATTACAACAGGAAATGTGACATGGCACCACTTCATACATAGATAGCACATTAGTCATACGTCCAAGTGAAATCTGAGCACAAGGAGAGATGAAACTTTAATCTCGTGACTGTTTTAAGCCCATTAATTCTATACGCTGTGTTTTGGACTATTATTATATATTATCATATCATCAACAAGTTTTTAAAATCTGAGCAATGTGACAAAATAAAAACAGAAATAATGTAAGATTTAGTGTGAAGAAAGAAAGTGACATTAACCACCGTAAACACAAACCATAAGAACCTAAATGACATCCAGAAATCACTCGTGAGCGATGAGAGCCACTTTCCCAACATCTAAAACAACAAGAACGAAGACTCAACGAGGACACTCCGAAAGCAAACAGCGCCAATAAAAGGTGTTTACTCTTTTCCAATTTCTTAAAAAAAAACAAACAAACACAGTAAGCAGAACGTTAAGCTTGTGTATACACAATTCCTTGCTTACATCAGCTCTAAAAAAAAAAGGGCATGGAGTTTAAGCGCCTCAAGCCGTGTATGTACTTTAGATTTTTAAAGGTTTCACCGCATACTGTCATCTCCTGATGTCATGATCTTTCAGCACAGCACAAGCCTTTAACCCAAAATATGATTTACGCCATAATCACCATCAGTGCAGTGTGTAATTTAAGGTTATCACCACAATGAGAAGCTATCCAGCTCATTATTCTGTAAGGACCAGGCAATTTAGTTGAGGTGAAGGGTTTGCTCAGATATGATCCATATGACGTGTACAATATATGATGTGAATATATGAACACAAAAGAAAGAAGGAAAATAGAGAATTTATTCAGATATGTCCAGTGATTACTTTGTATATGTTTTGGGGGGGTTTTGTTTGACCTTCCCAATTAAGTTATTACTATTATTATTAGTAGTAGTTATTAGCAGTAGTTGGTAAAATTAGAAATCTTGTGCTATCCATGTGTGCAATGTGTATCATTTTGCACGTTATTACACTTAATAAGCTCAAATCAAATCAATGCACACTAATATACCTATAAAATGGTACCAGTAGGCTACAGTTTGCATCAAAAGGAGAAAACCCCACACCAGAAAACCTGCAATAAACATTACGCAGCGCATTTTTTGCATCCAAATGGAAACTCTCTGGTGATCATTCAGCTCTACAGGTGTTCATTCAGAACTGGGGATTGTTTAGTTTTTAGCAGGGTTGCCAGGCCCTGATCCTCACCGTGGGTTTGACGTCCTCGAACACAGATGAATCCTCGCCGCCGTCTGCGCTCGACATCCGCACAGGCTTCAGCTGCGTAAAAACCGCCCTCTCCTCCGTGTTCGGGCCGCTCACAGCCAGTCCTATGCTTGCCATCCTGATCTAAAATATTTTTTAAAAAGCTGTTTTTCCCTCTTAAATAACTAACAACACACGCGCGCGCGCACACACACACACACAGCTCCTTTTTTTTTTTGTACCTAGTCCAGGTGTGCGTTATATCCCGAACCCACCTTCTGTCAATCAGGTCGACTTTACCTGTTGTGAAGTAGCCGGATAGAAAGTAAACCTCACGACGCGGCGTCCAATCAGAGCAGAGAAGGGAGGGACTTCTTATCCAATCACAGGCGTGGAGGTGGAACTCACCTGTACAGTGAGCTCTCGGAGGTTGTTTGCTTTACCTGCGGATTTTGCGCCATTTTAAGGTAGTCGAACAAATGTGCACCATAAATCATCACTCTGAATTCACTATTGTTGTTGTTTGCTTTCTGTATAAGATTAGATGTTATAACAGCAAACAGTGCAAAGCAGGAAACAAACTTGAATCTGATATGCAGATGAAGCTGTCACAGAGGAAATGCTCATGCCACGCTCAGTTTGCAAACAGCACGATTCCTCTCAGGTTGATCGACGCTTTCTGTGGCTCCGACACTCACTTCACTGTTCCAGTGGAGACAGGAAAGGATTGACAGGTAAAACCACCATGAACAAGCCTGTGGTCATGACAGGCTTGATGAAACCCAGCATTAACGTGAGCCCATGCCTGGTCATCATAACGTCATTTCATCTCTCGGATGTTCTGCACAATGCTGACTCGTTCATCTTTTAGACTACGGACGTGTCTTTAGCCGTTCCCTTGCCTCTTTTGCCTGCTTAGCCGACTTGTGGTGGCATGCAGAGTTATTAGTTATGAAACATTACTTCTAATCACCAAACTTTTCAGATTGCTTCTGAAGTAACACAATGATAGGATAGAGTAATATGGAAATCCGTTTCGGACAAAAGGAAACTGGATCCTCTGCATTCCACTAGTCTTTGTGACAGCGTGTAGATACCAGGGGGCTGGATTAAAATAGATGTGGGCACAGCCGCTGAAACACTGACCTGTTAGGACGGACTATGCTAAATGAAAACACGGCCTTAGGTCAGAAAGGGCCTGAGCACCTGTGTCGAGGTCAGAGGACACCAGCATTTTTCCTATGACTCAAGAATCACCATTTGTTTTTGGGTTAGGGATGAATATAAAAAATGTAACTGAGCATGCTCTGTGCGAAGGGGCGGGACTTGATGACAGAAGAGCCTACTTAACAAATGTTAAATAGATGCAAAATGGCAGCAGCCGGACTACAGCCTGGAGGCATCCAGTTCAAAGTGAGGAGCACGGTGTGCTCAGGTTTCATGAGCCTTTCATTTAGTCAAACATTATAGCATGAATTTCCACACAGCTTCCTTTTCATGATGCCAGCGCTCATGGACTGTAATGTATCTCCAACCCTGATCTCTCACGTTCATTATGAAGCGTTTCATACGCTTGCTCATTAAAATGGATTTTTTTCATTGTTCGGGAATGTAGGTGAAACTGAAATGCTTATGAAAAAACTGATTTAGTATTCAAATGAATGCACATTTCTTTAGAAAGAAAACAGAACAGATACCTGGTTGTCTGATGTCCATCTGCACCTATTAGAGATGTCAACAATCCGACTGGTATTGAGTTGATACCAGCGAAAAAAAAAAGTGGATTGGATAACAGTTCCATTTGTTAGGATTGGTGTTATTGATAAATTTACACTTTCCTTTTTGTGTGAAAACTGCTGTTTGGTGTAAGTCAGATCTTTAGATATGCATGTTATTTTTGTTACTGCTTCAGTTTGTAAACATTACGCTTTTCTTATTTATGGTTTCTGTATCAGTATGGAAAAAAGAAAAAGTGGTATCATGTCATCTCTAGTGCCTGCATCTAATAATCAGATCTGATATGGTGTTTAATCTGATCTAATATAGACATTCACTGTCTGATCTCTCTTCCTGGAGTTCACAGACCCGACGGCGACTCTTGGGAAATTAAGGGGTTTAAAAAATGACTTTTGCGCCTTTATGAAGGAAGAATGTTACCTTTCTAATCTGCTTTCAATCTGTAAACTTCATACCACATCAGTCGCAAACACAGAGCGCGGTCATATGTTTTCAGACACATACACACGATTCCCACATGCAGTTCATAAACCGACGTTTATTCAACATATTTTCAGTTTCAGAAGCTGATACTCAGACGTTCTGTCAGAGGTTTACATGGGTGTGAAATTATTCCTGGAAAGTGAGCTTTTATTCATACTTGATTTGCTAAGCATAGCACCAGAGCACCATGGAGTCGTGGGTGTGCGTGTGCATGTGTGTGCGTGTGTAATAAACAGGGCAGTTTTTGCTTGGCTGGCGTTGTATTTGCATGGAGAATTGGCCGATGGATTGCGGCAGATTTTGAGTATGTGGTTATCTGTGCTTTACCTGAGATTGCTCAACCAGCAGAGCTCAGGTTTCAGAGTTAGCTCATGCTTTCGTCAGAATATAAGCATTGCTCACTGATGTCCATTTTGGACCATTTGAGTGCTATTATAACGCCACTAATTGTAAATCCATGAAAATATGCAATAATCCCCATGTGAACTTGCTGTCTGCTGGTCATCTATGTCATTTGATCACATTTCATGTTATGCTTATGTATTTATAAGCCAAATTGGGACCAACTATTGTCTAATGGTCATATGTACGTTTGTTATATAATTACTGTCAGATCTGATGGAAATAGAAGGTCTCAGAAACGACTGCACATTGGTATGCACGCTGAGCAAACGTTTAAGGCACTTAGGTATGAGAGAATGTTCTGTAGTAATTATCTGACAGCCGGTTTTGACCTTCTCACGTTTGATTAGCTTACGCAGCGTCCGACAATAATACTCATTAGCTGTCTTGCAGGCAATTTAGGTCCCTTACTGTCAGCTAAACGTAACTTTCTGGATAAAAATCTCTGATCTCAATCTAAGCACTGATTCTGCTCTCAAGCAGCGATTAGACATTGATTGAAAACAGACAAGATATGACATGCTAAGGCACATAGATCAGCTGGAGCAGAGAGAGAGAACGAGAGAGCTATCATGCAAATTGGTGCAGTTTGTCATTTCAGCCAGACACATTCATTACACCGAATTGCTGCTGTTCATATATCATCGGTAACGGTGGCTCATCCGAATACACATCGGCACTACAAAAAGAAAAACGTCAACAACATTCCCTGTTGCTTTGTAATACAGTAACCACAAAGGAGTTACAAAGTGAGTATCTGAAGCACTGAAATAAGTGATGCATTCCGGGGACCACAGAGCTCACGCTGGCTATGGATTTGAGAGCCAAATGTTGACTGAGGGAGGGTGTCCTTCAGTGCTGAATAGGGCCTGATTGTTCTGCCAGTCTAGAGCACATGTGTACTTTTCAATAAGCCAAGAATCAGCATTGATCTGAGCAAACCAAGCAGCGCTGGCACATAACTTAGCAGGCTAAGCATCCACGCACACGCCCTGCCTCTCATTGTGCACCGACAGAATGGGCAGAACGACAAAAAAGCTCGACCGCTGTGGCCACTATTGAAAGTGGAAATGTATTTAAGGGGTCAATAAAGCACTAAAACATTCACATATGCTACACATATAGAGTGTAGATGGATTCAGAGAAAATGTCATGTTCACACAGCTTGGAAAAATGCCTCAACATTGCTCTGAGTGTTCAAAGTCATTCTATTTCCTTACCCAGATCAGAGAAGTTGTCAAGTCACGACACCTAAAACTTTATCGACATTATGGTGACTGGAAGGGGTTGAGTAAGAGCGTGTATTATCAAGTTTTCTGGAGCCTCGTTAGCACCGTGGGCGGCTGTTGAAGATTGCTGCAAAGGTCTTAGCACTTGACTCAGCCCATGTGAAATGCAACGTATGTAACGTGTCTCATTAACAGCTTCATATAACGTCCGAGTAAGGTACGCATTTGCACGATGACGCTGATGATGCTTACGTCAAACAATAAAGCTCTATGGATTATCTTGAACTTCCTGAACTTCGTGTAGACAGGCAGAGAGACATTTACTTTTGACATTAAATTCTACACATTGTTTTGTCTTGCTGAAAAAAAAAGATCCACCTGGACAAACATAACTAGGGAAGCACAATGGAAAGGAATACACAGGAATGTGGATCATTTTAGGTAACACTGATACAATATGATGCAATACATATACAGGTGATAACCTAGAAGACAATAGTCAGTTAAAACATTTTCCAATTGTCCATTCTGGCTGCTTTGCTATTACGGTCATCGTACAGAAATTGCAAGTGCAGATTTTACAGTAACTGTAACAAAATGGAAGGAAAGAAAGAAAACACCCAAATCTGCATTAGCTTCTTAAAGTAATAAATACACAAAGAATAAGTATATGACAGCAAGCAAAGGGTTAATAGGAAACCTAGTATTTGCTTATTGCATTACTGAAACAGTGTGTGCACGTGTGTATGCTGTGATATCCAACAGGATGTGGCCTGTACCTTTAAGAAAGGGAGTTTATAATTCTAGCGGAAATGTCCATATTTGGGCATCAGGAAGTTCTTGAATTCCTTCAGGTATGAAAGGCACCACAATAGAACAGGTCAGAGGCCATCAGGTTTAGTGATTTACTGTATTCTAGTAGTCCAACACGCAATATTAACCCACTCACTACCGGCACACCCAGGCGCAGTGCGTCATTCTGGGGTATTTACATATTTTACAAATGATGAAAAAATAGGAGTATCTAAAAAGCTGAAATGCACTGTATTCATCAGGGGCATTCAGGCCATTTTCATTATACATTATTGACTATTTTTTCTCCTTTTTGCCCTGGTGCAACATACACAAGAAGCCACTTACATAGTTTGAGATTATAGTTCATATTTTCATGCATTTTGCAGGATGTAGTGTGTGTGTAGGGTTGTACACTCTAGGTATGTAGGTGGCTAGGTGGGGTAAAAGTCTGCACAGCTTTCATAGAAATGTTCTAGTTGATGGATAGTTTGATAGGTTATGTGCATCTGAAAATCAACACTTTTACCAGGGTATTTAGGGTATTAGACAAAATAAATAAATAGATAGATAGATAGACAGATAGATAGATAGATACATTAGGTACGTCAGACATTCATTTACAAAGTTTGATATTACATTCTCTATTGTATATTTTGCATGAATTACATACACAATTGTTGCCACCATTAGAAGATGATCCTTGATGGATGGCTGGATGGATGGATGGATGGATGGATTATAGATAGATAGATAGATAGATAGATAGACAACATCGATAAACAATTGTGGCCTCCATTAGAAGATCATCCTTGATGGATGGATGGATGGATGTATAGATGGATGGATAGGTGTG
Organism: Parauchenoglanis ngamensis; assembly: GCA_030014255.1. Classification (NCBI taxonomy): domain Eukaryota; kingdom Metazoa; phylum Chordata; class Actinopteri; order Siluriformes; family Auchenoglanididae; genus Parauchenoglanis; species Parauchenoglanis ngamensis. Next base: position 1,883,744 of record JAQMYM010000011.1, on the reverse strand, counting down.
GTAAAAGTTAAGGGAAGAGTTTCTATTGTAACATTCTTGTTGATGGATGGATGGATGGATGGATGGATGTGTGAAAAGCTAAGTGATGTGTATAAACCTTCAAGAGAAACAGGACATATACAAGAGAACTCACTTTTACATTCACGGTTTTATGGCCTTCAACAGACGTTCCTATCCAGAGCGATCAAAAACGCATCACGCTGCTTCACTAGGTCTGGGACTGACAACAGCATCAGACAAACTCTATTAAGGAGTTTAGTACAGCAGGAAAACAAACACACTAGTCAAAGGATTAAAAAAAAACAAATAGAAGAACTAAGGGCTAACTTGTGCTTGGTGTAGAAATTTGAAGAGCGTCAGTGACTCGCGCAGCCAGGAGAAGTTTGTTCCCCCACCTGGGAAGAGTTTTCATGCAAATGATGCAGACTTTTGTCTAAAACATCCTGTTTCTCTAGCTACGTTGTTTACAATGCTTAACGTGTACCACATCTATCTCTATTTACTTAAGTTCACTGTGGTTATGTCCTGGATTCTTCCTCACACGGACACTACTTACAAATCCTTAGAGGTTCTTATGGCCTAATTGGATAGTTAAATTAAATCCACTATTCTCCATTTCTCCAGCTTAATTCAGATATCAAATTATATTAATATTTAATATTATTATTAAATATAGATAAATGGAATGGCAGCTGTTTTACAATAATACCTGTATGGGTATTCTGTTTTCTCCTGGAGATGAATTCAACACAACTGTTGTATCATTAGAGGTTTGTTACTAAAGGGGTATATAGCACCAGCACTGTTTAAAGAGGACCTGTGTGACTCGTCATCTGGTGTGCAATAACTTGAACATGCCATATATTACATCTCTCATGTTTGCAGAAGTCTCTTTAGATAATCCCTAACAGTGCTGTTGATCTGGTGACCACCTGTCACGTACACCAGGGACACTTTATGGCAACGAATATCGGATACCATATTATATGTTGCTATTTGTTCATATAAAAGAAGAAATGTGCATTTTCTTTTAAAACATTTGGTCAAAACACAACAGACAGTTGAGCAGATCACTTACTACTTACGACATGTTCAAATATTTGTGAAACAGTATTATCAATATATCTATTGTTTTTTTTGTCCATTTCCTGCATCTTCTTTTTCAGGTGTAAGATTGTCCGATTATATTCAGTTTGGTCAGAAACAAGGACAGGGAAGAACTCTCTCTTGGTATCCAATAAACACAGAACAAACATGTGGAAAAATTCCCACACTCGTAATTATAAGGAAGCGTTTGTTTCCTCTACCACCTGCAACCTGTTGTTTCTTACTCAAGCTGAACATCAGCTATCACTCATTCAACTGGAAATCATACAGCTGTTGTTATAGTTTGGGTAGCGCCGTGGTTCTTAAAGTGGGATCTGGGGACTCTTGGGGGGGGGCTGCGAAGTTTAGCCAGAATTTTTTTTGATTTAGTTACAGTGGTAGAAATCTCATCTCAACTTTATCAAAGTTATTATATTCATTATTGAGTTCTGATAGCTCCTACAATCCTCAATAACTCAAAATACGGGTCTATAGAAAATGTCAATACAAACTTAATATATACTGTTGGTGGAAATTTCAGGAATAAAAACATAGAGGGAACAATTAAATAGCCAGGATATTATTGTACACATTTAAAAATCAGCCTAATACTTGGATAACTGGATTTATTTGGTTATGTATGTATAATATGTACAATACCAGTCAAACATTTGGACACACCTTCTAAGTCAATGGTTTTTCTTTATTTTTATTATTTAAAAGACACTTCATCTTAAAGTGATGACGTTCTGTCGTTTCTCTTTACTTAGTTGAGCGGTTCTTGACATAATATGGATTACTACAGTTGTGGAACAGGGTTATTTACTGTACAGCAACACTACCTCGACACAACACAACTGATGATCTCACACACATTAAGAAGGCAAGAAATTTCACTGACCTTCGAGAAGACACAGCTGTTAACTGAAACGCGTTCTAGGTGACGACCTCACGAAGCTGCTTACGATAATGCCAATAGTGTGCAAAGCTTCATCAAGGTAAACGCTGCCTACTGCAAAGAATCTAAAATATGAAACATGTTTTGTTTTTTTAACACTTTATCCATCCATCCATCCATTATCTATAGCGCTTTATCCGTCTGGGTCGCGGGGAAGCTGGAGCCAATCCCAGC
>JAQMYM010000011.1:1862769-1881426 GCA_030014255.1 Parauchenoglanis ngamensis | reverse complement strand
CACTCAGTTTTAGCTCTGAAAACATGAACTACACAAAATCTTTATATACAGTACATTTACTCTCCATCTCACACACAACAATGCAAATATATCACATCACTACAATTACTATTACCACAGATGAGAACTGGATGTTACTGTGTTTATTTAAACTCTCTCTGTCAGAGTGTGTGTGTGTGTGTGTGTGTGTGTGTGTGTGTGTGTGTGTGTGTGTGTGTGTGTGTGTGTGTGTGTCCTTTACACGCCTGGAAAAGTAAAATTTAAACAAATTTCTAAAACATTTGATAAAATATGCCTTCACTCTCTGCAGAAAGTAAAAAAAGGACTGTAACTAAAATTTAAAACACACAAAAAAAATAGAACACAGCCACCATCTGTATCTGTATCTGTATTCGGAGTTGTGCTGCATTCAGCTTAACTCATAACCAAAGAAAATACCAATGAAATCAGAATTCCTGCTTGGGAAATCAGGAAGTTCTCCTCCTCCTCATGTCAACACAGCCATTCACACCAATGACAGTAAATTAAATATTACTTCACTACTTTAGTAATATTCACCTCACACACATTAGTTGGTCAAATAGCTAACTGTAACTGTACAGCTTGTTTTATGAAAATAAATCTAAACACAGTCTAAACATGGAGGACAGTGAAGAGCTAATTACACAAGATTTTATTCAGCAGTGGAGGATTTCTCACCCATACCTGTCCACTTTAACCAGGCCGACTTTAATCCTATACAAAGAGATATCATGTTTGTTTGAAGTTACGGCATATGTGTTTGAGTTGAGGTTATGCATCAACATTGTCGATGGTAACAGAGAGCCACAGGGTCATCACAGGAAGACATCTGACCCATCTGAGTGGGAGACAAAATGATATTACTGACTCTTACAGATGGAGACATTCTAGTAAAACACTCCTCCGAAATATCACAAAATTGCCAACTCAAACAAACTCCGCCCACTTCCAAACTCCAAGCATTTCTTCTCAAATGGAAAAGGGAATGGTGTGTGTGAAGACAGAGCCAAAAACAGACAGATGAACCATGTTACATGCTAATAAGCTGTTATGGTAGAGCAGGACACGCCCCTGGGGGGGCGGAGCATATGCAGTCCAGAAAGTATTTAATTGGACTAGAAGACAAGTACAGAATGAGTCATCACAAATTGTACTTTCTACCAGAAGTGATGAACTATAAAATTAAAATCCCCAAAACATTTTTTTTTATTTTTGTAGTTACACTGTCGTATCGGTGTCTATAACAGGTACAGGTATAAAAACTCTCAAGAACTGATTTTGATTTCAGCAGCACTTTAAGGTGCAATGTGCATTCAGAAATAATATATAAGTCCTGTATTTATTAACTCAGACTTTAGAGCACTAGAAATTCAGTATAGGAAGTGTAAGTAAAACTAATCACTGAAAGACTAGACGGTGGTTTAAACTGTTTAAACCTTCTGTTGTGTTTATAAATGTACTTTCTGTAGACTGGCCTGCTTTCATAGCGATAATTTGACTAATGTGACGTGGTTGACTGTCTCACATGGCTCACACTCTGAAGCTCTTAAGATTTTTAAACTAGAAGGTTTTGTGCAGATGTTGATATGAGAAGAAACAGAGACTAATAGTGCTCCAGCTTCCTCCTCCATGCAAGAGAATTGTGTATCTGAGTGTCTTTTGTTTTTCCTCCCTCTCTCCCTCTCTCTCTCTCTTTGTCTGTCTGTCTCTGTGTGTATCAGCCTGCTGAACTCAATCCATTTGCATTCTCTATTGTCTGGTTCTCCTCGTCCTATTTCGCTCTTAGCATAGTGCAAATAGCATCCATTTGCATCGGGCTTTGCATTTCTATGCCGCACGTCTAATAAACGCTTCAGTCGTGACTCGTCTCTGCAGAGCGAGTTAAAGAGGCACGGGAGGAAACACCACACCTGTACTGCAGGACATTACACAAGTTTCACAGTCACAAATAGAAGCAATGTGAACATTAGGAGCCAGATGTGCAGATGTGTTACAATAAAAATCATTTCACTGACTGTCAATGATATAAACACTTTTAGAAAAAAAGCTCAAACCTAGACCCCCTAAGGGTTTTTCAATTGTCAAAAACACACTTTAAGGAACCTTTAATATTCAAAGAAGGATTGAAGCCTTTAAAAGTTTAAATGTGTATAGGCAGAACAAGTAACCATCCAAACTCAGTAGAAACAGTAACTATCCAAACTCCAACTGAAAAATTCTTTTTCTAAGGATGCAATATCCCCCCCCCCACCCCCCAGCATGTATTACAGTGTATAGTGGCCATCAGGTGCCCATAGCATACTTCCAAGTATTTACATTCACACTCACTTTCTTTTTCCACACTAAATAATAAGTATAATCCTCAATTTTTCAAAATTTGGGTTTTCAAACTCATTAGCCAACACCAGCAAACACTGATTCCTCTTCTTTCTTGTCTTCTTTCTTCTTCCTTGTTGTCCTTCCGGTACTTCCTTCCGCATTCACATTGCCACTTTTAAAGACGTGAAATGTGGAAGGTCTCTAGAGGTTTGTCTACTGTCACGGCACAACATGGTGGCCCCATAGAGGTGGACCCGCTCCCTGTGTAGGTATAAAGAGCTCATTCGAAGCTTATGAAAACACAATGATGTAATTGATAATTACAGCTAATTATACACTAATGAAAACATATTTATGCATATTATATTCCATTTCTGATAATAGATCTCCATGAATCCTACATAGTGAACCTTTAAAGGTTAAATTTTGATTTCAGTTATACAGTTTAAACAGTTATATCAGTTATTCAGGATAACAGTTAACTCTTCATATACCCTTTGGTTCTAGAAAGTCTAGAAGAGTCTTGTGCAGATTTATCCATGTATTCAGGCTGATATACAAACAGTGACAATAAGAAGTGGCAATGGTGATAAATTATCTATTAATCCTAAAAACAAATACATGTAAAAGTACAGTTTTAAACTACCCAAAGAACCTTGTAAATAATGCTGTTCTCTAAAAGTGCAAGTCTGTATTTCTTGAAAAGAATGTGTTTGTGTTACAATAAAAAGAGTTTATCTAGAACCCTTCAGTTCTGCCTCTGCATCTCTTAGTTCTTTAAGTGCTTTTATTTTTCCAGCTCTGACTTTTATGCTGCTGATAAGTGAGAGATTTTTCACTAAAAAGTGATGTGTGATTCATCTCAACGTTTCACTAAACTCATGATTAAAACCTCCTCAGCTACAGAATGGCAGAACTCGAACAGCGGGGAATGGAAACGAAGAAAAATTCCAAACCACATGCAGGAAAAATGCAACTGACCATCACACTGTGTTCCCTCTGTTTCACACACACGCACACACACACACACACACACACACACACACACACACACACTTTCTCTCTCTCCTTCTGTGTCTGTTTGTCTGTCTCTCTCTCTTTCTCTCTCTTTCTCTCTGTCTCTCTCTGTCTGTTTGTCTGTATGTCTCTCTCTCTCTCTTTCTCTCTCTCTCATTCTCTCACTCTGTCTCTCTGTATTTTTGGAAAGTTGACTGCTCTCAGAATACACACTGAGGACTAAACAAAGCGGGAGACGGAGATGTTGTTGCTAGGGAACGGCTGAAACACACAACAGTCTGAGTGAACAGAGTGATATAATGGAATGAATGAAAGTCAGATTGCGCAGTTGTTATAACACAGTAATAACAGCAGTGTCTCTGCAGAGTGCAGCTTTATTCATCCTCATCCTCATCAAATTAATCATAATCATGTTGTTTATTTGCATATAAACATCATCACAAACACAATATCAATGTCATGTTTATACACTTTTCAGTTTTTCAGTTTGTTTCCACAGAGGAATATTAAGGGTTTTAGGTGTGACATTATAAAACAAATGTATGCCTGTGAATGTGTTTGTATGAGAATTTGCATTATTACGTTCCATAGTCATGTGTTATTAATTTAACACAGTTTACTCATGTCTAGTTATAACTCTATTATTTCTTTGCTTCATAAAGTCTCACAACTTACATAAAGAATAAACAGAAACAAAGTTTTGGCCACAATCCCATTTTTTAAAAATCTATTTATAGTCATATTTAATGTTATGGACGATCAGGAAAACAAGTTAGTTCCTGTTGCCACTTACATTACAGCAGCTATAAACAGTCGTTCCCTCACCAGCTTCTCTTTATTCTCTCTCTGGGAGATAATAAGACAAAAAAAAAAACACAGCTTGTCATGTTACTGAGAAACCACAAAGAAGTGTAAACTCCTCTGAAGATGTCAGAAAACTGTAACTGTTACAAAGTGCTGACACTGGAAACTCCTTTCATACATGTTACAGAAATATCTCCTTATTTCTTGTACAAGTTCAACTACACGTCCTTGCAAATGAGCTGTTGCAATAGAACTGTTAACATATGAGAACAAGAGCATTAATATAAACCTGTGATTTGTAGCTGTACTACTGTCAGAGCTGCTGTTATAGAAAACTAATCAACACTTTCTGACCAATCAGAATCCAGAATTCTACACCACTGTCAGAACTGCTGTTCTCACTGTGTGCAGTAAACATGAGGAAACACACAAAAGGCATGAAGAAGCTGAATGGAAATTTAATGAGCTGAATCCTTTACTTGTGGTTTATTTCTAACATTCAGGATGAGATTATGTTATTTTTTCAGCTGAGGAAATAAACAGGAAACACGAGGCTGAGCTCTGAGCAGCTGAAATAGGAGTAATAATAGAGTCCATCTGGTTTCACCACTTTCAGTCGTCCTGAAGTCTGTTCATCTCGACTCCCTGCTAGATCAGGTTAAACAATATTAAATATCTAAAATAGGACATTTAAATTTGATTTTTCATTTTAAACAGTACTCAATTGTATTATTATAGTTCCTTTATCAATACCTGCTGCTTCAGTAATTACAAGTTTTAATATAGAACCCTTATGGCCTTTTTGTCGATCCCTTGTAAAGCTACGTAGAACCCTACAGAGGAGTTTCCTGTCAGAGAGAATGATTAAAGAGTATTATTGTAGTCATTAAAAAGCTAGTGATTAAGTGATTATTGGTTCTAGTATCTTTAAAGGTTATACCTGGAAAAGGAAATCCTTTGTTCTAAAATTGTACACAGAATATTTAAGGGTCTCCCAGAGGGAAAAGCCAAGGAACCTTCAGGATGCTAGAACCCTACTACAGTAAACACTACATTGGTAGAGTGTTAGAAGAAAAGGTCCTGATCTAAATCATGAACCTTTGAAGGTTCTCTGGTTTTCCCTCCTAAAGAGTCTATTAACAGTGTTTCCACATCAAACACTCTTCAAGGGTTCTTTGGATGGTTACAGGTTCTAGTGTCCTAAAGAGGTTTTTACCTGGAATCTTTTCTGAAAAGGTAACTCTTTATTATAATATTATACACAAAACCTTTAAGGGTTCTCTAAGAGGGGAAAAAACGGTGCTACAGCTTTGTGAGTGTTGCTACAGTAAACACTAATGTGTTTCCTGAAGTAGAGCCAGGTTAGGAAGCGTGAAGCCTTTAATTACAATAAAACATCGTTTTTTCCCTAATAGTTTATTCCTCATGCATGACCAAAAAACTGCATAATATCTTAACTATCAGTGATATGTAGGAATATAACGAGTAAACATTTTCATCTCTCTGAGTTTGAAATAAATAAATATTTCCTACATTTTGAATTAATCCGAGGTTTCGAGCTGCTCTACATCTGGAATACATTTTGGAAAAACCTACTAAAAGACTAAAAGCTGTTTGATCCGTGTGTTGTGATTATTTATTATTTAATATAAGTATCATTACTGAATAATGTTCTTTAAATCTCTGAATAATCAGAAATAGTGGATAATAATAATAATAATAATAATAATAATAATAATAATAAAAACTAGGAAAACAAAGAGAAATAAAAATGAATGATTATAAAATTATGATATAAATTTTTTTATGATAAAATAAAACCTAAATAGAAATTAAAGTATAGCATTATTTTGTTTGTCCAGGGTGTCGTTTTATATCAAAAATCTAATATATTTTCATTTTCCATCTATCCATTATCTATACTGCTTTATCTGTCTGGGTCACGGGGGAAGCTGGAGCCAATCTCAGCAGACTTCGGGCGAGAGGCAGGGTACAACCTGGGCATGTCACCAGTAACAGCTACACACGCTCGCATTCACACCTATGGGCAATTTAGAGTAGCCAGTTGACCTAATCTGCATGTCTTTGGACTGTGGGAGGAAACCTGAGCACCCAGAGGAAACCCACGCATGCACGGGGAGAACATGCAAACTCCACACAGAAAGACACCCTGTGTGACCCGGGGATCGAACCCAGGACCTTCTTGCTGTGAGGTGACAGTGCTAACCACCGCACCACCGTGCCACTTTAACACTTTATTGTTTACCAAATAATTCAATCCATGTTTCATATGTTACTTCACAGTTCTGATGTCTTCAGTATTGCTCTACAACGTAGACAATAGTCCAAATAAAGATAATGAATGAGTATTTATGTCCAGACATGGCTCTGGTGTACAAGAAGCTGAGCCTGGATACCCTAGAAGCCACGTCATCACATCTTCTCATGATTAATCAGCTCGTGTGAATGAGTTTTCATAGTACTGCAATTCTTCGAAAGAACTGTGTAATGAGCAGGATTAATGCGAACAAAAAAACACACCTGAGAAAGATTGATTTCTACAGTACCTGTATGGCCAGAAAGGGAAGTTATCATAGTGATCTGGTGGAATCATGTGAAAAAACAAAAAAACCAGGAAGTTTCCTGTAGTGCACAATGGTGGTTCTGAGTGTATTATCTTATTTGGCAACTACAGTTTGGTGGTATGAGATGTAATCTTGTTTATTCTTTTAGTTATTTTTTCCTTTCTGGAGGAATCAGACTCTCTTCTACTCAGGAGTGGCTTGAGACCCTAGATTGTGGTGTTGAAAGACAGCATTAATAATGACATAGCCTCCAACAAAATTCATTTGTGAGGTTATCACATTTGACTTATGCTACAGGCTACTATCTACTGAACTTTTCCAGAGTAACAGGACTTGACTTGAATGAGGTGAACAAACTAATTGTGTGTCAGTTTCGATAACAGAAAGATATAATCTAGTTTAAAAGCCAGTACAGCCCTGTTTAAATGGTAAAGAAATTTAGCACACTGATCTTCCAGATACGCAATTTATTACTGATCACGGCTCTACTGAAATCAGATGTTAGCATTATTAGTAGAATTATGGAATCATAATTGCACCAATTGCTTATGCTAAAAAAACATAAGCAATTGGTGCAATTATGATTCCATAATTCACTCCAAAGACCCATTAACAACCTCACTGGTCACATAGCTGGCTAGATAAAACTTGCTAATCACATCCTTTCTAATCAGGGAGAACTGAAAAGATGGCGACGTTCATTTTGAGAGCATACGTTCAATTTTTAAAAAGAAATTCAGCTGTGTTTGATACAGCAGGTGAGTTTCTTATAGAGTGAACATGGGGCAGTGTCAGTGTCTTTCCCCAGTAGGCCTCTATTTATTAGCAGTTGTTGCAGTTTCCGTTTTTGACCACTAGGTGCAAAAATAACTCTATAGCGCTAAGGTGCGTCACGATTGCGTAACATCTAGAAAGGTGAGTACATCAATGGAACATTGGCTTATATCTGTCAAACAGCAACATTTTTAAATTCACTGTTCATTCAATAAAGGTAAATAGTATTTCAGTGGAAATTGAACTGTATGGTACAGAGTCCTGACCATGACACAAAAAGAAAAAATGATTAAAATATGGCTGTGATGTATAATGAGGGAATTAATTATTATAAAGTAGCCATGATGAAACTATAAGAGGGAATGTTTTATTAAAACATGAAAATGAGAGAACAAATAACTAGGGGAACGGATCAATAAAACATGTCCATGATTGAACTAAACGAGGGAACTGATTATTAAAACGTTACCATGATTTAACTAAAGGAGGAAATGGATAGATATCGTGGGAAAGAATTAGTGCAATGTTGCCGTGATATAAAGTACGAGGCAAAAGTTTGAACACACCTATTCATTCATAAGTCTTTCTTTATTTTGCTTCGTTCATTATTCTTTATTTTCTACATTGTAGAGCAATACTGAAGACATCAGAACTGTGAAATACAATATAAAAAATTATGCAGTAAACAAAAATGTGTTTAAAAAAAACCCCCAAAATATGATATTTTAGATTCTTCAAAGTAGTGAGCGTTTACTTTGATGAAGCGTTTGGCATTATCTTCATGAGCTAGTCACCTGGAATGCTTTCAATTTACAGGTGTGCCTTTCAAAATGTGGAATTTCTTGCCTTCTTAATGAGTGTGAGATCATCAGTTGTGCTGTGTCGAGGTATTGTTGGTATACCGTAAATAGCTCTATTCCACAACCGTAGTAAGAACCGCTCTACTAAGTAAAGCGAAACGATCAAAATCCTTATGAAGCGAATGTACAGACTTGATGGCGCTTCCAAGCCGTTATACCTTAAAAACCTACGCCAGAGCAATATCATTCCTTTGTTCAGTGAACCATGTGCACGTTCCTGTGTCACGTGTAAACATCCAGCACGTGTCCTGCTACATAACAACCACCATGTTGCTTGACTTGCTTTTCTCAGATTCATGTTCATTAGTAAAATAGCCTGGGTTTGAGAAATCCCCCTCCAGACATGGAGTAAAGGCATGGCTGATTCAGAATCCATCTGAAGTATGTTACGTTTCTTAAAATTTAGTTTACACAAAGGGTTATGGTTAAGAATAATAATTGCGTAAATGGAATTCGAGAGCTGAGCTGTCATGCTAACATCAACCCTCGTTCCCCTCCCTACATATGTGTTTTATTGTGTGGCACTTGTAATCCGGGTTTTAATGTTTTTTTTTCTCTCAGGTAAACTCTGATCCCTTGCTGAGTGGTAATGTTAATAAAGAAAAAAGGAAGGAAAAAAAAAAAACCCTGGTAATGTGAGTCCGCCTCCTTCTGCCCCGAGGGTTTTAGCAGCGAATTGCGTCAGGAAGTCAGATCTGTTAGGAGGGGGTGGGAGCACTAGCTCATACCTGTGGTTAGAAACTTTGCGTGTGATTTAAATGTTGGGATGTCCTTTTTGTTGTCTCCCAGGCAACCAGAGTCAAACAGGCACAATGACGGTGCCAATACACCACTTTGCTGAGCGAATGGAAAATGTATTTTTGCAGTGATGGGGGGAGAAGAGGTGAGAGAGGCGAGGGAATGGCCTCGAGGGGTGCTCAAAAGAGTGGCCGCCAGAACTCGACATGCTGAAAGAAGAACAGAGAGAAAAGCTATACGTTTCCTCTAACCACTCTCGTTCTCACAGACAACCAGCGTATTTGTATGCGAGGGTGAATTACGTAAGAAATGGAAAGCAGGGACAGACGGGTTGCAGTCTGTCTTTCGATACAGGATTTGTTTGAGCTAAAATGGCTCAAGTCAAAGATATTTCAGCCTGGCTTTTGGTTTTGCATGATGCCATTATTGCCTGGAGTCTTTGCTTAAAAGACTCATTCGACTGGATGGACAAGTGTCTAGAACAAACTCAGGGTCCATGAGATGTGGACAGATGTGATGTGCTCCATGGACAAACGTCTTAACGTCTTAGCAAGCAAAAATATCTCTAATTATAGTCCTAAATATCTAGAGATTTCTGTTATAAGATTGCAATAAACCAAATATAAGACTATAATATATTTCTATAATATATTCTGTAAATATATCTCTATAATAGAATATATTTCTAATCGTTTTCTTTACTAAGTTCAAGCTGCTTCTATCGGCAGATATTTCCCAATAAGTCGTTATTTCTAGAACGAAGCAAAAAAAAATATCTGCAGTTAGAAAGAGAAATTTTAAAGCCTGAAATGAGTAAAAGCATCTAAAACGAAAAGAAGAAGAAATATTAAATACATTTTCCCCTGTTCAAGATTTCATCATTTTTCTCTTCTCTTCTCTTCTCTTCTCTTCTTGTCCAATCTCTTCGGTCTCCTTCTCTTTTCTCTACCCTTTTCTCTTCTCTTCTGTTTTTTCTCCTCTTCTTTTCTCCTTTTCTATTCTCATGTATCTCCTTCTCTACTCCTTTAATCTTATCTCTTTGATTCTCCTCTCATCTCCTTTCTTTCCTTTCTTCTCCTCTCTTATCTTGTCTCTTCTTTTTTTCTCTACCCTTTTCTCATCTCTTTGTCCTTCTTCTCTCCTCTCTTTTGTCTTTTTGCCTTGTCTCTTATCCTTTCATCTTCTCTTCTCTTCTCCTTCTCACGTCTCCTCTTCTCTTTGTTCTTCTTGCTCCTTTATTTAAAAGATGAGGAGAACAGAAGAGAAGAGAAGAGAAGATGAGGAGAAGGGGAGGTGAGGATGAGGAAAAAAGGGTGAGGTGAAGAGAAAATGAGAAGGGAAGAAAAGATTAGACGAGAAGAGAATTGGTTTTTTCCCTCTTCTCCTCTAATCGCCTCTCATTTATCTACTTCTCTTCCAAGTTTTTCTTTTCTTTTTTTATCACTCTGTCTTTTGCTCTAGTCTCATCTCTTCTGGTTTTTCCCCTCCTCTTCTCTTCTATCTCATTCTCTTCTCATCTTTTCTTTTTGTTTCTTCTCCTCTAGTTTCTTCTCTTCTCTTGATTTCTCTTCTCTTCCCTTCTCATTTTCCCTTCTCCTCACCCTTTTTTCTCATCTTCACCTCCCATTCTCTTCATCTTCTCCTCCTTGTCTCTTCTCTAATCTTCTCCTCATCTTCTCTCCTCTCCTCTTCCAGTTGCCGTTTGACACATGAGAACTCCGAGCTATTTACAGCACCTTTACCTGTCAGTGTTACACGACTCAGGTGTGTTTGTGTCTTGATGTACCTGGATACAGTAACACCACACGACCAAGCGACTGCTGAATAAACACGGCGTGCACAAAGCGAGAGGTAAACCGAAGCGCCATGGAGCGTGTGACAGCCAGGCAGCGATTACTTCAGCAGCCGATCCTCGTGGAGTGACGCTGCCGCTCGATGGCCCTGCGTGTGGAATTTCACCTCTGCTTTTGTCTCTCAGCACGAGGACCGGGATGGTGTTTCCTCACTTTAAGCCCAAGGCCATTGTAGTACTACTGTGAGGTGCCAGAGGTGATAAATTATTTCAGAGTCGTGCACCTTAAGGGTCAGCTTTCCTAAAGTCTGTGGCACAAAACATGGCTTGATACAAAAGATTTTAATGGTGTAAAAAAGAAGTCACCTATGCGAACTTTGGATTTACTCCTGAGGTGTTAGTTTTCTGCACAGGAATTCGAGCGATGCTGCGTTCTAAATATAGAATGGACCTGAAAGTCAAGCTCCATACTAATCAAAGTTACAGTGAAACGGATCACTGATAACACGGCTAGGTCATCAGAGATGAACCTATTTGGATATTCATGTCGATTGTAAGGTTGAAAATCAGTAGACTATGAAACCATGTTGAGCTTAGGCCACTCGTTTATGCAAACTTCATGGTAGAACGTTCATCTCATCTCAAAGATCATGCACATCGAAGGACGTTCCGACATTTTGTGTTTCCGCAGATAAATTTGTAAATACATCAAATACTAATACAGGAAATACATTTGTAGAAATCAAGTACAATAATCCTTTACAGTGGTTTGGAGTGGTTTAAGGAGAAGGACTCTTAAAGGATTTTAGACTTTAGGCTGGATTTAATTGTGTCAGTTCAAGAAATACCTATATTCATTCATTTGCACTATACTGGGGTACTTAAGTATTATTTTGGGGTATTTATACTTCACTTGAGTATTACTGAAAAAGAATATGTAAATTTTCAAGGAAAAAAATCGCCCGTCTGATCAAGTTCATCCACTTAGAAATGCTATCAAGACTCATGAATCAGTTCATCATCATCATCATAGCATGACCGTTTCATGCTGCACATTGTTGTTAGCGCTGTAGCTAACCATTTGCTCCTGAAAAGCCATCAGGAAGTTGAGGATTGGCACCCCTGGCCCTGCCTCAGTAAAATGTTTCAGGATGCTGAAGTAAACAAAACTCATACAAAATGAGTACCGCTCCTGTACCGCTGTAAAATTTATTTAAGGGGTTGAGTTTTGCTACTTTGCTAACATTAACTGCCTATAATTAACTAGCCTGTTTTCTTTGCTAATTCCAGGTTAGCCTAGCATCAATTCCAGTCACTAATGTAAACTGGCTAGGCAGCAAGGCGAATGGTAAATATTGGTTATTTACAGGATATTTAAATTCTGATTCATTTACGAGCAAACTACGTAGCGTTAGTCATGAAGAGAGATCGAACGTTTTCAGGAAACGGCACAGTTAACTTAAAACAAAAGTCATCTAGCAGTTTTAATTAAGTTATAAAAGAAATAATAGTGTTTACCTTTGACTCTTTAAATACTTAAGTGGGTTTAAAATGAGCAACTATTTTACTTTCACTTTTTTATTCATTTATTGATTTATGGAATTGTTTTTTTTTCTTGCCAGACACTTCCACTTTTAATTTTGTAAGACTGAAACACATTATCTGTACTTTCACTTTACTAGAATTCCACAGTAAATTTCCTTCTTCAGCTTGTCAGGTGTAAAAAAAAACAAACAAACAAAAAAACTGCTGCTATACACAATTTATCAGCTCCAGTGCAAAGGGACCACTGTAGGATGACCCCTGACCCCATAACAAAGTCCATTCTCAGAGTGGCCATGACACTGACATGGCTGTGTGTGTGTGTGTGTGTGTGTGTGTGTGTGTGTGTGTGTGTGTGTGGTGCTGGTATGAGTTTATTTGAATAAATAAGTAAAAAAGAAATCTGTTAAGATCTCTTTGATGTATGGAACGAACAATGTATAGAATCTCTAACAGGGTTTATTAATAGTTTTCCTTCTGTATTGGGAAATTTATGGTTATAAACTGCCAAAGATGAAATGATTAGCCAACAAGAAAAACAGGGCCATGGAAATGGGTGAACGAAAAAAGTAAAAAGAAAAAACCAACTGAAGAGTTGGCAAAACCTCACAAGAAACCGAAACGATTGAGATGTTTAAAAACACAGAGTTTGAGATAAACAGGAAACTGTAGTCTTATATATCCTCGTCAGTGTTGCAGTGGGTCCGGAGACTGTTCTGGGAATACTGTGTGTGAGACAGGAGCACACTCTGAATAAGACGCCTGTCATGGAAGCGCACCATACACACACACTCTCCACCATTTGGTATTTTTTAGGGAGGTGCGAGGTGAGAAAACCAGTGAACCCTGAGAAAACCCATGAGGGTACAGAGAGAAAGTCCACAGTAAGCCAAGCTCAGGATCGAACCGGCGAGCTGTGAGGCAGCAACGCTACACACCACACCAATATCTTTATTGCTATTGTGCAACCCTGTGATTCAGTCATGGCGTTTATTACCTACACACTGGAGCAGATACCCTGTGAAAGCTTCAATGTGTCATGTTTACCTTTTTTGCATGATTTAAAATCATATACAAATAATATTTCCGGTGATGTTAAGACTCATATACTTGAGTTTGTTACTGTACTTAAGTACTGTTTTAAAAGATTTATCCTTTACTCAAGTATTATTACAATTTCAGTACTCTTACCCACGTAAATTTCCATGAACAACAACAAAACATTTTTTTTCTCCTTATCTTTTTATTTTGACCTTCAAAATACGCATTACAAATCTCAAATGCCACGGGTTTTCCTTTTTTCCCCTATTTTTTAAAAATTATTATTTATTCATACCCCCCACCCATAAGTTGGCTAATTACTTCAGCTAGCTAGTCAGGCTTTGTAAATTAGCTTGTTAAATATGTTTTCATTGCTGTTGTGCTAATGTATAACATATATTACATGAGCCAGGCTTGTGCTCAGCTTCTTTCCATTAAAAAATATTTACTTTTACACTTGACTATGCTACTTGGATATGTTAAACTGTAAATGCTTTTCAAGATTAAGACTTTGACACAATTGAGTACAGTTTCCTGGTATTTTTTCCACCCCTGCGTACGAATGTAAGAAAGCTAGCTGTCATGTAGCTTAAAATATAAGCTTGTATTGAATTAAAGAAACCTTTACTATAAAATTTGATTGTATTTTTACCTACATGGTAGACCTGAAAGGTAAATATGTAATGTTTCCTACACACAAAGTGTAATATACTTTTAGGCATTGTCAATAAAACATACTGTTCTAGTATGCAAAACAAACTGTATGGCAAACAGGCTAATCCAGAGTCCTTACGGTAAAGTTTGTCCACTTGGCAGCCATCTTGGACACGCTCTTGTGCAGTTATTTCCAGTTATACAAGACCAGACTCTGATCTACACATGAATGTAGAGAGAAGCATAAAACTGAAACGGATTGACAAGATAACTTCAGAAACAGACTTGTAATCACATTGATAAATATGGTGTCATTAATTTGATTTTTGGCACCAAACACACACACACACACACACACACACACACACAAACCCCTTTTTTCAGTGTGGAGCAAACTCTTGATGATGTTTCTATGGTAACGATGACCTTCAGCTTAGATCCTAAGTTTGGCTGTATTATGACAACTCTATATTCATATGCTTTATATTCGTGAATGTGATATGCTTGGCTTTTTTCATGTTACATCTTTAGCAACAATGTGATGTTTTTTGGTCTTTTCATCCTAGGAAGCGACCTGTGTAATGCAGCCGACATGTTGAGGGTTAAGTGTCGCCCCATTCATATTTCATTCACTGACCTGTCTCTACTCCATACACTCTCTGGCTTAGCTCATTTGCTTTTTAGCAATGGAGCAAATGTGTATGTAAATGTGCGTGTGTGCATGTGTGCGCACGTGTGTGTGTGTGTGTGCGTATGTGTGTGTGTGTGCATATGAAAGTTTTAGAAAACAAAGAAAGGAAACATTTAATAACTTCAATATTTAAGATTATACCTTATTTCTAGGTCATTATTTAAATTGAAGCATATTGGGGATATTGACCATGTTACAAAAGGTCAGATTTTTAAGGTTCAGAGTTTTAGATCTTCCCCTGAAACAAGTTTAAATGACACAATAAACAAGTTTCAGGCAATTTCACTGTCACAAACAAATTTCCAATGTCGAAATGAAATCCTGAGAGTTTTGCTGGAGTTGTTGCGCGCGCTCCTCATCTGGATACCTGCCTTAAGTCAGTTTTTTTCTCGGCTTTCCGTTCTGGTGAAATGTATAATATTCTCAGTAAGATTTTTTTTTAACGTTTTTAGTCTTGGCTCATGCAAATAGTGATCCTGCAAGATCTCCAGACTTTGCAAAATCACAGTCAGTTACTAAAAGCCTAGTCTGTGACCAGTGACACATTGTTTTAAGATGTGAGCGGGAGCCAGGCTTTAGTCGTTTTGGAAAGACTTTTAAGTCTTCTAGTGTATGGCTCACCAGGGGGCGTCCTGACTCCTCTGAGGTCCTGGTTCGATCCTGAGCTCGGGTTACTGCCCATGTGGGATTTTGCATGTTCTCCCTGTATTTGCATAGGTTTCGCCTGATTTCTCCGGATTCCTCGTACCGTCCAGAAAACATACAGGTATGTGGATCGGCTACTCTACATTTCCCAGAGGTGCGCATGGTGCTCTGGTGTTCTGTCTTGTGTCCGGCGTTCCCGGGACTGGCTCCGGATCCACCATGTCCCTGACAAGGATAAACTGATTAATCAATCACCTCTGTGTGTGTGCAAGATGTCTACACCGAGCCTGCTTATCATTCTTATCTATCAATCCTGTGGCACTTAAAGTGACCTAGTGAATGTTTATCCATAGTGCAGGAAGAAGTCAATTAAAATGTAACTCTGGAATTTTGTCTGGCTGTAGAATGAAACCTGGCATAAGTTCACTCACCACTACAATTACAGATTCATGCTACGACAAGAATTCAGGAGGCGCTGCACATAAATGAAACCTATAAAAGTATGCAGCCTTAGATTACGAGATTGCACACCTTTCAAAACAAAAAAGGTAATGGTTGATCTCATGGCAGCCGCATCTGCTGACTGGGAATAAAAAAAGAAATATTCACCGAAGAGGTCTACAGCGCTAATGTAAGCATGTCGGAGCTAGCTCAGCGGTCTAAATCTCCAGCTGTGGATGTGAAATCTGACATTTCTTTACCTCAGTACAGTGAATGCATCTAATTACGTAAAGCATCCAAAGTAGATACGCTACATCAGCAGGTTGCAAATGGCAGAAACGACAGAGGCTTTGTCATTTGTACTTTTGTCAAGTTCACTCAGTTGCACTTTCAGGAAAAATGTCATCTGATCTTATTCTTGCCTCAGTGTTCTGCTTTTCTGCTCATCACGGAGTGCTTATCTGAGTTAGCATGACCTTCCTGTCAGCGCCGTTCTCTTCTGACCTCTCTCATCAACATAGTGTTTGATGCGAACGTTAACTGAAGGCCTGCATGGTTTTATGAATTGCGTAGCTGCTACGTGATTGGCTGATCGTGTAATTGTACGAATGATTGAGCAGATGTTCCTAATAAAGTGGTATAGCTATATATATATGCTTTTCTGTTGCACTGAATAACTGGTCTGCATGCCTCTCTGTACTTGTTCTGTCTACACTTCCCTTGTTGAAACAGCAAAGGGCACATGGTTTGGTCACCTCTGTTGCGTGGCAGTAGCTGTCAGCGTGCAGGACTGAGGCCTCATTGTGCCTGAGGGAAGGCACGATACCGTGAGCGTGCGAGACGAGTGGTTGCGGTTGTCTCAGAGCCAACATGGAAATCATGAAACGCAGTTTCAAAATACAGGAATGACGATGTGTACTGAAGCTGCACGCCGGCCTAGGAGAATAATCTAGGACAATAGACTGAATTAATAATAATAATAATAATAATAATAATAATAATAATAATAATAATAATAAAAAGATAAAAACAGAACATGAGAAAATAAGCACACACTCAAACATGAGAGAACCATCAAATGAAATATATAATAAAGTATTTATAAAATTCACAGCGAAAAATTATATCTTAGTAAGTGAAAATATCTTGAACAAATCTCTCTAATATTCCTAATGATGTTAAAGCTTGTTTAAGATGCCTTTACTCATTTCAAGACTTTTAAAAAAAATAAATTTTTTTTTTATAATTCTACTGGCAGATCATTTTGCTTCTTTCTAGAAATAAATGCTTAAACGTCCAATATGCAGGATTTAGGGGGATCTATTAGCAGAGAGGGAATTTAATATTCATAAGTTTGTTGTCATTAGTGTATAATTACATGTAACTACGAATGGATGTGTTTGCATAAGCTTAGAATGAGCCCTTATCTACATAGGGGGCGGGTCCACCTCTACGGAACTGCCATGTTGCGCCCCTACAGAAGCCCAGAACGGCCAAACCTCTAGAGCTCGATATCCAGGTTTCACGTTTTTAGCGGAATCCGGAAGGAAGCACAGGAAGGACGACAAAGAAGAAGAGGAATCAGTGTTTGCTTGTGCTGGCTAACACATTCGAGAACCCTAATTTTGAAAAATGGAGAATCATACTTATTATTTATCCTGGAAAAAAGGGGAGCTTTGATACCATTTTTTAGATGTTCTTCACATGCTGTGTAAAACAGGAATAAAATAATGACCTTCAAGCTAGCCAGCTAACTGTGATGAGTGACATGTAGTTTATTTTCCTTCTCAAAACAGCGAATCAATGTTGATTGATTTAATGAAGACAGTAGAAATCATTTCAAAGTAAAGAAGTGCTGCTTTCTTTACTGTTCATGCTGTGAGCAGTGGCGTCGCTTTGAGATCGTTTGCTGAACTCGGAGTTGAGACTGCCCTGAGTTTAGTAGCAATTCCGAATTGTGTGAGAGTTTTCTTCATTTTGTCTTAGTCAGATATCAGAAAACCACACATACATGCAGATTTCTGTCCTTTCAATGAAATATGAATCAATTAGACGATTACTAAATATACTACAATTCAGAAACTGCAAATCAGATTTTGAGTGGTTTATGCAGGGTATGCTATGGTTGCTCGGGTGAATACCTGTAGCAATACATCACTGCTCTTACGTAATCTGTGAGTGACAGGTGATGACAGACAGCACACCTACATACATTGAAACACACAGTTATGTCGTATTAACCACCTCTAATGACGCATGTTCTTATAAAACCACAAAGGTTTTATTTTTATAAATCTCTCCGAAGGAATGTTCTGATAAAGCTGACAGCAGCTGAGAGTGTATACATATGTGATCTCAATGCAGCATGAGAACAAGCCAAAAAAAAAATCACCAGGTCCAGTATAACATGCAAACACAGCTCAAGTTAAGTGGCTTTTATTGTCATTTCAACCAGACAGATGATACAGCACGTAGTGAGACGAGACAACGTTCCTCCAGGACCAAGGAGCTACATATAGGACAACACAGATTTACAAAAGTGCACGTGTGCAACACAAGACAACATAAATCTACATAAAGTGCACGTGTGCAACACAAGACAACATAAATCTACATAAAGTGCACGTGTGCAACACAAGACAACATAAATCTACATAAAGTGCACGTGTGCAACACAAGACAACATAAATCTACATAAAGTGCACGTGTGCAACACAAGACAACATAAATCTA
>JAQMYM010000011.1:1823428-1852166 GCA_030014255.1 Parauchenoglanis ngamensis | reverse complement strand
GCTGGAGCCAATCCCAGCAGTCGTTTCGGGCGAGAGGCGGGGTACACCCTGGGCAGGTCGCCAGTCCACCACAGGGCTGCTAGAGATTTGAACCTGAAAAATAATCTTACAGTGGGCAAAATATTTTTATTACTAATTTAACTTGCATTATTGCAAGTCTTTGTGCCTGAGGGAAGGGTGACCATGAATCAAGAGTCATTTCTTCATCACGTCAAACTCCTGAATCTTCAACAGATGTTCTTTAGGACACAGACTGTTCCTGAACCTCTACTGATGGCGTGTGTGTGTATGTGTGTGTGTGTGTGTGTGTGTGTGTGTGTGTGTGAAGGGTCATTTAATTTATGAGCCGACTACTGGTTCATGCACTTAGCTCCACTTATCCAACATTTACAGGGCCCTCCAGAATTACTGGTCTCCGTCATGAAAATTAGCAAAAAGTAGCATGCAAAAAGAATAACAATGCAATGAGTGATATTTTGAAGTGAAACATATGGGCCTGTTGTATAGTGTTATCTTAACTCGATATTTCATATAATATATAACAACTCATCCAAACATTTTATGATTGTAGCTATTTGAAGTTTGAACTCTATTGCTTTTTAATTCAGACCAAAATGTAGATCTGGAAGTTTGTTAGAGTCATGAAATTGTTGAAAAGTTGATCTTTTGATCAGGTTTTAGGCTAGACATCCAAACATTCAGGTTCCCAGAAGAATTCATGAAGCCATCAATCTTCACAAGAGCCTCTGGACCACTAGAAACTAAATGACATAAAATATTCAGTGATTCACCACCATATTTAACAGTGGCTTTCAGATAAGGCCTCAAGTCCGGTCTTGAGACATTCTCTGTATTGACTGATGTGTTGGATTTATTGGCATTTGTACTTGGACTTGTCTTGGTTTTGGGCATTGGTCTCCTTAAATATGGTCTTGGTCTCAACTGAGAATTTGTAAAAAAAATTGTTATGTCTTTTCATTTTGCAATGCATGAAGTTTTACAAGAGGAAAATTCTTCCAGAAAACCTAATCATTGGTGCAATGCATGAATGAAGCGTGGAGTAGTAAAGGCCTGTCATAAAAAAAGGATGTGATGGTTTTTGCTCCTGTTCTTGATTCAGTTTTTCTTTCGTTTGAACTTGATCTTGACTCTGCCTTGCTGTTGTTTGAATTCGATCTTGACTCTACCTCACTTTTGTTTGAATTAGATTGCGACTCTGCCTCGCTTTTGTTTGAACTCGATCTTGACTTTGCCTTGCTTTTGTTTGAACTCGATCTTGACTCTGCCTCGCTTTTGTTTGAACTCGATCTTGACTTTGCCTCGCTTTTGTTTGAACTCGATCTTGACTCTGCCTCACTTTCATTTGAATTCGATCTTGACTCTGCCTTGCTTTTGTTTGGACCTGATCTTGATTTGGTTTTACTTTCATTTTTGACTCAATCTTGACTCTGCCTTGCTTGCATTTAGACTCAATGTTGACTTGGTCTCACTTTTTTCTTCACTTGATCAAAGCATGTTCTAGTTAATCCAATGACACATGTGAAAAGCTTCATCTGACTATAACGCATGATTGGATGCAGCCCTTTCAAGGAGCTTGTTGTTATCGAGGTGGTGTCTAATACCTGAGTTTGAAACTCAGAACAGCAAGAATCAATAAACTGCGATTCCGAGCTTGTGATCTTTGAAGTCTTTTTTGCTTATTTTAATTTTGAAAATAATTTGTTTTTAGTGTAGCCTTGTTATCTTCCAGCTCCAGGGTGCTTTGTTCTATCCTTAGCTCCAGTTACTGTCTGTGCATATTAATCGCATGACCACGTGGGTTTCCTGCTACTGTCCAAAAACATGTCAGCAGGTGAAATGGCATCTCTAAATTGCCCATATGTGTGAATGTGTGTGTGCGTCTGAACTGATTTCCCATCTAAGGTGTGTCCCCGCCTTGCACCCGGGATACGCTCCAGATCCACCATGGCCCTGAACAGGATAAAACATTTAATAAATATGAATAAATAAATAAAGATTTCTTTTCCCCAACGATGACAATTTACATTTAAATACGCCCTGGGGATGTTAATAATTTCACCACATATGTTTTGTGTTCTGATAAAACACTATTATTGAACAAGGATTATTTTAGCTCAAGGTAAGCTATTTAAATTCATTTGTGTAATGCTTAATTCTGCTCATTTTTTTGAAGGGTGCCAAGACCTCTAGGAAGCAGTTTATGCAAAATAGAATTCATAGTTGATTATTTTTAGCAGCGTCATCCTAAGGCAGCAGGAATTATGGATCGAAAGAAATCGAAAGCTGCAGTCCTCTATTCGACAAAACAGTCATTCTTGTAATTTGGCTGATTAACATTGTGTTACTCACATAAAAAAACACGGCAGGAGTGATCCAGAGCACGGCAGCTAATCCCTAAAACACCACTGTAGAGTACTCCTGTGCTTGCCAATAGCTCCAAGGCCCATGTAGAAGGCATTATTGGTCTTATGTACACTTTTGGCCAGATTTACTAAAGGTTTGTGTCAGAACAAAGCCTCTTTTGGCGTCCTGTCAGGATTTACTAAAGACATTCGCTGAATAGTTAGCGATGGAAAGGCGTGGCATATGCATTTGTAGGAGGTTCCCTTTCAGATCAAAATTTGGAGGAGAGTATTTAAATGAATCGTGCAACATGATTAGCAGTAGTCAATTTCCTGCTAATTGCGCCTTTATTTAAAATGTCTTAAGTTTGAACAGATGTTGAGAGAGACAAGAGAGACACTGTAAGCGAGTGCACAGGTGTCTGCCAGATTGATCGAGCGTGCACTAGAATAGATTTATGTTTGCGCAGATTAATATTTTCTCTTCAAAATCTAATTTATCTGCTTGCGTGCTCAGGAATGAGGCACAAAAAAGAAAGCATGTGGTAGAAGGGACAAAATTTTCTCCACTTGTGTTAACTTATTTGGAAAAAGTTAACAGAACATATCGATTGCTAAAGCGCGTTATCCTGTACCTGGTTGCGACCCTTTGCTCATTTGTGCTACTCTTGGTAGATAGCGTTGGTCATTATTAAAATGCACTCATTGCATCTGTGTTCATTGATTTGCGCAATGCTATCAGATCACCCGCAGAATTGGCCACTCCCATCGGCACGTTTTACTAAGCCCTGCATAGTAAATCTGGTGTTTTATTTACTGTAATTCTGCAAAATCACTCGCAATGTATATCGTGCTGACATGACCTTGTCACCCAAATCTGATCTGCTCTTTATGAAGTTGCTGTTCTATCTACAGTATAATTTGTCTGCAAAGAGAGAGAAAATCTGGATACTGTGCACTCACGATTGTTTTTGAATAAACTCTACTCTCATCATGCAGTGCATAGGACTCCATATCCTGCAGTTGTTAGTGCGAATCCGCTTGTGTCATTATCCGGCCATCAACTAATCAATAAAACCCAAGAGGCCTTATGGTGAGACTAATCGTTTCCTCAAGATAAACCATCAATAATCCTGGCCTTTAGCATGTGAAAACTATTAAAATGCTTTTTTTTTCTGAAGTAAAGTAGGCATGTGATGTCTATTTGAGCTCTTATAGCTGTGCTTTACATATTTGCAATCTCAGAAACCATGACAAAACAAAGCAAGAGCCAAAACCGTCAATCTACAGTCACATTTGCATGAGGTGACTCATCAAACGGTCTGACTCTTCCCAGTAATGATTTAACTCACATGGCAGTTCCTCTTTCTCCACTTCTGAAAGTGTTAATCTCACATTTTGATCAAAAGCTGGTGGCTGGCACGGTCCCATTTCCACTTAATGCGCAGTCGACTAACCAATGCTGTTGCTGTTACTGAGCGATGGAGCTAATTGGCTCGAGGGCCCAAACATATTACCCTTTGCTTGACTTGTATTCCACACCTGCTGCTACTGGTGGTGTAGTGTGCTTTACAATGGCAACAGATTGTGCTATTTTTTCCACTGGGACAAACAATAACAGACTTCCATTCTGCCAGGGGGTCTATTATTCAACGGCAAAGGAGTCATAAAGAAAGGCCTGCATTTCCAATTGCGCTTTTTCTACAGCTTTTCTGTTTTTTTTGGGTTTTTTTTGCAAACTAACCCATGCTTGTTCATGTTTTCATTTCGGTGATGGTCCTGTGGAGCCGTCATATGGATGTCTGTTATCCATGTAAAGAAAAGGCAGTTAGTGGTGTACAATTACATTTGAAAATGCATTATCACATTACATTACTCCAAACACACTTCAAATGAATTTCCTTGAATCGTGGCCTTTGTTTTAACTTTTTATTTACCTTAAAAATCACATCATATCCATCTCCACCACCTTTGCTCTGGACCATGTTAGAGACATCCTACCCCCATTCACAAAGTGCAAAAAAAAAAAAAAAAAGAAATTCCCAATACAACAAAGCTGGGAGATTGTCATGAACTGAGGCTAAGTGCTGAGGATTGATCGAAGCTCGGCCAGATCCGCTGTCCCGCTGGGCTCTGCTCTGTGATCCAGGTAATGCTGGATCACGGCTGGTTGGTGAGGCCTTACTAACAAGAGGGGACTGTCTCATCCATCTTGAGGAAGTGCTCTATGGAACATATTGATCCAGAAAGAGGAACAAATCCCCGAAAAGCTGTTCCTCGACAGATCCCCTTTACTCCAGCCTCGTGCCGACACGGCTCCGGAGATGTTCGGGATGCCGGGGGTTGGGGTGGAAATACCATGGGATTTGTTGGGTGATGATCTGAGAAGATAATACTACTCCATCACTGGTATCGAGTGCAGCTCAGTTCAGGGAACTAGAATCAGAGTGGACAAATTATTAGCGCCCAGTCAATACCGTTCACAAGTAATCAGGAGCGCTCCAAGGGGCACGCGCGCTTATTGGCACATGCTTCAATAAAACCACAGAGGGCAGATTTGAATATAATACCAACCATTAATCAGAGATCATTATCACAAACCACAGATTATTTCTAGTACCACTCTTCAGAAGTAAATAGGATAGGGTCGATTGATCACAGATGCGGACTGCTGCACAGGTAAGTGCCTAACCATGCAAATATTACCATTTACTAAGCAATTATCGGATGACAGATTTAACCAGCGTTTGGATGTATTGGGCTCACGGGACTTGCATATACAGAGTATCTTGAATTGTGAAAGTGTTACACTGGTATCAATATATATAATGTACAAACACAGATTGCCAGCATTTCAGGAATATCAGTATTCCCTAGAAACTGATCCTTAGCATGGAGCTGACAGATGTGACACAAAACTTCCAGTACGTTTATCTCCAAGGAATAACAGTCAAGTCACTCTCGTGGCTCCAGCGTAAAAGACGTGAAGTAGGTTGAAAGAGCAAACGTAGAAGTTCAAATAACCCACCAACGCTCAAAATATCCATTGGCTTCCCATCTGACACAGGACAAGACCACAATGGATGAAGGCACGTGCTAACAGCGCAGTAAGTGTAACTCACACCTAGAGCGACGGAGGCGCAAGAAAAGCTTAGATGACATTTCCCATTCACTGACAGACTTCAAAGTGGAAGCACACTGTAGACGGCAGGGCGCAGGCAGGCGGGCGTTTAAACGGTCAGTGAATTTGCGCTCTCTCATCCTCCATTTGCTATTCCATCTCAGCGCTGTGCTCCTTCTGCTTCATCCACAGTGTTTGATGCTGACTCCCAGAGGAGAGCCGAAGAGGAAGAAGAGAAGTTTGAGTGCAGGAAGAAGGCTGAGAGAAGCTGGATGTGCTCAGTACTCGCTAAAAAAAACATTGTGTGAAAACAAGTCCAACTGGTAACCAACTAAAACTGCGTCGTTTTCAGAAACCCAGCCTGAAGCTCTTCTGGAGGCTTTGACTGTCGCACTTGCTTCTTCTTTTTGTAGCAAAAGAAGCCTTTGTTATGGATTTTTGTCTGAAAGTGGTCTCTTACATAATATATCGCATTCTTTACTGACATCAAGTGGTTGGATTAAAAGAACAGCCTAAAGTTGTTTTTTTTGTAGTGGTGTAGGAATGAAGGAAAAATTTGCATGAAGCAAAAGTGAAACAAGCTCACGATATAGCAAAGCAGTGAGTTCAGGCAGAGTGCGCAAAGTTCAGAGAAGGACCAGTGTGAGCTCAAAGTGCAGTGGACCGACAGACGGATGTGACAAACCATTACAAAGCGTAAATGATTGCTGTGTATGGACTCATGTTGATCCTGCATTGTGTTGCACTTGTAATTGCCTTCACTGGCTCTGCAGGTCCTTTTGTATCTCCACACTCACGCCCTGCTGGAAACACAGCCTCGGGGTCAAAGGGGATACGATGCATCGAATGAGAGCACTTGTTTCACAGCTGTCTCTCTGCTTCCCCTCCTGAGCCACACACACACACACACACACACACACACACACACACACACACACACACACAGCCTTCTTTCAAAACACACACACATGCAGAGAAGACCCAAAACACACCAATACACACAGAGTTCTGTGTAACGAATATAGGCTAAGCTGGTAATTAGGAGGGGATAAGTCGCTCTTGGACACCTTGGCCAGGCAGGCAGTGCCAGGCTTTCCAGCTGACAGGAGCTCACGTGACTGAAGGGAGTCCACCTGGGGGCAGACGCCCACCCCCGGACACCCATCATATGGCATGCCCTGGAGGGCTGGAGAAAAGAG
This sequence comes from Parauchenoglanis ngamensis, assembly GCA_030014255.1. Taxonomy (NCBI): domain Eukaryota; kingdom Metazoa; phylum Chordata; class Actinopteri; order Siluriformes; family Auchenoglanididae; genus Parauchenoglanis; species Parauchenoglanis ngamensis. The sequence goes on along the minus strand of JAQMYM010000011.1, from coordinate 1,845,483 downwards.
CGACAGAAGAGGTGGTCGTTAAAGAAGCTGGCTAGTAACATTACAAATTTGAAGTGATCGAAGAGTCGGAAAACTTCCCTAAAGGCACATTCACACCATCCTTTTTTTCATAGACACACCAAGGGCAGAACAATCTGAGTAGTGCTTAATTTTATAGTAAGCTCAGTAAGAACCTAGGGTTAATTAGTTAAATATATGAAACAAAAGACATCTCTTGTACATTTCCAAAGTAACTTATGTACACAATACACATAATTAACACAAGTCAATATATAATTATTCAGAATTTAGTATGTACTACTTACAAATACTGCATAGTGTATAGTTTAGGTAGTAAGGTGAAAAAGCGCAGAAAAAATCTTAGCACTTATCGGAAAAAAACCCAAACCTTTTTGATAAAAAAAAGTAAAACAATATGTGTAATAATGCTTGAAAAAAAAATCTATAATTATTCGACGTTTACCTGTAATGCCATGTAGAAAAATGGATCTAATCACCATGTTCTTGTTCTCGGCTGTTAATCTTTTTTTCCACATTATGAACCATGCACCAATTATTATTTGTAAAAGCTACTTAGGTCTGACAAATAACGTCATACAAGCATAAGTTATTATGTACGTGAATCTTCAACCATTTTTGTACCAAAAATTCATTTTAAGTATTTTATATATATTATATACAGTACCAGTCAATAGGACACACCTTCTAATTCAGTGTTTTATTTTTATTTGTCAGTCACAATGTTTTATTTTTATTTTTTACAGACACTTCATGTCTTAAAGTGATGACGTTCTGTCGTTTCTCTTTACTTAGAGCGGTTCTTGGCATAATATGGATTACTCCAGTTGTGGAACAGGGCTATTTCCTGTACACCAACACTACCTGGACACAACACAGCTGATGATCTCACACACGTTAAGAAGGCGAGAAATTCCACTAAAGAAAAGTGATGACCTCATGAAGCTGGTTAAGATAATGCCAATAGTGTGCAAAGCTTCATCAAGGAAAAACGCCGCCTACTTTGAAGAATCTAAAACATGAAACATATTTTGCTTTTTCAACTCTTTGCAGTTTACCACATACATTTTCCACATGTTATTTCATAGTTCTGATGTCTTCAGTATTGTTCTAAAATGTAAAAAATACCCCAAATAAAGAAATGAGTAGGGGTGTCCAAATTTTGACTGGTATAAATATGTTTATTTATTACATACATGAGTAGTTATTGTACTGTGAAACCAATATCTGTTCAAGTATCTCAAAAATGTCCACACAAACCCAGGAGGCGTTGCGTTCAACCACACCAAAATTTGTTCAGTCCAGACTACATAGCCAGATGGGAGGAGAATATCACTTTCCGTGTCTGCCAGATGAGAGGATTAGAGGAGAGAGAAAGAAGAGGGAAGTGGTGGTTGGGTGAAGGAGGTGTTGGAAAACAGCCCAGTTAGATAACTGTGAGATGAACACTTCTGGGGTAGAAGTCTGAAGATGAATTCAGGAAGTAAGTGCACTGGATGTAGTTGAAGCTATGTGTAGTTACACCTCCTACAGCATTAGAAATATTTTGCTTTAACAGTTGATGAAAGAAGTTGGACCGAGAGATCCCGTTTCTCTGGAAACGTTGTGCATTATGCTTTATATTGAGTATGAATAGTGTTTAACAAATACAAACAAATACAGATATGAAGATGAGAACCACTCATTTTCTTTTAAAAAATGTTTTTTTTTATATATATATATATATATTAAAATTATATTTTTTAACTCTCACGTTCATTGTGTGTTTTTTGTTATCCTGAAATGTGTGTCGTCCATCGATATTACAAGAAAATCTTCCTGGAATATCATTTAGCTGTTCCAATGAAGTCGCTTAAAGGACATAGTGTGTCCAGCAAACTTTTCTGATCTGATGACCCCTGAAAACTAATGTAAATCTGATCAAATGTTTATTAGCAGGCATCATCTATAAAGAACAGTTGCCTGATTTGGGAAAATGAGCTTACTCTGTTACATTAGATCATTAGTGTTCATTCTGTGATTGAAAATTTTGATGATACGTGTTCCTTGATAAGCTTTTATTTCGTGACTAAACTATAACGGAAATGTAAATGAAAAGATATTTGGAGACGAAAATTACAGCGGAATCTCTGTTCGTTCTGCCCTGCCGAGTAAAGACGAGACCAAATAGCTGTTCAGGCGGACAACCTGGCTTACTTCTCAAGGGAATTTTTACAGCCAGGAGGAACATCCTTCAGCAAACTCCATTACACAATGTTACCTTCACTGTTGGACGTTCCTGAGTGCAGTTGGGACGCGAGGGAATCTGGCTCACTATAGCTTTGCTCCTGGATTCTAACAGGTATATGAGTCAGGACACACAAACGAAGTTGGTCTGAACCAAGTAACATCTATATATGAAGATATCTTCACTCTTCACTCCATAACTAGCAAAACAGGCTCGTGGCTAACTGCACAGAACTTCCACCGATCACATCAGCAATCCTCCTCCTGTAATCGCCCGTCTTAAAGCTACAGTTTACAAGTATCATGAAAGCTTCGGAGAAAATCACGACCAAATTGTGATTAAAACGAAACAAAAAGACTAAAATGCAAATAAAAATTCCAATAAAATTTAGTAAGCGAAACGAATGGAAGATTCTTACCAAAATGAACACTTCGTTAGACAGAACACTTTTCAGAAACTTCCACAGGGAGTCTGGTCGAGATCGATCATGAACTCGAGTGATGTGGCTGAGGTTGAAGAAGTGTAGAAATTCAGGAGAAATTCAATTTATGTATTGGCCAGAAGGTACAATATTTTTGCCTAACAGCATGCCTTGGACAGTTTCTATAGTAACAGCTCATTTACTGTGTATGCACCGTATAATCTAAAGCTAATAAAACCAGATTTCAGAAAACATTGTTTTTTAACATTATTTTGTGAGTCATTCATAAAACATTTATAGAAGCAGTCTCTGGTGTCAGCACTGTGTAACTGTTATGGTGCTTTGGAAAGTTTCCCAGGATGGTCGAGTCTTCAGGACTGAGGAGTTTCACGGTAAAAGACAAGCCGGTTTTTTTTCCGAGAGAGAGAGAGAGAGAGAGACAGAGGACGAGAAAGATAAAGGGAGATGCTGGGGAAGGGAATGACTGTTTATCATTGTTTATCTGACATAAGTGAGAACAGGAACTAACTTGTCTTGTGGATGTTCTGCAACATTAAATCTGACTATAAACCGTTAACATGTGTGGTGTGTCAATCGTTCATAAATGAAAGATCGTCATCGTTTGGCAAATTGCTTTAGTATAAGTAGCATAACACACTCCAGACTGCCCAGTTATAACAAAATGAAAGGGTCAGGATTAATAAATCTAATTTAGAAAGATTGTGTTTTGTGCAGTTCTTTAAATTAAAAAAAAAAGGTTGTAATGAATTAAAACCAACCAGTGAAACTCAAAAACGCAAACATATCAGTTCTGTGCATTTTAGTCGCTCCTGAACACTAGCGCTGCTCAAGCCTTATAAAAATCTAACACTATAACCATTTACATCTTTAAACACCTAGTGCAACACTTGTCAGGGGCGCACCAAAGTCGTTAGGACGCTAAAGTACACTGGGAGGTAACAGGTTCACCCATCTGCCCTCTGGAATGCCCTACTGATTGTGAGAATATGTAACGAAGTGGGAATATTCATTATACATCAGCAGCATCATTTATTCATTTCCTCTGTCTGTCTGTAAACATGCCTACAGCCTCTGATCGACACCGGAACAATCTGTGTGTGTGTATGTGTGGGTGTATGTGAGTTGGGGGGGGGGGGGGTCGGGGTGTCTAGCAAAAGAAAAAGAATGTGTTTAGACCGTTACACACATGTATGCTAAGTATGCTAAACTTGGTAATGATTGTTCAGAATGATCTCTGAAATCACTGTGGATTTTGTAAATGAATGAATTATTTAAGGAAAAGGTCGAAGCCTTTATTAATTTACTGGACAGGTTAAATAGTGCTGCAAGGCTTTCTGTTTGTGTGTGTAGGGAACAGTTTTAATCTACCGTCTACAATTCACTAACCCTAATCTGAATCATTATAAATATAAATTATGATTTGTACATTATGATATGCATCTTTACGTTTTGTTTCTATCACTAACTAGTTGCAAAATGATGCATGCATTTAATATTTCACCCCCCCCACACACACACCAATCGCACCCGCTCCCCGCCCCCTCCACCCTTTCCAACCCCACCCTTTAGAGCAACAAGAAGCTCAAACATCCATACCCAGGCAAGTTACAGTTTGTCAATACTTATGCGCACTCACTCAATCAGATTCCCCTTGACAAAGAGGGAGTTTAACAGACAAAAGTTTGTGGTTTAGGTTTGAGCCTCACTTTCATCCTGATTGTGTGTGTGTGTGTGTGATCATTATAATTTAATAACATCATAAACTGGAATTTGGTTCTGTCAGTAAAAAGAAAACACTTGAACGAACACTACGCCTGAAGCAACGTGTTAGCAAAAAGATATCACTCCAATAACTTGATAGATTATTTAAAGAAAAGAAAGAGAAAAGGGATTACAAACAATATATAAATCAAGACAGTATAGATCAAGACCAATTATTTGAACAAAAAAGGAGGTTGTCAAATAGCAACTTTTGTTCAATTGTTGGTCACTCAAAAAAAAAAATGAGCTGATGTACAAGGTGGGGCTCTCCATTACTTGCATCTATGGACAAGCCGACACTGGATATATTAGTTTAGTTTTAAGTTTATACGTCATGTGCAGAAAGTGTCAGGGACAGTTGTAGTTGGAAATGCTTGTTGTGCAATACGAAATATAAAAGACAATGAGATGAAAAGAGAAGACCAAATCTCCACTAACTATATCCCATAATTTGCATTATTGTCATTCCCATCAGACCCTTCAGTAAGCCCTCATGCCATGTGAATGGGGGCGGAGTCATCCTGGAAGAGACCATTCCACATCGAGACTATAGAAATGTTATCACAGGACTTTCTTAAGGGATAGGTGGACATGAATCTTACCAGAATAAAAAATGTCTGCCCAACATAACAAAGCTACTGTTTATTACTCCTTTAATTCATCACGTCTGAATTTAGATCTTGTAGAGTAGGTCTCAATACAAATCTTTCAGTGTTTTGGATAAGAAATGGAGGTAGGGAAGACTCCCATTGGCCAATAATTAGTTTCCGAGCCGATTCAAGTTCATCAGTTGTGTAATTGTATCTTCTTCTTTCAAGTGAATAACATATAACATGTCATTAGAACCTTCATTCCTGACTGTGCATGATAAGCCTGCACAATCCTAACCCCTGTATCCGCATTCAACATTCTTAGCTCACTAAAGAAGGAGGCGTCTCATTCTTTTAAATCAAATGGTGCACTTCTTAGCTGGAGCACTATGGCCCTCAATTACTAGAGCCGAACTGCTTCGGTCTTAACTGTTCCCCACAGCCCCCCTCCTCCAGTAAATAGAGGCCTTTCCTATCCTACGTGCTTCAAATGACTGCCAATATATTTTCTCTTAATGGCCTCAAGAAGTGCTGATATCCACAATAAGACAAACATTAATGCACCAGCCAGTTCAGAAATGAAGGGGAGGTTATGTGCATCACAAATATCGAATCCTGAGGAAGAATAGGCACGGCCGAGATACCGTAACTTCAAAATAGTGTACTACTTGAAGTGTCTTTGATCACGGGTGAGAGGTCTTTGGTCAGGTCTTAAAATCAATATATGGAATGCATAACTTCACATCTATGAGCTGCAACTAATTATCAAGTTCTGACTGATCTAAAGTAGATCATAGAGTATTATCTGTTATCTGACTGAAGATGAAACACTTTCGCTGCACGTCAAGGAAGCCGTCAAAGACTTAAAGAATTATAACTTGCTGAAAGGAAGTCCGGCTCAGGATCACAGCCTGGATTTATTTTTTTTACTCATTCATTTTTGCATGGCTTGATACAGAGGTGTCTTCCACATCTAGAGGTTAGGGAGAACATAGTGATTTATACTAAATTCCTGACAACAGAAAGGCAAAGCATGAGAAAGAGAAATGCCGTGCCACGCTGCCCTCCTCATCTCATTAAAATGGAGGAGGCTTTTCCGTGTTTTCTCTCTTTACCTTGCTCATCATGAAAAATTCACGACTCCATTCTTGGCTAATTGTTAGCTACAAGACAGAGCGTACCGAGTAACCCATTACTTGGTGTCTCCATCAAAGCGAAGAACCTAGTTAGAGTGTGTGCTGAATTTTAGATTTTATCCTTTAAATGCCCTTTCAAAAGCAACCCACCATTTCAAAAAATTATTGATAACCTTACACAACAATGCAATTATATGCATGCAAGTTGGCTTACAACTCCAAAGAATGGGTCATTTCATTGTCATGATCATGGGAATTTGACTCATTGAGGCACTCCTGACTCATTGTCTCTGATTATGAAGCAGTTGATGAACAGAAACATCCCTGAGCCATGAGAAGAACAACACTGACAGAAGAGAGCGTATTAATTGGCAGCTCAGCATGTCGCTGGCTGGAGAAGGTAACGCACTCGGGGAGAATTCAGATCCCCCGTGTCACAGCTGAGGTCAATGATGATATATTGACAGGCAGAAATGCCCTACTTAAGCAGAGAACCTGGTGGCAGTTTCAAGTGACAGTCGCATGAGGAGAGAGAATGAGATCTGTTGAGAGAATATCGGTGAATAGGTAAAGATCGGGAATTCACATATAATTAAGCACAAAACGGCTGCTTTTAGAAATGCATCATGTACAAATATAATGAGGAAATGATACGACCAGAAGTAAAGCGCTATCGTTGAAAGAGGACATTAAATGTGTCACATTTCTCAGTCTTATCACATGAAGAAGGAAAGATGGGGCCACTGGAGACCTGTTTCTGGCTCGACTCAGAACCGCAATGAAGTCCTGACCTGTTTCCTAGCGGTCCAGGGGAATCCACATCATCCGACAAAGGAAACCGCCACTAATTAACGCCCGCCCTCATTAGGCCTCTGTTCTCCGTCGTCTCACGCCGACTCCAGAATGTCTCCTTGCTGTTTGTTCTCTCTCCTCGCTTTATGACTCTGAGTCAGTTGTGGTGAGTGGGTAGAGTGGTTAAATCTGATAAATGAGGCAATCTTTAAATATTAATTATGCATTAATTACATTCATAAGACAAAACAAACTCCCGGTTAAAGATTCATGAGGAGCCAGCTTGGTTTACTTCCTTTTTTTTTGTAGTCCAATGCGATTGCAGCGAGTAACTGAAGGGTGGGATTTTGATTTCATGCAGGATAAAAGACGAAAAGCAGTCATAACATTCTACAGCCTACTGATGGATTCATTAGATAGGAAAGCGGCGAACTGGGAACTCTAAAGCAAAGCAGCAGAGATATGGCACGACGACACAGATATGATTGGGTCCGTGATGTCCCCAAGGTTGTCTGACCTTTGACCCCGCTTTCCCAGCTCTCCGTCTTAGGTTACAGCACATGTGGAGCGCTACGACCCCGTGACCCGCTGCTGACCTTGAGTACTTGTGGATATATTGTTGCCACTGCTATGTCTCGAGTCCTGTTCAGATATTTTGAAGGATTTCAACGAATTCTCAGAATGCACTTCGATAAACTTCGAATTGAACTCAGTCCTGCTCGGTAGAGATGTGAGATATGAGCTCACTTGTAGACAGCTCTAAAAGCTAAACGCATTCTCGAACTGCTGAGCAGAGCACTTTTCTGAGAACGAAAAAAAAAAGCAAAAAAACAAACAACACAACAGAAACCGAACACCCCTTCCTGTAAGCTTTCTCTCCACTCCTCACTCCTAAGGTCTCTCTCTCTCTCTCTCTCTCTCTCGCTCTCTCTCCTGAGCTCAGGGTATGTCCCAGCTCTAATAAATATTTCACAGGTGGAAAGTTTAGTAAACAGAGGTGCAGAGAGGCCATAGTTGCCCAAGAGATGGATCACCAGGGGACAGGAAACAGGTGGGGTGTGTGGGGATCACCCTATCATCAAGTACAGCTTCTAGGGAATGTGAATGTAACTCAAATCTTAAATGCTTAAATAACTGTAAATCATTTTTTCATTGGTATTACTATTTATTATTATTATTATTTTTTGTCTCTCCTGTCTTCATGTAATAGTGGACAGAGCACAGGCCTGTAATTACTGACAGTCTGGAAATCTTCTGTTCCACGAGACGATCAAAGGGCTATTACTTCATGAATGCAAATCATCATCACGGCCATCACATTCATCTTTCTAAGCAGAAAATTAGTGGGCTCATTAAGCAACACCAGAACGAATGCTCAGTAACGTAACGAGGTGCTGCTGTGTCTACTGTTGATGCTGTGCGCAGCCATTCTGACTAGAGGTTCGACTTGCTGAACTCGGGGTTAATTAATGATTTTTTGATTAAGAATACTGGATTTAACTGCGCTGTCTTTTGTTTTTTTCCCCAGTCAGAGGTTCCAGACGCAGCATTACGGAAAGGTTAAAATAATCCGATTTTAAACATAAGGCTTGTGTTTTGTTTTGAAACTTCTGAATGGGGAGAAATTTTTTAACGGAATTAATGACACGGTAAATGATCTGTACATTTCATCATAATATATAATAATCCATAGTAAAGCTAAGGATATAAATTCAGTTAGAATTATAAATGCACTGTATCTTACCTGGTAATCATTTCACAGTATAATATTAGCAAGTTACTTTATGTGAATTAGTGTAATACATAATATAGCTTTATAAAATAAATTAAGGAAAAAAACTCTGTATAACAAAACATTTATCGCTAGCCATTTAGACATCATTAAATTAAATAATAGAATATCCAGAAGAGTAAAAGCGTAAAGCTAAGGATATAAACCTTTTCTTGTAGAAGAGTGACAGCCATCTGCAAATATTTCATACTGTTTATCTTATAACTTTCTTTACTTGTATTTGATTTGGCCTGCAGCACACTGAGTATTATATTCTGTGGGTTGCTAGATTTTTATTGCCTAGACCAAAAATTGTAAAATTCAATGCGAAGGTTTTCAATTCCCACAAAACAACAACAGAAAAAGGTCTTCGCATTATTAGTGTCATTTGTTCTCCACATTCACTGTAAATAATTTCCACTTTATGGTACACTGGCATTTCATGCATTATACATGAACCTCTGCAATGAATCAAACTTTATTTTAAAATGAAAACAACGATAAGATTGGCAACTCTACTGCATGCTTCATTTTAAAGTTTTAGTTGAGGATCAAACTGGACGGCTTGTGTGAGTAGTCTGGCTGTGAGGAGTGAGAACAAGAGACACGAGAGAAAGCGAGAGAGAGAGATAGCGAGATAGAGATGGAGATTGTGTGTGTGTGTGTGTGTGTGTGTGTGTGTGTGTGTGTGTGCACTGTGGTGGTGCACAGGGTGCAAACGTGGTGACAGCAGTGAGATCCGCGCTGAAACAGTAGCCGACCCCGGCGGGCGAGCCACACAGGCTGCGAGTGGGCCCTCGCTCTGGGGAGGATAATTGGAGCAGCGCAGGCAACATATGGCTAAGCAGGAGAGCCTGCTGCTGTGGCAGCTGTGGACTGGTGCTGAAGATCAGAAGCACATTAAAGAGAACGTCCCCCTCCTTCTCCTTCTTTACCCCTTCACTCACTGCTCTCTACGCCTCCTCCTCCAGTTCACATCCTCTCTCTCTGCAAACATTTAAATGACAGCTCTTAACAGACCCCCAACCCCCCCTTCAACCATCATCGCCCGCTCGCATGCCCCCAGGCAGCTCTTAATGCAGAGGCAGAAAGAGAGAAAGAGAGAGTGCCAAGAGACAGGGTGTGTCAATAAACCTCTCTTTTTCCTCTTTTTATTTTGCCCATATCAGTAAGACGTTTTATTTTTTCATTTTAATTTTTATTCCTTTAGCACCACTCAGGCCTTTCTGCGCGTCTCAGAAACAAGCCGATAAAATATATAAGTCTTCACAACACAAACACATCAAACTGCCTGCCGAGATCAGAAAAGAAGAGCAGTGACACGTCCGACACTGCGCCCGAAGCAGCAGGGCAGCTTTCTATACGTTGAGGAACGTACATACAACACCTATTTCTGTGACGCTCTTCCGCTTCATTGGTAACGCGAAGATTTACAAGCACAAATGTTCGAACATACGTGTAACTGAAATATTCATACATCTTCCTCTGGGAGAGTCACATTTTATTTCCCTCATTGAACAGACGCGTGAGGAAAGAGCAAATGGTTAAAGTGAGGGAGATGAAGTCAACACAGTAAAACTTTTCTGTTATTATTAGAGTCAAGACCTAAAACAGAACTTTATTCTTGTTCACATGAACATTGAGTTATTAGAATTGTGTACATCTGGAGTATATGTAGTGTAGTATAGAATTTTAGAGATATGGTGTATATATATACACATACTCCTGGGCAAAAAAGTGAGGCAAACACAATATTGCAAAACATGAAGCTTTTAATGGTCTCAACAGCAAATCACTGGTCAGGAAAATGAGCAAGAATGAAACAGATAGATAAAGTAAATTGGTGTCGGACGGCTTTTCCCTCGATTCCGTTTAAATGCTGAAGCCTTGTGGGTAAACTTGCAGACGGCTTTTTACAGAAAGAAGAGTCCATGTTGTTCCACTCGATGTTAAAGTCTTCAAACAGAAAAGATGTCGGAAAATTTTGACAAGTTAGTTTCAATTTTATATCATTTCAATCTTTTCATGATTTTCTCTTTGTGCTCCAGAAGACTATGTAAGTGAACTTCCCAGTTTCCAGCTTTTCCCCCCAACAGTTTCAGCAACGAGCATCGACCAGCGAAACAAGGCCGACGTCTCAGGAGCACTTTTATTTTTATTCTTGTTCATTTTCTGCCCAGTGATTTTTGTTGAGACCATTAAAAGCTTAATGTTTTGTATTATTGGGTTTGCCTCATTTTTTTTGCCCAGGAGTGTATATATAAAATGTGTATAGGGCAACAAATCTGACTGATATCCTTTTAGAAATAATTTAATAAGGTGCTAAAATTTTGATCAATTTGAAGGGTTTGACATTGCATTAACTTAGAACTTAGTTAGTTATGAATCTTGTAATTAGGGTTGTCAAAAATAATCAGTTAATTGTGATTAATTAATTGTAGAAAAAATAACTTGTTAAAAACCAAACACATTAATCACATCGCACCTTGACCCAGTACGTCTCTGTGCACAATTTGCTCACAAAATACAACCGTCCACAGTAGCCTTGTAAACATGGTGGAAGCAGATGATTAAACATCGCTTGAACCAGTGAATGGAAAATAGATCGTGCCCACATGGAACTGCTGATTGGAGCAGCGTTCTGTGCAATGTCCGAGATCCTGACCCCCTTGTGCTTTCCGGACCTGCCTGATCCATCCTGGTGTCCTACTCCTGGTTGGAGTCATTACTTAGAAACCACTTGCTCCTGTTGACTATGGCACCATATAAACTGCCTCAACACGCACCTAGAGCTGTGAAGATGGGGTTGGACTTAAATTACCACCAACAGCCCTCAGTGACTCAGCTGAGACAGAACAGACTTTATGTTAAAACTATATTGAATTACGTAACTGTACTTTTTTGACTATATAACACACAGTTACAGAAGTCTGTTAGTTGTAAGCGCACTATCCAGTGCCAGCCAGGTGAGGATGGGTTCCCTTTTCAGTCTGGTTCCTCTCAAGGTTTCTTCCTCTTGTTGTCTCAGGGAGTTTTTCCTCGCCACCCTCGCCTCATACTTTCTCATTAAGGATATATATATATATATATATAGATAGATAGATAGATAGATAGATAGATAGATTCATAAGTTTATATTCATTATTTATACATGTCTGTGAAGATGCCTTGTGCCTGTTGTTAAAAATGCTGTACAATTAAAATCAAATTGAATTTCTGCAGTAAGGAATTTTTGTACCATTGGAGTAATTCGACCCTGAAATATCATCTCGACTTAAAGCACTTAGCCGTGAGCTCGGGGGTCAGACCTAGCCTAGCCTTTGATGCTAACGTGAGCAACCATTCTCGTCAAGTCACACGCAAACAGGCGCAAACTCAGCTACCTGTGACAGATTAACAAATTTTGCAAAATTAAGGCACACAGCAAATATTGATACATGTGATTAATTTAGATGACTTTTTATCGCTTTACAGCACTGATTTTAACATATATTCGTATACTCCAGAATGTAAGCAATGTTTTTTTCCTAGTTAAAAGGTCCTCTGATTGTCTCTTTTTGCAAGAACCTTTGAAGGTTCTTCAACAGACTCAGAGGATTAAAAACCAGAACCCTTTTGTGAAACTCCTTCAGGAATTCAAGCTGATTACCTGGATTTGCTGGAAATGACTAAAAATGCCTCACAATATTACTTTAACTATTGTTATTTTTTAAATCCAGGACCCTATCGTATAAAATCACTTCCAGTATATGGTTCATTTGGTGCCCTGTCATGCGTTATACACGTGCTACATAACACTACTATGGCTCAAACTTCAATCAAACTCTATTTTAAAAGAATAACAGCAACAGAAATGTGAAAGACTTTGTTTAAGGAAATTAAGAAGCCTTATAGAATAGCTGAAGAACTGAAAATATCACTTTGTAGAATGAAACATTTAACCTGTGAAAATAAACTGGAATGAAATCCTACTTCGTATAAATCTCAATTCGATTTCAGTCTAATTTATGCTAATTCATGTTTCTTGATTTAAATTTGAGTGCAACGCATGAACGTGTGTGAGAGATGTGATTCCAAAGACCCAACGATCCTATAAAGTGTTACTTAAGCTACATTTAATTAAACCTCGAAACTACAGACTAGAAAAATTCCAAGAAAACAACTCGGAATTCCTCCTCAAAGGAGTTTTATAAAGGTGACGTCAAATCGACATGGAACTGCGACATCATCAGCAGTAAACAAAGCAGTACTTCTTTACTTTTATTGTTTTCATTATAGTGTATATACTAGCATTTGCTTCAGATCCATCACCACCATTCACTTGTTAAATCTATAACACTGATTGTACAGTTCACTGATTTGAGGAGGTAAAACCTTATTAGCTGGTTAGCCTGTTGCTAGCCTGTTCCCTCCACTCTGTAGCTCTGACCCACGGAGGCGGAAAATGACGTCATTTGTGAGTAACGACTTCCCATTTCTCAGTTAAGTCGTTAGGCATTAGTTGTACCGTACAGTATTAATTATGTTTTAGGAAGCATAAAAAGGTAGAACAGAATTCTCAGCTGAAAGAAAGAGCTTTAAAGAAACCCTCAAAATGAGGAAATTTGAAAAAATTGCAATACAGCACAGCAGTTTTTCCAGGGAAAAATGAACAAAATCTAATATTTGAATAATTGATAATGCAGAAGTGGTTAATAATTCACATGAACAAATCAGTGAATGTGACATGTTATTAATCTTTTAAGTGCACACCTTAGCAGTACAGACTAAATCTTTTGTTGGACCGTTTCTCCAGCTCAGGAAGAAAGGAGAACATGCACATCTCCTGGTCGAACAGCTACAGATATTCTCACGGACTCTGCCAGCATATCTAGTCATCTTCCAACAAGAAACAAAGGAACTGTCAGAAGGGACGGAGATGAATGTAGATTTGATGCTCTTAAAAAGAAAGAGATAATAACAGGCAACTGAAACGTTCACTTGGTATCTAAGTGCATATCTGCTATATGTTCCTATACATTAGAATCGACTCAAGGAGGAATCACGTGTTGTTTTTCAACCAGGTGTATCATCCCTTCATCTGTGGAACACTCATATAGCTCGATAATATACATTAACATCTACTTTAGTATAATCTCCTGAGAATGATTTGTTCCATTCTTTATATATATATATATATATATTTAAGTTCCTGGAACTCAGAGCATAAGATTTACATTTTTCTTTTAAAACAAGGTAATTTATATATTTCTTTATGAGTGCAAAATCATCCACAGCGGTGACTATAAGGCAGAAATGGATTATTACACAAATGACTGCATTTCTGTTAAATACGAGTCAACTCTCATTTTAAATGATAAAATAAAAATCCTTAATATGGAGTTATTTTGTGAAAAATGATGTAAATAGTAATGATTCAAATAAACGATTTGTATTTGAAAAATTTGCATTTGATTAAAAATGGCCGATATACTTCTGGAGCATTTCTATGACCTTTTTTTTTTTTTTAAATTGTGCCATTTTTTACGTTTTATCCTGACTTGTTTTTAAGTAAACGTTTCCTAATTTATAAATCATGCATTTCGACACATTTCATTTTTTTCTCTGGATGGAAGGAAAATGCTGCATGTTTGTCATAAACCGCATTTGCATGCAATAAGTTTTTTGAGGAAAAATTAAACAGTTCTAGAAAGTTGAGCTTTTTTTTTACCCACATTGAACCCTTACAGTAAGACGCACAACCCACAGCGTGATGCAGAATCTCGGAACGGGATCTCTGAGCATAAAGCTGCGTGTGTTGTGTTACAGTGTAAGGTAACAAAGGCCTCTTGTGTTTAGCTGATTGAGCAGGAGGTGCATCTGCTCCATGATGAACTCCTCTGCCAAGCCAGGATCAGATGAAGGGGGTGAGAAAGAAAAGTAAAAGAGGAGCTAGGCACCTGAACCCCACCGTCAGCTTCCACGTCCCTCTGACCCTAGTTATCGCAGAGCTTTGCCCGTTGCCAAGCACCAACCGAGGCGTTGCCAGGCGAGTCCTGCATTATTAATGCGGCTCCGCTGAGCGCTTTCTGTCAACCACTCATTCAGCCTCAGCGTTCGAGTTGGACATTGCTTCACCAAACACTCCTGAGCAAACACACCCTCTAAAATATCATTTCTAAAGATGTGTGAACCTTTTCTGTCTCTTCACTGAATTGATCTATAACATGAACGTGACTCACCTGTCGTCCAAGAGGTCTTGATTTGAAAGCACCATGATTCGAGTCTTGACCTCGACCTCATGGACAGGACCTGATGAATCTCCAGGTTCAAAACATCCGATAAAGAATCCATGGGAAGAGAAAACGCTGGAGAAATGCTGTCATCCAAACAGAGCAAGCACAAACGCCAACTGTCCTTTGAGAGTCAGGAGTAGCCATTCCTGCATTTCTAAACAAATGTTCAGGCAAGGCATTCTGAGGCCTAGAGAAGCACAGAGAAAACCAGCAAGAACGAGGCACCGCTTTAAAAGGCAGACGAGCGTGTGTGTGTTTGTGCAAGGGAAAGAGAGTGGCTAGAAGTTTATATGTGTTCTCCCCGAACCAGGGGACTGAATAAATAATACAATAGATATTCCTCTGATGAAGTCTCGCCGCGGCATTCATAATTATTTCATTGTTGCTGTAATGAGAGCGGTGTTCTGCTGTACCATTCAATGTCAGGTATGAGCGCTGTGCCTCCAGGTGGAGCACCGGTGCACCTACACCGATAGATAAGAACTCCAAAGGTGTTTTCACATATGGTCCTTTTTTAAAAAGACCCAAAAACTCAGTCTGCTTTAAGTGGACCAGAAAGAGGGTTTGAAAGAAAGAGAATTCTTTACGTTCACACTTTCCCAAAGTGCACTTGCTGGTTCTCTTTGTCTCTTATGAAGTCTCTGTCCACTTCCAACACACATCTTTTTTTCTTTCGCACCAATAACTGCTTAGATTTGTGGGTAGCTGACGGCCCTGACTGTCTCGAGTGCTTTTGTGCTTGTGTGTGCCTGTGTCTTGTTTTTTTCAGCTTGCTCTGGGATTCTCTAGACGTCCTTTCAAAACTTCTTCACCTTATTTTTTTTTTTAAAACGGGTCAAACTCTTTAGTGTTCTAATGAACTGGTTCAAGTGATTCTCAAATTGGGGTTGATCATTTTTTTGGTACAGTGGTGGAAAGCAGATTGTCAAAATTCTTATATTTAGGGGTCCAAGCACCAAAGTCAACTCAGACCTACTGTGGTGGAAATTGTTGAAATGTTGTAGGATGAAAATGTAGTGACAGGAAGGATATAAGCCTGCAAATCTGTCAATGTGTCAGAATGCTCAAGCTGACAGAACTAACATTTTGCACTCTTGGTTGATCCTACAGTCCTGTGTACAAAATCTTTTCACATTCAAAAGGAATCATAACTCAAATTGCAAGTTGTAAACTTTCCAAAATGTCAATAAAACTAGTGGTTTTAACGGGACAGTGACCAGGACACGGAACAAAAGTGTGGCTCAGTGACCCGTGAAAGCTATTCCTTTTTATTGTTTTTGCTTTAAAATTCAATTCTATGAGAATCTTCTCAGTATTTATGAGCCCTTTTCATCCAATCGAAGCAGAAGAACTCGAGGAAGAACCAGAAGAAGATGTGGTCTGTTTTCCCAGAGCTCCCTCAGGGCCAGCATTATGGCCAATCAAAGCAGAGTTTCGAAGTTCCTCAAAGCCTCAGGTCAGACGAGACTCTGGAGGAACAGCCCAAAGCTGCATGCAGCGGGTGTGCTCCGTACGCTAATCCTGTTAGCTTCGTGAAGAGGCACCCACGGAGGACAATGACACCCCGACCTGCACCAGCTGGGGTTCAGAGCACCCCCCGGAGGCCCCCAGTCTTAGAGGCAGACCCCCCCTTCCCCAGAGACCCCAGAAATGTAGTCCTCACCGTCTCGCCCTATGCTGGGTTTTTCATTTGACCACCTGCAGGAACCCTCACTGCCACAGCCTCTGGTGCGAGGAAACACCACAACAGAGTGTCACATCCATCACATATTCATATCAGACCATATCACACCACAGGCTGCGATCTAGTGACCATTTTATTATAATATAAAGTGGATTTATACGATTTTGTGAGAAATGTCTGTGATCACATGGTATTAGACGGGATTTTAGGTCGCGGTTTCTGGAACATGAGCGCATCTGGTACTAAACATTCATGCATCCAACGTTACAACAAGCCGGTGATTATTCTACTAAAGTCAGCGTGCTAAAACGCAATGCACTCTTTCTTTCACCCTTATTTCTGTCACAATCTCATCCTTAGATGATTTATCATGAATTTAGACCTTAAATTATCATATAAAAATCTTAATAATTATTAGTTACATTAAAGTAAACAGATTGTCCAGGTATAGAAATACAATGAGTAAATAAATAAATGAATAACATTATACTGCATCTAAATAATACCTTAAAAAAAATCTTCCGAACATGTTTTTAACTAATTGTTAACATTTGTTGTCTAAGATATTTAATGACCATATTTAAGGAAAATATATTTTTTGTGCAACATACAGCAATATGCTTGACATGTACACCTTCGGACTGATGCAGATAATTAAAACAAATGTATATTCAGTTAAAAGGAAACTTTTATTTTTAATTGAAAGTGTTCACTGTAGTCTGGGACAAATGTTTTATTTAATGTTTCAATATGTTTAAAGATGTACACGCAGAGACATGCTGCAGCTGAAATCACAAATATTCTAGATGCAAATGTAGAAATCTGAATAATGACTTGTTAAATTATAGTAATGGTTTCAAGTGATTTGGAGGTGATTTACATTATAAATTTTCCTAAAAACAAGCTTAAATTGATTCTCCGTAAGTGGACACTAAAGAGTTAAAGGTGCATTAGGCGGAATTTGTCATAAGTTTACGTAGTTGGTGGCGATGAATAAGATTTGAATGTTTTTTTTTAAACTCTTCCTTACCCTTTGAGCTTTCCTGCACTCCTGATCATGCACTTAAAGCTCTGCCTCTAGGACATATGGTGGTTCTTAGCATGCTAAGTAGATTTAGCATTAGCAACACCATGAAACTGTCATGACCGGTTATAACACTCACTATAAACACGCAAAATTACTCATACTGATTTATGAGGACGGTCCAGAGTGCCTTTTTCTGTTGTTTTATCTTTTCAGTGATACAAAAATCCATATACTTGATTTGTTATGTAAAGTCAGCTCTTTGAACGGTTCCAAACTTTGTATAGATTGTGTCGTTTACAGACCTCTACAGTTAGCTACGTTACATTACATTACTCCATCGTGTAAAAACAGTGCAAACATTCATTAGTTTTATGGTGTTTCTTGCCATTAAGTTTTTTTTTTTTAACCACAGCGTGAAAGGACAATTATATGGCTGCGCTGGACGCTTGCAGATTTCAGACGAAAATGTGGGCGGGGTGAAATTGGGTTCAGGAGTGCCTGTTCAAACCCAAACACTTTTTAGACCGTTTTCCAAACAAGAAACGCACTTTAATGCTGAAGCTACTATTATTGTTTTCATCAGGTTTTCCAGATTATTTGTACTAGTAAGAAATTGCTTTTTGCACCTTTAATCATAAAAATGACAAAAGGTCTATACTAGCCTTTTCACATTCATGTCCACTCTTACACGAGAAAACAATAATTAACACAGCTGTGCTTTGAAGTGGTTAGCGTTCAAGCATTCCCGGTGAAACACTTACTCGGATCTTCCATATGAAAAATGAAACAATAGCAAAGCGAGACACAGGAAAGGCGGAAGACGGGAAGATAGTGGTGTACGCCGAGGCGACAGGTGATGGACACGGCCAGCTCGTGACCTGTAATTAGAAAGAAAAACTCACAATGAAAGGAATCAATAGTAGTGCATCACTCAGAATTTCAGCCTACATACAGAAAGCTACGCATAAACACATTTGGCCTCGAGCTAAATCCATTAATATTTCAATAAATAAAGAAGAAAGGAGATCCAAGACAAATATTTAAGCTTTTTGAGCCTCTTCCTCTTTTCTGCATTTCATCTTTGGCTTCTAAACAAGCCTGCCAGTTATCAACATGCAACACATCTGTCTCAATGTGTCACCCTGCTTCTGTGGAAAACAGTTGGGAGTACAGATGAAACAGAGCCGCAATACTCTCCCCAGCTCGGGGAGGAGGAAAAAAAACAATAAAAAATTCCTTTTTTTGCGCTGTTCTGTAGCGCCAGAGACTGAAATGAAACTGAAATTTACATATCATTAATCTGCCTTCATCTGTTCACTGGTATATTTACATCATTTTGTTGTTTTTTTTCCTCTTTGTTTACTCCTGTCTCTTCATGTAGAGCAAAAAAGGATGGAAAATTTGGATGCAAATTGCAGTTATATGGAAATGTACAAATACAAATTCTAAATTACAAATGATGGTAGTACAAGTCAAGCTACTGCTATTCTATTATAATCTAGTATCATCCATAACAATATTTACAGGGCTGGAAATGTCAAACAAAAAAAATGTCAAAGTATTGCTCAATTAAAAGTGCAAGAATTCAGCCAAAAAAACAAACAAACAAACAAAAAAAAACCTCAACCGAATGTTGCTACTTTTTTAACTTACTCAAGTATTAAAAAGGTAAAACATTTTTAATTGATTAAATGAAGTTAATGTTACGTTTTCATGTTTTCAAAAAACTAACTATGCTGTTTTGACTGAAAACATCAATCAGTCGGTAGGTTTGTTGCTCATATGAATAACTAACGCTATGTGGTTTGCTAATGAATGAATCAGAAGTAAAATACCATGCATAATATTTACCATTAGCGAGAATATGACTCGCTACCTAGCCAATTTATGTTAGCTACGTGAATCGACGCTAATCTAAACAGGAATTGGCAAAGAAAACAAGCTAAAAGGTAAAAATTGAAGGCTTATGCTAGCACTTTAGCACAAAACCTACCTCAACGTGCTTTTAGATGGAGTTCATGCCTTTTACTGAGGTAAAGGAGACGACTCATTTTAAACGAGTCTGTGCTTACGGCAGCATATTTAAACATTATATTGAGGTAGGGTAAGCGGAGGTCATCTTCAACTGCTACACCGCAGTCTGGTGGAATATGTAGCGCTAATGTGGCGTATAGCATGAGGAAATCATTTCTTCTATATATAAAACAACATCTATATATAGTGTAAACTGACTGGCTTGAGAGAAGAAGAAATCTTCGATATTTCTTACGGGTGCCTTTAAAGTCTAAATAAAAATTTTTTTTTAAAATTTTTCTTGGAAATGCAATTAAGTAAAAGTAGTATTCAATTTCAATAGCAGTCACTAAATGTGCCAAAATAATACCGTATTCAGGAAAATACAGTAACAAAGTACAATTGCTCAAGTATACATTGAAGAAACTTTTTTTTAATGGTGCAGCAGTTTTTCACCGTCATCATCATCATCACTGTCCTTCAAGTAACCTATTTATGGTCTTAGCCTGACTATGAGGTCCAATTCTTTTGGGTCACGACTGCAGGGGGTTTGGGATGGTGAAGGATCTCAAGGCTCAGCACCTTGACTGCTCTTGAACAAGTAAACAGGCCTATACTTTAAAGCTTTTACACATCAATTTGGGAGTAGACACACTTTATGTCCAACTGCTGTAAAGCTCCTCTGCATAATTCATAAGCACTCAGTTAATCTATTGATCTCTGCTTTTCCAGCGTTTGTATGGACAGTCTTGCCTGGATGGGAAATGGCAGGTAAACCTGGGAGGGAGGACAGTGAATGAACAGAAAATGAGTGGAAGATAGATCAGGAAGGTCTGGACGGTCAGGAAGAAAGCTCTGTTTTTCTAAAAGAAAGAGAAGATTCATCGGAACAGCATTTGAGATGTCGTCCGTGTAATAAAGCATGAGATGAAAGCAAACAGTTTTGCACGGAGCATACTGATGAACATTTTCGAAACATTCAAAGGAAGTCTTAAAGGCTTAATGTACATGAGCTTGTTCAAAATAAATAAATAAAAAACACATATCGAACTAAGCAAACAATATTTTTCTTTTTTGGTTCTGGTGGAGTTCTAATATCACCCTTAGCAAAGAAATATACGATATCAGAAAGCATTTTGTTTGTGGAACAGAAGACCTTTGCCACGATTTGGTGTCATGGAGAACCATTTTGAAAGTTCAGCTATATACTTCTGTAGAGTCCTCAGAACACTAAACCATGTCGTCCTCATTTTGCTTTGTCGGGAAATTATATTTTTTCAAAACGATTGCTCAGCATGTTGTTACGCAGATGAAAATACGGTCTTAAGATATGTCTACGTATGGAACATTATGTGCACAAGTCTGTACCCATGTGCTGTTTTGCATGGGTCTGAAACAGGGATTCTTTTCCAAAACAAAGGAAACAGACAACATGCTTCCAACATGTTTCCTTTGTGTATCCTTTGGTACTGTTGTTCTTTCCCACAACAGCTTTGTCTCTGATGCTGAGCAGGACATGGATGAGAAAATAGCGTGCTGTTAATAGCATGTTGGTTGGCAGTTTATTAGTTTATCCTTGTTCTTCAAACATGTTCCCCTGCATCATACACAATAATGTCAGGTTACATTGAAAGAGACTGTAGATAAACATACTGTTCATTCCGTGATAGTAGCTCAATGTTAATTCACTACCATGCCTACTGAAAGCTGTTTGGCCGATGACAGCTATGTTTTTTTTTAATATTCCTGTTGTTATTCAGAATCCACTAACAGCTGAGCACAGCAATGAAGTACACCAAAGATCAACTTGACTGGGTTTTTTATTTGAATGTAACTCCGCCCTTATGGATGACCACACTCCAAACTTTGCACAGATTCTCAGAATTTTGTCCTTACAACCAATGATGAGTTACAGCTGTTTGAAGAACTTAAGCTCCACTCTCTAGGATGGATTGGCGTCCAGAGTCCATCTTGTTGAACGTCAACGTGCTTTGATATTATTAAGATTCAGAAGCCAATGAGAATTTTGACAGCAGCCAAAAAAGGTACATCAAAATTCTAAGATTAATTTCCAGAAATTTTGTATGTTTTGCCAATTAGCTTGAAGTATAACTAGCCAGAGCTAAATGTTGACTGCTGTGCTACCATCAATCCAGCAGTCAAGCTCATTGCACAAACACTTCCTCATTATTCTTATTCCTGCTCCTGCATTTCAGGTTCTTTAAATACAGTTGTTGAACTACAGTTGTTCAATAGGGCTGTTATAAAAAATACTGTATTTTTATCATTTCCCATTTACTAGTTACTGTATGTCTCAAA
>JAQMYM010000011.1:1743423-1823328 GCA_030014255.1 Parauchenoglanis ngamensis | reverse complement strand
TTTCTCTTTACTTAGTTGAGCGGTTGTTGACATAATATGGATTACTACAGTTGTTCAATAGGGCTGTTATAAAAAACACTGTATTTTTATCATTTCCCATTTACTATTTACTGTATGTCTCAAATGCATCAAGAAGGCAAGAAATTCCACTAATAAGCGTTTAACTGTTCACTGAAAACCATTCCAGGTGACGACTTCATGAAGCTGGTTAAGATAATGCCCACAATATCATCAAGCTAAATTGTGGCGACTTTGAAAAATCTAAAATATGAAACATATTTTGGTTTTTTGTGGGGTTTTTTTTACACTTTTTTGTTTCCTACATAATTCAGTATATGTGTTGCTTCATAGTTTGAGGTATTCAGTATTGTTTTTAATGTAGAAAACAAAAAAAAAAGGAAAAACCTATGAAATTGGGATGTCCAAACTTTTGACTGGTAGTGTATATATACACAGCTTTTTTTTTTTTTAAATATATATAAATATAGGAATATTTGTTAAAGAAATATGAAGAACATGTTGCTGTCTCACAGTACTGACAAATGTAAACAGCCACAGTATTTCATAATGGAAATGTGTCATAGCATGCAATTAATGGATGCAAGTATCCATCTTGTTGACTAGTTAGTACCAAGATTCAGGTATGTACATCTTCTTGTGTGTTCTGCACAGCTCGTTTCAAACAACAACAAGAAGAATCTTAACAAAAATGAGGATTCAAAGCACCTCTTGCTTGGGCCCCTAAAAATCAATTCCATTAGGGCTTCCAAATACGCAAGGCTTAGACCCCTTAAAATAATCATTAATATCTTAAAGAATATAATAGCTGGGGTGCCTAAAAACTTCCTGAACTACAATTAAGGACTCTCGTAGTTCTTTTTATATCTGACATGATTGAATATAGCTATGACCTTTACATACGAACGATAGAAAATCGGTTTTTACCATCTAAACAGTAATTCACTTCATTTTTCATCGATTTATATAAAATGGCTGAGTATGAAGTAAATATTTACAAACAGTCTAGGCTTCACACAACCTATTAACTAGAAGAGGAACAGCCAATACAACCAATTTCCTATTCTAGCATTAATATTCATGGGAGAAAATGTTCCATTAGGATAATCAAGCACTTTCCCAGGCTTGTTTGAAGAAAACTCGACGGATAAATGAGTGCAGATCCATGCTTGGTAAAGGAAGCAAAGATCAGATGTGTCGAGAGAATGAGGTAGAAAGGTCACATGTAGCATGTAGCTGCTGGCTAACAGCACATGCCTTCACAGACATTGGATCCAGTCTTTGAGCTAAAATTCTACATCCTGTATCTCTGCCTCATGTTCTCCTCTTCCTCTCTCAGTCTTTCCTTCCCGGTGTGACTGGAGTCCCCTGGTGAAGCTGGTTGCCAGGGGAGAGGTGACGGCGCTGATGTATATTTAATAAGAGGGTGCCAAGACCCTAGCGAAGAGCCAGGTATAGGAGGACAATGTCTCTGGCAGCTCTCAGTGCTCAGGTTTCCGAGTCACACTCACTGAGACTCCGTCTCCCATTGTGGACTTCTATTATCAGTGTCTGGAGTTTCAGCTCCAATTAGAGTGATGACTGTGTGGGGCTCAATACAAGCCAGAGCAAGACAGCTTGTGTGCGTCACAAAAAAGGCCTGTCTGACACACTGCCCTTTATACATGTGTATACGTGATCTATGATCTACAGCTTGTTTGGCAATATTAGCTATGAGAATACTGCATGTGTATACGCAATCAACCGTGCCTTTCAGTTTTTAGTTTCTGAACTTTTTTGACTTAGCATTATGTCTACAGTTGTATAACATGACACATCATCCTGTCATTATGCAACGCCTTGATAAGGCATTTGATTTACGGTTTCATTCTTTTGACCAGTGGTTTTATGATAAATATTTCATTGTGCTCTTATCCATTTTGAGCTGTTTATACACTAATTGGGAATCCATATTGTGGTGTATCCCACAAAGTAAATGGGCAATAATTAATTCATGCATGAAATTGTATGGCTTGCCATTCAGAGATGCAACTATCCGATCATCGATGTCACCTTTCACTCAAGGAATTTAAATAAGAATCACTAATAAGCAATAGAATGTATTAATGCTGACTAATATTAGGAATATCAACATAACAGACTGCAATAGATATAATAGCAAAACGCTTGGGAAGTGTAATGGCATGATGTGGCGTTTGTACTGGTCCTTGGTCTGGGGAATCCTCTACATTCTTTATTAGAGATGGCATCTCTAATACTGATCTGATACTCAGGATCTGTATCAGTCTGATAGCAGGAAGAAAATTCATGGATCAGATATTGGAGGGGAAAAAAGAATGAATTTGACTCGATCCTGTAAGAAACTGGAAAAAATTAGAAATTTGGAATCGGGAATTACTTTTTTTGGAACTGGAAATGTTTCCATGTAAAGATCATATATGATTATGGTCATATTTTTTTGTTTTAGGATTGATTTTTGTTATGTTTATACTTTATCACATTTCTTATGTTTGCTATTTGATTGGATGAGTTTTAGTGAATTAAAAAAAAATCTGTAGTTGAGTGTAATCTTGCTTTTGTTTTTAGTTACATAAGCCATATTTTTTCCGTATTTTTAAGTGAAGTTGTTCTGTTTTTTTTTTGTTGTTGTTTTTTTAATCATTTTAAAGCTTTTAAAGAAAGGAAAAGGAAAATGAATATTGATATCGACTGATATTCAGACTTTCAGTATCGGTATCGTTATCGGATAAGATAAATGTGATATCGTTCAATTCCTGCTCTTTACTGCACTGGGGGTCATTGCCTGCCGTACCTGGAGCACTGTGTCATTTAGTTTAGCAGCGTGCAAGTCTCACATTTTTGAGCACCAATGAAAACACTCCATGGGTGGGACCTCCTCACAGGCCACGCCCCTTTCCCCAAGATATTAATTCAGCAGCCCATCTAACTGAAAAGGTAGGAGTCACTGGACGAGCGCGTGCTCGAGCTCAATGTGGCCAATGGCGTTAGAGTAAAGTTAGAATGGGCGTGCCAGGTTTCGCCGTGTGGGCGGAGTCGGGGAAACGTTTATATTTAGACGCCTGCGTCAATACCTAGGCCGTATCAAGGCTGTTGACAGGCACAATTTGATTTTTCCACTCGGAAAGAAGACCTCCCAGGCAGGGACTGGTAGGCTACCTGTCCTCATCGTGACGTTTTCCCGACTGCGTTAAAGCTTCGTGCCAAGACATCGAGTGTAATCGGAGCAATAACGGAGTTAAACGAAAGAGGCGAGAAACGACCTTCTCTGAATTCTGCAATCATGATGTCCATGAACAGCAAGCAAGCTTTCAGTATGCATCCGATTCTCCACGAGCCCAAATACGCACCCTTGCACTCCAGCTCAGAGGCGATCCGGCGGGCATGTCTGCCCACTCCGTCGGTAAGATCCGCACGCGCCTTTATCTTCATCTTATATGACATAACGGTCGTTGTAGCCTAGTGATGACAGTCAGACGTGAGTTAAAAACATTAACGTGACATTAACGTTCTTTTAAAGTGAGCAAAACTTGCAAATTACTGAAAAAGAATTACACTCTGACATAAGGATGCTTTATTATATTGCCTAATAGACTATCCTAGCCTATGTCTTTTTTTTTTTGGTGCTCAAATAACTGTCAGTGTCATGTAAGGAAATGCTGAAATAGTCTCTTATCACAGTATAATCACAGTAATTTTCTGTTGCTTTCAAACTTAAACATTATATAAATAAATGATTGCCTGGCTACTGTGAATTCACTGAAACTTAAATAGTAAATCTGTACCGCAGCGGTGAGGAACAAGTTAACTTAGGTTGAAAAGTTCCACTCCAAATTTAAAAGATAAACTTTCTTAAAAGTAGGAATAACTAGAAATGTTTGGGTTTAGGATTCTGTTAAGAAGAATTACAGCAAGAATTTACAGGTTTCTGCCGGTAAAATATAAAACACCTGCAAGATTATTTTATCTTTAGTTTGTAGAAGGCATAAAAAATAAGAGAAAATGTGTGCACTGCTAAAAGAAATGATAGAAATTGGAGTATTTCTGGCTATAGGTATAATATTATTAAAATTATATTCTTGTTGTTTTGTTTTTATTTAATTTTATTACGTTTTTGCAAGATGTGCTTAGTAGGCTATAGTATATTTAAAAGTTGCTTTAAAGATATGTCTGGAAAGATTTAAAAAAATTACAATAGGCCTCATATAAAATAAGTGATTTTCGATATTCTATTTTCTTACATTTTGCTCTCTTTCTCACTTTTCGTAGCTGCAGGGAAACATCTTCGCCGGTTTCGATGAGACGCTGCTGCAGAGAGCCGAGGCTCTGGCCGCGGTCGACATTGTGACCCAGAAGAGCCACCCGTTCAAGCCAGACGCCACGTACCACACCATGACCACGATGACCGGCATGGCAGGCACCCCCACGTCCTCCCCGGCGCACCTGCACCACCCGTCCGTGCTCACATCTCATCATCATGCGCACCACCCGCACCACCACCAGCCGGCTCAGGGTCTGGAGGGCGACCTGCTCGAGCACCTCTCCCCCGCCATCTCGCTGGGTGGCATGCCGACCGCCGCGGACGTGGCCTCTGGCGCGTCGCACGCGCACTCGCACATGGCCGCGGCCATCAACCACGCGCAGCACCATCACCACCCGCACGCGCAGGCCGTCAACATGCACCACCCGCACCACGCCCTGGCTGCGCACGCTTCCCTTGCCAGCGTCGGCGCCGCGTCCATGGACGCCGAGCCAGACCCCCGCGAGCTCGAGGCGTTCGCCGAGCGCTTCAAGCAGCGTCGCATTAAGCTCGGCGTGACCCAGGCAGATGTGGGCGCCGCGCTCGCTAACCTCAAAATACCCGGTGTTGGGTGCCTGAGCCAGAGCACGATCTGTCGTTTCGAGTCGCTCACGCTCTCGCACAACAACATGGTGGCGCTGAAGCCCATTCTCGAAGCGTGGCTCGAGGAGGCAGAAAGGGCGCAGCGCGAGAAGATGGCCAAGCCCGAGATCTTCAGCGGCGGCGACAAAAAGCGCAAGCGCACATCCATCGCGGCGCCGGAAAAGCGCTCGCTCGAGGCCTACTTCGCCGTTCAGCCGCGGCCCTCGTCCGAGAAGATCGCCGCCATCGCCGAGAAGCTCGACCTGAAAAAGAACGTGGTGCGCGTGTGGTTCTGCAACCAGCGGCAAAAACAGAAGCGCATGAAGTTCTCAGCGACGCACTGAACAAAACGCGCTCATTTTAATGGACATCGAGGAACCTCAGACATCCCCAATCCCAAAAAAGAATAATTAAAACAAAAACAGAACGAAACCAAACCACGGGTCTGATAGAGAGCTCACCGAGGCGGAGCGCGTGCTGTCGGGATGTGCGCATGCAGGAGCGCAACTCCACTCATGGCGACTCGAAGAGAAGAAAAACACGAGAAAGGCTCTGAAACTGGACGAAAGGAAAGAAATTAATCACTTATTGTACAAAAAATGGAAATAGAATAATAACATATTCTCTTAAATAACTCTTTTATATTGATTCATGTACATAACTGTGAATACATGACACCTCTGTGAAGATCACATCGTCCTTTTTAGGTTATTTTCTTTTTCTTTTTTTTTCGAGAAAAAAAGAAGAAAGGGTTTTAAAAGTTTGCCATTAAAAACTTTAATGTCATTCAGTGTGTTTCGGAGGAAGAGACTCGAGCTCAGTCACAAGACGGAAGTACTGACATCCATTTCATGGTTTACTGTAGGGCGCTTTTATTATTTGAAACTCCCGGTTTGAACGCATCGCAATAAGAGAGAAATACGCACAGGCGAAGGCGCGCACACACACACACTCACACACACACTCACACACACAGACGCGCACACACACACACTCACACACACACACTCACACACACAGACGCGCACACACACACACACACACACAAGGCCCCAGTCTGTGTCTACCTCATGATCCTGACACAACTTTAGCCATTTTGGGGAAAAAGGTATAATAAAATTTTTTTAAAAAGCATCTTTCAAATTTGACATCTTGTTTTGAAGAAGCACAGAATGTTAAAAAAACCAGATTGTGGTATGTCTCAGCTAATTTTACTGCAACGATGCTTTGACAATCAAGTGGTTAGAATAATGATGGGCCCTCTATGTCGTCATCTAAAATCTGATATATGGGCATATGTTCTCCTATTATTATTATTATTATTATTATTATTATTATTGGGCCCGTGGATGGAAACATGGAGTCACTGCATTCTGAAAAGTTCATTGCACTTTGTAGATATTGTTGAGATACCAATTTTTGACTTATTTATATTTCAAAAATGATTTTTAATGTTTTTCTTTTTTTTCGTATTTACTTATTTATTTGACCTTAATTTATTTTGAAGTTGGCATATTTTTCATTTGTGAAAGTGTGTTTAAATTGTGTCTGTGTAAGCGACAGAAAAAAGTCAAATAAACCATGCACGTTTTACCTCACTGGTGGCAGTAGAATTTTTCTCTAAAATTTCCTGCATTTTGGACCAGAAGTCAGTTTTCTTTTGTGTTCTGGAAGGGACGAAAAAGAATTTTCTAATTAATCACAACAGGCTTCATTATTATTATTATTATTATTATTATTATTATTATTATTATTATTATTGATGTTGTAAATTAAATACATTCCATATCATTTCCAATTCCATGTAATAATTTAAAACATTTGAGAGCAAACCCATTAAGCGCAAACCCCTCATGTTTCGATTTCTTTCTTTCTTTTTCTTTCTTTCTTTCTTTCTTTCTTTCTTTCTTTCTTATTGACACATCAGTTTATTCCCTTCCCTTACTGTAGTGCTTTTGGTGATGGCGATCAGCAAGTGGTTTTTCGCCTGGAAAGTTTATTAATAATAAATACGCACGGTTATGATGGAATTGATTTCTGAATATGTTTGTTAACAAGGTGATACTCTCTGGTTTGCTCGTGTTCAACAAGTCAAAATCTCAATGGAAGTTTATTTAATAATAACAATAATAATAATAATCAAATTAATAATAATAACAAAAAGAATTAGAAGAAGAAAAAGCTGTATTGCAGTTATAAAATATGTACATTTGACGTAAAGTCATTGACTGCTACAAAAAAATATGAAGAAAACAGGTATTTGAGCAGATCTTGTTCGATTTTCAGAATACACTCTTCACTGGACAAAAAAATTGCAAAACTCTCAATAACAGAATCGGCAAATCAGTAATAGCAGCATTCCATCCATTACAATTACTAAACAAAATGTTGATGAAATTGATGGGATGTAAGTGAATGTGAGTAAACCGCATTTTGTCGGAGGAAAATCCAAGACTGAGCTTCATCACAACGAACTTCCATTTCAGCTCGTGACAGAAAAAATAAACTACACCTACTTCACTCACTATAAATATGTAAAAGACGTTACTTTTTTTAGTGTACTATTACTAGAGTAAAATGTGTGTGTGTGTGTGTGTGTGTGTGTGTGTGTGTGTGCGTGTGTGTGCGTGCCATTTAGTACAGTGGTTTTGATCATAGACTGTAGAGTTTCTGTCTCTAATATCACGTGCAAGGTCTTGTGCAAGAAATTGCATTTAGAAAAAAAGAAATGAAGATGCGTAGAAACGAAGTTTCGTTGATTTGTCTTGATTTTTTTTACTAATAAATCATAAGATGTCCAGAGGGAAGAACAAGTGCTGCTTTGTCTCTATTCGAGCAGAAGAATATGTAATGGATGACAGATGCAGGGCTGCCATTAACTGATGAGCACTCAGTGACGATGGAGAGAGAGAGATGGGGAGAAAATGACCCTATATAGCGCACCCTATAGTCCTGACTTATGCAGCGTCATATCTAAATAATTGCATAAATCATTTGCATAATTCATACGATATCCGATCCAATACGCATGCAAGTGCCAAAAGTAGCTGTCAGGGCGCGCTTTCACAATATCACACGCGACTTTATTTTGCAAAGGGAAACCGAGGCCTGTAAGTATAATACATGCCATAATTCTGCTTTTAGATTTACATTCCTGCCTTACTGGTTTGTGTTTTCCGTGGAGCGGAAAGCGCATTTTCATAAATAGACCTTGGGCCGAGCGCGCGGCGTATGAAATTTTAATGACGCGCGAGTGTTGAGTGGCGCTCGGCTCGAGAGCTTTGGGAGAATGATTGCGCTCTCTTCGTTACATTAGCTCAGCGCTGCGCTCTTTTCCTTACTAACTTCCTAACACTGCAACACCAAGAAGACCTGCTCACAACACAACACAACACCGCCCATACATACACCCGCCAGCCAGACATCACACACGCACAGCACGCGTGGCATGGAATATTCCAAATAATGTACTGTTTTGCGTGTTTTAAGTATAGACGAACAGATCTCCTGCTTCTCTCTCTTGGATAAACGGCGCTTCTCTTTGCGCATGTTCCTGAGGCGACCATTAAGCATCCCGGGCATTAATAAAAAGTTTAAAATCAGGAGAATGCAATATTTATTAGGCGTTATATGGATTAAATGCATGTTTAATAAATAATATATAGGTCTGAATGCTGAAATCAACTTTGTGTCGCATTAACTAATTAAAGCGTTATGTTTTACATTAAATGAACGCGTTTGCATCTGCATCTGCATCCGAGAGCTGCTGGGAGCTTGAAAGATTGTTATTTTCGAGGATAACACTGACATTTGACATTGATATTTCTAGTTAGATTTACAGCATTTAGCAGATGCTTCGTAGTCTATATAGCAAAAGAAATCCTCGTGCTAGGTTACTAGATAAAAAGTTAAATCAAGCTGAAAAGCCCTGTTGCTGAGGATAGTATAGCAAGTCACACACACACACACACACACACACACACACACACACACACACACACACACACACACCCACACACACACAAAATACTTATATAAATTGTAAATAGAGACATTGCAGGAATGCGAAATGTGTTAGGGAGCGAAACCCAAATCAATAGCGACAAGATGAACAAGGGAACGTATTTATAGTGTTTGAAGCATCTGGTTTGATCAGCAGCAGATTTCTGAAACAATAAACCGCACCACAAGTGTCTATTTTTCGGTTTGTAGGCTACTTAAAACACGCCGAGAAAATGAGAAACGTTGTTTAATTATAATCAAGCCTGATATACGACCGTGCAGTGACGTCATAACACCCCCAAGAGAATATCAGCATAATTTTAGTGTCACGAGCCAGATCTCACATCAGCACGACATCCCTGCACATCCGCATTGCTGTTGACTGAACTTCCGGGTCCTGGACGGGAAATCAGTTTGTAATGCAATTTGTCAGCTCGCCTAATTCTCCTATAAATACTATTACGGATTAAAAAACACTCGAGAGACACATACTGCATTCTCCCCTTGGGTGCAGAAACGAAATACGAGCCTGTTGTAAATGTTTGATGGGTTTAGTCGGCTTTAGTCAGGCAAAGATTCATAAAATATTGTGGAGAAAAACCCATGTCAGGATTTAGCCCGCGTGCACGTCATGCATTTCTGAGTGTTTATACGGTCAAGGAAGAAAACTAGAACGGTTACGGCTTTGACAGCTGTTGTCATGAGAGGATGTAATCTAAACAGCACGCTTAAGGAAGTGTTTGAAAAAACGTGGATTTAGTTTTCCACCAATCCCAACATGTGCAAGACAGGTTACTATAAATGAAGTGCATGTATTTATCTTTCAGGCATAAACTTCACAGAACTCACTGGACGGGTATTTAAAAGGTACTTTAAAATTCGGATTTAAAATAAATAAATAAACAAATAAAATCAGTGCAAAAGCGGTATTTTATATTTCAGGACCGTGGACAGCTCTTCAACGCGGAAATTTCTTTCCCAAAATTCTCGAGTTTTTACACTAAATAGGGTACATAAAAATAAATAAATAAATAAATAAATAAATAAATAAATCTGGGTTTATTGTCGGAACAATTGAAAAAAAAACATTTATTAGACATCCTTATTTCTAATTTTATTTATTTATAACTAAATAAAATGTCATATTTTCCAAGACAAAAATGAAACAAATTAATAAGCTGTCTAACATTATTTTAAAGGCCTCTCATTACATATTATCTACAAATTATTCACTACAAACACATATACATCACAGTTCTAAATAAACATTAAAATATGTTTTTTCTAGAAAAGAAGTTGCGCATTGTAAAAATTATTTTTACATTATTTATTATTTTATTGCTTGTGCAATACAGTTAAGCGTTTCAGAGTTGTATAAATTATTTAGACAATGTTTTAGATGTTTCAATACTTTCAGAATGGCTGATTTATTATTGTTGTTATTATTATTATTATTATTATTATTATTATTATTATTATTATTATTATTATTATTATTATTATTATTATTATCATAAAACCAGACGATCACAAATCATTTATTTAATAAATACAGTCGATCAGATATTTCCTCTTCACAGCCTAACTCCAAACATGAATAAAAATCAATCTCTGGAATTTACATAGCCAATATCTGAGGAATATGTTCAAAGAAATGTGTATAAACTCCTAAACCGTGTCCCATACATTATTCATTTTAGACTGACAACATAACATGGTCCGAGTATAAAATCTCCTTCACAGCCAGACAACAGCTAAATACATCCGTTTAGCTGAGGTACAAATTTAATGAAACTAAAAACACTGACGATCATTTATAAAGATGTGTGAGGGTTTTTTTATTTATTTATTTATTTTTTTTAAATTCCAATAATTTATGATTCGCTGTTTAAAGTGGAAGGGATGGTGAAGATTCAGAAGGACAATCTCCTGGAAGGGAGACCACACGCTGAGGTTATTAATGTTATCTGCTAGTAGAAATATTTTAAAATGGGTACCACAGATTTCACAAATAAATATTTGTGGAAGAAAATCCGCCGCGTTTGAGATCCGACGCAGCAAAATCCTGCTTAAGAGTAATTCAGAAAATTAGACAGTTATTTAGAAATCCCATAAATAAAATACACGTACACTGAGCAGTATTTGGAGGTTGCGTCCAGGAATGTTTTTGATATTTAATGCTGATATTTTTAGTGATATTTAAAATACGCATTGATGTTTTGACGCATGCAAATTTAAACAAATTTAACAAATGTGGACTGAGTCAGTGTAGTGAGCCGATACTGTAAGCAGGTGAACTTGTTTAAAGACTGAGTGGTGTCCACATGCCACGCCATCATGCGCCCTACTTTTCCTCCTGTCCTGCAGAGAGGAGCGCAGAGGCGCGGCGCTTCTTTTCTCGCATACAGCCCATGAATAATGCAAGGCTCGGAGGCCGGCGAAGTTCCACTTAAATACCAATTTGCTTAACCAATGTTTCCACCCTCTGCCAGCTCCACTCAGCGCGGTGCAAAGGGGGAGCTGGACACCACTATAGGGTGCGTAATGAAAAGCAAATATCAGGGTCAGTGGGAAAGGCAGCAGCTGCAGGAGCGGAGTGGTGTAGAGAACCAGAACTGCATCAGAACCCCCCCACCACACACACACACACACACACACACACACACACACACACACACATGCAACTGTCTATAAAACACATGTGAAATGCAAATACGTGCTAAGATGCGAACAGGAATACATTTCAACACACGGAGTAGCCGTAAGAAACCTGGTTTCATCTCCATCCACATTTAGTTAATAGTTTAATGTAAATAATCTGGAGTGAAGCAATGATAACTTATTCTTGATTGATAGCCATACCAATACTGAAACCTCGAGAATCAGTCGATTTTATTTTTTTAAACACTCAAAACTCAAAACACTAAAACTAGGACTTGCTTAAACCCAATAAAATACAATCATGTCTCTTTATAAGCAAATATTTCCAGTAAAATCAAATCCAATAATAGTTTCTATTTATTTTTTTTACACAATGAGCTTGAATTCATTCTTTTTTCTCCGCCACTGATTGATCCGAAATGGATCCCTTCTATCAGATCAGTGCCATCCCTAATAAACGGATTCAGAAATTGATTTATATTTATTTTAGTGGAAATTTGCCTAATTTTTGAATTTAGATATTGTGGTTCAGATATTGCACAAGTGCAATACAGACAATAAAAAACAAACAAACAAACAAAAACCCCATTATTATTCAGAGCAACGTTTGTGATTTTATTATAAGAAAAAGAAAATAGCCTGTGTAAGTTATTATATTAATAGAACTACTGTATTTATGGTAGTGTATATATTGTTATATATGTTGTACTATATAATGTCTTTTATCCTATATGAAGCTGAGTGAGTACTAATTAGAATAAATAAATAAATAAATAACGAGTCATGATCATAATAGTTTGTGGCATTTATTGTGAATTTGGTTTCTATTGCTTGAGATAATGTTCCTATTTAAGTCAAATTAATAACAATAACACACACACACACACACACACACACACAGAATTACTGTATCTGAAACTGCATTATTTTTTGCATATAGTTGTTCCATGCACTCATTTATATGCGGTTTATGTGGAACCAGGAACAGAGCTGAACTTTTCCACTCCCATCTAGTCTTGCCCTAAACTCTACAGGGAGCAGAGAGACACAAACCAACTGCGCCAAAGTAAACACAGCCTGCTGTCCCTCACCAATTGTTATTCATAGAACAGATGAATATTTAATATCTTCTAAGGATACCTTTTGTTAACAGAATTACCAACAAGCGCTCTGTGATGAATTCAGATTTTACTCGCAGTGCTCTGAGGCGCATGCATGCCTAAACAATAATAACAAAAAAAAGTTAAGCAAGAAAGAAGTCATGGTGATGGCTGGCTGTGTCCTGATTGGAGGTGTGTTCTGTACACTAACAGGCCACTCCAGGGACTGTCAAGAGGCCAAGGGATCAAGGGGTCTGGGAAGCAAAGACAGGTGATGAATTTAAAAAAAATAATAAAAACTGTTACTTATTACTGAAATGCTGTAGTAATTTGCTTGCTTGATTGGTAACTTCAATTTAATCTAAAATGCTAAACTAACACTATGAAGCCTGTAAATAATGTCAACTTGGATTTTAAAGGAAAGTTCAGGAACGAAAATCTCTTTGACTCCAATCAACAATCAGGATATTATTGTATACATTTCATTAATGAACCTAAATAATAATATTGAATTGTTCCTAATTAAGTCTGTACTTGGTGTCCAGGTCATGTGCCTACACATGCACACATTATAATTCTTGTCCAAGACCAGCTAACATAGCATGCAGTACGTTGTATTTAGCATGGTGTTGGTGATAACATGACAAAATGTCATATTAACATACAGTACAATATGCATATTTATATAACAGGGATCGTTTTATTGTTTAAAAGCAGCAGCGTACGTCCCTTATTCGCATTGTTCGTAATACACTGAGCTGAGCGTCTCACTTTCTGCTAGCTGCCTAATTAGCCAGTGCAATGAATGAAACATTCAACATTTGGTTCAGAAGGGATCAAATTAGCCATCATCTCATCATTCTCATTTTTTTATTCAAGAGAACAAATGTTCATGGCAAAGATCTGGACTTGGGATTCAGCCACTGCTTCTGATAGTTGTTAAGGTGTGAGAAGTTCAACAGCAGCTGTTGAGAGGGCAGTATAACAACAGAAACGATACATCAAGTTAGAATGCAGGACTCGAGTCCAGTATCAAGACTGATTTAGTCTTAGGCATTCGTCTTAATGTTTGTGTTGTCTTTACTTTGCAAATGCAATTAAAAAAAAAGTAATTCCTACATCTTGAAAACAGTCTGATCATTTTTAGTTTCTGTTTTGTTTCATTCTTGATTTGATTTGCTGTCACTTGGCCTTGTCCTGGTCTTAGTGTCAATGCAGTATAAATGGCTAATAGAAAATCCTTATGTTGTTCCAAATACCAACATAAAAATTCAGAAGTAGTAGCAGATTAGATTAAATCGCCTTTAGACCATTACGATGATACCAAAAAAATATATACACATTTAGAAAAGCTCAAAGGCATCGCATCAAACCTTTGTCACATCAACGAATTGTACCACCAATTAATGGTCTCATGTTGCCATAGCTTATTTAGACAGACATTATTATATTTTCCAAATACAAACAGATTTAGATTCATGTCTATCTAAACATTATTGGAGAAATTTCCACAATTCCAGGCTTACAATGAAAGAATTCACAGAAGAGTTATAATTTTACACACATTTGTATAATCTACTGATTTTAAATAGCTGTACTGTATTCTGCAAACTTCAGTCTGGATTGCCCCAGGGCTTAGGTTTCACTACCTGTAGTCCCTGTTTGGAAATATGAACATTCAGAAGAAAAACTATCTTCATATGATATTAATTCACCTGAAATTGGATGCCTGCTTTCGTAAAGTGTTTGATCATGAGAGTTAATAAAAGTAAGGCATCTCATGCACTAATTATATTTTTAAAAAAATGCAAATAAATGGTCTGATATCTTGAAATAACTTTAATAAACACCGTTTGGAGCTATTGAGTCCCTTTTCTTTTGGCCAAACAAGGTTTCTTATGTGATTTTCATTGCATGATATTACTAGTAGATCAAATGTCTATGTTGACTTTACTGTATTTGATCGATTGATTGATTAATATTTTCACTTTAAACAAACACCCTGCCCTGTGTGGACGATTTCAACAGAATGTGACGAGCTAGACACGGCTCCGTAGCTCACATGTGAAGACTAAAACCAAGACTGTATGTGGCTGTTCTACAGGGTTCTCTGGTTTCCTCCAACCTCCCAAAAACATGCCAGTTGGTGGAATGGTGAGATAAATATCCCCTGGGTGTGAATATGAGTGTGCATGGTGCCCTGTGATGGGCTGGCATCTTACCCAGAGTGTATTCCCACCTCACATCCAGAATTCCATTGATACAGTAAAAAAAATTCCACCAAAACCCATAATAACAGAATAAAGTACTGAACGTAATTGAGTATCCCTCAGACCAGACGTTCTGTCCTAGACGTTCGCAAGGGGTCAGAAACACCGATACATGTGCATACTCTGTCTGCACACAGCCAGCGTTATATAAAGAGCCAATATTTTATGAAACACTGAGCATAAATGCTTTATCTAGCATCATGACTGATGTCTTAGCGCTTTTGCAGAGTCCACTAGTGAAACAAAGAAAGAACAACACATGCAGAATAAGGGGTACTCCAGAAACAGGGTAGGGAACCACGGTAGTATGGTAGCATGCCGTTGCAGAGCTGTATTGCACATACCCTTTGACAGACTAGCATATTTATTATAGTTGTTTCCAGTCTGGGATGTTGCTTGAATGTTTCGTCTACTGGGCTGCTTGCAACTCAAAACGGTCCTGCATTTACTTCAAATACTCATATTTCCCTGTACCGCCGGAGATTCACTCGACGACCTGTTGAGGCTACGGAGTGCAAAAGTCTGTTGGTTAGCTATGAAAATTTAATCAGCCTCAGTGCTTCTGGCCATAGTTTGCGGAGTAGGCGCTAATAAAACTCAGGGTTTTTTTTAGAGGAGGAGGAGAAGGGTGTAGCTGGATTTCCCAGGCATTTCCTGTATAGAAAAAAAGTGGAATCAAATGTGACAGAAAAAAAAAAAGAAAAAGATGTGCAAGGTTATATTAAACTAGGCCCATAACACAAAAATCCACATGAAGCAGTGTGGCAGGATCAGACTGTGTGTGAGAATGTGTGAGAATTCCCAGCGTGAGGTCACACACTCACCTCATTAGTAGATAGTGGGGCACTGAGGAAAGGAGGCTTTTGATCTACATTGGCGCAGGACATTAAAAGAGCCCATTAGCTGGTAAAAACTTACGTAATATCTCCAATTTATAATGAAAATGCGAGTTATGAGATGAAAAACCACCAGATTTAACTTCAAGAAGTTTATAGTAAGTCGAAATTTCACGCTGTTACAAAGGAATGAGCAATTTGTTCCACAAACAGGCACTGAGAAATGCCAAAGATATTTATTCATGTTCATCAGGACCAATTCTTGACATATGGAGAACACCTGAGAAACACCAATTTTTATATGCAAGAATAATATGAAGAATCATTATGTTGGAAGAGACAGAAACAGTGAATTAAACTGAACAAGAAATACATGCACAAGAAATGAAATCTCTACACAAATAATGGTGATTGATGCTCCTACCCCATGACCGGTGATTACTTTTAAAGTTGATACGCTATTCTCATCATAGCTAATAGTAACAAGTGAGCAACTTGACATATTTTAGTCTTAAGGCTCATTTATTCTCCCTTTACGTATGAAAACAAATACGTCCATTTTAAATGACGTAACTGTCACTGCCTACATACATGCGTCCTTATGTTGGCGTGAATGTTAAGCAATACATCCACTAGAGGGCAGCTCAGAGTCAAACGTTTCTGATCGCAGCAAACATTTCATCGGCCATTTTCGAAGACTGAGGCAAAAGCAGAGGTAGCGTTGTAGACGGTCATAAACATGTTTAATATTTCTTACTAAATTGCATAACCATGCCTCAAAAGGTTCCACCATTTTTAAAATGTCTTTGTATTGTCTCGCTTGAACTGCTGGCTGCACTATCGCCACGATTTCCACTGGTACTGCTCCATTTTTTCCGTATCCGTAAGCGTTCAGAAACGTACACAAATACGGATGAAATGAATGCGGAGTACAGACAGGAGGCTCTGTCTACGTGTTTAACATTGAGCATAAATGAGCCTTTACACTTCTTACTCTAGATACCAGCTAGCTAGCTAATTAGCCACTAACTTTCAATTATGTCAGCAAGCGGAAGCAAGAAAGTGGATAAATATAATGAATTAGGTGTTTCCTCTTTTCGTGCTTTGAATTTATACATTTTTCCACTCCAGATAAAAATGAATCTTCTGACATTAGTTTAGTTACTCAATGTAATTTATTTAAGTAAATCGCAGTTTCTGTTCTGTTCACACCACAAATAGGCCCTGGGACTGCCTAATACATAAACCTTTTCACCAAATGATGGCTGGTGTGCATTAGCATATCTGTTTTAAAATTCATAGGGCCCCCTGGTGGTCAGGAGGACCATAAAATGACCACTTATAGCAAGAAACAGCCCTGTTCAAAGCTTGAGCATTGTGTAAAATGAGTAAATGCAAAAACATTATTTAATAGCTTAGGCTATTGTTGTGATCATTAATTAGTTTGTTATTAGTTTATCTCCCCCATTTACCATAATTCTGCTTTTGTGTTTCCTCTTCTACTTGTTTTCTCTTTCTTGTCTGGCTTTCAGTTCTCTTCAGTCTGAAAAACATGACAATTCCAAACAAGTGGTTTAGCTTTATACATTACCTGGTTCCTGGTTTCGGTTTGTACCTAGCAGAGGTTTTGGGGGCCTCTTAAAATTTGGGGCGCCTGAACAATTGGTCTGTCTTGTGGTTACACAAGTGTCTCTGAGTCTATCATCTCCAACACAGAATCTATTGCATCCTCCGAATCGCAGCTGCTGATGGACTATTACACTAAACATTTACTACATCTGCAATTATTGCTGCAGTTATTCCCAGGATTCTTATATTTACTACATGGCAGTTTCTTACTCAAAATTATGGTGGATCTATTAATTTCATTCAATCGAAGAGATGAATCAAAATCATAATCAGAAAGTGCTGTTCCTGGTTGGAGGGCAGGGAGCTGGCTGTATTATAATGTAAGAGGGTTAGAGCTCACATCCTGTTTGATTATCAAAAGCTCTTGAGTGCATTAATGCACTTCTCGATTAGCATGTTTTCCTGCATGCCACAGGCTAGAGCTCTGCTGTGCTTTTTGACATGTCAGAACTCATAAAAGTCAGAGTTGCCTCAACCATATAAAAAGTGTAAGCGTGGGTATGTGTAAAAGAGCGAGAGAGTGAGCAAGAGAGAGAGGAGAGCAAGGAGAGAGGTAGCGCTTAA
The DNA here is from genome assembly GCA_030014255.1 of Parauchenoglanis ngamensis. NCBI lineage: Eukaryota > Metazoa > Chordata > Actinopteri > Siluriformes > Auchenoglanididae > Parauchenoglanis > Parauchenoglanis ngamensis. Next base: position 1,805,348 of record JAQMYM010000011.1, on the reverse strand, counting down.
ACTTCTACCTTCATCATTGAAATAACATACAATTTAAAAGGCCATAAACTGTAGCAGCATCCAATCAAAGGAATCACACAGAAAGACTGATCTGGAACCAGGAGATATGGGTTTTAATAAGATAAAAAAGTATTACTGGTCCATTTCGTAAGATGAATAAAAGTGATGATTTTTGCATATTTCAAAACCAAGGTGATGCAATAACGTTGTCTGACATAATGAAACTTGAACTGCACAAAATGTCTGTGTGAAGAGCCAAGAAGGACCCAGGCTCATTTCACAGAAATGCAAGTATGCAAGATTTATGCCTCTGATTTCCTGAGAATCAGCTACACATTTTCTGCTAAATATTTCAGCCCTCCTTGCTCCTTGTATTAGAAGCAAGCTTTCTAACACAGTGCTCATTCAGACTCGACAGAGTTACGCGTTCTATGAGACATGACAGATCCTAATTTGCGTGCCTTAGCGTAAGCAGAATCTTATTGAATATAAGTTTGGTGGTAAGCCTTGAGTAAAGTACAAAGTGCTGCTAAAAAGCCCGCGTTCTTTCATTTGCATTATATTCGGGTAGCTCCCAACCCTTCAGGTGGATAAAAAAAAATTCTTACGAAATGAGAGAACAACTCGAGAAAGGGGTAGGTCTCTAGGTATATCAACACCCATCCATTTGTTATATCTCAAGATATCTCTAAACAGAAGAAGTATTGTGGGAAAATGCAGAGAAGGGTGAAAACATCCAAAAGGAACGCGAAAGAGAAAGAAAGAGGCAGCGATCAAGCCATGGAGGATTAAAAAGCAAAACAAAACAAACAAACAAACAAAAAAAATAAAACAAGGGGAATACAATAAAAATTCCCTTTACCTTTCCTCATACTCCCAACCCCATTATTTCTCCTGCATTACTTTCTTCTGAAATCACCCTGAGGCTAAGCACTCTCCTGGGTGGCTAGCCTGGAGCCAGCCTTGTTTTCACACACTGGTAATAATTTCACTGGCGGAGAATGAAGGCTTTTAAAAGATCGTCCTTCTCCCCCCACAGCCGCCAACCCCTTACTCTCCACCTCCTTATCCAGGGTCTTTTCAGAGCAACTGCATGTGCCTTGCAACAACTGAACTTATTTTTTTCCCAGATTTTTACCCGCCTCCTGCCTGCTCTATTCTCTCTGGCTCACCCTGCTCAAACTCCCCAACACATTCCTCCCAAGGCTGTCATCAGAAGCAGGACTCATGGACTGCTATTTCTCAAGAAGGCCAGATTGGGGAGGAGGAGTGAACTTGGGTCTTCTGTAGATTCATGCATTTTGTAGAGAGATACAGCGCAATCCGCTGTCCAATTTGAGGCTGCCACCTTCAGTATGCAGTTTTATGCCTCCACCTACACATCAAATCTTCTCTCCTGACATGATTTTTTAATCTTGCTTTACCAGCTGTCTGCTGCGATGGAGCTAGGAGCTGGAGTTTGAGAGGTTTGCATATTGCATCCAGGACTAATAAAGTGGAAACATGGCCAGAAAAAGTGATCAAACTACTTATGTTTCTTTTCTGGCACCTAAAATTCCACTCAATTAGGTTAATCAAAAAATAGGTGACAATTATTTAACAGGAAATTTAACTGTCTTGTTAAAAACAGTTCTTGTATGTACACCAGTACCAAAAACTGAAGTACACCAATAAACAAAACCTGAAAACTCTTTGATTGATATTGACACTATATTAGTTGTACAACATTACTATAGATTATTATTATAGATCATAGATAATTACAGATAAATAGATGCAGTAAAGAAAAGGTTCCTCAAATGGTTCTTTGAACATTTAGCTTCTTGAACTGGCTGTGCTTAGTAGCCTCTCTGATAGGGATGTACTTTGCTGAAACCTTTTCTTTGGAAGGAAAACCCTTAAGGGTTCAAGATAGTTAGATAGATGGGTGGATGGATGAATAGATTGATGGATAGGTGGGGTCAGGTGAATGGGAGAGAGGTGTATGAATTGGTAAATGGATTGATGGCTGGTGAGTGGTTGTACAGATCTATGGGTGGGTGAGAGGAAAGGTAAGTCACTGGATACATGAATGGATGGATGAATATGTGGGTGGATATGTAGATAGATGGATGGGTGGGTGGATGGATGGATTGATGGATAAGTGGAAGAAAGTTTGATTGGTGGCTTGATGGATGGATGATTTGTGGATGGATGAATGGCTGGACAAATGGATGGATGCATAGAGATCTATGGATGGGTTCGTGGGTGAGAGGTTATATGGATCTATGTTTGGGTGAGAGGAATGATGAGAAGCTGGATAGATGGATGGTTTGTAGATGGATGGATGGATGGACTAATGGATGGACAGGTAGGTGGATGGGTGGATTGATGGATAGGTGTAAGGAAGGTGGATGTATGGATGGTTCGTGGATGGATGGATGGATGGATGAATGGACAGATGGAGATAGGTGAATAGGTACGTAGATGGATGGGTGGGTGGATAGATGGATGGATGAATGGATGGACTAATGGATGGATGCATAGAGATGGATGGATGGGTTCGTGGGTGAGTGGTTATATGGATCTATGTGTGGGTGAGAGGAATGATGAGAAGCTGGATAGATGGATGTATGGATGGTTTGTGGATGGATGGATGGATGGAGATGCCTGAATAGATATATAGATGGATGGGTGGGTGGATGGATGGATTGATGGACTAATGGATGGACAGGTAGGTGCATGGGTGGATTGATGGATAGGTGGAAGGAAGGTGGATGGATGGATGGTTTGTGGATGGATGGATGTATGGATGGGTGAATGGACAGATGGAGATGGGTGAATAGGTACGTAGATGGATGGGTGGGTGGATAGATGGATTGATGTACTAATGGATGGACAAGTGGGTGGATGGATAGATGGATGGATGAATGGATGGACTAATGGATGGACAGATGGGTAGATGGGTGGATGGACAGATGGATGGATGATGTAAGAATGGTTTTTCTCTAACACAGTACCTACTGTATATTGTAAGTCATTACTGTATAGATGATTTGTGACTTTACAGATGTCTCACGGAGGATTTTACTGACTCAGTCACAGTGTGTGTTCCAACCAAATATTTTTACCATGCTCCTGTCTAATGATTTTATATTTGAAATTCAACATTTCAGAAACAGCTTTTAATTTTCAATAACCCTTGCAGCAGTACGCTGGCTGGACCTAGATGGTTGTACTGCGAAGTCTTCAGCTTTATTGGCACCCAGACCAGTGACAAGTACTGAGGACTGATCATTACTATGACGCTGCATCAAGCGAGCGATGTGTGTAACACAAATGTGTATTGATTGTGCTGTCTCCTCCGCGACACAGGCTGGATACAGGGGCAGCTTAGCCACCGCCGTCCCGCCAGTGAAAGAAAGATCTTTTATTTAGCGTTTGCTCCAGTTGGCTCCTGCTCATGAATTATGCAGCGTCAGGCCCCTGTAACAAGCTCCAGCTCAACTCTACACCTTGTGTGTGGCTTAAAATATAGATAAAAGCTGAACAGCGAGCTACAAACGCCATGTTTTTTTTCTCTCCTCAGGACAGAAGAAAGTCAGCAAAGGCGGAGGTTCACGGCAATTAAGAGAGACTGCAGCACAGCAGGTCCAGATCAGTTCTCTCCCTGGTGCACTCTGCATGGAGCGAGCCAAACACTCGCTGAATGAATCAAACAAAAATCATTAACAGAGGCTTGTGTGTGTGTGATTGTTGCACGTACCTGTTTTATCTCATGCTGGGGTAAAAATGTTGTTTCTTAAGAAAGCCAAGATGTAAATTGAAGGTTATGACATTATCATTGTCATCTACATCTTGACTGTGGTGATGAGTGACACACCATTTTATCATGTACAGGAAAATGTTTGAGTTTATTCATTTGCTTGGCATGGACCTGCTCCAGTTTCTGTCCAGCACAACCATTTATATTAAAAGTATTCAAACTTGTTTCTCATGAGACTCACTTCCTAGTTTTTTCTTCAAGAAAAACAAACTCGCCAATACTTAAACTACTGCTGTGTATAGGTCTTCTCATTTGCCCAGAGGTAATTGAATATAAAACAGGTTAAAATAATGGGATAAAATAAAATAGCACCACAAGAAAATAAGAGCTTTATAATATACCAGACCTGCCAGCCTGTCAATCATGTGCAGTCCCACACTCTGTGTGTGTGTGTGTGTGTATGTGTGTGTGTGTGTGTGTGTGTGTGTGTGTGCTTTTTCTATATAAATCCTACAAATGTTCCCCACAAATTGTTAAATTGTATAATCTTACTCATAAAAGCTGTGAAATCCTTCCATATTTTCTTCTTGATCTGCTGCTCAACGTATTTGAACATGTCTTAGCGCTGACCAATTTCATTACCATTAAAACTAGTGGTTAGATGTTTTAAAAATTTGACATTTTTTAGTTGCATCCCTAATACATACTGTATAGTTAACTAACGTTAACCTTACTTATTTAATCTTAGTTAAAATACATTGATTCAGTTTTATTTTCATATATTTTGTATAATTTTATAGTTTATATTCATACTTAATTTCACATTAATGAACTCATAGAATTCTCAAGCTAAAACATCACTAAGAGGGGAAATTGGGCGGGGCTTCCAAGGGATCAGGTAATAACAGAGAGTTCAAAACAAGTACTTAAACAGATATGTTGATTTTATTTAGGGAAAAATGGTTCGTTTTGAGGTTTTGCATTCCAGTGTACTCTGATTATAAAAATGTGGAGCTCCTACTCAAAATCCATGATACGTATCATACATTTATCATTTATATATACATTTTTTAATTTTTATATTTAAATACATTTTTATTTATTTTTATTTCCTTATCTATCTGTCAAGCCGTACAGATTGAATACGTCTGATTTGCTGTGTATAATGACCAATTTCCTGATACAGAATCCTACCTGAGACTGAAAAGGTGTGTCATAGCAGTGTATCTAGTTTTTAGCTCCATGTGACAGTACACTAAGAGAGAGCATCTGCTTCCAGCTATCTCCATCAACATGTCAAAAGTTGACATATTTATACCAAAATCAACATTTAATCAAAATGGCTATCCTTCCTTTCAAGCAAAAGTCTAGAAAGAATCATTTTCTCCCCCAAAGTGCAGAATAATGCAATTCGGGTAAAAAAAAAAAAAAAAGGTCCGGATGATCAAGATACCTTTCTTTCCCTCCAAAAAGTACCTTAAAAGTGAAGCAGTGACCTAAATAAAGTGAGTGAGTGCGGATCATTCCCTTCCACGCTGGACCTCCCTTATCTTTTTTACATAAATGGACCACATAATGAACTCTGAAGATAAATAATATATTGCAAAGCAATGAATTCACACAGATCTGATGGTGGTTCATTAATTTATTGATCAACCTGTGTGCAATAACAGGGAGAGTTAAACGTCAATCAGACAATATCAGTCCCTTACAAGCACATCAGAGAGAGATTTTAATTTCCTAAGTAGACGGTTTGCAAGATCAAGTAACAAACTTATGTATTATGAAGATATTGAGCTGTTTTAGAAAGAAGTTGATGGTAGGCTTCCTTAATATGTTCAATGAAATGTTGTTTAATTAAATAGCAAACAGGTATTAGAAACCATCATTTTGAATAAGTTAGTGAGTAATTTATCTTAAGTAAAATGTCCTGATAGAATATTACCTCCTCCGAAACGCTACCATTTTGCTTTTAAAACAATTGTACAACATCCGTGAGGAACTTTGCTCCAAAGCTTCCAACAATTATTAATCATTTCTCTAGCAATTCATCTCTGAGCAAAAAAAGAACCACAAACTGAATTCCAGAGCGAACGAAAAAAGAAAATGCATGACAAACAAAAAACAAGGCACAAAAACTTCCCTTTTATATTTATGGTGCAGTCTACATGCCAAAATAATACCAGCATTTAGAGGAAAGATCTTGCACTTTCAGAGGTCCAAAAAGAATTACAGATATCTCATCATCTTCAAACCAACATGTCTATCTCTGATGTTGAAATGCATTGCCACTTCTTCTGCTGATGATGGCATCTGAAGCCTCAGCCTGATCAGACTGAACTCCTTCACACAGACTCTGACAGGAGTGGGAAAAGTACTGAGTAATGATGCTTAAGTGAAAATATAACCTATATGATGTATTCAAATCTGACTTGATTAATAGTGGAAGTGTTCAGCTAAGTAAAACGTTTGTACTTTTTCATTTTGAGTATGAAAAGTGAAGTGGTTTTGTGCAAATAGCTTATAGGCTTAGCCTAAAAAAACTTATGGCTGTGCTTTTATATTACCCTTGTTATTATAAAATCTGATGTGATGTAATTGCATGTTGAATGCTGCAGATGTTCCATGAGCAGACCATCGCAGTCACCACAACTCCAGGTTTCACCCCGCTTTTATGCAAAAGTTGTGCTATGATGTTATTGTAAAAATAACTAATTTTTGAAACTATCACAACAACAGTAAATAGTAGTTTGCTATCAATACAATGTTTAAACCTGATAGTAGGCAAATATGCTGAAAAATCTGTTGAGATCTTAAAATATGGGTAAAAATTGATTTACAGATCACTTTTTTGCTTAGGTTCATGCACATGCCCAGCTAAATTACTATTTCTGGCTAAAAAAAAAAAAAAGGTAAATGTTTTAACTGAGTAAATGAAGTTAGTCTCTCGTTCGAAAGCACTTATGCCTGAAAACATCAATCAGTCTCTGTAGGTTTACCGCACATATGCATGACTTATGATATGTAGTTTGCAAATGAATTACTGAATAGTAAAATATCCTGTATTTACCCTTTAATATTTACCTTTAGCTAGACTTTGACTTTTACATTAGCTACTGGAATCGATGCTTCATTATATATGAGTCATTGCTTACTCCAGCATACTGGAGCATAACTTTAGACGCACATAGACAGCTAAAGTGCTAACTACGCTATGTTGTTTAGCATGAGAAGGTCAGAGTTGATGATAAACTGGAATCGTTCTTTATAGTTTTCTTTCTACGTTGATGAATTTGATTCTTATTGGCTGGACGAGATAAGAAAAGACCTTTGCAATTTGTAACCAGTACTTTTTGAAAGTCTAAATAATGCAAGGAAGTGTAATCTAGCCCAATAATTTAACTTCAATAACATTCAAGTAAAGTATAAATATGCCAAAATAATAATAACTTAAGGACAGTTACTCAGGTATTTTCCACCCCTGGACACCAGAACTGAGTTTAGCTCTGTCAGCATGAGTAAAGAGCACCAGCAAGGAGCTGTTTCATGCTGTTCTGGGATCAACTATATAAATTTCAGATCTCCGTGTCCTCGAATACATTTGGGAGTCAGTGAAGGACAGTCCAGATGTGAAGCTGCACCAGAGGAACATTAACTTTATACACATCTGCCACCGTAAACCTAGAGCGCTAAAGTGGTCACAACTGGGCAGAGCCTCGGCAGACAGAACCCATTAGTCCAAGCCTTCTAGATAACAAGTATCTGAAGATAAAACACTTCTACCGCACTTACAGAATTCATTTACTGTATTATGGGCAGCGTCCATGACCTCATTTTCAGAGCGCTTCCAGAACGCTTCTCTCAAGAGCTTATTGTTCCCAGGTTAAAAAATAAAAAATTTTGCGCTTACGCATTCCTTCACTTCATGTCAAATCTCTATATATTTTAAAAAGGTTAGCTAAAATGATGGAAAGAAATCACATTCTATCATTGCCAGCAGCTCTCGACATAGGAATTGATATATCTTGGAAACGAAGCGTCTGGGTGCATGGCATGAGAAAGCAGCAGGGTGAAAAACACCAACTGGTGCAAGAGAAGCTGCATCTGGATGATGCCTGATTACCCAAGGCTTATTTCAGACAGAACAGGATCGTAAATAACTGAGTTGTCAGTGACAGAAAGGATCAGTTTCTCCTCCATCATTGTTGACAGTGTTGAGATGCAGGGCGTAAGTCCCGCCCCTTATTGATTTTGATTGGTCGGCGGTGTTCCAAAAGGTGGACTATTTTCATCTGAAATGCACCCTGAGTGCAGCGGTAATAAAAGCTGCACGCTGAGGGTGTTTTTGAGCTGACGACATCGAGCGATGTCAACGCTGAATTTTATAGGATTGTATATAAAAGCTCAAAAAGTGCTTTTGCTGGACACAGGCCTTTAAGGAGTTTCCTTTTTTTCAAGTTGGCTTGAAGAGACACTTCAATTTAGCTATACTTTGTCTTAATACATCAACATTCTGGCTGAGATATAACTCTTATATAGCACACACACACACACACACACACACACACACACACACACACAGATATACACACACATTCTCGGGCTGCCCAGCACACTGCGGTCTAGAGTGGAGGCACGGTCGGCCCCGTCACCTGCAGCAACACTACTTGCTCTGAATTATTAATCCCTAATATCATTATGTAGTCACTACTTGTCATAACAATCTAGGCTGGCAGAGAGAAACTCAATCTGCTGCGGCCCGCACAGACAATGCCTATTAATTATTGATATGGACTAATTGGCTACAGGGTTTGTGGGGCACAGTTACTTTTGTTCTTCCCACTGCTTGCACCGATCCTTCAAGAAACAATATTATCAGAGGCCCACCTCCCCCTTGGCCCCATGTCAATGAATTAGCAGCTGTGTTGGCCTTCTACCCTTCCCACTCCCCGACCATCTTACAGAGGATTTATGATACATTTTTTTTCCCAGACTTCTGCCCTCTCAGTAGCTGTGCCAACCTGATATTTAATGTTGGATAATTAATCTAAGCCAAAGTTCCCATGCCTGGCTCACTATGCAACTAAGTTGGGTTTCCAAATAGATGTACGTAATAAATTAGCATCTCAAGTCAAGTGAAGAAATATTTCATATTTCCAAGGAACAAATTCAGAAAGGTCTAAGGGTTAGCTGATTAGCTTAAATAATGGATGAACCTGGAGTGTGGTAGTGAGATTGTCTTCCTTCACCGTTATTCTAGCTGATACGAGTCTGGACATAACAGATCCAAAATCAGAATACATTCATGAACATTTCTGCACTTGACAGTAAACCTCCCATATACTGTATATAATCTCACGTCTACCCTAATTGACCATTTGTTTCACTTTGTAGTGATTGCACAAGTAGTTGAGTAGTTGTCTTTTCCCTAAAATGCAAACTGGTTCAGGACATTATTATTTTAGCCAATTTTATTAGGTCAGTGCAGTTAAATGCTGATAACTGCAAACTGCCCTTTAATTAAAGGTCCACTATGTAGGATTTAGGGGGATCTTTTAGCGGAAATGGAGTATAGTATTCATAAGTATGTTGTCATTAGTGTAATTAGCTGTAACTATGAATCGTGTTTTCGTAAGCTCAGAACAAGCCCCTTATATCTACATAGTGGGCGGGTCCACGTCTACAGAGCCGCCATGTTGCACTGCTACAGAAGCCCAGAATGGACACACCTCTAAAGAGCGACACAAATTATACAACATTTATACAAATTACAGCATGAATCTGGAAGGAAGCACGGGAAGGATGACGAAGAAGAAAGGAAGAAAAGGAAGAAGAAAGAAGAGGAATCAGTGTTTGCCGGCGCTGGATAACAAGTTTGAGAAGCCAAATTTAAAAAAAAATGGAGGATCATACTTATTATTTAGCACAGAAAACGCAAGAGAGTGTGAATGTAAGAACTTGGAAGAATGCTACGGGCTCCTGACAGGCACCGTACGCTCTACTGCACGCTTGGAAAGGGAGGGGTAGGGGAGGGGCAATCAGAGGGTTGCAATCAACTGAATCCTGTATAGTGGACCTTTAAAGCCTTACACAGGTTATACGTATATTACATTTACAACATCAATGTTATTTATGCATCTTTTAGAGTTACTTGGGTTAGCTCTTTCAGTATTTATTTACAAAAAAAACCCTCAATGGCCTGCATGCTTCTTACCTTACTACTTGCCAAAAGGGTTTTTAGACTGATGGTATTCTTAGCCTGGATCCTAGTGAACCAGTATCAGAATGTATTTACTGATAGAGACTTCAAAGAACTTCTGTAACTCGCTCTGGATAAGGGCGATGAAAAACGTCCACCAAGCAAAAATTTCCAGCTAGCAGCAGCTAGCATCTTGTGCTTGGAAACCAATATTGCTTCAGGATTAAAGAACGATGGACTCAAACTGTGCTTAGAAACAAACAAGCTTTAGCTTCAGACTTCAAATACACCTGCACGTACTGTACATCTATAATGCAGACCATCAATGTGGGTTTGTCCATTAACGTCATTAATCAACATGCAAACCCCCAACATCCACACTACTATCATGTTTATGTCTTTGCTATGAGAATAATCCACCACCATACTAACATTTTTTTAGAGGTAATCCTAGGCTGTTCCTTCTCTGCTGGAAGTACAGGAACCAGCAGCTAGGTAGTAATTTCAGAAGGGATAAGGAAATATGCTAAATAAAATCCCTGCATGATATTGATAAACCAGACATGTTCAAATATTTCAGGTGGATGACGGACAATAGAAGCATCCACGAATAAGCATTTGGAGCTAGAAAATATTTCAGGTGGTTCAAACCTGAAATCTACCCCGTGGCTATGCCTTTGGGGGAAAGGAGAGGTTGATGAATTGTGCAGAGCGATAGATAGGCTACAGAAAAGCATTGTATGCCTAGCTATACGGTAGATGCACCTGATAACGCAAGTGAGTTGCAGATACAAGGTAGGTGTTCCTAATAAACAGGCTTGTATGTCACTAACGAAATACATTTATCAGATTTATTTTGTGCAAGTGGGACAGTGAGACTTCATTGCAGAAGAAACGGGACCAAAGCCAATTTAATTTTTTATCTAGCTCACCCACTTTTCAAAATAAAAAAAAAAATCAAGTGTCTCATCCTCATCTTCAAAGGGTTGAAATATTGACCTTTTCTCTCACCAGGAAAATAAGGTATTCCACACAATGCTCCCTTTCCTTGACATGGAATTCACATGAGAATGAAACATGACCAGCTTCAGTAACCAAGACACCCAGACTAAGATGGAGACAGTCAAAAAAATTTGGCTTGTATTGGTGTTTGTGTGTGTTCGGGGGGGCTGTTTCGATATCTTGGTGGGGAGCATGCTGTACTGTATGTCCTCACAAGGATAGGTTTGGCTGGTCCATATTTCACAAAAAAAAAAAAGCAGCTTTCATTTAAAAAAAATGGTTACTGAGGTTAAGGTTAGGATTAGATTTAGGATAGACTTAGCATAGAGTTTTAATAATGATGTCAGGTGACAATAAGAAAACTGTGTGTTGATTCTACAGACCATCATTTCATGGTCAATATATTCCTAACCGAAAAGAGTACACTATTTGCGTAACATGAACCTGTTGTGTTTGGATCGTTCACTTAAAGGACTGCATTATTGACTGGCCATGTGTTTGGATGTCATTCATTTTGCATGACTCCTCAGCCGACATGACACCATTATTTACTCACTGTCTTGACAGTGATGTCAGATTAAGTCACAGTTAAGAGCCAGTGTCTGACACACGTGTGCATGTAGTCAGCATGGATCAGAGCATGCTTGCTGAGCGACTGTCACCCAGAGGGCCGCCTCAGCGTCAGATCAACAGATAAAACGCCGGCTGTTGAGCTGGGGGCAAAAGCAATGGCTGGAAAAATAGATCAGTGTAAAACTTATTTCCCTTCTTCATCTTCAGTAAGCTCTTTATTTTGGTCAGGGATGCTGGGGATCCAGAGCACATCCCAGGAATCCACCCAGAGCGGGACTCCAGTTCATCACAAACACCAGGCGTACACATATTTATGTACTCTTTTACAGCTAGGAGCTGTGAGGTGGCAATGCCACTCATTGCACCATTGTAATCCAAAGCTCCAAAGCTTTTTTGTAACTTGCATTCTTGGGTCAAATCTAAGGTTAGGGTTAAAGTATTGACTCAGGTTAAGCTGATCTACAAGTGACATAAACCACATAAAATAATCCGAAAATCAGAAAACAATGTTCCAATTCAGAACTATTTAATACTTTTCAGGACTTGTAATGGCAAAGTACAACTGAATTCTTAATTATAAGATCACAGGAGTCAGTTAATAAAGTCAAACTCAATTGATGTATAGTATATTCAGTCCCATTATGTCCTGTATTTCATGATCACTTGCGTTTTAAAATGATTTAAATCAGGTAATACTAAGAGAATGCTGCTTGTCCTGGTTCCGTGTGGCAGTGGCATCTTGATAAAATTTTATAATGCTTAGTTCTTCTAGTCCTGTCCTATCATGTGAGCCTTTCGCCCACCCCCAGCCGACATGCCGAACCTCCAAATCATGTGCAAATTCTACCCTCTTGCTTCCCCAGTGGAATAGCCATGTGACAAAAAAGCCCCCATGCCTACTAATCTGCTTTTTTAGTGGCCCGGCATGAATGCTCATTTCCATAATCAAGTCGACAGGTGTGGAGAGGGTGAAAAAGCACGGTCGAATGAAGAGAAGAGGAAAGGTGGAAAGAGCCGGTGCAGGAGCGGGATAGATGGGAGTATGGGGGCTACTCTCATGAAGAATCTTAGGCTTTGGACATGAGGCTCTGATTGGAGCTGACAGTCCCACCTGCCACTATCCCCTATCCATCAGCAATAACCACGCTGACCCATACTGGTCATATTTTAAAAGCCTGATCCAGAGCTCACTCTCGTCTGCATATGCATGTGCCACAGGCCAGGACCTGAGTCAGTGCTCGCATTAGCAGTCACATGCTAGCGCTTTGGAGCAGCCCCTCTTTCATGCCCCTGGTCCACTAATTGAGTCCCCGCTTCTATCCTACAATGACCAATAATCAGGAGCAAGGGACTGAAAAAGGGTGTTTGAAGGTCAAAGCAAAGAGCTTACTTTTCTCTCATTTTCCTACATGAAACCTATACTGATCGGTATCAATATGTGCAGAGCTGTGGATTTAATTTCAAGTTTGATTCTTAATATTACTGTTTCTTTACCAGTAGGTTTGCTGAATAATAAATATCCTCTTGTACATAATATACATTATATAGCCAAAGGTTTGTGGATGCCTGACCATGACCCCAGTAAGTGGGGCTTCCCCAGATCCTGCCCCAAATCTGGAGGCACATAATCATCTAGAATGTCCTTGTATGCTGTAGAATTTCAATTTCCCTTCACTAGAACTAAGAAGCCCAAACCTGTTCCAGCATGACAGTGACCTTGTGTGCAAAGCAAGCTTCATGAAGATGGTTACCAAGGTTGGTTTTCAAGTGGCCTCCAGTGCACTCCACTGAAGGCCTTTTCAGTGAATTGGAATGCAGGCTGAAAACATCCCCACAGCAACAATTTTGTAGGTATCACTAGCCGGGTGTTTTTGAATTTTCCGCCATTGCTTTACTGCAAATAGTTATACATTTTGTGCAGCTACGAGAGACAAGTCAATATGAATTCATATCGATCCCTTTGGAGACTGGCTCCTCTCTAGGTTTCTTCCTTACAGTATGTTGTCTCAGGGAGGTTTTCCTGGGATCTAGATCATTCTGTAAATCTTCTTTGTGGCCTTGTCTAATGTTACATAAAAAATTAATTGAAATGAATTTGAGGTGAATGGATTCTTGATCAGTCCTTTTCATTTGTGCTTGGTTCTCTACGCTTAGTGGTTGCTTTATTAATCACCGCTGTGGTGGCCTACAAGATCCTCACACTTGAATTCAGTTTGGTTAATGCTGACCGTCTGGAAAAAAAACAAACAAACTCAGATTTAAGTCATCTCTACAGTATGCAGAGCACCAGCAAAGTCCAACGAGATAATAAGCAGCACTGAGAGAACAAGATTCAGTGGCTATTTGTCAAACCATTGCTTCATTTCCAGGCCTCTGATGTGTGTCATGGCAAAGGTTAGATGACAGGGTGACCCTCTCTGCAGGACATTTTGAATGCATCTCGGAGCTTTACTATCACACCATGTTTCTGAGGAAATTCAAAGGAACCGTACGCCTTTCCCAGAGGGACACATTAACAAGCCCATCTAGTTAAATTGAGCTCCTGCATTACCTAATGTGCTCGCCAAACTCCAGGGGTAGGAGACAGACCATCCATAATTGATCACATGTACTTTTCTCTCAGGCATCTTAGGCTAACAGAGTGAACAGCTTTGTTCTGAGTAAGCTAAGCTAAAGAGAAGGGCTTAGCTTACCTATTTTTGATTTTCCCATTTGCTCTTTCACAAAGACAAGATTTTCATGGATCGAACAACGAGTTATGGGACCGGGTTCTATAGCAGTGGGGATCAGTCTGCTTCATCTCCAATGAAGTTAGGGTCAGTGTACATTTCACACAGGCCACTAAAGATTTCATGTAGTTACTATATTCACTAGCACCCACACAAGCACCCTCGTCTCCAGTTGCAGGATCAGAAATGTAGAGCTTTTACGTACTACGTTAGAAAGGTGATCGTTTTTAGTGTCCTGTTTATTTTCCCATGACGTTCTCCCTAAAGATTGATAATCATAAGTCAGCTACTAAGCAGGAAGTCTGAAAGCTGTCATATGCTGTCATAAGCTGAAGCCAGCCGAACCCCATCTTTTTGAACTGCTGCTCTTGCTGCATCACAGGGCTGCATAGCACACTCAGATGAAAGCGCTATCTACCCGCTTCTGCATACATGAGCTCACAAGTGCTCATGATTGGTTAGTTTCACTGTGATTTACAGGAGAGTGAACCCAAAGAGGAAAGTCAAACATGCACTCAAATGCCCTGTTTGCCATGTTCTGCACCAATCTGCCTCTCAATAAGCTCTATATGCAATAAATAATTCCCTGTAGACTTTTAGCATTTGGCAATGATGGGCTTGGATTAATTCCATAGAAGCACGTTAATATGCAATGTATGCTTACGACAGAAGGGTGATGTTCATCGTATGCAAGGTGCTGCAAATAAGTTGCATACAAATGTTTTCCTACAATATAACTACACTGTACAACCAAACGTTAGTAGGCACCTGATGATCACACATATGTATGATTCTTTGAACATCCCATTCCAGATTTTGTCCCCATTTGGATGGATGGAACCAAATGCAGGGCTATTCTAGAAGAAAACCTGTTTGAATCCATTGCCTCAGGTTCCAGTGAACACTCTGAGCTGGTTAGGAAGATGCCAAGTGTGTGATTCTAATTCATCAGGAAAGTTGCTAGGAATGTAAGCTACAAAATTGTTTAAATTTGTTTAACGCATTTCTTGCTGTGTATCCAAACTTTTTGCTGGTACAAATGTATATAATATGTAAGCAAAAGTAAATACATTTGCATAGCAATTTTAAGTTGCATTGCATTGTATGTTAAATTGCAACAATAAAACACAGTAAATACTACGAAGCAAAAGTTATTTGGTCAAACAAACTAATTTCCTTCACATGTATTTTCTCCCACACATCACTGCGAAGAGTCACAAATCTTGTGAGAGTTGAAAATAAGCATTATATCCACCAGCTGAGGCTCAGCAAGAGTTAGGCAACCATCTGTCTATCATAGCTGTCATGTCATGTCTCGCCTTGGTTCAAAATGTAATGCACAGAATACATAACTGCAAAAGTCTCTATAAACCAAAAAAGTACAAATGGGTGTTTTTTGCTCCATACTAAGCCCTAGATGCAGGTTGTTGCCCATGCCGGGTCTTATTGATTAGTTTGTATAGCGCTGTCTTGGCTGATCTCAGCTAAATGGGAAATTAAAGCTAACTGTCACATTTCTGTGAAGAAAAACTCATCAATATTTCAACAGCTCCCTAGTTGTTCCCCATATCGCTCGTAGGATAACTCTCCCCCCCCCACTCAACCCGTCTCTTCTCCGTACCAGCCGCTTTGAAAGTGATCCCAGTATGTTCATCGTGTACATAAACATCTCCTTACAGTGGAATACTGTCCTCTTATTATTATTATTACCAGATGGTTAAACAAGAGGAACGTCCATGAACCCGTTCCTGCCCTGGAAGCTTTTAGACTCAGGTATAGCATAGAGAAAGATGCTGATTTTGTTGTTGTTATTTTCCAGCTGACATCACCATAGTAATTTGGCTGTAATGGCTTGGAGAACATTTAATTGTGCATGTTAATCAATGTCTTGCTAGGGTTCAATAGGCACTTGGCAGCAAAAAAGGGGAAAAAGAACTGTTTAATTGATTTATTTATTCAGGATGGATGGAGTTTCCGAAAACATTTACTTACTGAAGTACTGAAGTACATCTTAAACTAACACTGTAAGTATCTAAATATGGATGAACCTTCGAGGTTGTTCACACACTGCTGTTTATGTATGCATTAGGGTTTGGCAAACACAAGGAGTTCATCAAGTCTAAGAATTTTTTATGTTCCACACAATGATTAAATAAAGCAAATGGTAAGACAATCTCTGCTAATTCCAAAATTCACTGAGTAAAACCTGAACTGAGCGATTCCCTGCACCCTCAAATCAGATGTGTACCCTAGTTTTACATGCTGCACTCTACAAACCTCCTGGCACTGAGCAGAAAGCTTAGATTTTCACCGCAATACACTTATGACCTGATAATGAGCTCTCTGTTCAGACATGAGGCACTCTTTATTGACTGATCGATGCTGAGAAGAGGCTCACAGTTTTTATTATCACTCCAAAAAAATATGGGTAATAGGAATGAAAATTCTGGCAGATACATTTTCTCTCACCTCAACCCAAACAGCAGGCGCATATTGATTTTCCTAACTTTCCTAATGGTTGATTATTATTATTATTATTATTATTACTACTAGTACTACTTCCATTAGGGTAATTCAGTGATAACGGTAGGATATATACACAGAAATTGCACCTCAGCACCATATGAGCCCTGGAAGACATATTATTTCTTCAAGCAATGAGTCAAATTTTAAGCCAAATGAGCAATGGCAAGATTGAGGCAAAAAAAAAAAAGCTGACTGAGATGTAACAACAATTTAGTTATAATCACACAGATACAGGTCAAGAGCTTCAGTTAATGTTCACATCAAACATCAGAATTGGGAAAAAATGTGATCTCAGTGATTTTGACCATGGCATGCTTGTTGCTGCCAGATGGGCTGGTTTGAGTCTTTCAGAAACTGCTGATATCCTGGGATTTTCACACATAACAGTCTCTAAAGTTTACAAAGAATTGTGCAAAAAACATCCAGTGAGCAGCAGTTCTGCAGTTGGAAACACCTTGTTGATGAGAGAGGTCAGAGGAGAATGCTCAGACTGGTTTGAGCTGACAGGAAGGCTACAGTAACTCCAATAACCACTCTTTACAACCATGATGAGCAGAAAAGCATCTCAAAGTTCACAGCACATCAAACCTTGAGAAGCCGAAAACAGAAGACCACATTGGGTTCCAGTGTTGTCAGACCAGAAAACAAATCTAAGGCAAATGTGACCCAGTTCAGGATAAAATATTTTATTATAAACACAGTACATTCAGTAGTGCAATGCCATTCAACGGCCTCAGAGACCTCAGTGGCTGTAGTACTCCAAAAATCCCAAACAAAACAAAACCGCTACTATTAATGCACTGCAGTTTCACAAAGCTATGATTCTTTTGGCATCAGAGATAATAGTCTTTCCTCAGGATGTTCATAATCCTGAGGAAGGACTGCCCAAACAGAAGGTAAGCCACAGAGGATTGAGGTGAGACATGTCCATGGAGGAGTGATGGTGGCTTTGGAATTCTGCCTAATGGAGAAATCAAGATGCATCAGACCGAGGTAAAGAAGCAGCAGGAGGAGAGAGTGGTGGGATGGTGGGGGCAGCCACCCGGCTGAATAGCCTCATAAAATAATAATCAGCTAATCATCACCAGGATGAGTCGCTTTCTTATGAGCACGGTGATGGCCAGTGGACGTCTGTGAAGGGGGTGTTGAGGCATAGCCACCATTCGCACTCCACTGCCCTCTTCACTAGGACACACACTGGCATGAGGCAAGAAGCTCTTTGGGTTAAAGGCAACTCAGCGAGAAAGCTTTTTCAGCCAGCAGGGAGGCACAACAGCCCAAAAGGATGAGGGCTCACCTGAAATATTAATGAAGTTGAACGTTTTTGCAGGAAGGTAATTGTTTTCTTTTTTCCATCATGGATGCCATCACCAAGACAAGGTCCCCATTGCACTAGCCCAACATTAGAGAGTCCCCACTAATGGTCCAGAAAAGAGACATGTCAGAGGGAAGGCAGAAAGAAAAATACAGATGAGCACTTTGGGCTCCTCTTTTCAGCTTTTAAAAAGAGGAAACGCATGGCATGGGCAGATGAAAATGTCAAGTGCTTCAAGGTTTTCTTAAGATCTTGGGTGCAAAAATATCCATTACGGAACAAGTATATTGAATTGGGTGTAACAAAACCTGGATAGTACAGATGACTTCACCGGATTCAGAAAAATTAAAAGACATCCAATTCTCCTGGATGAATATAAACTTTCAGTTTGTCCCTTTCATAGAACCACTGGAGGAACCATTAAAGGTCCTCTGTAGAATCATACAACAAAGTTTTTCCTAGAGAGGTCCGAAGTAAAACCACTATGTGAAGCTAAGAACCTTCACCTACACAAATGAATCCTTGACCCTTAATCATTCCGTCTATAATTACACATATTTTACACATAGATAGTAACTTATATCCTAAAACCTGCATCCAAATTATAGCAAGGTTTTTGTGGCCTCTACTTAATATATTAGTAGTAGCGTGGCGTAATGGTGCAGTGGGTAGCATTTATATTTACATCATTTGGCTGATGCCTTTAACTACATCAACTTGAGTCAGGATACAATTGATGCTTTTTGTAGTTGATGCCTTGATCAAGAACCCAATAGTGGCAGCTTGGTGGTGCTGGGATTTGAACTCATGACCTTCATCTAATGCCTTAAGTACCAGGTCCATCCTAAAGCATTGCTTCAGTGTGGAGTTTTGCCTGGTTTGCATGGGCTTCCAACAGGTTCTCCAGTTTAATCCGTACCTTCTGAAAACATTCCAGTAGATGGCTTGGTCTTATGGTCAGGGTTTCTGAGATAAAGTGCTGATCCACTGCATTTCTGACCAGCATATAGCATTTACTGAAGATGGAGGAATGATATATGATTAGTATGAGTTATAGGAAAAGCTTGTCCAAAAACTAACCCTTCTACAGCAACCAAACTTCCTTCTGGGCTCTAATGGGAGACGGAACAGCGCAAGTGAATCAGGCTCAAGCAGAACTTGCTGAGTGCCACTTTGTTCTGAAGATATGAAATCCACAGCGACATGCAAAGGGCAGAAATCAGCGCTCAGCACAGGAAGGAGATTCCCCTCAGCCACATCTCCCCTCTTCTTGTCTCTCTCGAGCCAAAGCTATGGTCGAGCAGGCAGTGTGAGAGCAAAGGGCAAGCAGAGCAGTTCTGGCAGAGTGAAGGAGAGATAAGGAGGGTAGGAGTGAGGGGTGAAGAGAGGCAGAGGACAAGGCCCGCTACACTCAGCTACAGGAAAGCTGCGATCAATAATTCACATCATCTGTCACCACACGCTTCACTGGACCACTCAACAAACAGCTCAGACAAATTAAAGTAAAAACACACGCAAGAGTCAGGCAGCCCGCCCTGCTCACTGCCTCAAACCCATAATGCAGAGAGACAATACACAGCCCACAGATACTCGAGATAACCTCCTTACACAAGGAAAGGAAGAAAGTCTTTGGAAGCAAGACACCACAGCTTATTACTAATGAACCAGTTAGCAGTTACAGGGCTAAATAAAGTTTTTTATTCTGTTCTTAGTTAAGTTAAATGAGAAATGCAGTAAAAAATGGTGTTTACATTAGCTTTATTTTTAAATTTTCTTTGGATTATGATATTTGTAGTTGTAAGGCCTAAACAGGGATGAAACTTTGATAATCTGTATTAGTTTGTATGAGTACTGTGTCAAACTATTAATTAAAAGTAAATGCATTGAGGCTAAAATCTACATTTGAGTGAAATAGGTGTTCACGTTAAAATATATTTAAGTATTCACAAATAAAAGCTTCATCATAAACCGATGATAAGAGCCGACCAGAAGCTCATCATGCCCGATCCCGTGTGGTTTGCTAGCTCGCTAAGCAATCAAGAAAATATGCTGCTAACTCGGAAAAACCTAGAATTTGTCTTGCTGGTTAGCGAATGTGTAATAACCCTGTTGGAACGAATGCTAATGCACATTAGCAACAAAAAGAAAACTTAATTAGCCAGCTAATGTAACAAGCTAAATAGCTAAATTACAAATTTTACTAGGTACCTAAATGAACAAACTTAGGTTTGAATTAAGTCCACATACTTCACATTTGATGGCCAATTTTATATCCATTTCATTTCTACATCTTGAAAAAAAAGAAAAATGTCATGCCATTTGAAATTTGTAATGAGTACTTTGGAGGTCAAAATGTAAATATAAGAAGTTAAAAGAAGTTTTTCTCTTGCAAATGTATTTTTCCATAGTTGGTCATTTTTCACAATTTAATTACAATCTAAAAATTGTATTTAAAAAATGCGATACCGCATTTTGCCTGTTATTTGCTAAGAGGAACCTTTCCTGACCTTTCTTTACGGCCCATACCTGACCTTCAAATATCATCAGCATCCTCATGCTAACACGTGGATCTGATTCTGACGGTGATTGTAGGCTCATGCAGATGTGAGAGGGCATCTTTAATTTCACACCCTGCTGAGTGCTCGCCATATTCCTCCTTGATGGAAACCAACAGGAAGCTCTGTCAATCAGTATGGCTTCTGATGCTCAGCAGAAATTTTTAATGAGGGGATACGAGGCTCAAACCTACTCACAACGTTTCATCTTAACCAAACAAGTTCAGGGTTTACACGCTATACACAAAAAATGTTTTTTTTACTAAGTCAATTTGGACCAACTTAGTGTCGGTAGTTTTAACTTACCAAGGTTGGGTTAGGATGTTAACCCAGCGTGCTGGGATCCAACTTGCCAACTTGTGGGTAAAATTGATTAATTGCTATGCTTACAGTGTATGCATTGCATGAACAATTTTTTTCCCCCATACTGGCATGAAAGAAGCCTCAGGCAGCACTGTTCCATTACAAAAAAAATTACCTAATGTGAATGCTTTCTTACTACACTAAAACATAGAATAACAACTCAATATCATATACATTTTGATTTGAAATCGTGAATGATGAATATTAAATGCAGGATCAGAAAGAACTTTTGAATTGACTCTAGTGCTAGCCAATAATGCAGAGTAATGTTACAGAGAAAACATGAGGTAAATTTTAGCTAGCAATAAGTAACACTATTAGTTATGTATCGGCCCAAAATGACTACTGTAAATATAATTATTTAGGTATTTCAACCAATATTTGGTTATCTTATTACTCCAAAAACAAGAAGCCATATTTTCACTTCAAGCAATGTTACTAACTAACCCCATGATTACGTATCATGCTTTATATTTAAATTAACTGCAAATGTGGAACATTCGTGTGTAACTTTGTACCAAGAGATACTCAGGAAAACTCAGAACAGTGAGGCTCATTCTGTTCTACAGATACCAAAACCACAATCTCCTCTGAGCCTTCAGAAACTGAACATTTGGTTCAACAACTGGGAGGCTTGAGGCTGGTGGCAAAAATCCTGCTGCTTTAAAGATACCTCTCAGCCACAGTAGCCCCTGAGCAACACCTCAGAGACTCATCAATATTTGAAGTGGTACTTAATGGACAAAACAGAGTGAAGACCATGACCAAGCCACCTGAAAGGACAGAAAAAAGCTCTGGAAGAAAATTTTTATGGGTCAGTGAAGCTGTATGGACTACAACCTAACCGTCAGAGCAGCTGTCATCTGTGTATATTCACTAAGATTAGTTTACTTGCTGAAAGAATGTCTTAAATGTACTTATATGGCTCATATAAGTACTTATAATCATACTCATATGGCTCTTTCCTGCAAGACCTCACTTTGCAAAAAAGTGAGGGGAATAAATTCCTATTATTGGCCAATCTACATCCCTATCCTAACCTATAGTTATGAGTTGTGTTATGGGAAGTGACCAAAAGGATATGGAGCAGAAACAAGTTCCCCATACATGGTTATTTCTCTGTGGTAGGGTGAGGAACTCAACAATTTGAGAGACCCTTGGAGTAGAACCACTGCTCCTTCAATTTGAGAGGTGCCAATAGAGGTGGTTTGGGCAACTTACAAGGATGCCCCTTATGAGCTTATGTGTCACTGTTGGCTTGGGAAAATCTGGGGATCCCCAAAGAAGGAGCAGGAATCTATGGCCTTGACCAACTTTATTTAATTGATGGCACCTGCATTTTGGGCAGTCAACATGGTGGCTCAGTGGGTACCATCACTGCCTTATAAGGTCCAGGTTCCCTGGCTCGATCCTGAGTTTGGTTATAATGAATAAATGAATAAATGTGCATGCATGATGCCCTGTGACAGACTGCAATAATCAGGATGTATTCCAGCCTCATGCCCAGTTTTCCTGGAATTGGTTCTGGAGCCACTGCAACCCTGACCAGGATAAAGTGATAAAATATATTGATGAATGAGCATTGAGTGCATCTCCAGCTAACTGCAAATTGTTCAATCAGCAAAATGCAACCTATGGCATCTTCTAAAAAGAAGAAGTCTTCATTTGTCACATATACATTCCAGCACCGTGAAATTCTTTGTTTTGCACATCACATCTTGTTAGAAAGCTGTTAGGTCATGTAAGGTTAGAGCACAGGGTCAGCCATGATACAGAGCCCTTGAAGCCGATAAGGCTAAGGGCCTTGCTCAAAGGCTCAAGAGTTAAGGGCCTTGCTCAAGGGCAACTTAGTAGCGCTGGGGCTTGAACCCTCAACCTCCTGACCAGTAACCCATGGCCGTATCCATTTAACCACCACTGCCCCTGACAAGCCAGTGTGGTAGAATTACACTGTAATATCAATAATAAAACTTGAGCTTTACTCAGACATTTGATTACGCTCCCTTACAAAAAATGGTATTCTCAAATTGCACTTTTACAAGACCTATTCCAAGCCAGCTAAGAGAACTGTATGAGAATTAGGGAAACTAGAAGATAAAGCCAGAGCTGAGAGTCAGAAAGTGACTATCCTACTACTCCTCATTTTATCACGATGGGCTCAGTTAACAAAATCAATACGGGTGTGCGTGTGAAACCAGGCTTGTTGAGGGTGAGGATTCTTTCCCTGGCGTAAAGACACACAGACATCAATTATTGAGCTGCCCAGTGCTCCGACAGGTCAGAGGTTAGAAACCAGCACCCAATGGCACTTAATATGCTTCTGTATAGAAGTTCCTTGAGAAAACTAGACAAAAAGAAAAAGAGTCATGCCGTAAATCCCAGGAATATTTGCTGAATTATGCTCTGGTTAACTGCCAGTCAACAGTGGTTTAAAAATCACCAAGTTTAATAACTTCCTGTTTAAATCATTACAGACAATTTTGAAACTAATGGGTCAATGTGTTTTTCGAATGCAAATGCACTGCAAACGGATGTGCAATTCCATACAAATGTTATGTTCATGAGGTGTTTCATGCATAGGGTTGGGTTTATTTTTTGCCCTTATTTCTCCAAAATTTTGTCACCTGCCAATTCCTATCAACCTGCCTGTTTTCTTCCCTTTCATTCAACATCTACCAGCTGTTAGCACATGCTCCCTCAAATATACGTGAAGCTAGCTACTGCATGCTTTCTGACAACTGCTCATGCTGCATCAGAGGGTGGTGTATCACACTCAGAGGAAAACGCGATTGGCTAGAGGCTCTATGAGTGACAGGGGACAGAGATATGGATTTGATTGGCAGCAATGTATCTAACCACACCTCTGAATAATGTACCCTACCCCTTTTTACAAGTGTGCTGCTCTTCACCAGGTTATCACCTGCACCATTGGTTATGTTGAAAATAATGAGAATACTGTGTGTAATGCCTTGATCTTCTGACAGGTCTTTCTGCTTTAGGCAAGATGATGTAATTATGAAACTACTGATACTGATGTCATTATAATTTTGGTGTACTAACTTTTTCATACACAATAAGCAACATTAATGTTTTTCCAGTGCAAATGCATAGCACAATGATTTGGAATTCCAGATTTAGTCCCCATTTGCTGTTATAACAACCTCTCCTCTTCTGTTTGGCTTCCCACTAGATGTCGGAGCGAGGCTGTGGGGATTTGTGTTCATTCAGATACAAGAACATTAGTGAGGTCAGGCGCTGATGTTGGGATGTCGAGGAGGCTCCAGTTCCAGTTCATCCTAAAGGTGTTCAGTGGGGTTGAGGTCAGGGCTTCGTGCAGGACACTCCAGTTCTTCCACTCCAACATTAACACACTGTGTTTTTGTGGAGCTCACTTTGTGCACAGGGGCATCGTCATGCTGGATGAGGTTTGGGCCTCATACTGTAGTTCCAGTGAAGAGAATTTGTAATGATACAGCACAAAAAGACACTCTTTACAACTGTGTGCTTCAAAATACAGCAACAGTTTGGGGGAGAATCACAAATGGGAGTGATGGTCAGGTGTCCACAAACGTTTGGCCTTATTTTTGTAGGGTTTCCCAAAGTTTCCTACCAAATAAGGGATGACTGGGTGCTTCCTGGCTGGATGGATTTTAGGTCAAGGGTAGATCAAAAACAAACACATACATACCACAAGCATGATTAGAAATCATTCATTTATTATACAGTCAGCACAATGTGAACCTACTTTCCTAATATTTTCCAACTGGAGAAATGTAATTTCCGAGGGAACAAAGACATCCAGCCTTTTGTAAGGGCTTCCATCTATGAGGCTTAGTTTAAGGGGACACATTTTAGACCCACTCCCCTCCTCCACTCTCATACCAATTCATATGTCTGAGCTCTCTCTCTCTCCAGCCCAGCCTGGTCCCAAGCTCCGGGTCCATTAAAGGGACGGCTGATGCGTGTAGCGTTAAAGGGAAAGGCAGCCCAGTTGCAGGCCCCATGTCTGGGCCGGGGCTGCTTCATGAAATATTGAATGCTCGTGTCCCTTCGAGAAGCTGCCTCGCTCATTCTTGGTGGAGGGAGGTTGATTAATATTTTAAACTGCAATCTCCTGCTTGACAAACTCTCCCACATGATTGGGTAAGAGCGCCTCGCTTCCCTTTGCTCCACTCATCTACCCCACCATCACCCACTCCCGTGTTTTTTTCCCTTTTTAACCAAATTTCATTTATGGGGAAATTAATTACGCCCGGTGATTTTGGCTACCTTCAACCTCTATGCTCGCAGGTCGTCCATGGGGGCCCTGGTGGTCCCACTGAATGAAGTAGCATCCATTTTTTATGAAGAGCAGGTTATCCTATTTAGTCAGATTAAAACAGACGATGAGAGAATGGTACCGAAGAAACAAGCCAGGCAGAAAATGCAGCCTCCCAGGTTACTCTCTTTTCAGCTCTTTTTATCCTTCTTTATGTTATTCGGATTTCCAGAAAACTCCAATATCCACTAAAATGCACATTTTGCCCTACGGAGAAGCAGTGAACTAGGCTGGCATTCCCTTGCCGTCCCTTTGTTCCCTTGCTCAATATTTCATAACATTCTAACGACATTTATATACATGAAACAGACGAAACGATTTAATTACACTTCGCCTATTCCATTAATTATTTGCAAAGGAGACAAAGTGCAGTATTTACATCTTACTGACTAACATCCAGAATATCTGTACTGTTAAAATATTGAATTTTAATAGAATGAAAACACCATTAACTGATACTATAGGCCTTCTGAAAGGATTACAACAATTGCAATATTTTCAGAATTACACTTCTCTTCAGTGTGGCTCTAGGAAAAAATCAAACTGAGTCTATATGTATAAATCATTATAACGATGCTTATAACTTGTCCTAGGTTATTAACGATTCCTTGTAAACGTTTTATGAACTCTAATAATGGCTCGTAAAGCTCTGTGCTATATAAGTAATTATAGAACCTCAATATAACAATTCCTTGATAAATTACAATTATTCTAGGGCACTGTACAACCTTTATAACTAACCATAACAAATAATGGACTTGTTTATTTGCACCAACCCGTCCACATGCACAGATCTCTGTTTCCAAAACCTGTGGTGGTTCAACTAGCGTTAGCATGCTAAATGGAGTTATCATTAGCAAGGACTGTCATGACATGACTTTCAAGTGCACTTGGTTGTTCACTGATCTCAAGCTGATAATTTCATACTGATTTAGACAAACAGCCCAGAGCACCTTTGCTGTCCTGTTTTTCTTTGCAATCAGGTCTTATTATCATTGCTAGCATGGCTAGTGAAATGATAGGCCATTCACCAGCTTGAAAGTTATAAACACATGAAACTCAGCTTATACTCTTTTATGAAAATAATCAAGATTGCCGTTCTTGTACTGTTTTTCTTTGTAATTAAAAAAATATCTATTTAATACATTATTTCACTAAAACTTGCCATTTCAAAGCTGGATACAGATTACGTTTACATATCTGTTCAGGAGCAATGTCGCAAATTTTGCGTTAAGTTAGAAATGTTAAAAATGGACTGTTGCACCTTTAAACAATATATTTTCATCATACAAATTCTGGCCATATTAGACAATGTGAAATTTCCAGACAAAGTTATGATTCAAACGATTAATTTTCAGAGCCGTAAAAAAAAAAGAGAACGAACATGGGCAGTGCAGTTAAAAATATTTTTGTCTTTTAACATTGGTTAAACAGCATAGTACTGACATGAGCATGAGATAGAGCCACATAGTTGTAAATGAAGTTCCAATGCATAGACGTTTCACTTACGGCCCTGGCAAGCCAGGATGGTACCTAGCTGTGGCAGTGTGTGCTAAACGCAGGAGAAACCAGACAGTCCTCTTAGAAAGAGCTCTTGCAGGAATAAACCGTTCAAATCAAAATGACCTAATTCGATATTTCCACAGACACACACCATCTGATGTAACTGATTTTCCATGGACCTTTGGCATGCAAAGCCATGGTTCTGTGAAAACCTGCAAGCTCGGCATTATTGTGGATGACACAAACTGATACACACACACGCACACGCACACACACACACACGAAACGTTCATGCGTTCGGAGCAGTTGAGTGCATCTCATAACATCCATGCTTTAAAGGACAAGGCCACAGGGAGAGTCAGTGAGCAAGAATCGATGAGAAAGCTGTGTCTCTGTCAGGGAGGTGAGGCTCTTTGCTAAAGGAGCAGAAGAAACACACACAGGCAGTCAGGCAGAAGGATAGCAAGGTTCATGCTGATCCTCTCAGCATGCTCTTCTGTTCTTCCACAACTGAGTATCACTCACCAAACAGGCCACAAACACACACAGATACACACAAGCACAGCAGACACCTGATCAGGTACTGGAACACACTTAGATTTAAACAACAAAATAAAAAATAAAAATAGCATCAAATTGCTTTTGTCAACTGAAAATGTCGTAACATTTTTTCAAAAATGAAAACAATTACCTGCAAAAAGTTGAAATAATCAACTGATGCTTTCTTGTTCCAAAGCATTTATTCTTTAATCTTTACTGAAAAAATACTAGGGTGAAATTTGTGCCGCTAGAAATCATGTTATTGAGAATACGTTAAACTGGCCGCTCACCGTTGTCAGAATCCTCCACGGAAAGTAGCAAGTTGCCATTTTCAATATATGTATATTTATGTATGTATAGCTACAGATATTTACTTTATGAATTCTGCATTTTTGAGTCAGTACAAAAACATTTTGATTCCCAAACATTACTTTTCTGAAAATAACTTTTATTTAAAAATGTTTCTATGTCAGAAAAGAAGAGCATAAGAGAGCACTTTTCAGACAAAAAACATAACAAAGGCTCCTTTTTTACTGCAAAAAGAAGCAAGTGTGACAGTCGAAGTCTCCAGAAGAACTGTGGCAGATGTTCAGTAAAACTTCCAGCTCATTTCTTACTATTTTTTATTATGTTTTTTTAATTTCTTACTTAATATTTACTTACTATAAGAAAAAAAAGTGTCGTCACACCAAATATTAATGTCGTTTCGTTCATTACTGTTTACTGCACATTGTAGTGTTTTTCTTTTTAAAAAGAAAGATCATCATTTCATTATTTTTGAAGTCATTACCTCGGCCAGATACGTTTCTATCAGATTAACTTGCACTTCACTACATTTCAGTCAGAAAAATGACTTCATCTCCAATAAATTACCTCCTGCACTAAAAAAATACAAAGACCTGATGTTTTTGTGACTAACGCATCATTACTTTTTAGCTATACATTTTAGATTCGACTCTTGATTCGATGTCTGGAATCTTTTTGGGATCCATGTCCACATCGGAAAAAACAAAGTAAGATATCCAAATGGTTCGTACTAATATTTTATATTTCCTCCCTGAGAAAACTGTAACATTAATTATTCAGATGATAGTATAACTATCTATTTATTTATTTTAAGGGGGGGTCTTTTAATTAATTTTTCAAGCCATCAAAAGCAGACAGATTTGATATTATTGTCTAAGCTAATCAGCTAACTTACAGCCCAAATTTAGCTATAACAATTCTATCGAATAGTCACCTTTAACCCCTGTAACACACTTTTTTAGGCCCATGAAATGTGTTTTAAAATGTTGTTTTTTTGTTTTTAGTTAAGCTTTTTCCCTTTAAGTGTTTTAACAGTAAAATATGGAAAACGAGATGTAAAATGATCAATAACATATCTGATATTCCTGTCAGTGTTTTCAAACACATTGTAAATCGTTTGAAATCATTTTTTTCTGCCTTTTATTGTGAACGTGATTGATTGCAAATCTCCCAAAACAGCTGACGTACTGATGACGTTTGTATTGATGAAGCTGCCTTTTAGTCATGATGGTATTGATGTTTTTGATGACGTCTGCACTGCTGCGGTTTGTAACATGTTGTACATGGGCACTTTTAACAATTCTAAAAAATCGGAATCCGAGTATAATCCAAAATTCACGTTTTTTTTCACGTTTTTCAAGCAGACAAGGGCAAGTGATGTCATGTCCTGTAGGTTGGAATGCTAACCCTTTATTACATATGATTACTTTTTTCTTTGCTATGACGGTATTTTTGGTTTACACACAAAAGCCCCATAGCTCACCGAAGACTTCTGTAACACACCGTACATCAGGACCATTACACAAACCTCACACGGTTTAGGGGAACACTAAAAAACCTCTGACCTGAAAACAACAAACAGACAAAAAGCCACAGATTCCCTGAAGTCCAGGCTTCATAAATGTTCAGGGTCTCAGCACCAGAGTACAGCATTAATGGAACCAGCCCTGAGCTCTGCTTGTAAATTATGAATAGTGGAGAAGGTCTGAGGTTCCAGGTTCCTGTTGGCCGCCACCCAATAACGCAAGTCCTTAGTTAAGACGCAACTGAGGCCAAGAAGATGTGATCAAACACTGAGAACTTTACATAAACTATATTATTAAACTTGTTGCATGATGCCAAAACACATTGTACCACAAATCTTTCCAAAAAGATGCCACTGATTTGTACATAATATACTGATAGATTCTGTTCAGACACACTGTGAAAAAATTTGTAAAGTGTAAATGTACTGTAAATTTACAGTAAATAATTGTAAAGTACTGCGGTACATTTACAAGTATGTATTGTATTTTTTATAGTATATTATTGCATGCTTCCAGTAATGTACTGTACATCTTCCAGATGATTTTAGCATAGTTTTGTGATAGCGGAGTGCATTTACTTGTAAATATTTGTAAAGATTTGATCGATAGATAGATAGATAGACAGATAGATAGGAACTTTAGTAAATTGCAGTGTTACAGTACTAATAGAAATAAACATTTACAAATAAACATATTTACCAGTAAATCAATAAATAAGGAATTTCTCTCTTTACAAAATATACCAGCAAAAAAGAATTACAAGCAAACAAATCACTTAAACATTGTGCAAGAAAATGTAAATGTCTCTAATCAAAAAAAGTTCCATGCTAATTGTTTTCTAGACAGTTTGGCTACATATGGAGCATAACGTTACGGAGCTATAGTGTTTATATTTACCAAAACAATATTTTCATATGTAAAATATACATTTTACATTTAGGTCTTTGACATTTTTAAAATATAGGCTTTTACATTTTAATTATAAGCGATAGATTTGAATATCATGCACGTTCTTGCTGCATTTGTTCACCATGTTTTTAATGAGTTTAATGATAGGAAGTCTATTTGCCTGATCCTGCCAAATGAAGCAATTAATTAAGATTACAGAAGTCAGATTTGTATGATTTGAGTCTTTGATGTGCTGTGTAATGTGCGCTAATTAGGTATATGCTAACGAGAGTCAAATTCGCTAATCATTTTTGATAATGTTGCAAAAAACATGACTCAGGAGCACAAAGATACAGATCTTGATCAATACCGTTACACTCTGGCTTCAACAAAGACGTCGTTTGTGTCTCACAGCAGCACGTTACAGGCAGGACCGAAGGTTACGATCGCTGCTCAGACTTTAGGTGGCGTCCTGATCGTCTTTACATTATCGTAACGTACAGCGTGTTCCTGTCCCCAGGGCTGTTAGCTCTGAAAGACAGCGTCAGGCAAAGGCCAGGCAATTCCCACCGAGGATTCTCAGTGTCTGTGGTGTCAGCCTCCTGCCACATGCAATCAAACCATTCTTTGCTAGGTGTTTGGAGAAGAGAGTAGCCAGAGACGTAATTAGCCTCATCAAAAAGACTTTGGAAGTGTTTAGACTCATGTAATTAGCACTGAGATGAAGCTCTCCTTCCTCAAAATGATCCACCCCCAAGGTGCGGCCTCGAAAAAGAAATGTTAAAGCAGTGGAAAAAAAGGACAACGGGAAAAAAAGAGCACTTGTTTTAAAAGATAAATGCGACTGATTTAACCAAATGCCAAGGGAATAATCAAGTTTTAATTTAGCTGCTAATTGAATTAACCGCTCAGCCGCCCGTAAAGCCTCCCAGAAGTGTTGAAAAAAAAAGGACAGAGGATGTGAAATTGCTACAAATTGATGTGTCTTTTAAAGATTCTCTGGTCTTAGCCATTAGCATTTATCACAATTAGTTAATTATGGTTATAATATATTACATTACCAGACCTGCTAAACTTTACATTTTGCACAGGAGCTTTGCAATGTAGCATCAGTGTGTGCTAGTGCAAGTTAAAAATACATCTCTGAGATGAGTCAATTGACATATGAATCTGAAATGATTCGCACAGATGTTTTGATTTGTCTGACGTTAACGGACACCCTTTACAGCCATCTCACATGCTTGAGACTGGAGCACTCTCGCTTAAAGGTAAAGATAAATGAACATTTTGAGTTCATTAACATGACATAAAATCTATCAGTGTATGTTCGACTTAGCTAACATTAGACACTTATATATTTGATATACAAGTTGCATTTTTCACCACTTGCCACTGCCAGTAAGCAGTTCCCGACTGCAGAGCTGGTTTTATTACTACACCCTGCCTAATTACCATTAACAAAGATTGGCTGATTAAATCATTTTCAAAATGGTAAAGTTTTGCAATTATATCCGCTAGTATAATGCTAGTAAGCAGACGGCGGTAACAGTTAGCATGACAAAGATTTTACGACGTTGTCTGCATGTTTTGCTTTTTGAATGACTCATGATAGTGAAAACAAAGATTTGGAAGCGCAGCAATCAAAGCTTTCTGTTGGCTTGGGATGTGTGTGTAGCACGTGCCATGCAGGAGTGATGGATGGGGGAAGCCGAAGCGAGCGCATGCCACACCAGTCCGCCAGCGGTGAGGGGGCCGGGGGCTTCATTAGAGGGAGCTGGAGGCTGACCCCAACTGGGGTTCTGGGGGCGAATTGGGGGAAAGGAGTGGGGGGGGTTGGGGGGGTGCAAAAGCAGAGTAAGCTGGAGAGGAAAGATCCTCCTCTGGCCTCCCCCTCTACCCGACCTCCCAGATCTCTGGACGGAGGAGCAGAAAAAATCAACAGTGCTCCCCTTTGAAGCTGTCTCCCTCTCTGTTTCTCTTTCTCCACGCTCCCTTTTCCCGTGGATCTCATGAATCATGCATGTAACACATGCCCTCCAATACACACACCCCCTTCATATTTTGCTTTCTCCCTTTTTTTCTTTTTTCAACAGCCTGCCTTTCAGACAAGGCATGAAATAGGCAACAAAGGATGAGCACCCATTTGTGTCATGGCTTCTGAGGGCAGCCCATTATCAGCCATGTTTGACAAATTACTTAACACTGCTCCACTGCTGATTTCACACACACACACACAGTTCTCACACATTCCAGGATCTTATTAATAAGATACTAATAACTAATGAGCAAGTGAGTAACTTCAAATGAGGTAGAACATCACATTGCTATTCACAGCATAAAGAGCGATATCTGCTTAAATCAATTTGGGATAACTAATGCCGAGTTTTCCACGGCCAAATACAGGCCCGGGATTATCCGTAACACGAGCGTGTGTGTGTGTGTCGCATTCGCATAACTCTAGACATGAAAGTAGGAGGAGTATGTCTGGAGGTTATCATAATATGACACTGCTCAACAATTTAAGTGATCCATTTTGAATCAAAAATGAAAACATATCCAAACACATGCTGATTGCACTTTAGTGAAAATAAAGAGGTGTTAGAGTGCAAACCTTTATCGAAGATATTAAATCACACACACACACTCACACAAGCAGTTTTGTATTTTCTTGCATTGAATATCTATAGCAATTACTTTAACACTATAATCGATTTGGAGACAGCATGACTAACTGCTGTAAAGAAGCTGCGTTTTCAGCAGTGTTTAGTAAATGAATCAAGAAAGTTTGAAAGAATCGTTGAGAATCATGAGCGAGATTGTTTTTTATTCTTATTCTTTAAGTTGACTTTGCTAATTCATAATGGCAAGTGAAAATTAGGTTCCTTTTTGGATGCCAGAATAACAGGAATAAGAAAGTTGGGTCTAAAACATCTTCAGATGAAGAAGAACGGTTACGTCCCAATGGCACGCAAGGTAGATCAAAGCAAAGAAAAAAGTTTTAAACTTATAAAGTCATACAAGAAGGCAAGGCATGGTATGAGCAGAAGGTGAGGAAAAAGGCAGAAGCCAATTTATCTCTGAGCAGCTGTTCAACTGTTTGTGTCGCTGATATGCGGCGAGGAGAAACGAAGTCTTCGGACACTCTTGTGTTTTGATTTCGTACATTTCAGTGCGTAGATCCACTTCAGATTTTCGCACATGATGACTTTCGACTTAAACGAAGTTAAACAAAAAAGTATGTACTCGTAAGCATAAACAAAAATATGTAAATATTGGGGGGAAAAAACAGATTACATAAAAATAATTCAAATTCTAAGGCATATTGCACCAGATGTCATGAGATGTTGTCGGGAAGAAGCTTCTCAGGGACAACCATCGTTGTGCAAGTTCACTCTGGACGGGAGCTCGGAGTTCAGTTCACACAGATTAAAATGAACTAGTTCACGTTCATTTCTTCTGAATTTTTTAAGGATCTTTCTCAGTAGAACCTCTTCCTACCCATCCCTCCCCAGCCCCCAGTCACTGACACTAGAATCACAGATGGAGATTACTTTAAAAGCCAACACGAGTATATGTTCTGCCACATAATGTATCATAAAGCAGGACGACTCAAATCAGATCGGTTTACACATGTAATTCAGCTCTATATACATTTCTTTATTATACTGTGGATGCAATGGTAATTTTATTCAGCCTGCATGAACCAAATTACGCAGCAGTTCAAAAACATAAAATCCATTACAGGCTGGTAGAGGCTTCATCGCTGGCTTCTATACAGTCGCTAACTGAAAGATATGATTTTTTATGTTGGACTGATTTGCTCATAAAAACTTCAAATGTTCATACGAACCAGTTCAGCAGTACCGGTGGCAGCGTTTCTTGAATTGCAAGCCGTGGCCACGCCGGATGCCTGCCTGGGGCCGTAAATCCTCACGTGCTGCCGCGAAACACATTCATTAGCTACAAACTGATTCGTTCAGTTCAACGTTCAACCAAAAATATGAGCGCGTTCAATGAACAGCATGCACAACACTGAAGACAAAGTTATTAAAAAATACAGGAATGGAAAATGCTGCACAGCCATAGCATAGACCTTAAACCTCACTGATTTAGCATGACTGATTTAATCATTTACAGGTGGAAAGAGTGTCCATCATTGGACAGGTGAACCACGCAAGATTTCACAACACGCTCTCAGATTAATGATAAGGAAGACAGCAGTCACTGGAAAGGAGTTGCAGGATAACCGGAAAGCAGCAGGAACAACAGTTACACAGAGAACAGTAAGCAATGAACTGCATCGCAATCTTACAGCTCACACAAAACCCATTTGGTAAAAGAGAAGCAGAAAGATGTGCCTCTAAATTTCGCACATAATCATTTAGACAATTCAAACTCTTGAAGAACAAAAGACAAAACCAAAACAGAACTCTCTGGGAATGGTTGATCTTGTCATGTTTGGTGAAATAAGGGTTGTGTATATGATACCAAGAACACCATAGTCTCAGTGAAGTACTGGAGTTGGGAGTATCATGATACGGGCCTGCTTCTCTGTAAATGGTGCTGGGGCATTACATATCACTAAAAAAACTAACTAAAATACTCCAGATAGACCTGCTCTTAGATTTAGCATGGAAGAGATATTGGTACAATACCATTTTTATTCCTGTGGCTCCACAAGAAAGTACAGCTTAGTTTTAAAAAAGAATCAGATCATGTCCCCAAAGCCTTTCCTCCTGGGCGGCTAAGTTGAGTCGCCATCTGTTTCTCGAACTTTTTCTTCAGGAGACACACTTGTCTGGGTTCTAGTCTGGCCTTGTATGAAAGGACACAACATGGTAGAAGAATGCAAGAATCCCAGTGCCCAGCGTGAGAGGCCAAAAAAATCGAGTCTCCGCCTCTGGTAATGAAGACTCCAAGCATGTAGAGTTTGATCCGCCTTCCAAGACATAGGCAGGACTTAAGAATCGAAAGTGATGACCAGCTTGTCACCGGCTAATTATAACCTCAGCCACGGCTGTCTGCTCCACCTCTGGGGAGCCAACCCAAGATCTTCTGATATGTGAGAGATGAACACCATCTGTCTCAATCCTGCTCTTCAGAGATGTGTGTGTGCATGTATGTGAAGTGTGTGTCCTGCTTTAGGTCTCAGGGTGTGTTGACGGGCTGTCCAGTGAGATCTTTTCAACTGCGGCCAGCTGAGAGAACCACCCCGTTTGGCACGTTGTTTACAAGAGGCAGCAAAAATGTCCCTGGCCACGGGAAATTTTAAAAGCTATTAAAAAACTCTTGATTGATGTGCTCTTATTTCACGCTTCTGATCAGTGATTATCTAGGATGAATAATTCAAGGCACTAAAAAGTTAATAAAGAATATAGAGAAGCACATCATTTAGGTAGCATGTGAGAGAGGGTGAAGGGATGAAGGATGGAGAGGGTGGAGAAAGGTGAGTCCGGTGATGGACTGAGAGGAAGAGGAGGAAGAAAAGAAGGAAGGAGGATGAATAAGGGGAGGAATAGAGGTGTGGCAGCATGGACCCAGGGAATCAGGCCCCTAATTGGTACTTAAACACTTGCGGCGTGCTGAACTGTTGCTATCATAAGAAATTGATGAATTAACCGAGAGAGAGAGAGAGAGAGTGCGGGAGAGGCTTCTAAATCTTTTAAGAGGATAACTTACTTGGGCAAAACAGCTGTTTATGCATTATTTGTGCTGAGAGCCATTTACCACCATTTAGGAAGGAAGCAAGGCCTGAGTCTGAGGAGCCACCCAGAGGGACTGGTGCCTGGGAGGACAGAGCGAGAGGATCATTTACAGAAAAAATAAAAGATAAAAAATTCATCCATTGGTAGTTCCTTTAAAGACTTAAACACCAGGCCTGTCAGTCTGTGGCTCGCAGCTTATTGATAAACAGCAGACGTGGGAAAGGGAAGATGGACACCAGGGACAGAGCTACACGATTTCTGGGCAGGACAACACTCCCCTGCACAAACTTGTGACTATGCAGTATTAGTTTGATCAACAAAAAGTGAGTTTGCTAAAACAAATAGGGCACACGTTGTCTTTTAGAGAAGGTTTCTCTTTTGGAAAAGACCTACGGGAAGCTAGAACCATTAACTATTTAAAGAACCATTGAGGAACTCGTTTTTCCTTATAAGAGTGTAGAGTGAGGCTGTAAGTG
The DNA here is from genome assembly GCA_030014255.1 of Parauchenoglanis ngamensis. Lineage (NCBI taxonomy): Eukaryota > Metazoa > Chordata > Actinopteri > Siluriformes > Auchenoglanididae > Parauchenoglanis > Parauchenoglanis ngamensis. The sequence goes on along the minus strand of JAQMYM010000011.1, from coordinate 1,769,079 downwards.
TGTTGGTCAAATTTTGACACGTAGTACAAGTGAAATACATTTCCTTTTTGCATTTATCTCAACCATTAGTAAAGTTCTAGCATCTTCTAGCATCATAACATCTGGCTACACCCAAAAGTGAAAAGGTAGAAAGTCATGTTTAAAGATTTCATTCCAATTCCACTGAAGGACATTTATAAGCTAATCAACTTATTTAAAAAAAAATTAACACATTTGCAACATTTTAAAGAGTTTAAATTTACAATGGGAATTGAGTTCTCACTCTGATCATCCACACCAGTCTGTCTCGTCACCTGAGGCACGAGCCACTCCGCTGATCACTGCTACATTTGGTTCTCTTTCTATTCTGGTAACTACATTTATTTATTGTCATTAATGTCTTTTTTTACGTCAGCTGAACGCTTTAAAATTTTGTCCATCGTCATCTGTACAGAATGTGAACAATTTATAAACTCAGTTGATTCGCCTTATGTTAATTTCACTATGGCTGTACTTATGCAAAATATTTAACCAGTTTACATCCATTGCATAAGAAAAGCACAGTTACCTAGCATGGCTTTTACTGCTGTGTTTTTCACCATTTTTCTCCCCAATTTGGTCCCCTGCCGGCTCTCCCCAACCCTCGACATCTAACAGCTACCAACTGGTGAGGAGGAAGGCTAAAGCGTGCTTCCTCTGAGACACGAGAAGCCAACAAATGCATATTTTTCAAACTGCTGCTCATTCTGCACCACAGGACAGTTTAATAAACTCAGTGGAAAGTGCTATCTACACTCTTCTGCATACTTGAGCTCACAGATAGTCGTGATTGGCTCGTGGATGGCTGAGGCATTGTCAGGAATTTAACTCACTGTCACACAGTGCTAGGCTGAGCACTTTTCTGCTTTTCTGTGGAGATTAGAAAGGAGTCTAAACAAACACACGTGACCTGTCATATCAAGTCAGGTATTAAGTCCCACAGGTTATATTTGGCCAATAAGGTGCAGTAGGTAAAATCTTTTAAATCTTCAATTTAAATCTGCAAAAATCGATTGATAAATACTTTATCTTCCTGATCCTTCAACAGAATTGAGAAATTCTAATCCTAAATATTGTTTTAAAGCACTTTAATGAACACTCTCCAAGCTGGGTATTGTCGTTTTGGCAGAAAAACTGTGCATTCTTGTGCTATAAATCCGTGCTGCTGGTGAAGTTATTTCTAGGGGTAGCAGGCAAATCCTGGTGTGATAATGAGGCTGAGGATTCCCGCTTTCATATTACGTCATGGAATCCTCATTTAAATATTCAAAAATAAGAATCCAACGGAGATTTCCTCGTAAACAAACTCACACTGTTGCTATGGTGACATATGGACATGATACAGTAATAAACTTGGGATCAAAATGTAGCTTATTGATCCAGGAATCTGAAAACATGTAGAACTCAAATCACCCAAAACGCAACTTAATACCTGATTTGATGACGGCTCACATATTTCCTTGTCGAGTCGATAAAGGATACGTGTGCTTTCTTACAGTAGACGTGTCAAAGTAGACAAACTCTTGCAATATTTAGGTTAAAACCCTTTATTTCCTTATTATTTTGGACTGTTTTTCAGAATTACAGCACAGCAACATCCAACAGGTTTTTCCAAACTGTCACACAAGTCACTCTAACTGTGTGCACGCTAGTCCGAATGATTTGAGGAGAATGGAGAAGACGGACAAATGCAATACTGCGGTAAAAGGAATAGCGAGAGTGTCTCTGTCACCTGCTTCTCCCTCATGTAGCTGCAGTGCAGTCTACTCCCACAGTGCCTCAGGGCGACAGACAGCTCCATTTCAGCAGCTGCTGATGCTAATCGGGCCTGAAAGATGAAAGTTTGCCCTCTGTTTGTTCTCTAACATAGCATTTTGTCTGTCAAATGCCTGCGGGTGACCCAGCCATGGGTGATCCACCTACACGATGGAGTCATACATGCGTCTTGTTGTAGCCATTAATGTTACACATCATTCCTGATGAGGAAAAAATCTGTATTTCTCATAGTTTTATTATTGTGCATGTGTAGCGGTGGAAAAAGTACTGAATAACTGTATACAAGTAAACATATGGGTATCAAAAAGTTGCTCAATTAAAAGTAGAAGTACAATGAAATATTGTACTTCACTGATAGTAACTACATTAAAACATAAATGTTTTTAACTGATGAAAAGAGCTGAGTATCATCCGTGATCCTGCATGACCGGCTAGTTCGCTAAGCGATCAGTCTTAAAGAAAATGCTATGCTAACTCTGACAAGTCCAGAATTTGTCTTGCTAGCTAGCTAATGTTTAATAATCCTTTTGGAATTAAATGCTAAGGTACATTATTTAGAAAAACAAAGCTTAACTACGGAATTAATTTAACAAGATCATTTACAAAACGTAACCAGCTAGCAAATGTAATAAGCTAATAATTTAGAATGAACAATCGAGTTCATTTTAAAAACTTAACTAGGTAGCTCATTCAGCTAGCTAATTTATTCAATTTAAAGTTAACCTGACATGCTTCTTTAGATTTGATGGCGAATTTGGGAGAATTTTAGGAGGCAAATGAGACGTCTCATGCTGTATAAACGGCCAACTTTAGCAAAAAACAGAAAAAAGGAAGTAAGTGCGGTTAAAATTTGTCATTTTTCTGAAGCATTTTCCTCGCCTGCGTATATGGATTTAGTCGTTATATCTTATAACTCACTTCTTTAATCTGTTGCCCAGATATGGTTCAGTATTAATTATAATCTAGGTTGCCACAATCAGACAGATCCATTCAGTGTGAATGAAAGGATCAGAATTTATCTTTCAGTCTTTAAAAAAACAAAAAAAACAACCCACTATTAAGATTTCTCCCATTTCTCCCACTGCTCTGTCCCTGTAGCGAAAGCCCCAAAACCAAAGTGCCCAAGGGGTCTCATCACCCGAAACATCATCATTCAGGTCTTTGCTCTGCCCGGCAGGCCGAGCCATGATTAGCTGACAATTTATTCCCTGCCTGCGATTGAGAGGCAGGGTGCCCAAATGGTAATGTGTTTAAAATGTCAGCAGAGAGGTAAGGATCTCATCAACCTTTGGTCACCCGGCCGCTTTGAATATTCTTATTGCCGTCATGCATTAGTGATAAGCTTTTGAAAAGTAAGTCAAATTTAACCTTCACCGTACCTAGCCCACGTCATGAATATTAACCAGTCCTATTATGTGTACATGATCTGAAAGAATTTAACCTCACAGCACCAGGATCCAGGACCAGCTTCTCAGGCTAGGCAGAGGGGGAACGAAGAGAGTGTTTATTGCATAGAAATGGTGTTTGCCCAGGTAAAGAGGGAACGCCTGGTCAGATTAATGGGTTATCTACGAACAGTTCCCAAGAGATGGATGGCGATTTACAGGTCTATCAACAATCAAGAGAGAAACGCTGGAGTGAGTGTTTGCTCAGGCATGGAGATGAAAACACGTGAAATTTCAGCTAAAAATTAAGGGGGGTTTTGTGAACAGATGAAAATGTGCATGCATATACTCACACACTGCCTGCTAATCACAAGGCTTTATTGTTAGCGTTTGTTATTTTGGGGTTTTGTTTTTTTTTTGCTACAAATATACAGCATAAGTAGCAAAACAGCTGTGTTTCTCTCAAATTTATGGCGGTCTTGTCAGACCCAAGACCAGAACTGGCCATGCTCGAGACCAAGTCTTCAGGGTCATGAGGTCAACTGAAAGCAAGAATGAGTCAAGATCTGAAAACCATCAAACCCTTTTGAAGGATACACCTTTACTTCTCATTGGCTTCCTTCATGCATTGCATGAATCATTAGGCTGTTTTCTAGACAACTGAATCACTTCTTATCCAACGTTGTACATGCATAATGAAAGGACAACACAAACATTACTTTAAGTGAAATTCAAGACCATATTTAGCTAGCCCAATGCCCAAAACCGAGACAAGTCAATCCAGAAAACATACCAAGACTGGACTTGGGTCTCACAGCCCTACCGCACCCCCCAAATTCAACAAATCTAACAAGCAACGACTTTATGTGCAAATGGACCACAATTCCCACGGGCCTGCTCCATTCCTCTTATTTGATAATGCTGAACAGCTTTGGCCTGTCGTCATGAAAGCCACACTGATCTTATCCTTAAGCTTTAAAAAGGCAACGGCTTATTGCATTCTGTTTATTGATTTGAGGAAGACGGAACCGTGGCCTCATTAGCAGCAGATGAAGCCGTAATTCGCTGCTCCAGTGGCAACCTTTCTCCAAATGTTACAGCGTTCCTGATTTTCAAGGAAAAATCAAGACTGGACTAATTATGAGCTCAGTTGCGCACTCCATAAATGTCTCAGACGTTATCCTACATGCCAGAACACACAACTGCAATTTCTTCCAAACCCGCACAGGTACGATGTATGATGAATGATGTATGCCTGCGCCTCTTGCAGCTCCACGAGCCAAATCTGAATTGAGATTATCTATCAATCTGTCTGGCTGTCAATTGGCTTTCCTCTCGACGCCCCTATTTTTTCCTCTGGTGTTTTATTTAGCTGCACTTCATCTGACAAGGGAATTTCTTCCTCTCTTTCCCTCCGCTCTTCGGCGCACACTTCGAGCTGCCGCTATTGATTTGGCGAGGGGGCGCACTCACAATTCAGCAAGCGGGGCCCTGTTTCAGGCTTGCATCTTGCATAGGGAGGATTGATCCTCCCTCTCTCACTCTCTCTCTCTCTGTCTTTCTTTCTTTCTCGCACGCCTCATGCCTCTTTCTCACTCTTCAAAGAACTTTATCGAATGAAACAAACAGAGAAAGGAAGACTTGAGAAAGAGGTGAGTAAAGGAAAGAAAAAGAGGAGGAGCGTCACGAGGGCCCGGCATTCTGCCTTTGCCGCTGGGTCGAACTGAGAAATACAGGCTAGGAATATTGGATCAGGAATCAAAGAATTCCTCACGCCTGCTGGGTTATAGCAGCAGGAGATTTGAGAGTTTGGCACTTTGATGGTGTGATTCCAGTCAATGGAGCTCAGTGAGGGTCCCCAAAGCTGATCCTCTGACCACACGGCTGTGGTTAAGAGTCTGACTCAATGCAGATTATGCCAATTTGCTTGCAAATCCTTTGTATTTCCTGCCTCAGCTCACGGCAATGTTTGTTATCAAGAACCATCTCGCTTCCTTCTGTTTCCTGGCTTGTTACAAGCTTCTCTTGAGCAGCATGACAGAATCAGGATCAAATAGCGAGCCGCAGGAAGCCACGTCATATCCACTTAGCGCTTAGTGTAGTACCGTGGCACAAACAGAGGAAAGTTGGCGGCACCGGCACATGGGGATGGATTTGTAAATTTAAAGCCCAGCCATTAATAAACAGCGCAAACAAAGCACTAATTAACACATAGACAGACTCCCAAGAGCTCTTCATTAGTACGGGGCATATGCATTATCATCTCGCCATAAATATCTACTGCTCCGACATCTGCTTGCTCTTTTCGGTGGCAAAACATTGTTGGTGTCCGCTTGAAATCTTGTTTTATTCCCTTTATGTAATCTTCCTGTTGAAACCTTTCAACCAAAGGCCTAGAAATAAAAAGAAAAACAAAAACAATTACAGACGTCCTTCTCCTCCTGTGCTTAACTGAGATTCATTAAGCCACAAACAATGAATTGGTATAATCACCTCGGATTTGTGTGTGTGTGTGTGTGTGTGTGTGTGTGAGAGATTTTTCAGTAATTTGATGTTCCAGTATGGGAGATTGTTGGCTTTAATACAAATCATGTTTGAATCGTTACTTTAAGACCTTAAGCCCTCCCTTGGTGTCAGGAGAATTCGGATAATGAGGCCTGCTGGGACTTCAATCATTTCTATATCGGTTGAAAAATAAGGGGGCAAAGAAAAAGCAAAAGACAGAAAGAAATCAGCTCTTCTTCGCACCCCCTTAACTAATTTTCAAGATTAATAATAAACAGAATCTCCCCTTTTTTTAACTCCCGGATTTGTGTGTTTCTTTAAATTTATTGGCCTTGAACTCCCCCAGTACCTCATGCTTTAACTCCCCAAACAATTTCTCACAAGCCTCCTCCTTCATCAGGAAATAAATAAATCCCTCAGATATCGCCTTTTAGACACCTCTTTATTACATTTTTTTCCTGCTCTTTCTCCAAGGTTTTTGCATGTTGCCTGTAAACAGTCAATAAAAGCACTTTGGATCCCAGGCTGAGACGCATTTCTGAATGTTCAAAAAAAAAACCCCACCCTGCACACTGTTGAGGGTATAATCAAGGTCTGGGCAAAATGTGAAATGAAACAGTAGTTGTGGACCAGTTTACAATTTTTTTTTTTTCCTGAAGGATCATGCTGAGCTCCAGTGTTCGTTAGTAAATTATTAAATTCCAACCATGCTGACATTTGCAGAAACTAATTTGCAGTAAAAACAATTCTTCGACATCTGCGTGCTACAATGAATGCAACAACAAAAAATCATCCTTATGCTATGTGCTGAGTTAACTGATGGTTTCTGAAAACCTTCAGATTTTACTGTATGTGATGTACAGTGCCGAATATTACATGCTCTTCTTTTCTACCTCTTTCAATTTTTTTTTTTACTTACCCTTGTAAAAAAAGACTGCACGGAAAACACCATAAACAATTCCCTGCATTTCATGTGTTCATTTTTGAAATCTCAAATATATATACTGAGAATGGAAAAGGTTTCACTGCAGTTATTTTGCATAAAACATAATATTATATAATCCTTATGAGTGTAAAGGAATGTGAAAAATCCCTTAATTTAATTTAGCAAAAATAATATCTCCTGAACAGATTGTGTGTTTTTTCCAGTTGCTGTTGTTGTTTCTCACAGCATTCGTTAACGCGTAGCTACGTGGCTCTGACTTTGTAACCTTCACTGTTCAAATGATATTTATTCCAAAAATTTGATTATTATTTGATTATTATAAATATTCTTATTCACCCTCACTATTTTTATCCTTCAGTCTTTTATATATATATTTTCAGAAATTTACAATAAACTTATTTCTGGTGTTTGCAGGTTTACAGTGTATTCCACAGTAGTATTTTTTTTTATTATTATTAATTTCTATTTCATATACATTGTAAAAAAAAAAAAAAAAAAAAGGATGTCATTAAGACAAAGAGACTGATTTTATTTTTATTGAAATGTTTACTTTTTATTATATTTTTCAGATGAAAATACCTTAAAATATATCAAAAGGCTGTGGTCAGTGGCAGCTAGCTGGGATTATAATTGGACAGTAATTGGATGCGAATGTGCTAACGGTGTTCAGATATTAGCTCAGAGATGTCTGATTTAGATAAAGAACCTGTCCAAAAGTCCTGAAACACAATGCAAGGTACGTTATAGGAACAATCCGGAAAGCGATCAGAAATCTGCTCAGGAATAAGCTCTGTTGCTTAATAATTTGTCAAATCCTCTTGCAAAAAAAGCCTAATTTGTTCCATAACCTCCACACACACACACACACACACAGAATAAGTATATTACAGCATATCCTTCACCCTTGAGGTTGTCGTACACTCTGTGAGTGACAGTCAGCGTCCCAGAGTGCCCTTTATTGATCATTCAGTGTCTCAGATAGCACAGAGGGTCAGCGCAGCTCTAAGATTCTGTCCTTTAGGGTAAAGACTTTTAGCACATTAGAGCCAGTCAGCATTTTAAACAGAACTATTTTCGTTCTAATATACTGTACGTCTATATAAGATCCTACAGTTATACATTTATGATGATATCTGCTCCATAAGTGCAGTGAAATATATTTCTGCATTGAAACACATTAAAACTTTTATTCATCTTTATTCATTGACCACTTTATCCTGAGCAAAGTCGCAGAGACGATCCCGGGAACGCCGTGTGCAGAATTCACCTCAGATGGGATGACAGTCCATTACGGGGTGCTACGCAAAGCCGGTGTTTTTAGCTAATTGGTGGAAACCGGAGAAACCCAGGAAAACTGGGAAAACACATGGGACACTCCAGTCCAAGCTTTTATGTAGATATTTATATATATACACATATATGAAACCTATAAAACATCAAGTCTGAACCTAAACAAAATAACTGAAAGGTGAATGAAGTGAAAGAAAATTAAATACCGCACCGTCAATCAAAGAAAATATTCACACTGTCCATCACGAATCCCTAAAACACCAACTCCACAGTGCTCAGGGTTCTGACGAAATGGCAACACTGCCATCTTTAGGTCTCGGCTCAGAGTGCTAGCGGCGCGCACAAAGCACAATGGCCTCGCTCAGCCTTCAGGAAAGTGGAGCAGCGTTAAATAATTGATTTCTCTGGCCTTTAGTGAATGAAGGAGATGTCTTTGCATCTTTGCACTTAAGCCTGATGTAGGCTATTGTTTTCCAAAGCATTAGGACACACATGATGGACTATGCAGTATCCTCAAAAAAGAAAAGAAAAGAAGCCAGATTAAGCTAAATAAACATGCTGTTTTCATAAAATGGTTTGTTTGAATTCCAGATTAAGCATCTTGAATGCTGAGAGTGAAAATGACAGGGGAGAGTGGGGTCAGTTGTAATAAGGGTATCAATTCCTATCCAATCAGCAACAAGCTACTCATTCCGCACATGCTCAGTAGCGGGAACTTCAACACAGCTCTTTGACGAATGCACCGGCCAACAAATGCCCGATTTTGAGGCATGAAAGTAATTTTCCTGCTCTGGGGAATGTTTCGAATAATGAAATCAAATCAGGCTAGTCATTTAGCATGATAGATAGTTGACAACGCTAACCTGGTTTAGCTAGCATGTCAGATTTCAAGATGGTGGACAGTGCGGAGGTCAGTTGTAACAGCGTTAACAATATGAGTATTTAAGATATTTATTAAAACAGAAAATAGATTCTACTTACTCGTATTGAGGACATATTTTAGCAAAGAAATTGCTTCATCTGGTACAATCATCAATTGGTGTGATGTAATTCTATTTATTTTTGAATGAATAGCTTTGATCTTTAAAGTGGTGCCATTATTTAAAATCACTGCAGTTTTAATACTCACGGGTAAATGCATCACTTATAGTCACACTGGTGACAAATTTCCACTAAAGATTATAAAGTATTTCCCAAGATCAACATAGCCTTAAAGTACACATTATTAATCACACCAGCATCAATAAATGTTCTTTTTTTTTTTTGAGTAAAAATATTTTACAGAAAGGTTGAAAGGTGTAAGTCCAGTGACACATCTAAATTATTCACAAAAAAATTACAAATAAATTAATAACTTACAGACAGGGGAGGAAAACTAACTGGTGGTTGAAACCACTGCTTATTCTTTTGAACTTTGACCCCGGAAACACTCATCTACAACTTTTAGTCATTTCAAAATACGAGCTTTTATAATGGCTAACAATAATGCCATAAAATGCAGAGGCCGAGACTCTCTTGGAATTATTTATATTATTAATAACGAATTTTGTGCTAATTTGCATATTTGATAGTATTGTGACATTAAAATGAGTAAGAATATATTTTTATGAAGTCTACAAATTTCTTCAAAGCAGTATATCTGGCTATTCTTTACAGCTTTAAGCAGTTTGAAAGGAAAATTGAATATTTGCTTTTTGCTTGGGAACCTTATAAAAAATCATACCTTTTGTGTGAGGCATTTCAAAAATGTTTAAACTATGTCATGAACAATAAGGGACAGGTTTGTCACGCTATACTAAAAAAAAGAACTAAAAAATGTGACCAACCTTCCAAATGACCCCACTCTCCCCTACTGTTTCCCAGATATAATGCTCTAATTTGCAGCCGCAGCGTTATTATTCTAAGCTAAATCATAAATAATGCAGTGATATTCCGCTTGCCATCTCAAAAGTGTGCAGAAGATACAGTCACAGTTCACTTTTGTTTTCCGTTTCATTAGAAATCACTTTCTTTACACGCCCGCAACGTATGACAGCAGTGCTAGCTAACTAAATAAGCTATGCTGAAGTGAACAACCACCTCCATTATCTACAGTAAGCAAGCTGCCTTAGCCGAATGTTGTTGAGGCTTCAGTAGCTAGCTAGGTTTGTTAGCTAGCCAGCACATGTTAATTCACACATGTCTAGCTATCTAACAAAGATGCTGCTTACACATTACCCTGTGTATTACCTATGGGCTGTAGCAGTACTTACATATACAGTATAACACTTCTGAAACTCAAAGTGACAAGTTTAATTCAGAGCTTTTATACCTTATAAGGTATGCTCAAAAGATCTGGATCGCTAGTGTAGCTAACTCAGCTACCTAAAGGCTTATCTGTGATAACTTCATGGCTAATAGCTGATATCTCCACAGGCTGTAGCAGATTATTATCACACTGTTTCCTTTTGAAGCTTTTAAAGCTGATAAATAAATTGAGTTAGGGACGCTCGTGTGTCTCCCCTGTCGCAGACATCGCTGCTAAACGTTTAGCATTTGAAGTGTAGCCTTTTAGCGGGCTATTATAATTGGAAATGTAATACTTTGAATTGGCTCACTGTCCTTTTGAGGTCAAAATATAGATTTTTTTTTTTACTCTATAACAGTGATCAAAAATAAAAGTAAACGTACTGATTTAACTGTACTGATAAGTACTGTTACAGTGAATCACGTACTGAGATCAAGTTCTGTAATGATAAGCCATGGCTGAGGAGACTTCAGAGTAGACAGTATGTTACTACCACATGATGGAGACAAAACCCAGTGTGTAGCAGGTTGTACTGATTCACTCCAAAAGAGGAAAATGACAAAGCAACTTCATGTCTTATAGCGATTAAAAACCAGTCATTTGTTTATTCCATTTGTGTTTTGGGACTACCTTCTGAACACAGGTTAATTATGCCATAGTACGAAAATATTACATAAAAACCAGGTCAGGTTTTGTATGAAAATAAAAGGTAAAAATGTGTTGACAAACAGCAGTTCTCTCATCAGTTTATCTCTAATTCACTTCCTGTGGCATTCCCAGGAGGTCATTTTAGTAATGATGCTGTATTTCTAAACGTTTCTTCATTGAATTTAAGAGGAATAAGAAGAAACAATATTCTAAAAAGATCTTTCCTATATATATTTTTTTCTTCATAAGTCAGAGACAGAGTTTTGTGACGGAAAAGTGCAATGTTTACAAAGAACTTCAATGGAATAAAGGGATAAGGAATGCGTGTTTGCAAAAGGAAACGAATGAACTGTTTCTACTTTGAACAACGCCGGATAATCCTTCAAACATCCCCGTGATTACGGCATTACTTTCTTGGAAAGTTTATTTAAAGTTCTTTCTTCTGGAATCTTCCTCCTATAATCGACTAATTGTCCTGAATAATGCGATGCGATGCGATTGACGGAAAGAAAATAAGCAGCTACTAAAATCTCCATAAAATGTATGGGTTTAATCATCTTTAAATCAAAGGAAGAATGCAGAGGAAATGCTTCAACAGCCATCACCATCATGCCCAGACCTTCCTGAATGCTAATGAAATAAATAAATGAAACAGCAACCTAATACTGACTATCCTATTGCAGAGGAAATGTGTCTGGAAAAAAAAAGCATGCTGTTAGATAATGCTAAACCAGAGTATAGGCCCAGGTCCAACAGCATACAGTACAGTACAGATGGACTCGTCTTCAAGGCATCATGATTTGCTGGCTAAGTCTCTTTTTATATCAACGTAGAATATAACAATGGTATAAAAACGCTGGAGGAAATGCTGAACATTACAGGGAAATAAAGTGCTGAAATTCTTCATCCACGTTTGTAACAGAGCCAAAATGTGTAACTGGGATTCAGCTGAACTATGACCTCGGCCTTCAAATTCTAAAAAATGTGCAAAACGTTCCCACCAACCCCTTCTCCTCGGCATTGCTGCATCACTGGGGAACTTGTGGAGCTTCTCGCTCTGAGAAAGCGAGGATGTTGATTGGAGATGGGATGACTGCATAACCTCTTCCTTCCTCTGAGCTCCACAGCTCCCCTAACAGGTGACCCGGGGCCTCTTGATGACCAGCTGGCACAGCCTGTTTCTGCCTGGGGAGTGTGGGAAAGTCGGCGAGGACTCCGTCGAGCCCCCAGCACTGCTCTCAGCCTGCTTCCTGACCACCGCTAAATATACCGGGCCTTTTGTTCCTCGCCGGACCCAAAAATACGCTGGCTCTGACATCAAACGTGTTCTTTCCGACTTCCTCCCAGTGGCTTTTTTTCGGCCACTGACGCTCTTCCCGCTTGGCAGCCGGCGCCGTTTTCCTGGACGACGTGGAGCATCAGGAAGCAAGGGGCTGCACGGATTTGGCTCAGGGATGCAAAACATGAGCAGCAGATATAAGCTGCAAGTTCACAGAATAGTTACTGACTATATCCAATAATTTATACGAAGATCATTAAAAGCTGCGGGTTTTCTGGACATTATGAAGCAAACCATCATAACATCTCTACTTTTAGAACATGGCATAAGCATTATTTATCTAATATCACATCGATTTGTACTATGTTATTAAAAATGAGTCAAATTTGATACCACATGTTCTGATAAGGTTCACTGCTAGCAAAGAACCCCAAGTGCGTGAATGACAAGTGTACATACTGTATGTGTATGAAATCATAAAGGAAGGCAAAATGGTGACTATAAACCAGCACCAAGTACAATATACAAGTCCTTACTTTAGAGAAACTGCTTAGCTGCCGTATAAAGCACTAAAGATGTAGTAAGTGTTCCAAGGCAGTTCTTGCGTTAAAATTTAAACAAAAACCTTTCAGCTTTTCTTCTGGATTTATCCTATTGGTCAAGGTTGATAGAAGTGTGCTAGAAAAACATGCAGTCAGCTATCTGAAACGGGAATCATATGTAGTTCCTGTTAATACAGTTCATTTCTGTACATTCCTAAGAATCTATCATCAGGTATATATTGGGACCTTGAGCAGGCACCTGAGCAGGAACCATCTCCCCTCCCTGCAATGCATGAACCAGCGCAAGCAGCCCTGATGCCTCCTTCCCCTAATCACAGCTAATGCAAAAAATCAATTACATTACTACATTTTCTGATAATAGAACATTCTCTGGCTTCCTTTTTCTTCCTTTTTTGGCTTTACTCATTTTCTACCCCATTTAATCAATTCCTAATTCGCACCTACCTTTACCGTTCCCCATCATACGACAACTACAGGTGCAGGCTAACCCTGTGCTCACTCTGCCAGCATCAACAACCGACAAAGTGACTGTAAGTCATTCATTTCCAAGTGGCTGGGCTACACTGAGCGACATGGCATGACAAATCACCTGGAGACAAAATCGCCACAACTCGGCAGCTAACAAAACCTGAGCAAAGTTTAACTTTATGCAAATGAGCAGCGACACAGCCGAGAGACGGCGAATCAGGGGGCAGGTGTGTTCTTCCTATATTCTTTCACTGTGAAACGTTTTCTTAAACTTTAGTTCCTGAACTAACATTTTAGTTCCCATAGCCAGAGGCGTATGGACAGCAGCGATTGCGAGTGCTACTTTGCAGTCCATGGTGAAACAGTAGTGTCTGAAGCGGGATCACACTATTTCTAGGAAAATAAATTCCTTCCAAAATGTATTTTTAATAGCAGGAATGCACCTGATTTGAGTGTTCATGAATATACTGGGTTATTAATATTATCTCCACGATGAATATAGCAAAGACAACATAAATAAATATAAAATATAATATACACTTATAATATTTATTTCCTCAATTACTAGCAAAATGAACAAATATGGATGCTACTGAATGGTAGTTCATGAAAGTCTGGTTCAGATCACCACTTCCGATCTTTTTTCTTTCTGGCTCTTTGCTCACGCCTCTAAAAGACTAAATGGTGCTCTTCCCTTTGACTTCAGTAGGAAGAGTACGAGAAGGATTATGCTAAATTATTCATTCGAGGCTTCTTCCTTCATTAAACAGACACCACAGACACTACGTCCCCATCCTCACCACCAGTCCAGGATGTTCAGGTGTGTAAGGACGGTAGCTCCTCCCAACACTCTGTAGCCTGAACATGACAGCCTTCCTTCCTCTTATTTTTGCCGGCTGGAAATGACAGGATGTATTCTTTCCTTTCTTTTTTTGTACCCTCTCTTCTATGTGACTCACGTCGTCAGCCTCATTCATGCCGTGAAGCTGGAAGTGATGAGTGGCATGACCTGACTAATTGTCTAGACTGTGTTGGTTAAAACATTTGTCCATATGTGTGTTCGCCCATTTTCTTTTAATAGTCACTGATCTTTTAATAGTAAGTATTGTGAATGGGCCACTGTGCTGTCAGCATCCTCATCTTATCAATTATACAGTACCATATGGTGTCTTTTTTATCATTGCGCGAGTCACCAAACAGTCCGCAACAAACTAAAGTACTAGCATGCATTTATGGTTCATTCACATTTTAATCTCCTGCTCTATTTTGTCCATCATTTACCTCCTATATCATCATCTATACCTTTCATAATTTAGATAAAGTTCAAGATATGTAATATTCACATATGAAATAATTACATATCACTAAATCAGTGCATGCCTGCTAGTTCTCGGCTAGTTACCGTAGACTTCATGCTCTATATCGTCGTGTTTCGTGTAACGTCACACTGTGTAATAGTGGTGGCTGACTATATTAATAGACCAGGGTGACTGACTATATTAATGTTATTATGTCTGTACTTCATAAAGATGATTCATTTTGATTAATAATCAAGTGTCCTAATACAGTTTCTCCCTGTCACGCTGCCTCGTAGCTTTATTAGCTAGTTAGCCACATCATGGGACAAGTTTAACCCTCATGTCAGTCATGATGAAACATCTTGTGATCCTTTGCCCACTCATATATGAAGGACCGCTAGGCTACTATGCTATTAAATGCTTTGTGGCTCTCCAGAATAGGAAGAGAAGTTTATATAATAGGAAAACACACATTTGGTCAATTTTCTGCCAGTTTTAGTGGAATCACCAGTTCTGGGGAAGTAAAAGGATCACAGTCTATTTCATCAGCTTTGTCAAAGTGTAGTTTATTATTAGTAGTAGTAGTAGTAGTATCTTTTCTGTTGCTTTTTCATAGTTTCTGTATTACTTTTCATCATTTAATCGTTAATGCTATACAAGGTATAACTTTAATCAGCTTTGCAAAGTCCACTTATGTTGATCTGAAACTGGCTAGCATGCTAATCAAACTCCCATTCTTCCACTAGCTAGCAAAAGTTAGAAGATAACAACAGTGAGTGAGAGAAAGACTGAGCAAGGATAATGTGAGGCAAACTAGCTGCCTAATCAGCTGAATGTCACACAAAAGAATGAAAAATACCTAGTTTTGTTGTTTAAAATGAGGCAAAACATGACACTAGGATACTATTACTGTATACAGTCAATTAGCGCCTGTCCTTATGCTAATGTTTCTTCTAGCTAATGTCCTCGGGCTACATTACTTCTTCCAATATTGTGTTAAAGAACACTATCTTTATGAAAATGAATAAATAGTGTGAATAGGCCACTAAACATCAGCCAGCATTGGCATGTTATAATCTTAGCTAAATATCTGATCAAAAATGCTAGCAAAATATTACTAACACAGAAAGGGAAACGTGTCATTTAATTTGAACAAAACTTTGTTTGTTAGTTGTAATTAATCTTGTTTACAACATACAATTATATAATTATCAGAACCCATTGCTATCAAAAATAAAAACTATCCTGTATTCTTTCAGGCTAAAGAAGCTAACCTGAACTGATTAAAAACAAATTCTAGCGTAAATTATGACAATAATTTAAAATAAAAAACACAGGCTGGACCCACGTGTAGCGAAATGTAATATTTTTGTATTTGCCAGAATATCTTTCTGGCCACAGCTCTAGCATTTCATTTACACTTTTTACTGTTTCCTCTTTTGCTTGTTGTAAAATTTCAACCCAGGGAACCCTGGAGATTTTTTTTTCCCCCTAAAGTAATTCCAGAAGAAATGCAATTAAACAGCATAAAGCCTCGACACTGATTTACAGCACTCTCTCAAATGTGGCTTTTTGTTTTGTTTGGTTTTGTTTGTGTTTTTGAGTATATGAGGCACATATGATATTTAATTGATAGCATCTGTCGTGGATTCTGTATGAATCTGGAGCATGACTTATTGAGCAGAAACTAATCCCTGCTGTCCCTTTATGACATCCTACCCCCTATAAACCCCCTAATCACACCCCCTCACCCATCTCCTTCCCTATTACCCCCCAGCCCCACCTCAGCTTGCTAACTATGTCCGGCCAAATAGATGTGTTCAGCAATTTGGAGACGTTTAGAAAAATGCAAGGAATGCAAGTGCGTTTCCTGTTTCCAGCCTTTAACCTCACAGAGTCTCACACACACACACACACACACACACACACACACACACACACACACATGCCAATGCAGAAACAGAAATCTATGAAATATATAAATAAATAGATGAACTTTTAAACATTGAAGAAAAATAAAAACATAGGCACATTTGAAAAGGATGTTTTAAAATCTTTACTCAACAATGCATGAGGTTATATATAACGGAGTTTATATCCGTAAGATTATACTTATCCATGTAACGTAAAATGACATTTACAGAACACGCATAGCTCCCATTCCCTATTGTCCAATTACACGTTTGACCGAAGAGACACGACCTGCTCCCAAAAAGCCTGGAGGAAAATGCGCTCAGGCCAAAATAATGCCGGGTAACCCTTGGAGGATCCAGAAACGTTCTATCGCTGTGAGAATCTCTCTGTCTGCAACCCCCGGGGGAGCTGTTAAACAACCCTCTTTCTCTTTTTTTTTTAAACAGCGGAATACAAGAGGATATTGGATCACCACAATCGAGAACATCTGCAGGCTGATTTCTTCCTACTCTTGCCTCATCTGTTTGTGTGTATGTGTGTGTGTAGTCACTGGATGCACAAGCTTCACCATAGACATATACAGACCAGCTCTATCTCTGTCTCACACACACACACACACACACACACACACACACACACACACACACACACACAAATGTCCTTTAATGGTAGTGAAGTGTGGGCCGCTGCTCTGACCGGGGCCAAATAACAGATATTATCCCCATCATAGTTTGGCCTCTTTGCGTTGCTGTAGCCAGAGCCATCAGAGGAAAAAGAGAAAAATGCAGCCACTCAATATGCAGGCAGCTGGGAGGGAGCGGAGGCCTCAACGTTTCCGCTGTTGAAATGACAGGCCTTCATGGATCGGGCTTGCCTAATCTATATTACAGTGCAAGCCATAAATCTGTGCTACCGACTGGACTGACTGACGTTAAGCATAGAGCGCTGGCAAAGCAACAGACTCACTCCGTGGAGATGGAGGATGAAGGAATACATGTGGAGAAGATGGATTATCAAAATTATAGTTAAAATGCACATGCATACACACACACACACACACACACACACGCGCGCAGAGTCTCAGAGAGTAGGAGGTGGAATTCCAGAGTGCACAGGGCCATGGGGCCGGCA
The DNA here is from genome assembly GCA_030014255.1 of Parauchenoglanis ngamensis. NCBI lineage: Eukaryota > Metazoa > Chordata > Actinopteri > Siluriformes > Auchenoglanididae > Parauchenoglanis > Parauchenoglanis ngamensis. The sequence continues at coordinate 1,751,571 of JAQMYM010000011.1, read as the reverse complement.
GCGGAAGTGTGCTAAAGCTCTCTGAGTTGACCCCTGACCCCGCAGATACCGTTCCCATCAACTCCTCCTCCAGCTGTCCGCACTCAGCCACCCAGCAGGCCTGCAAACAAACCTCCTCCTCCTCCTCCTCCTCCTCGCTCCCTCTCATCCAACTCCCCTGCTACACACGCACCATTTATCCACCTCCCCGTCTGTCAGTGCATACCTCAGCGCTAGGTAGTGGCTTGTGAAAACTCTATAACTCTACAACTGATATAAACCCTTCATCTCCATGTACTTCCTGTTTATCACTTGTAAGTGTTTTTCAGCAGTGGAGTACAAAAGTTTTACTCACTGACTTGAGGACAAGCACTTCTACTGTGGTAATAATTCCTGAGTCTGTCTTGTAAAAATAAAAACTTGCGTGATTACGTTACAAATTACTTTTTTACTCATCTATAATTGACACACAATCTGAAAATATTCTGCAGCTGAAGTTTGAACAATTATCTTAACTAATCAAGTGAGAGACGCAGAAAAGCCTTCATTATCAACAGCTTACCAAGAAAGGTAACATTAGCTGGCTAGCTAACTTTGATAGGTTCATTAGCAAGCTACTGTAGCTATTACACGTTATTGTTAGCTATCAGGCATTACGCACTATCCTGAGTGTTACCTAGGCTTTGTTCACACAGCAGGCAAAAGTGGCCCAATTTAATCTGATTTACTGATTTGCTGTTCACACTGTTTTCTGTGTGCCCATCTGACTTTAGTCTGGATCATCACATCATGCTCCTAAACTGACCCGCATGCGCAAAGGAATATTCCACGTGATGCATTCAAGCTCGCTGTAAAAAGCGCATTTTATTTGACAACAGCTACTTCTTTGGTTCGCGTCCTTGGTTTCTTTAAATGTTGCTTTTACACTTTTAATTTTGCTTCGCCGATATAGCCAGGTTCTTCTATGACCACATTCAGCTAGTTCTTTTTAGATGTCTTCAAACACAAAATCCTCCTTCGCTGTTATCCTCCATCTTTCCTTCCCAGCAGCATGAAGTTATGATGGACGTTGAGTGGACTGACGTGAACTCCGATATGACTGGGGTCTCATTGCAAAAAAATAATAATAATAATCAGACCTGAATATGTTTCAGGACCACATATGAAAGCGGCCCAAATCAGGATTGAAAAGATAAGTGATTTGTGCTGTTCACACTGTTGTGAAAAATGATCTGAGTCAAAGAAAAATCAGATTTAGGCCACCGTAGTCCCAATTGAGAATCATACTGAACATCGAAGTGACATCTTCAGTTTAATTTTCCTACTGTAAAAAATTACAAAATGATCTGGCTAGCTAGTGTAGCTCACCTAGCGTGCTAATGGCGTGGATGGTTCCACAGGCTTGGTTGTTGAGCGGTGGAAGGCTGAGATCTCCACAGGTTAGGCAGATCATTAGCACACGGTTTCCATTCACTCATCTGTCTCCACTGTCTCAGACACTGCTGCAAAACATTTGGCTCCTGAAGTGTAGATATTATTAAGGAAATTGAATTATTTTAAATTTGGTCATGTCTTTTAATTGGCTTACGGTCTTCCAGGGTTAAATGGATTATTTTTTATTTAGTACCAGTGATCAAACAGTGATTTTTTTTTCTTTTTCAAAAAATGTGACCAAAAAAGTACAGATAGATATAATCATGCACTCAAGTGCTGTAAGGATCCTACACGTAGTCTGTTACTTTCTGCCCTTGACCATCATTCAAAATGGGAACCAAGTTAACTTCAACTTTCAAATTGTGCAAAAACCACACATTTCAGAGTAATTTAGCAGCAACGCTTTAAGAGAGGGAGGAAATCTGCTATTTTCCCACTTCCTCTTTCCCTGCTCACGTTGCCCACATGAGAGGAGCAGGATCCACAGATCCTCGTCGACCTCTCCCCACAGCCAATCCACCCCTCCTTGAAAACATAGTTTGCACGCTTTTAACACACAACCACCACCAGCTTCTAACCACTCACCACAACGCAGATGGGCCATCTCTCAGAGGTCTGAGACCCAAAGGGGGGAAAAAATAAAACATGTACCACAGGGAACTTAACTCCCCAATTCCCTTGCAGTTCTCTCATGTCTGATTAATCCACAGTGAAGTTTCAGAGGTTTTAGATTGTAACTGTTCTACGCGATAGCTTTGTGTTGCATTACACAACTAAAATAAGTTAACACTAAAGCTCTGTGGTATCCTGGAAAAAAAATCATATCAATCACCGAAAGAAAGAAAGAAGCAATACATCTGGTTTTAAGAGACTGATTATGCCACATTCGAACTTGGAATTTCAGACCTCTGACTAGGAAAAAACTAAGAAATATCCCTTTGACTTTAATTGCTACTCTTCATCCAAGAGTTCAGCTTTTGGCGTGATGTCAATATGGCCGCTCACACCGTCAACAATATCACTTTGCTACTTAAAAGGAGTTTATAATGCAGCAGAATAGTGTTCACTATATCGTCCGGAGATCGCGAGTCCGAGTCCAGACAATGCCACAGCCGTTCATGACCGCGAGCTAAGACACGTTCTCTCAGAGTGAGGAGGATGGCATTAGTCTGTTTCACCTGTCAATCACAGTGACACTAGCCAATCACGGGCATCTCTAAGCTCATGTATGAGCAAGGGTTCAGATAGCAGTAACCACAGAGTGTGTTACACTGACGCTATGTCCACACTAATACATTTTAGTTTTAAAATGCATCACTTTTGCTACATTTACGTCTGGCGTCCATATTACTCCAGAGCTCCTGATCCGCTAAAACGGAAAGTTTTGGAAGCACTGCTGGCCCTGTTTTAGTTAACCCCAGACTTAGCATAGATGAAGGAAAACAGAGGCTTTTGGAAACGCCCATGATTGGGTCTTATCAGTCACGACGTATCCTTCCCTGACACATCACACTCTTATCACGTGACCCTTTTCCGGAAGAAAACAAACAGTATCTGCCTCGACTCCCAGTGGTGAATGCAGCAAGGATAATGAATTACAAGCGTTGCTGACCTTGTTGTCTTTGCTACCAGCTGTTGTGCAGCTACATTCTGCATTTTATAATGCTCCAACTTCCTACATGCGCAACGAGACAGGCTATCATTCGAGCGATCTGTATCTAGGCAAGCGACTGCGGAGTAGATAATCTGCTCCATGTTTATATCAGCACGTTAAACGTGAACGGTCACGTGATATGTGTGTAGTTTAGACGGAGATTATTTCAGATACAGAGATAAAAGTCCGGACGGAGATCTTTTTTTGTGTTACTAAAAAATTACTTTTGTATAACTAAAACGTATTAACGTGGACAACGTGGCCTGAGTTTATAATAGTATTTACTATAAATCAGTGAACGTACTGTATACTCTTAGGTTAAATGTAACTCTGACTGTACAGTTTGTTCCTCACTTTGTAGCTCGAATGCACCAAGCTGGATGTCGAAAGCAGCATTACTCTGTTGTTCCAACACTGAGCATGATACAATACATGACCATTTGTGTTCACTCTTGGGTTCACTCTTCCTAAATCCCAGTTAACAGGGCCGATGGGTCAGCTCCTCTTCCTCTCTCTCCACTCTGACCGTCTCTGGCGCCTGCATCTCCATCACACCTCCTCCTGTCAACAGCTTCAGCTCTCTCTCTCTCTCTCTCTCTCTCTCTCTCTCTCTCTCTCCCTCGCCTGCGAGGCTCCACTGACCCCCCAGGGAGATGACATGCCGGACAGCCAGCAGCCTTTGCCCCTAGCCTCTTCTACACAGGAATTACTGACTTCCAGCATGGTGAAGTGTCGGCCATCTTAATCAAATCTTGTCGTGCTTTTGGTGACGTGACAGGCAGCAGCTAGAGGAGAAGCAAATTTCTGTGTAAATGCTAGGGATTGTTTCTAGTTAAATAAAATTGTAATATTGTCACTGTCTGTTAGAGAATTACATTCACATTAGGAGTGAAATAAAGTGCAATATTCAAAATTATCATTTCATTATCACTTAATGTTCCACATTACAATTATAATCTGGTGTCCAATTATTTAAGCCTGAGAAGAAACTGATTTTTTTTTTTTAGCAGAGTCAAAAAAAAAACCATTGCTCTGGTGAAGCCATTTATGAAAACATTTATGAAGGAAGACTTTTTGTTTAAGCTTTCCGCAGCAGGAAGAGCCTTCAGGACCGAGGGTTTTACACTTTGTGGTTTCTCGGTAACATGACAAGCTGTGTTTCTTTGTTGTATTGGCTTCAAGAGAAAGAATAAGGTGAGACTGACGAGGAAACGACTGTTTAAAGCTGCTGTAATGAAAGCAATAACAGGAACTAGCTTGTGGACAAATATTCCACGACATTAAATGAAACTATAAATGGATAAAATGTACTTCCGTATATGTTTCTACACACACACACAAACACACACGTCTTACTATCCTTATGAGGACCTCCCAGTGACACAATGCAATAAGTATTAATTAAGTAATATTAATCTTAATGGCTCTTTTAGTTTTTTTAATAAAATGTTTAAAAAGCTTTTTTTTTTCTCATGTGGTCCAGCAAAATGTTAAAGTCAAAATTGTCATATATTCCTATATCTTACACAAACAAATTGTACCCTAATCTAATTTATTTTTAATCATCCGCAGATGGCACTTTCATGATTTTATTGTTAACTATTGTAGTAATACCTCGACATTAAAATCTATTTTCTACACCAAATACTTGGTATGTTTGAATATATAAAAGAACTACAGAAAATTAGAACATAATTTTGCTTCCTTTTTTATACAGAGCCACACTAATTAGTGATGTACATCATAAATCAGTAAACCTGCTGATATTCAGTGCTGTGATAAAGACTGTAAATAAATCCTGTAAAGCTAAGATGCCTTCAAATGTAATGAGATTAAATCTACTATAAAGAGGCATAAATAAAGTCAGTATTTGGTGTGACGACAATCAGTGGGTTCCGGTTTATATATTTACCTGCCCAGGGACTGCATTTAGCTAATAGGGAAATCTGGTAAAAAGCATCTCTTCTCCTTGTTCGAAATGAATGTATTTTGTACATGGTCCCTGATATAAATAAATAAGAAAGAAAGGTACACTTTGTTCCAAAGTTCTTGACATTTTGTCTGTTTTTTCAGGTAAAACATGACAACATTCATTATACTTTCTATCTGAAAACTGGTCTATTATGTAATACATTACTTTTTAACTGATATATACGGTTCTGTGCAAAAGGATTATTCACCCTGACTGTTTCCAAAATGCTAATTTTGTCTTTGATTTACAAACATTATTCCAACCAAAATTAAACGCTACAGAAAAACGTTCAAGAAGCCTACGGTATTACGTAATAGACCACTTTTGAAGAAGAAAAACCTTATCTAATTTCCTTACATTTTTAAAGACGAAGTGTTTTCACGCCACATATCAACTTTGTTTAGTTCAGCACTTTATAGAAATTCTTTCAACGTAGTTTCATTTAATTACTTCAGAATGCATTTGCAATAGTAGAGAATAAATAAATAAACATCTAATACTTTTGTTCTTTTATTTAAAGCAAAATAGGTCGACTTTTACCCAAAGGGTTTTCAGGTTCCTCCATAAAACGCCAGGCAATTTGTAAACTGCAGTTTTTACACTGGGATTATCGCAGCTAAGAAAGAAACGAGCTTTCGTGCCCCAGCGCGTGGTGATTGACATGTCCAGGACTTTGAGTGACAGCCATTATTGTAGCCATCACAGTCACTGGGGCTTTGAGACTGACTCCTGCAGTGTCCTCTACACCTCCTGTCCCTGCACAACAAGGACCACATGGGGGAGTTCACTGGCCACAGGGGGGAAAAGAGGTCACGATGGTAGAAGATCAGCTGACCCCTCTGCTCCGTGCTCTTATTGGCCGGGTTAAAGGTTAAGTAAGCAATTTCTGTAGAGTTTAGATTTGCTAGTAGCTAAAAGGAGTCCGCTTTTACTTCTGATTTAAGCTCATTAATTACATGGGACTGAATTGAAGTCAGTCACTGAAGGACAGGAGCCATGCAGATATTCATCCATATAGTTCACATATATGGAAATGAAGGTATTTTTGAATCCATGCAGAACTGCATTGTGTTTTAACCTAAGATTCATTGCAAGAAAAAATAAGCATTTCATTGAATTAATTAAGTTATTACAAGTTTACTAAAAGATTACAGAACGTTTCTGAGTTTATTACAACTTTACGAGTTACCACAAGCTTACTACAAGTTATGACACATTTTCTACGAGATCCTACAAGTTTTCAACAAGTTACTACAACGTCACGAAAAGTTACTATAACTTTACAAGTTTATGACAAGTTGCTACAACTTTAAGAAGAGTTACTACAAGTTTATTACAGGGTACTACACATTTACTACAAATACCTGGACACCTACAGTTTACTTTTAGTATACTGCTATTAGAGATTTCACCAGTCCAATACACAGGAATGGAATCAGGTCTGATAAAAAAAAAAAAAAAGAAAACTAATTTAATCCAATCCTGCAAAAAAAAAAAAAAAGTTTGTAATTGGGTTTAGAAATTTTTCATATTTTCCCAATCCAGGAATTGGAAATGTTTACATATGCCGAAAAAATCATATTTGTGCATGTGTGTGTGTGTGTGTGTGTGTGTGTGTGCGCGTGTGCGCGCGTGTGTGTGTGTTTGTGTGGATTGATTTATTTTTTTACAATTTAACTTTATAGTTTATTATGCCATGGTAAGGATTATGAACAAAAGACATATTTATATTTTCACCAAGATAAAGTTTGGGAAGAGGAATTAGCGATCATTATACTGCAGAAACTGTGATCCAATTATTTATTTATTTATTTTAAGATTTGCTGTGACTCTTTCTAGGGAGGAAGAAATATTTTTATAGATATCTGGGTTCTGTCTTTCCAGCTCAGTGTAGTATATTTTTTATCCTGGGTGATATTAATATAATGTGTCTCACACTTTTTTTTTAACTTACTTTTAGATGTAGCCATAATAATATATTTCTGTTATTATTTTTTATCCTAATTTAGTCCGAAGCAAATATTGTCATATTTAAGTATTCTTTAAGTATACTTTGTGTATACTATGAAATATATATATATATATACAGGATACCTCCTAGACACAATAGAGCGAAGTAAAATGAACTAAATATACAATATTCCCATAATAGATAGGTATTCAGAACAGTATATGGAATTATGAAAGTATCATTTAAAAACAAAGTAAGAAAGGCAAGACTTTACATTGAGGTTCAATTAACTGACATTATTTACTAGAATGAACTTAATAAACAAATGTTTGTTTAAATGTGGAATAAATACACCACACAGTATTGACTAATGTTTATTCAGTTAATGAATCAAATAAAAATATGTCTTAACTCACTCACTAGGTGTAAGTTTTGAATTTTGCTAGTTAATGAACATAAATGTTTTAGTAAATAATAAATTGGTTCCTATCAGCGTTTTTTTTTACTCAGGCTGCTTTTGAATATTATGAGCGGATTATTTGTTTTTTTAATCGATTAATACAAGTCTCAGTAACATTGTTAATGTGACTTATGATGTATTTAATAGGGTTGTACACATCCAGCTTCTACACAATATGATATAATAAGTTATAATTTGATTCTTAAGGCAATATTTGATGACGATACGATTTGTCAGTCTCTAATCGATATGTGACCAAATTTGCTCAGAATCTGAGATAGGTAATTTGCAAAAAAAAAAAAAAAATGATGACATAGAGAAGGAAAACCAAATCACTTTACACATCAGTTTAATATGAATACATTTTTACACACCAGTTTTCTGTCATTTTTCAGTAAAATTGTTTCCTCGATTAAATTCAAAGAGAGACTATTCGATAATGTTGATGCATCAAGGCTGATTTTTGAATGAACTCCTGCCTATAACCACAATCTGGGAGTCTTGAGAATTGTAAGAACAGATAACGCCACACATGGAGAGATGTAAAAGCTTCTTGTTGCGTCTTTATGTGCATTATTTATATGCGAGAGAGAGAGAGAGAGAGAGAGAGAGAGAGAGAGAGAGAGAGAGAGAGAGAGAGAGAGAGAGTGGCTCTGACTTAATGTTAGCAATCACACTAACGAGTCAAAGAGTTTTTT
>JAQMYM010000011.1:1726410-1743323 GCA_030014255.1 Parauchenoglanis ngamensis | reverse complement strand
AGAGAGACTCCGATGATCTTCTCAGCTGTTCTCACTATCCGCTGTAGGGTCTTGCGGTCCGATACGGTGCAGTTTCCTTACCAGACAGTGATGCAGCTGCTCAGAATGCTCTCAATGGTTTGCAGTGTAAGGCCAGGGTTATACAAGGGTTATGGAAGATGGCTGCTGCGTGTGTCCTGACGTGTGCAGGAAGAGGTTTCTTTTACACAATTTTGATTTAACATTCATTGAATGTGTCTCCAGTGTCAGCACAGACCCTGCATCACACATCATGTTGGTGATTATTTTCCTGTAACAGCACACCCTGAAGTGATCTATTCCTTATTTACAACAGTGTCTAATGACAAAATGGACAAAGACTATTGAAGGCAAGTGTACTCAATGTATTGATTGTGTGTGTGTGTGTGTGAGTGTGTGTGTGTGTGTGTGTGTGTGTGTGTGTGTGTGTGTGCATAGCTGTAATATAACTGTGTGCTTATCTGTACTGCTTCTCTCTGTCTCTGTTTCTGAGAGCAAGTGATGAACAATGTAACTGACGGAGCTGCTATCAGCCACCCACGTCTCTGCACTGGTTAAAATGTGAACACTTACACTTTCACTGATCTGTGTGTGTGTGTTAGAAATTTCAAGGCCTTTCGTTCTGTTAGCTGATTATGAAGCGTGTGTGAGAGTCACAGAGCTCTCACTGGCCGAGAGAGAGAGACAGAGAGAGACAGAGAGAGAGAGAGAGAGAGAGAGACAGAGAGAGAGACAGAGAGAGAGAGAGAGAGAGAGAAGGACAGAGAGAGGGGATCGGACTTAATGTTAGCATGCACACTAAGGATGCAATGAGTTTTTTGGTGGAAGCCAGATCGAGCGCTTCTTTAAGGTGAGCAGAAACAGTCTCTCTGGAGCATACATGTATACCCAGATCAACACACACACACACACACACACACACACACACACACACATCTGTATTCACTCTTCTTAGAAGCCATTAGCAGGAACTGGCCTTGATTACTTATTTATGAGACAAACAGGCTGAAGTGTGGGGAGTGAAGTAACGAGACGTACATCCCAGATACACACACACACACACACACACACACACACAGACATATACACACACACTTGTCTTACTATCTATGTGAGCACCTTCCTTTGACATGTATTAATGCGGCTACTTAGCACTATACCTACGCGTTAAGCTCATAACCAAAAGAAAACATTTTGGATCTTTTAGATTTTTTTTTTTTGTTCGCTTGTTGTTGCTTTCTTGTCAAATTTTGTCAGGAAAAAAAAGGACAAAAGATATTTAGTCCTAACCGAGCTATAGAAAAACGTATCACATTAATAGCTAATTGTAAATAGCAAAAGAACATTTTTATTCCTGTGATCAACACCACTTCAGGTCGGGATGAGGAAGTAAAATCACCATGTGGCAATTACGATTATGTTGATTAGTGCGACATACTCACAGATTTTGAGTGGATAAAGACAGTAGTAGATGAGGTGATGGGACAAATTTGTTATTTTAATGGTTTCACTTTAAAGCTACCGTCAACTAATCAACAAACATTGTTGTAAAATAGCTTTACGACAGTTCCACTTAAAATAATTCGATTACAAAGTTTATAAGAGGGAAAAATGACATTTACTCTTGCAAACTAAGATTGATGCTTCTTTTTCTCCTCCTGAAGTAAAACTCCAGTTCTAGACACTTCGGGAAAACGGGAAGAAATATTTTAAATATCAGTCAACACAGCAAATATGGGGCGTGTCACCACAAAGTGAGTCCAGCTAGTCAAAAAAGATATTAGAATTAGAATATTCTGATTCTATAGAAATTACGGGATTATTTGTTAAATTCGGTGCAGCTAATCCAGAGGAATTAGAAATGTTTAATGTATCATCAGAAATTTTGGATAAAATCAGTTGTAAACGTCGCCATGTAAACTGAAATTAAAACATAGCACACATTTATTTGGCCTACAAAATAGGTTGTTTTGCAATATAACGTTTTGGTCACGGATACGTCACAGATTAAGGAATGTATTTATGGCAAAATTAGAATTTTTCATGCACACTCGTCAAGTCGTTACATCTCAGAATGAACTTTTGTGACACTGGACTCATCTTGTCATGACACTCCTCCTTATTAAACCTATTTCTATACCTTTTTGTTTTTCTAATTTCAAGCTTCGTCTATGAGCTGATCATTTTGCTAATTGTATACATCTAGAAAGATGTCACATTATTTGGTTATATTCCAATTTTCTATTCTATAAAGCTTGGAACGAGTAGAAAAAGGGGAAATAAATTTAGAAAGAGGTTTAATCACCTTATTCTTGCGTTATGGTAACATTACAATAGGAAACAGTAGATAAATTTGACTATGCTCAAGATATTTTCACTTGCTAATAGTTTTTTGCAGTGTGATTGGTTAATGAGCTGGTAGGCAATAAAGTGTGATTAAATAATCCAAGGGACACGTTCATTTGATGTTTAGGGAGGATAAATATGGACTAATGTCATCTCTGTTGACCTTTTATGAATATCAGTGTAGTGTAATAATAGTGTAAAATATAATTTGATATTCAACAGTTTTTTAGGGGAAGTAATTGCACTATAACAAAGGTGAATAAAGGTACATACTGTATAATCAGTTATATATTGTACTGATCAACTGTGCTGTATATATGAGGGTTATGTTCCAGGAATAAGCTTCAGGAACCCAAAATCCAGCCCCTGAGTTACATCTCTGGTTGATGCGTTCAACTAAAATCACATTCAGCGGAGAGAAATTTATATCCAAACATGGAGATGAGCAGTTGAGGGTTAAGAGCATTCCTAACTGATGACATCAATCAATTTAAATCCAAAATAATCAAATTATTATTGAATAATGTTTAGCTTAGATCGAACATGAAGTCCCGTCATTTTTCTTATTTACCATTTGTACTAAAAGAAATGGAAAAAAAATCTTTTCTTTTTCTGTGTCCATAAAAATCCTTTTTTCCCCCCCCAATGATGACACTGAAAAGAAAAGAAAAAATCACACAGAAGTACATTTTGAAAACTCCTTTTATTTATTATCCTCAGCCTTAAGGCCACACCCGCCACGCCACTCCGACAAAAAAAAAAGTCAAAATCATTACAAGGGTTGTTTCTTTTCATCATTCACCATAAATAAATACGTATCTTTCCTCAACAATCATTTAAATAAATATCTGTGACTCGTCGATAATATGTCGGCAACAGAAGAAAATGTGTAAAATGTATATAGATATATTTATATATATTTATATATAATATATTCATTTATATAGATTTCTCTCTCTCTCTTTCTGTCTCTCCTTTAATTCTTTTACAACTTACAAGATGCCAACTGTACCAAAGCAATGCTTACAAATACAACATGGGGAACTCTTAGTGGTTAACTTAAAGACTGTGGTCAGCACCAGTTCCTGTAAAATGCTTGTACCTATAGACTGCACCCATCCCTATAACATGACCCCTCCTTGGAGAGATTGTCACTTAGGATTTCACCATAGAGGAGAGGTTTCGTCGTGGTTTCACATTTTTATGTCAAGATCTCGAAGACCTTGAGGATCTCGGAGACCTGGCCTGATCCAAAATGTCATGTCTGACGGAAAACCTTCAAAGAGCTTAATAATTTCTTTTGTTTTTTGTGTTTTGCATGTTTGGAAGTAAACCGGTATCTGCGTCTGAACGATAAAATTGAATTTGTAATTTTACTTAATTATGTTATGTTGAATCTTTGCACCTTAAAAATTTGCACAAATCTCAACAAGACCCTTTTACATTACACTGTTAATGACGGCGACATTTTAACTACTGTACACCGCAATGATTCCTGAATTTAATTACGTGTATTTTCCCTAAATGGTAATTTCACTCTCATCCATCTTTTAGTCAACAAAGGATCAAATGTACTGGTGGACATTTCAAATTTTGTGACAGTGAAAAAATACGACCCAATTACACAGTAATTATTATAGGACAGGATTATCATTACAGGGTGATCAAAGTGTAATTGTAATGTGAAACAAAATTTTGTGTGGAACCACAATAAACCTCTCCTCTGCAATACCTAGCCCACTTCAAAGTTAATTTGGAAGTGTTAGACGGGCCTGTGATTCATTCAAAGTTAATTTTCCGATGGTAATAGAAAATAACGGTAACAATAATACCCAGATTAAACCAAATAGAATAAAAATAGAAATACAATAACAATCCTACATAGATAGAAAAATAGAGCAAAGGAACTCTAACAACAAGGAGCAGTGTGCATATACGGGGGGAGAAAACACACACACACACGCACGCACGAAACAGATTTCTCGATTTAATTTCTCATCCCACTTTTGGATATCAGTGCATCTGTTTCACCTTGTTCCCAAGTATGGTGCTCTGTTTCGTTCTGGTAAGGCAATCGACTTTGAGCCTCGTCTCAAAGGAGTCCCCTCTTCCTGTGTGAGGACACAAAAAGCTCTTCGACGCTCTCACTTCCTGTCAATCAGGGGCGTGATTAGCGGCTAAAGAACCGATCCAAAGTGAAGTCCAAAGTGCTTAAATGTATGGCCATGGTGTGAATAGCATATTCCCGGCTAGCTTTCTCTGCTGTTCATGGATGAGCATGATCTTAAACAACGCAGTGCTCAAAGTTCCTTCTTTTTGTTATGACCTCATGTGGTCCGGCACATTTTCTGACAATTTTTTTGCATGAGAGTTCTCTAGGTAATGGTGTAACATGTTATCTTGAAAGCAGCAAGAAAAAGAAATTTAGACAAGAATCCATGGTGGAGTTTTTGGATTTTTTTGGGAATGTATGATGACTGGATTGCATTTGGTCCCATAGCACAGCTGGAGATAGCACAGGACAAAAATCCTAACTACAGGAATGAGAGAGAGCAGCAGACGAGAACGTGGGGTGGTAGCGGTGGTGGTGGGGGGAATGGTGAGGACGCAAGAGCACTTGGGAGAGGCTGGCGTCAGGCTGCCCTGGGCTGGAAACCTGACCAGACACTTTGTCTTTCAGAGCAGCTTCTCTAAAAATAAAAAAAGGAATGCTTCTGCTGAGAGCAGACAAAGGCCTGAGACTGCGCACGCATGCACATACACCTTACATGTCTTTCACACGCATCTGCATGCACACGCACAAACACCAACACGCACATTTGTTTTCTCGCTCTCTCAGGCGCACCCATCCATTCATCTCCACATCCACACGTGCCCAATGTCTTTTCATGTAACCAGTCCTCACAAGCCATTCCTGAATGAGCTTCATCTGGTCCCTTGTTTTTATTTGGTGCCCAAAATGGTTTTGTACTGAATGTTTTTTTGGCTCGGACTCCACGTCCCCTTCAGGTCAAACGTCAGCCGTTTGGCATACAGACTGTCCACGCAGTATGGCTGAAGATGATTTCCTGGCACTGTGCCTGGAAGATGCATTTTACCCAACGCGGCACCAGATTTTTTTTGTTCTGATAGCTTACTCCCTGTAAAAGGTTACATATGGACAGCATTACCTGTCTTAGCCAGGAAAGTCAAATAAATAAATAAATAGACAACACTATTTTTTAAATCAACAAGCTTCCATTCTTGCACGTAATGTAGCTAGGCCTGATTGGTTGGGTGCAGGTCAGTAAGTTCAGTGTTTCTTGGTATCCTCGGGAATGCGAAAGGGGGAATGCAGTGACGGGATCACAGGAGGAGTGCCATCTCGGTGTCATACCGGTTTATCCAGAGTCTTCCGGAAAGGTGCAGGATTAGAGGCGGAGATCTTGCGGCACACGGTGTTGGTGTTGCTGCAGCGGCAGCCGGGTCGCGCGGCGCGGTCATAACCGCGCTGGCACATAGTGAGGCAAAGCTTGGCAGGAGGATAGCAGCACAAGCAGGGCAGGCAGAGAGACAGAACGGCCATGGTGCTCCAGCGGGAGCAGGCGTGAGCCGGAGCACAGGAGCAGGGTCGGTCGGCGCAGTTGTCCTCATCGTCTCCCGAACAGTGGTAGAAGAGACCCTTCACGCAGCACAGGCAGGTGCCATACTCCACGGCGTTCTCGGCTGAGCACAGACATCGCTTGCCACAGGCCCAGCATGAGGGCAAGCTTCGAGGGGCGCAACACTCCTGGCACTTGCAGCGGCTACAGCGTTCGCAGATGAACAGATGCAAGCCTAAATCCTCTCCATCAGCCAAGCCTTTACTTAACGAGTCTGGTTTCAGGTCGCCCTTGGGTTGAGAACGCACTACTGAGGCCAATCCGGAATGGGAACTCGTTAATCCTGAAAGAAGTCGCTGGTCCGAAGTGGCACTGCCACGAGACATGGAGCTGATTGTACTAGAGCGACTCAGGTGAGCCAGGTGGGCATGTTGGTGCTGACTCTGACTGCGAGGCATCTGAGGATGTCTTTCATCATGTGTATAGAAGACTCCCACCTGCGAAGTGGGGTCTAGTGCCACAGGACGTTCCACGTAGTCATTGTTGGCCCTTATGGTGCGGATCTGATCTATGGACAGCACCGAGACCTGCTGGAGGTCCAAGCTGTCACGGTCCATCCTGAGAGGAGGTGTTGAATCCATAATGCCACCAGTGCCACTAAGGAAGAGACTTGGATACAAGGCTCGCACCAATCACGGCACGTCAGATAAACCTGGAAGACATCATAATACAAGGGTGTCATTTAAAACGTCAATGCAGTAGATATTGGTACAGGAGAGAACAGCAGAAACTCATGCACACATATATAGTCGCATAGCCCCACTTACATAGTCTACTACTGAGACTAGATCTATTATTAGTCACAGAGGATGGAGATAAAGCTATTGGCATCACACTGTAATTTAGCATCTGGTGAACACAGCTGTTGACACAAGGGAAGAGAATCTGAGCAGAGAAATTGACAGCAAGAAATTGTGGGAAACTGGGGAACCCATAAGACTCAGTGTCAATGTCCTGAGGCATCATTTCCCCAGCTGCTCAGAGGAATCCAATGGCCCCTCCCTGAAACTTTTCTTTTGTTAAGCCTTATCCTCCATAAACAGGAACAACATGGTTAGTGGAATGTACATGGAAAACATCAGCATCCTGGAATTGAGAAACAGACTGTTTGCATTATTCGATGTCATACCCCAACAGGAACTTGGATTGCTTTCGAGTTTTGTGCATTCAAGACTCTAAATAAACTAAATGCACAAATTTAACAAACCTCCCGGGCCGTCTGTGTTCAGGCTACATGCTCTTCAGATTGCACAACAAACCCGTGAGCGCGCATAAAAGAGGTCAGTGTTCCCAAAGACGGTTTGAGGATGAATGGAGAAGCATTTGCTTGATGAAGAGATTACACAGAAGAGGAGAGCCATGTCTAACGTAACCAGGAACGGAAATCTATACACAGGGGCATCAATTAGAGGAAGCAATGTCTGCTCCCAGTCTGCCAAGTATCCGGGGCACAGTCAGCTGAATTCCTGGCAAAATCGGTGGATGCTCTTGCAAAAAAAAAAAAAAAAGGTAAGATAGCATCCATCCTCTGGCCCAACCACCCGCCCATAAAGTCGAGATAAGGAGGCCCAGGTCGGAAGTACAAAATGCATTTTCAAATTACACAGAGGAGGAAAAAGAAGTCCTGGAGAGTAATTACATCAAATCCAGCAGAGAGCTGCAGTCAGGGCCTATCAGTCCATCTAATTGTTTAGAGGGGCCTGCTGTTCATTTCCATGAGCTCATTATTTGGGGCCTGATTTCACAAACAACACCGGACTTCCAGCCAACCACACATCTGTGGACAAGCCAGAGAGGAAGTTTTGGGTTTGCTCATCTGTGTCATGTCAGGAACTTTTAAATTGCATATTTGTGAGAGCATTTGCACATGTCCTTTCCATGTGGTTTTCCTCAACTGTGTCAGCACTTGGGAGCATTTATCACTTCAGGCTACACTTAAGTTTGCTTGAAACTTTCCACTGACTTTTCTTAAAAACTGAACTTCACTCTAAAGTCTAAACTCCAGCTCAAAATGTAAAATGTGAAAAACAGATACAATACTACAATTCCGTAGGCATAACTTTTGCCCCTGTATTTCTATTCAGTTCTACCCCCTTTGAAATGGTTTCTTTGGATGGTAATGTGTTCTATCTTTCTACTCTTGACCTTTCGAGAAAAGGAAATCTTTTGTTTAAGAGTTTTATGTGGAACCTTCAGAGGTTTCCCAAAGGAACGAACCATAGTAGCTTCTCTAGTAGCTTACTCAGCCCTAACTCTGTCAGCTTCCAGATAAGACTCGTAAAATTAATCCTGAAAAAGTCAGCTTACTACAGAAGTAGTGGGACCTGTACTCTCACCACCCATCCAAGCACCAGACCTTGTCTGAATTTCCAGGGTGGCAACGGATCAATACGCCACACTCCAAAAGCATAGGAGGCAAGGTGCTGACATCAGGAAGCCCAATGATCCCCCTCCCCAACCACTGCAAAGAGCACTCTACCACTCTCTGCCATGTCCCAGAGCACTTGTCAGCTCCAGATTACCCAGACCGCAGGGCAGGGTGAGGCCAAATGGAGATGCTTTGCTAATGTCTGAACATTGACTAAAACAGAGCTGAAAATGTGACACAATCTGCAATATGTCAACTGCTGCTGACTTTGGATATCGTTGCTACAAAAGGCTGGTTTACTGGTTGACAATGAAGCAACCTCTTGCGTCTTAACAGTGTGCACTGAGCTATTGATCGCTGAGCTCAGATTACATCTTCTCAATCTCTGACCACGACCTCTAAAAGAACTTCTATTCAATGAGGTGGGATATCACAAGAAATAGGCTTGAGGTGAACTAAGGTGCATGCAGGTTTGGTTGGGCCCCACCATGAGGGAAGTCATGAAAAGGTGGTGTGAGATGAGATCTCACATGGTTTCTCTGACAGCCAGAACAGCCAAGGTTAGCTATTTTTTGGGGGGGGATCTGTTTCTGCAATCCAGCATACAGATCATTCAGAACATAACTTTCTGCTTGGTTAGATATTTCCGAAGGATTAGACGATTTGTCTGTTCATGGAGGCAGAGGACAGCTACACACCAAGCAGTTCGACAGGTCAAACGGATCGAATTAGCATCACCCTTGATGGATGTTGGTATTTCTTACCACGCTGAGTGAACAGCCCCCTGGCATTTCTCCTTCACGCTAACATTAGATTATAAAATCCTAGTCCATTACTGGACTTTTATCTAACAAAATGCTCCAACGCATCACATGTATGTACTGGGTGTGACTGCCAGCTAGCCTGGGAAACATTTGAAAAAGAGCAAATCTTCAACACAACACCCTGACTCAGGTCAAGACATCCAGGTCCGATAGTGCATGGGAGCAAGAGGGAAAGACAGCTGTGTGTGGAGAGATGGAGAGAAAGAGAAACAGAGAGACGGCAGAGTGGGCCATGTTTACTCAGTGCTGCCTGCCATGAGGGGTAACCTGAAGACAGACCCCTGCGCTCTGGGAGTATCAGTGCTGAGTGAGCTGTGCCTTGCGGCTCTGCCCCAGGGCTCCTTGCGCCCGGTACCTTGCACACATCCGTGGCCAGGGTAACCTGATCCTGGGCAGGAAGAGGATGAGGAGCGCATATTATTCATAACAATCACCACACACCACTGACTGGGAGTAACTCAAAACCCTGGACCAGGGAGCGAAGGGAAAACAGCCGTCCTGAAGAGGGTCACCGGACAATGTAAATGTAGCTAAAAGCATGCAAGCCACTTCGTTAGGGACCAGTCAAGAGCCTTCAGTGACCCCTGGGCGTTCTGCTAGACCTGATAACTATCAGAACTTGCTGGAAAAATTTGTTAAAAATATAAATTTTTATATATCTCTTTCTGGGATTGTGCTGCAAAAACGAAGTTGGAGCTGATTGGCTAAAATTGTCCATGAGCTGTCAGTCAGCCCCTTCCGGACCCTCTGGGGACACACAGGATTGCATGACAATAAACTGTATGAGATTCCGGATGTGCTGAATCCGACCCCCAGGAAGGACTGAAATAGACACCAGCAAGTTTGCGAGAGAGAGAGAGAGAGAGAGAGAGAGAGAGAGAGCGGGAAAGGGTGGGAGAGAGAGGGAAAATGAGAAGCAATATAGAGATATGTGGTACATGTCAGCGGGATGAACAAAAATGTGCAAAAGCTAAAATACCAGGCAAAAGTGTATCTTCATTTGCAGAAGAAATACAAAAAAAAATTTCTATATTATTATAATACATATATTATTATTATTATTATTATTATTATTATTATTATAACAATAGTATGCATAGTAACTATGTATGTATATGTATGTATGTATAATAACAGCAATAGAGGAGGAGACTATAGTGTTTGAATAAACTCCACATCCAATTTAGAGCTAGATTTTAGATATATTTTTCACTCTCTACACACAATTTTGGAAACACATTCCACGTAAAACATCACCAAACCTATGAAAGCCTCTCATCAGAGCTTTTCCAGTCCACTCATATCCACTCTTTCATTCTCTGCCAGTCCAAACTGACTGTATTGACAGCTCCGACCTTGAGGACAATCAATGCCAGCTCTGCATGCCCCGAGTCCCATGCACGCACGGGGCCGTTTCCAAGTTGCTGTGTTCATTCAGGAACCAAACTACATGAGTTACTTACAGAACTCATAGATTGACATAAACAGACAATCCAAAGTCTACAAGTCATATGAAGTGGGACATTAATTAAGAAAAGGGAAATTAATTCACAGACAGGGCACTCACCTCTAAATGGAGGGAGATCCATTGTACAAGACCAAAAAGTACTTTTAATTTCTTTTTTTCCCCTCTATCAGGCCACTTGATCAGGTTTAGATTTCTTTTTTTCGTAAGGGTCCCACACACATGCAGGAAAGCAGGCAGGCAGAAAGGCAATCCTCCTCCTCGGTCCTCAGTACTTAATCATTCCCCAAGGAGTGCACCAAGAATCTCGGACGAAAAGAAAACATGCACGAACAACACTCCCCAAAAATAAAAAAAAGTAAGGATTCTCCCAAGAAAAGAGAGCAACATGTGACGTTAAAATATCCCAGTTAATAAAGAGGTCCTGGGGCAAAGTGAACAAGGAAAGCAGGGAATGCAACACTTCCACATGAAGCTGGAGAGCAGTGGATCTGCAGTTCATCTATTCTCAGTATGAGCTGAAAGTGTGAGCGCTGGATCGTCTCACTTGCACGCTCTCTCTCTCTCTCTCTCTCTGCCTCTCTCTCTCTCTCTCTCTCTGCTTCCTGCTCTTGCACTCATCCATTCACTCTGTGTGCCTCTGTATGTCAGTGAGTGAGGGTGACACAAACAACGAGGGAGGGAGGGAGAGAGAGAGAATGGGTGGGAAACAGAGCAGGGCGGAGGGGGAGGGGTTGGCGGATATGAATAGTAGATAAAGGCAGGGCTGGTGTGGGGTAGGAGGGCTGCTGGTGGTGGAGGTGGTGCAGTGTGGGGGGGGGCACTTGCTGGAGATAGTTAATGGCTAAGTGGCATCATCACCCTTGAAACTGAATCTCTCATAACCCCCCCTTCCCCCCGGCACTGTTCCACATGATTCTCTGAGCTTAGCCCAGAGTGAGAGAGAGAGAGAGAGAGAGAGAGAGAGAGAGAGAGAGAGAGAGAGAGGGAGATGGGTTAAAGAAGAACAAGGATAAAGGCTGTAAAGAACAGAGACATGCATGACTCAACAAAAAGTCAGGACACAACAAATGAAAAAGCAAGAGATTTGTAAATACACATAGCCACTAAACCCATCAAAATAATAGATGCAGCACACTGCTTAGTTATAAACTATTCATCAACCAACACAACTCACTCAAAAGGACGGGGATGGTTTTTGACGCACTTGAAGCATAAGATAAAGCTCTAAAGGCTGCATGTTATAAATTAGGAATGAAATTTCTATTCTTTCAATATACTTCTTGCATGCATGCAGCTTTCCTACGAGTAAAATTCCTGCTCAAAACCTTATTTACTTGCCTTGTTGCTAGCAGATACCAAGAGGCCTTGACAGCAACGTGTCTGTGGTAAGATTAGCGACTATTGTAAAGTAGTATTTTGCACACATCACTGTGCATCTCCTGGACGAGCCACTTCATTAATCCCAGGCTAAGCTGCTGACAGATGTGATCATTTTGTGGCATGATAGAACTAGCCAAACATGTGTTGGGGTTGTGTGTGCATGTCGTAGTGAGTTTCCTGTCAAGTAAGAACAATACCATTGCATCAAATCGCCTCACGGTGTATTTGGATTGCTGCCGTACTTATGTCCTCTTATTGACATTACAGGGAAGATGTCACCAAGGTAACAGGACGTGTGTGTGTAATAGCGCAGGAAGAAGGGTGCTTCCTGGCTTCCTGTGGAGGGAAATAGCTGGGATGGCCAAATAGAGCATCGAGCCGGAAAGTGAATCAGGTTTCTCTGTCCTGTGTAAACTCAACCTAAAGTTCTGACTGCATGACACACGAGTCCTAAAACACTTCTGAGCTGCTGAGACTTCAAGTCAAGCTAAATACAAGGAATATATATGCAGTTCATAAATGTAACCACGTTAAAAAAGTGGAATCCATGGGTCTGTAAAGCCAGAGTGTTGAAACAATGGTTTCAGAATAATCTGCATTTGGTGAAGCCATCTGTCAAGGCAGGAACAGCAACCTTAGTTTCTTCTTGGATTGGTTGGAGATGATCTTGGTCCACTCCTTCCTTCGTGCTGAACATTTCAAACCCTTAGATATTCTTTGCATTGTGCATTTCGACTGCCCTCTACACCGGAAACCACAGGTTCAAATCCAGAGATTTATGTGGATGGTTTATTGGATGTCTGATTGCTGTTTTTGATTTGATGAAACATGAGTGGGCAAAATGACTTGACTTTACACGTGTGCAACCTCGTGTTGATGCTCCAGGGAAACAGGATGTGGTCACAGGCAACAACTGGGTCCCTGGTGATGGAAAGGAATTAAAACGTAATATTTTACAAAGGTAGATTATTTTAAATATTCTTTTTATTCTATACACGTATTCTTAGGAAAAGGTTTTCG
Organism: Parauchenoglanis ngamensis; assembly: GCA_030014255.1. Taxonomy (NCBI): domain Eukaryota; kingdom Metazoa; phylum Chordata; class Actinopteri; order Siluriformes; family Auchenoglanididae; genus Parauchenoglanis; species Parauchenoglanis ngamensis. Next base: position 1,730,258 of record JAQMYM010000011.1, on the reverse strand, counting down.
GTAGAGCGAATGCAAGTGATTTTTCTTCTACTGAGTTAATTTTGTTCTGTACTGTTCTTGGATCTATTAGATAATTTTATTAGTATGCATCATAAAATATTTTTTCCTTTTTCTCTGCCTGAATGATGCAAATAATTTCACACACTTACCTTTGGCCATGTGCGGGTGTGTGAAAATGCACAAGCACTTCCTCTTGTGTAAATCATATCCTACAGGTTTATCCCATTTTTCCCCCTTTTCCATCACCACATCTCCACTGAATTTATTTACTAGTTTGTTAGTGTGTGTGTGTCAGGAATTGTCTACTTGCATACCCCACCCCCCCCCCCCCCCCCCCCCGACTGTTTTCTCCATTTCCTGAGCTCATGTTATTGCTTCCTGCCAAAGTGAGCGAAGTTTATTTTGCTGTTCTTTAAATGCCTCTCTCTGTAATGTAAAAAACAAATATGCAAAGCATGCACATTGTGTATGTGAGTGCATGCATCGGTGTACCGTCTCCCCCTAGGCAACGTGCCCCCTGATACACATGCACAGAAACACACACACACACACACACTGTGTCACTCCTGATCTCAGTGCCAGAGAGGAGGGCGGGAGCCGGACTAAGCCACGGCAGAATCAATGTTAAATGGCCTGGTTAATGACCGGCACACAGCTGACAAAGTCATTCATTTCTGCCGGCGCTGTTTAGCTTATGCATGAATGTTTTTTTCATGACTGCATTGCTTTAACTTTAACAGATACAGTAATATGTGTGTGAGCTAATTTATATTCTAATAAATGCTTCTAGAAATAATTGTTACTTTATTTGAGCATCAGTTGGTCAAATGTGGATAGAGCGTTAAAGTTTGTTTGTTTAAAGAATATGGAAAGTCATGTGAAAATGATTCAAACTGATGGAATGTATGAATAGTGATAGTGTAATGTAGTAAATTCTGAAGCTATAAAGTTACAAAACACCCCTAACCCCCCCAGTTCCTTTTCCTCTCCGAGCTCTGGTCTCCTGCTCTTCCTGATTCCTAGAAGGAATGGGAGAGAACTGGCCCAAAATCCCACACACTCACTCTGGCTTACTCTTCCAAACAAGCAGTCAAGCTCTCCCTCATCCTCTCGCTCTGTACCACTGAGCTACATAAACACCACCATCTGCATCTGATCAAAATTAACGCTGCACCCCTACTCCCCCAATCCTGCCTATTTCCCTGCTCTCTCGTTCTCTTTCCCTCTACACAGGCTGATCCTGAACACACCACCCATCATCACAACTCATGACAAATCAAATCGTGCATCATCAGGACACACGTACAAATTGGGACAAATCGCAGTCATGAAGAACTGTACAGACAAACGCACACAACAAGCAAACCAACCGTCATGCCTTGGCGTAATTGTTGATGATACTTTGGGGCTGAAGTATGCGTGTTCCATTAAGTGAGCGGAGCAAGCCGATTGGCCGAGCTCGTGGCCCCTCGGAATAGCCAGCCTGGCCGCCAGCCAGCAGCTCATTTCCTGCCGGCCTGAGAGCCTCCAGCCGCTCCCACTGCAAATGCACTTCCTGACTATGTATAAAATTTTTATTAATGGCCAGGAGTGCATCAGCAAGGAAGAGAGAGAGAGAGTGAGAGAGAGAGAGAGAGAGAGAGATGGAGTTAAGGGACAGACAGCATTAAGTATGATCGAGGCAGGGAAGAGAGAGAAAAACTACGGCCTTTTGAGCACATCTTTAATCCAGTGTAGATCCAGTCATACGTCACTTTGCATTATCGCACAATCAGATAAGGTGAAAAAGGCGGAAGAGATGCCAATGACTCGAACCATAGGAGCCAAGGAAGCACTTCAAGACACCAACCATTTCCAATAACACACACCAAGCACTGTATCACAACTTCACAACCGTCTGGAGAGTGAAACAGAGCGACAGGAGACACCAGTAAGGGTACAGTGATAAGATTATTCACCTCGACCACTCGAGAGGTCAAAGGCTGACGAGTGAGTGGAAAAAGACGAGCAGCAGAAAAACGGACACATGGGAAATGTCAGAGCAAGCCTCAGTCCCCTGTCAGACTGGAGATTGACAGTCTCTTTGGAAAGGCACGCAGAGGAGAGGAGGAGAACGTGAAGGGGTGGGAGACCGAGAGAACGAATGAGGAACGATTGTGCTACTGACGGAATACATTGTGCTCAGCTGCTTTAGTACGGGCTTGATAGTGTGTGTGTGTCCAGAGAGATCTTCAGTGACCCTCAACAGGGGCCCTAGTTAAAGAACTAAAGGGGTCGACAGGGGCCACGGAGTAGAGGCCCTCAAGACTCTGATGAATTGCTTTCTGAGAGATGGGGGATGGCACACCTCACATTCTTCCCCATTTCTCTGGCCCAGAAAATCTTCCTGCCTTTTTTCTTTCATATTGTTTCATTTCATCATCACTACAATACTGTGACTAGCTTCTCCAACTTCCGCCACAGGACAGCGGCAGCTTCCTGCGAGTAAAGTGCTGTCTAATGGTAAAGCCAAAAGCATGAACAATGTAATCTAATGAGATGAATATATGCTGATGTGACAGTGGAATCTGATGTAGGTGATCCGATCAGGCCTCTCCGAGAGGAAGCCGTGGGTGTTCTGCTGACATGATATGCGATTATGAATATTAATTATTGAAGTGCAGTGCAGAGCAGAGAAATATGAACCTGGAGAGACAGCACTCCTCTCAGACCACTCACTCGCTCGCTCACTATCTGTGCTTCTCACTTTCTCCATGAGTGCAGTTTAGATCAAACTCTCCAACAAGCCTCAAAGCTGACCGCTAGTTATGTATGTAACTGTGGTTCGGTGATGAATCCTAGATAAAGAATCACAGAGATGCCTGTTTGTGGTGTTCATGATGCCAGACAATCAAACAATTAGCCTGGGCCTCTTCTCAGTTAGCCAACTTCTCTGGTGACGGCACTGTTGAGCAGAACCATCAAAACAATCCAAACAAGTCTTGCAAATTTCTTGCATGAATAAACAACAGTCCAACTGACAAAAACATTACAGCATATAAAAATCTGCAACCACAAGAGAGGAGCGTCTGGAGTTCAAATCCTGAAGATCTCACGGTGAGGACAGCAAAATTGATGGTGCTATCTGGGTGGGAGGGGCTTACTCTCTCTCCCTCATCAATCACAGTGAGGCTAGCCAATTGTAGGCATATGTGAGCTCATATATGCAGAATAGCGCTGTACTCCGAGCGTGTTACGACACCCTGTATTGCAGCAGGTCGAAAAGATGATTTGGGCTGGCAGAGGCAGCATGTTTTATCCTTCGCCCTTTCCGGATGGCAGCTGTTGTGTAACAGGGAAGAGCTGGCTGGTGGAAGGAATTGGCCAAATTAGGGAGACAAAAAGTATGCAGCTATTACTATGGTTCAAGATAACTTTAACTAGTAATCTTTGCTTCCTGGACAGATTTGGGAAGAGATATAATGATAATAATTCCAATTTACAGTATGTGTAGCCAGACAGTGGAAGACAGCGTATTATCTATCAATCATTTTCACAAGTCCTAACACCCAATACCAACATTCTTGCTGTATTAATTAAATTCTTAATAATGCATTCAATCTTTCTATCAAGTGTCGATGTAGTCAAGTTTTATAAATGAGATGTTTTAGTTACTAATCTTCGGTTCCTGTTTTTCTAACTCAATTGTTGGAGGTGTAAACTGCACCATGAAAACTGAATCATGTGTTCTGGGCTAAAATCTCACAAATTTTTTGTCTCGCGTCCAAGCAAGGTGGCACGATGGTGCGGTGGTTAGCACTGTCGCCTCACAGCAAGAAGGTCCTGGGTTCAATCCCCGGGTCACCCAG
>JAQMYM010000011.1:1664329-1682125 GCA_030014255.1 Parauchenoglanis ngamensis | reverse complement strand
TGAGAACATGGTTGTTGTTCAATAATAAAATTATTCCACAAAAATACACCTTGCCTAATAATTCTGCACTCCCTGTAAATACAGTCCAGTGTGTTAGAACATTATTGGTGCAAAAAAAAGCTCTAGTTCTGGAGCTTCAGGAAGGCCTTCAATATCATAAGGAAAATCTCCCGTATTTTAAGGTTCATCATGCAAGTTCAGATGATATGGAAATCTCATCTCAGGTTGTAGACGATTGTTTCAGTTTTATCTTGAGACGAAGCCTTCTGTAATCTCACAGCGCTGGACGAAGAAGCCTCACGACTCGCTGGGAAAGCTGCTGAACAACCGTTACCAGACCCCTTGAGTGGATGGAGAAAATGCCAGAAGTGAATTCACATAAACAACCATTTTGAAAACTGATTCTCTTGGTTCTCTTGCATAAGTATTTGCCCCCTTGAAATATTTAGATTGTTTTTCTTCGTATATAAGCGCTGTTTTGTAAGCGGAGTAGATTTCCTCAGACTGTACCATTCTTTAAAAAAGTCATCATCAGCTCCTGTATTCTGACTTGCTCTAAACTTTTACTGTGTTCTTCTTTTTGCTGATTTTCAGTTTTATTTACTGTTGCGACTTCTCCATGCTGTTTGCTGGCGAAGCTTGGCAAGATCAGATTTTCCTCTTTTCCAGTTCAAATTTTCATGGCATCTTATTGTAGAAACATCAAAATAAAAATGCGTAGAGAAAACCGTCCAGTGTCTGAGTAAAAACATTTTTTTTTTGTATTTTAGAAATGGGTTGATCCGGATTAATTTGGGTTCGAATTGTAAATGAATTGCACTTGAAAAATTCAGACCTGGATTGTGTAAACTTTGGTTGGATATATGAAATACATGAAAGGGGTTTTCACTGAAAGTGGTATCTGGATGTTAGGATCCAAAACAAATAACATTTTAAGGTGAGTCGTGCATCCTCCGACACCCCCACCCCCACAAACCACCACCAAACCCCTGTAGAACCAAGTTTAATTCATCACTCCTTCATGGGCAGAAACAGCAGAACCTTCCTGAAGAAGGATAAAATCTACAAAAGACCAAAGGCATAAACTCACCGGGTTCCCTGAGAAAGACAGATGTTCCTGTCTGGTTGAAGGCAAAAGATGGAGGCCACGCAATACACACAACACAACAGCATGGACAGAAGTCTCCGCTTTAAAGACATCTTCAGCTCAGCAGCCTGAAGAACCTCACAAAATCACCTTGCGTCCTGTTCTATCTGAGTGATAAGGAAAGCAAGCGGTGGTGAAGATTCCTGATTTTGGGGCAATTAAAGTTAAAGATTGATGGTAATGTGTAGCTGAGGAGTGGGCACTGCTGTGTGAAAACAGCTGTCTGGCAACGAGCAAAATAACTGCTGAGCAAGTGCTTTGCTCAATAGCAATGAACAGTCTAGCACGGGTGAATACCGCCGCCGCATTGTCTGCTGGGGCGAGCCGGGCTTTGTTGTGTACACCCTGTAGGATTTCAGCAATCTGACCAGCAGTGACTCGTGACCGTACGTTTTGGTGTTGCAGGACGACATTAACAATGACGTAGCCTCAAAAGACATGAAGCTGAGACGCTATCACACTTGACTTTTTTTTTTTACTAGCAAAAACTAGCAAAAACTTGTCAGACATCGGAAAACGAGACACATTTTTCCTCTTTTTTTCTTTGTCATTCTGAGGCAAACAAGGTAACGCGTTTCTGATGCACGGATATTAGATTTTAAACACTTAATTTGGATTATTTGCTATGAAAACAACATTTTGGTGGCCGCGTAGCATTTTTAAGCTAGCCCAATTTGGTATAAAGGGGCAACCCTGTTATTAACTGTCCTGTCCACTAATCCTCCTCCAATGATAATGTTTATAGACTGAGCATGGGGCAGCGTGAGTCCTGCCCCAGTGGGCCTCTATTAGTGTCTGTTGCAGTTCCCGTTTTTGACCACTAGGTGCAATAAAAACTCTGGAGTTAAAAATGGCAGTGCGCGCAGGAGCCTATCAAGTGCAGTAAACACTAATTCAAAAGGGATTTGGTATTTCCAATTATTTATTTATTTATTTATCCATCTGATTTTTTTTCTATTTATTTATCTGATTTTAAGCCATTTTTATACATAAACATCAAAAGGTCAAAAGGAAGTTTAATTTGAATCCCATGACTTCGCTTTATCTCAGCCCTAAAACCATTAAAAGTCAGTGGATTTTATCTATCCTGTCTGGCCTTGATTCAATAAATAGTTTTGGGCTGATGTGGCTATACACGCATATAACCTCATATAACCTCTTAAGGATAATGGCGCTATTCTGCTGGAAGTCTTTCTCACAGCCCTCCTTTCCATCTTCCCCGTGACTCTCTCATTCTGTTTAAAAACACTTTACAGACATTACAGTTGTACCAATACAATACAACACGTTTTATATACATTGGTATTATTTACATTAGAAGCCTGAGAGAGATTGTGTTTGAGGTATATTTTTACAAACTTGTCCATTCTTCTGAACTAACAAATGTACACAACAGGATAGTGTATATGATCCATCTGGTTTGTAGGAATGTATCTCTATATCAATACTAATAACATACTCTAACAGAACGTTAATATCTGGAGTTCTGAAGAGGTCTGTGAAATGGTAAAATAATACTTTCATTAACATTTCTAAAGCATGTAAATCAGATTTTGGTTTACGCTTCGATTTCAAAATAGAACACTGATGGAAAAAAGCATCTTCAAGCAGGAAGTATGCACTAGAGATGGGACTTGGATGACAGCCAGACTGGACAAGGGTCGGACCCGTTAAACCACAGCTGTGACGAAGAGGCGTCTCCAAATTACATTCCAGCTTCTGACATATGACACTGTTTTTCCTGCTTCAGCCTAATTCGTGGCATCACTGAGGACCATGTGTGATGTGAACTAGAGTTTTCTGAGAAAATTCTGGACACCGAGCACAGCAAAAGCAACAATGGTCACTCCAAATGGGATTATATCCTTTACCGTGGTGAAGGACGACTACTTAGAGGAGGTGACGTCGACTACTCTGGTTTCTACAACCACTGCTGAGGAGTCTGTAAATGAAGTCGTAACCGGCTGGATTCTGAGTGTTGGATCCCCTCTGATCATCCTTACCAACCTCCTGGTGGCCGTCGCTTTGATCTTGCTGATCCGTAAGAGGGGCAATCATAGTTGGAGCTTTGTCTTAAACCTGGCCATCGCTGATATCCTGGTGGGTCTGGCTATTATTTTCATCGCTAACAATGCAGTTAAAGGAGGCGCAGTCTGGATGCATAAGGAAACGTGCTTGCTGCGCATGTCCTTCATCATCACACCCAGTGCCGCATCCATCTTTACCTTGTTCTTCATTTCACTGGACCGATACTTGGCCATCAAGGTGCCACTACGCTACTCGCAACTCATGGGAACCAAGATGATAGCTGGCGTGTTGGTGTGTCTATGGCTGCTGTCGACAGCTGTAGGATTCATGCCCAATATAGTAAAGAACATGCAGCACAGTCGGAACGTGAGCATATGTACCTTCTTCTCTGTCATCAACCCTCAGAGCATCACCATAGTCTTCTGTACCACCTTCTTCCCCATTTTGTTGGTGTTCATCTACTTCTATCTAGACATCCTAAAAATCGCTTGGAGCCATCAGCGGCGCATTGAGCAAGCCATGCAAGTGAGTTCCCGCTGCCTCCTGCCTAGTCGTTACTGGGGGCATGTCAAGGCATTTAGGACTGTCACTGTACTGGTGGGTTGCTTCACCCTCTGCTGGTGTCCTTTCTTCGTGGTCAGCATGATACAGGTGCTGTGTCCACCATGCAAGCTTTACTGGATTTTAGAAAACCACCTCTGGCTGCTGGGGCTCACAAATTCCCTCATCAACCCTCTTGTTTATGCCTTCTGGCAGAGGGAGGTACGACAACAACTCTGTGAAATGTTTGCTTGTATTAAAGTCAGTCATGGCTGTATTAAGCGTAACACGGACCAGACGATGATCACTCAAACCAGAAACTCGTTAGACCCTGCACTATCTGGTCAGTTTATATTTAGGAAGCCTGCTACGGTACCGCACACTGTGTCAACATGTCCAAACTCGGTGTAATAAACAACAGCAGTCTTTCAGTCATTTCAATCGGGTGCTCATGGGAAACAGTTAAGTGTTTTGACATGAACAACCGGAAAAGAGCTGTATCCCATAATGGATGTGGAGTCTTGAGAGTCTGCCTGTTTTATTCATGCAATGGAACAGATGGCTTTATTGACTTTTTGGCTCACTTTCATCTACTTAACTGAAATCAGAAGACCATAAGCAGTTATGGCCTGATGTCTCAATTCCTGTTGTTTGCACTATCATTGTAAATCTGTAAAAGATGACCATGTCTAACACGATTGATTCAAATGTTTGAATGTGAATTTTGTATAAATACAGACATGTTAACATTGTTTTGTTTCCTTGTTTTTCAAAAAGAGGTTCTCAACTCCAGTCTTGAGGGCACTTTGCCATATCCAGTACAATACACCTGACCAAATTCATGAAGAGCATTAACTTTTTCAGTACCTAGATACCCTCTGAATACTGAAAGAAAATTACTGAACTTTCACTGAGTTTTCCTTGTTGCTGTGGTACCTTTTAGCATGCAACTTTTTACCTGTGAAGGTACGTGTGGTGTATCTACAATTAGACTTTAAATTAGAGCTTGAAAAAGGTACAACAGGGGTCCTTAAAGTCCAATTGCGTATCTGTAAGATATTTAAATATTTCCAGGAGAAAGATGCACAAAAGTAGTATGATGCCTGATCACAGTTTGGTCCAATGACCTGATATTGTTAAAGGAAACTTTAGGTTACAGAACCTGCATGCTGGTAGATTGGGATTATTGGGATGAGCCTGGGAATGCACTGGGATCTTGTAGAATGGCAACAGGAACATGTGGACCACCTCACACAAAAAGGTAGTAAATGCAATATGGATTAAAATGCTGTTCAAGATTGTATGCATTGTAAAAGCTGGATACATGAGGATCACTCTGAATTTGAGGTACTTTTCATGTGTGTTTCTTTACTGCTTTTCTTGGAATAAAGAACTAATTTCAGAAAATTCCCTTTAAAACGTTAATACGTACTTACTTCTCTGATAATTAATAATTCAGTAATTCACTATTCACTGATAATTCAACTAATAATTCACGGATTGGCTGGACTAAGTGTGTTGGGAGCCAGGGAAAAAACTAAGAAACCCTGCATTATCGTGACACAAGTGACTTTTATGTGTGTAGGAATTCATTCTGTCATCTTCTGTATTCACTTGGTCCACATCATGGTCAGAGTTGTGCTGGATGCAGGACCTATCTTGGGAACACTGGGAACGACAGGGGACACACTCGACCTTCAATGGGATTCGTCACCAGACACACACACATGCACACTGATTCACACTTTGACAATTTAGAGTCACCAGTCACCCCCCTTTTTGTGAGGTAAGAAGAAACCAGACAACTCTGAGGAAACTCACACACTCTTCTGTTCGGGTTTTTCAGTAGACGTTGGACCGTGGCTGTGGGGATTTGTGTTCATTCAGCTACGAGAGATTTAGTGAGGTCAGGCGCTGATGGTGGGATGTCGAGGAGGCTCCAGTTCCAGTTCATCCCAAAGGTTCATCTCAACACACCATGTCTTCATGGAGCTCTCAGGGGGGCACAGAGGTATCGTCATGCTGGAACAGCTTCCAATGAAGGGAAATTATAAATCTACAGGATGCATAGACAAATCTATACAATTGTGTGCTTCCAACTTTGTTGCAACAGTTTGAAGAACCAGATATGATAGTCAGGTGTCCACAAACTTTTGATCAGATAGTGTACATGATGTTTGCTAGTAGGACTTAACTTGGATCCATTAGCTTATAGACCTTGTCCATATAGCTGTGGACATTATTAGGGTCTGTGGTAGCTCAGTGTTTAGAGATTGGCCTAGTGATTGGAAGGTTGTGAGTTCAAATCCCAGCACTGCCAAGCTGCCACTGCTGGGCCCTTGAGCAAAGCCCTTAACCTTCACTGCTCACTTGTATAAAATAAGACGTATGTAAGTCATGACATAAATGTAATTATAGCATCATGAGTTAACACCAATATTACCTTGTATTTTAATTTTAGTATTAGTATATTACCTTGTATTTTAATATTAATAATACTAAATAATATTTAGTATTTCAATATTTTAAATTATATATTTGATTTTATATATAAAGTTATTTCAAACCTAAACGAAAAACGTAATATAATACAAAATGCTGTAGTACAAATACAGTGTATTTTCATTACTGGTTATTATTGTTTTCAAATTAGGTACTATATAACATGAACGAACTTGTTTCCACTCGGAACTAAATAAACAAACGCCCATATTTGGTGTAATTATATTAAGCAACATGTATAATATGTACTGTAATTATATTTGATTTGATATATAAAGTTATTTAAAGCACAAACGAAAAACGTAATATAATACAGAATGCTGTAGTACAAATACAGTGTATTTTCATTACTGTTTATTATTGTTTTCAAATTGGGTACTATATAACATGAACGAACTTGTTTCCACCCGGAAGTAAATAATGAAACGCCCATATTTCGTGTAATTATAATAAGTAACATGTATAATATGTATTGTAATTATATTTCATTTTATTTATAAAGTTATTTAAAGCCCAAACGAAAAACGTAATATAATATAAAATGCTGTAGTACAAATACACTACTACTACTACTGTTTTATTATTTTTTTTCAAGCTCGGGTACTCTATAACATAAACGACCTTATTTCCACCCGGAAGTAAATAATGATACGCCCATGTTTCGAAATTAGCCGGCGGAAGTACAATCGTGTGCGCAAGAAAACAAACCTGAAATGAAGTACGTGGTACTTTCAGTGTTTAACGGTGTTAATAGTATTGTTTTTTTTAAACGTTATGTCTTGGTATAATGTATGTCATGACTAAATTTATTACTTATAAACTATTAGATTATCTTAAAAAATACTGCGAGTGCTGGCTAATTAGCTTAGCCTGCTAGTTAAGCGCTATCTGGCTAACTGTGTGTGTGTTGCTTTCCATACGCAGTCCGCTTACCAAAGTGAAGCTCATCAATGAGCTGAATGAGAAGGAGGCTCATCTCGGCATTAAGGACTCAGTGTCGTGGCATACAGAGTACAAGGACAGCGCCTGGATTTTCATCGGTGAGAGGAAAAGAAATTAAACAATAATGTAATATTACAACACATTAACAGCTTTACTCAAGTCTGTTAGCTGTTGTCACGGGATTTTATGAGATTATTGGCCATGCTTAAATAAAGCTGTACTGTGTAAGGAATAACACTTGGGGTGTGCTTGTAGGGCCAAATAATTTCCACAATTTCTGCCTTTCGGACTTTACTCTGATTGCTCATTTCATGTTCCCTGCTATCTGTGTGCTTAACCTTATATGGAGTTTTGTGGGCGTCGCTGCATGCAAATGAGCTTTGCACTTAACAGTTGATCAGCGTTCGCATGCGAGTATTAAGATCAGTATTTCTGAAGCTTTTGTAAATCTCTCTGCTCATGTGTCCTTGTCGTAACCTGCAGGTGGATTTCCATACGAGCTGACGGAAGGAGACATCATCTGCGTTTTCTCACAGTATGTCCAGTTTGCGCTTTATCGTACGCCGTTTCTTCTTTCTCGCCACCGTGAGTGAAAAACACGCTGCTCGTTCTGCGTCTTCTCTTCACTGCAGGTACGGCGAGATCGCCAACATCAACCTGGTGCGGGACAAGAAGACGGGGAAGTCCAAGGGGTTTTGTTTTCTGTGCTACGAGGATCAAAGAAGCACAGTTCTGGCGGTGGATAACTTTAACGGCATTAAGGTAAATGTATGAGAAATAAAACGTTGATAGGAAAAAAAAAAATTTCTTCCTGCTTAAATATGGCCGCTAAGCAAACTGGGTCTGAAATTCATCTGATTTAGAATTTGTACACGTTATAAACACTGCTCATAATCTCTAATGGCGTTCCAGAAATATGTACGCGTATAATGCTTTATTAATGCATCATATGAACGAAGTATGTGACACGACCTCGTGCGCTTTTGTCTGTCGTCGGCACGACGTCGCTTCTCCCGCCACAGATTAAAGGCAGAACGTTGCGCGTGGACCACGTGTCTAATTACCGGCCACCCAAAGATTCGGACGACATCGACGACGTCACCAGGCAGCTCAGGGAGGAAGGCTGCGCTCCCAGACTGCCTTCTTCGGCCGAGTCGGAATCGGAGGACGAGTGTCTTTTACCGTTAAAGAAAGCGAAAAAGGGTAAGCCGCTTCAAACGAACCCGATCAATACCGTCGCGGAGCCTTACGGAGAGTTAAGATTCGTGTGTGTTGTGTGATCTGATGTGACAGAGAAAAAAGAAAAGAAGAAAAAGAAGAAGGAGAAAAAAGAAAAGAGGAAGGACTCGAAAGAGGAAAGGCGTGCCGGGCAGAGCGACTCTCCCTCGACTCCTGCTGCGAGGGTGAAGAAGGAGAAGGAGGACACGAGTTATGAGAAGTACGTCCTGAAGGGGGCGCCGGAGTCCAGCGGCCAAGAGACGAGGACCTCACGGGAAAGAGCGGAGGACCAGCACGGGGATCACAGGAGAGGAGAGCGGGACCGAGAGGACGAAAGGAGGACGGGGAAGAGCAGAGACGAGGCCAGAGGGAAAGACGAGCAGCGAGCGCGGGAGAACAGAGAGAGGGAGCGGGAGAGAGAAAGCGAAAGAGAGAGAGAGAGGGTCAGAGAGAGAGTTAAGGACAGGCATCGCGAGAGAGACGGTGAGAAAGGACGAGAGCGACACTACAGAGAGAGAGAGCGGGGGAGAGAGCGAGAGCACCGACGCAACTGAAACTGAAGACGCCGTATCTTTGTTTCTGATCCTGTCCAGTGTTGTGACATCATAATACATGCATGTTTGTTTGTGTAAATAAAAGGGTTTTTTCTTGTAACACACATCTTTGACATATAAATATTTTATTATTGATACAAATGATATGAATGATACAAAGAGCAAAATAGACTTATGGTACTAGTACAGAATTTTCTAAAAAAAAAAAAAAAAAGTGGTACCATATCGAACTTTAATTCTGTCAAATAGCTAAGTATTTTTGTTTTCCAAAAAAAAAAAAGAATTACACGACTGAACAGATGACGTGCACGTGATCATCTTGTACCCGTTCAACAGGAATTTAACAGCACTTCATTGCTATTATTATTATTATTATTATTACTACTATTACAATCAAATAATCTCTATAGCCACATGATCACTGGAAAAAAAAGCAAAACTTCACAAATATACTCTGCATAAATTAGTAAAGGAAAGAGCAAAGCTGCGCTGGGTTACGAGCATCACCGCCGGTGAGCAGGTGGAAATGCGGGTTCCTTTATAAAGACTGTAAAAACTATTTCCCAGATGTTTAAAAAAAATCAGCACACTGTTCGAGCGCGAGCTGCAGTTCAATAGCCACAGTTTTTCCTCCGCGTGTTGCGAGCGCACGCACGGAACGAGCTGACGGGATTACAACGTTCCCAGGTGCCAATAATTAAGTACAAACTTGAAGATGAGAAATTTGTTTTTCCTTTTTGAAATTTCTTCTTTTTGCCCTGTTGTCATCAACACCGTGTTAAAACCTGTCGCAGTGAGGTCTTTGGAAGTAGCGGAACTGTTTCAACTTCAAATACCGTTTAAGAAACAGCGCTACGAATCGGGACGAACGACAACGAAATGAAAGCAAGTCACGCTTTCTCACTTTTGTTTAGCAGAAGCTGCATTTTAACCCAGATTACCCAGGGCCGGCGATACGACGGTCCAACATCAGCAGCAGAATTACGTCAAAATTCGTTTTTCTGAAATTAATTAAAAAATACTAAAGTTAACACTTGGGGAAAAAAAACAACTGTTAAAATTTAGTCGATGTTCATCTTTAAAATTGTAAAAATGTTCTACGTTTAAAAAAAAAAAAAAAGTTTTTATATTCTTTTCCGTGGTAATTTTTTAAATAAATAAAATCATTTTTTTAAATATTAAAAAAAAAAGCAACAAAATGCTCTATAAACTTGTTTATTAACAAATGTATTATTTATAAGTCGGTTTGTTTTTCCCCCCAGCAAATCTGCATCTCGTGTATCGTAGAAAAGCCTCCAAGAACCGTGAGCTGATGTTTCCCGGCCGTATCGCCCGCCCCTACGGCTTCATCTTACCGTCTTCTCGGAAATCAAACCAATGAGAGTTTCCTTACGTTTTGATTCTCCGGTTGGAAATTCAGCCTTCCGCTTCCAAAGCTACAATTAAGGATTTTCAATTTCCTCCAGTTTATTAGCGGCGATCCAGCCAATGAATATTGATGCTCTGCTATCAAACCACAGTGAAATCCATCAGCAGACCACCTGCTCCCTTCATCAAAATAAATTTATTCAGTGCCTTGTCCACTTCTATTACGCGGTGTGTGCGACGCTGGGGGTTGGAGAGTAGGCTGGTGCCGTGTTTACGGGGTGTGTCTGGGGCAGCTACGGGAATTTAAAAGATGAAAAGAAACCCCAAGTAGCGGCGAGACGAGTTGGTCCTCCAGCTTGTGGTGCACGGAGCCGTTGCAGATTTCGTGTCCGTCTGGACCTAGCGGAGGTTCCTGCCCATAGCTCCGTTATTGTTTTCTCAGAGATGCACAGAATATTAATAGAAGCTGAGCTTTTTTAGAAGGTCCCGAGTTCAAATCACCTTCTTGGACTTCTAGGTCACCTTGGTTAAACTTGGTCTGCTGAATTAATAAATATAAAAGTCTAGGCCATCTGCAGAGAACCGGTTCACGATTAACCTTTTTTAGGCTGTGATTTTCAGCACGTCTGTTTTAGCAGACTGTTACTCACGACGTCGTACGAGATCCCGATAAATCCTGGTTAATAATCTGCGTTATGCAGCAACGTGTCCTGTACTCCATGTCTGATTATATAATAAAAATCCTTTGACAGATAAAGAAAGTAAAGCGTCAGTATCGCTGCTGTCGCGGAGCTCACGATGAAAAATTCCTCATGCTTCTAGAAATGTCGTCAGCTGCAATGGAACGAAAACGGCTGAGCGCGTCACGTTATGCGTTCAGACTAGCGAGTGAAAAAAGCGACAAGTGACTATTATTATTTTAAAAATATTTTCTATATTTTCTGCGATTAAACACAGTTACAACCAACATGCGAGTTTAGATCGTCTCGGTTCTATGCTAATTACACAGGATGCGTAAAATCCAAACGATTAACTCGGAGATGTTCCTCGGGGCAATCGTATGGCGCGTCCGGTTTGACGTTCCCCTCATCCTGTCGTATACGACTGCTCATTAACTGTGCATGGAGACGTTACGAAGTTTGGAAAGAAGTAGCCGAGCTCGGCGGTGAGTAGAATAAGTGGCCGAGTGTACGGCGCTAGTACGGCTCGTAGCCTGCTAACAAACCTAACTCGCATCCTAGCCGAACATGTAAAACGAAACAAGCCAGTGTGAGCGCAGGATTAGCGCACTGATCTCACGTTTTATCTGCGGTCGCGAAATCAAGCCGGAAAAGCGTACAGCGTAAAGCCAGCTTTAGTTGCGCGATGCTGATAAAACGGCTCACGTTCATCGCAGGCCTCTTCGTGGTTAGCGTTACGGCTGGGCAATTCAACGATAGAATATTGATATTGTGATCAATTCTGTGACGAAACACTTTACGGGCATCGTGAAATGTTTTTCTTTTTTCTTTTAAAATCAAAAACTAAGCAGTTGATTTGACATTAAAAATGTACCGAATTGTTAAAATTAAAAGAAGCAATGGAGCAAATTTGACTTAATATTGGTATTCATACGAAATATTTTATGTAATAGTCATGGAGTGCCTAGCACCGTAGAAATCCATTCATGTATCGCGGCACGATCTTTCCATCACATCAACCGGCCCTAACTGGGGTCAATGTTTAGGCAAAATGGCTCCAATACACAGGAAAATCATCAGCAGGGGACATTTTGGGTAATTGAGCATCACCGTGGGTCTCATAAATGTCCGGAACGCCACTTGCACGCTCATTATCCATCGTTCTAATTTGGATATCGAGTTGCCATGACAACCGGGTGATTAAAACCGTATTCGGAAAGCGGATTGGAGCGAAGACGAGCTCACAAAATAAACCTTCGAGTCTTACACGACATACAAAGTCCATCAACACGAAGACACAAATTAAACACTGTTCAAGAGGAAACAATAAAAATTGACATTTACATATTTAAATAAGTGTGACCGAGAAAGAGAAGGATGACGTCCGAAGGAGAGAATTCATGCTTTTGTTAAACCGAAGACCGCCAGGGTCCAGAGATCGGTGCAGTCCACTCAGAGACATGTTTGACATCAGAGGTATTCGTGTAGAGGTTTGGATTTTTTTTGTCTAGGCTACTGCTGTGGAGTTCTGGAGGTTTTATAAAGCATGTTTCACAATCTTTTTTTTTTTTTTTTTTTTTTGTTCCCTATAATGCCATTATTTAAGAGCAAGGCTCTGTTAGTTCAGAGTCCTGGATTATAGACCTGAAATTCAGCAGGAACCCTGTTGGGCTCTGAAGGTTGGGGTTGTTACAAGTAAGGCGCTGCAAGGTTGATTGGTTGGTTTAAAAAAAAAAAAAATCTCTCAGAATTGCAGTGTAAAAAGCTGGAGCACAAATCAAGCTAGACTAAACAACCCATTTAAAGAGACATAACAATAGCACAACAAATAAAACTTTTTTTTTTGGTGAATATTTACAAACCGTCTCATCTTGATTATTTAGGAAAAAGGAAAAAAAAAAAAAAAAAAGTAAGGGACAAAAACAAAGGCAATCCTGAAACCCTGAACCGCTCCAATGCAGCCACTGTGCGTCCGAGAGCAGCTAGCAGTTAGCTGATGCTCGTTTAACATAGCATGCAGACTCAATGTTTACATGCAGTCATCAGGAACTGGACTACGAACGGACGATACCGATCCCAGAGTACCACAGTTCGAAAACATTCAAGTATCAAGATTCAATCATACAGTATATGAGGATAATCATTTCAGTGATATGAGGAATAGCGTATGGCTGAAAAGGGTGGAGACAAACTGGCTGTATTTATTTCATCACTTGATTAATGATCCAAACCTTGGCTCCGCTTTGGTGAACATCAAGAAATCTTTTATACCAAGTTTCACTGAGACGTAGTTCATCGTTCACACCAGGCGAAGTTTCCATAATTAGCCTATCCAGTGGTGGTGATGTGAGAAATGATAAACATTAATAAACACAAAAAAAAAAAAAAAAAAAAAAAAAAAACAAAAATATTAAAATGCAAGACATGCAATTGCCCCACAGACCTGGTGGCTCACAAGTGCAGTGAAGTTGTACGTTAACTTTATTTCCACCATATACACCATTTTGTTACTGGGAGCTGCACTCTTAGCATCTTACCATCTACACAGTCATGATTCGATTTGGAAAGTCAGTGCAAAATTCCCGGTCACACGTGCGTTGTGTGAAGCAGCCGTGCTACGAGTTTCACAAAAAACCCTTTGAGGCCCGTCGTCAGGTCCGGCTCCATCCACTGGACCACCGCGCACATGGAGTCTTGGCGGCGGACGTCCCGTTGTAGACAGGGCCATGTTCCATACCTTAACTCGGATTGAACCGAGCCAGAGAGCTGAATAGTATGCATTGTAGGATCACTGTCCTTGGGCAAAGCAAGCTGTGCTTGTGCCATACCAACAATGTACCACGTTCTCGAATGGCAGGAGGACGACTATCCCGCTCATCCATTCAACATACCAACCTGAAGCTGTTTGTGCACCATCTTGCAAGGAATCGTTCATGAAAAGACACCAATGTATACATCTCCCAACCGGTCATTCTTCCCAATCGACCCTCCACCCTGTCGGGGTACAACTGTCAATCCCTGGGAAATGCCACTGTGGAGTTTGGACTGCCACCTCAGCACATGGAAATGGTCACGTTGATGCCCAGATTGCCGTTGTCGGCAAACAGGTGGGCAATGGAGGTGTCAAAGACGAGGCAGTCGCTGTTCATGATTGCCGCAGCTACACCGTCGTGAATGGACCGTGGCGTAGCTTCCCACGTGAGCCGCCTGCGGTTGCCGTTCAGCTCGAGACGGTAAGCGAAGTTCTCGGCTTGTTTGCGAGTGCCAATGAGGAGCACGATCGCAAAGAACTGCTGGTGGCCTTCGTACTTCTCCTGCTTCTCCAGCACCAGCATGAAATGGTGACCGAAGCAGGACTGCATCATGACCCAGTCCACCGCGCCGGGCAGGTTGATGTCTGTCGCCAGGAAGACGATGTCCTCGCCTTGCAGCGTGGTGATGGATTTGTGGGCGTGCATGAGGTGGGGCATGACCGCTTCCAGGGAGCCCTGCCATTTGCAGGAAGCGCCAGGGCAGGGGCAGGTGTATGGGCGGAACTCACAAACCTCCTCGTGCTCCGGCTTCTCGCTGTGGTGCAGCGACAGCAGGCAACCCGCCGACGCATACTGCAGAGAGGGAGAGAAGAAGGCAAATAAGAACTAGGATGACACGTTGAATCTGAAATATACTTGCTTTATGCGCGCACAAGTGTATGAGAGTTGGTTGAAACGTGGAAGCTCCTGTCATTTGGAGTGTCAGAAATTAATGCTAGGCATCCTAATAGTGAAATACCAACCTGAACAGTAGGGCAGTAAAGCTCCAAGTACATCCAAAACTGACTAAAACTCGTGTTGTCTCGATCGCATACTTTTGTAGTAATCTCGACAGCTACTGTGTAAAAACAATAAGCGATTTGCCTGTTAAGGTTAGTGTTTGAAATTTGAAAACTTGTGAAACCAAACTTCTGGACATTCTAGATCAGTGGTCACCAACACCGTTCCTGGAGGCTCCAACCATTATCATGCCCCGACCATCTGATTATTGCCTCCAGACTTAAGATGGTCAGGTGGCCATAGTTATGGTTGGAGGTAAAATCTTCAGAGAGGTAGATCTCCAGGAACAGGGATGGTGACCACTGTTGTAGCTCAAATACTTTTGAATGGAAGGTCAGGTTTTGATTTGAGATGCATTTAAGCTTAGCACAATAATCATGGCATTAGCAGAAAGCGTTAAGAGCTTGTGTTTAACATCACATGGACGAACAGAGATGTTTTGGCTTCGACACGCCGCTACTTCTGCCTGCCCGCGCACAGTCATGTATAAACCAGGCCTTTGAGTAACTGGGGAAGAAAAGACATGACCAAAGGAAAGCATGGATCAGAATAAAGACAGATGAGAAATAAAAGGGGATGAAGATCAGACAGAATAATTTATAAAATGGAAACACCGTGGGATTGGAAGAAGGTAGGATTAGAGCTGAGGTGTGTGAAGAGCAGATGATTGGGGGCAGAACAAAGGAGGGAAAGAAAACAGAGGTGCAATGTTAAGATGATGAAATTGGAGGGGCGGAGGGTGGGCAGATGAAGGATACAGGCTACAACCAGTTCCAAGGGAATCAAGAGGGAAGACGAATCCATGAATTAGTTAAAGTGCCAGTATGTTCATGTCCGCTACATCCTACACCACATGCAAGTCTTGCTCTGAATTGGGTCAAAAAAAGGTCAGTTCTTTATTCTCTAAATGTGGATGACAGGAAGCAGCGGGAGTGGGATGGACCAGGGCGGTCACCTGAAAATGAATTACTCTTGTGGATAGCAAGGCTCTTTCCTTGATTATTAAAGCGGGAAGGATTGGTGAAGGTCACATTTTAACGCAAGGAAATGCAAGCACTGCAAGTCTGATGCTCCCCAAAGCCACGGTGCACATTACAGGCAACCACGACTGGGGGATTGGACTCGACTATCAACAAAGGGTTCAAATCCTGCAATAACCTGATAACTGGATCTTTTTCCAGGAATTTCATCAGCTTAGCAAGGTCACAATAATGAGCTGTTGTTCACAGAGTTTGTTCATCGAGTAATGTGGGACCACAGGGAATAAAAGGACACAGATGGATAATGGAGCTTAAGGAAAGGTCGGTGAGGAATTGCAGAAATCTCTAGACCTTTGGTAATTTTTCCAAACATCATGTTGTGAAGGAAATAGCGGTGAGCCTGCAAGCTTAACACGCGTCACATCCAAAGAAGTGACATATTTAGACCACGTGTCAAACTCCAGTATGCCTTGCGGTCTGGTTTCATTCCACCGCAAGCATGCTTGCAACAGAAAATTATTATTAAACAATTGCGACTACTCAGGAATGCACCTTTAGTGTTCTTCACTCCACATCCTTAAAGGCCTACAAGTACACTATATGGCCAAAAGTATGTGGACACCTGACAATCTCACTCCACACCCACTTGTGGTTCTTCCTCAAACTGTTGCCACAAAGTGATGCACACAATTGTATTGGATGTCTTTGTACGCTGTAGTTTTATAATTTCCCTACACTGGAACCAGCGCCTGACCTCACTAATGCTCTCGTAGCTGCATGAACACAAATCTCATGGAAAGCTTTCCCAGAAGAGTCGAGATTATTATAACAGCAAAGGGGAATAAATCTGGAATGGAATGTCCAATGGGTGTACTAGTTTAGGTGTATACATAATTTGCATAATGGTGCATATTACGGGTTTCACAGCTGTTAACAGTTACTAGTTGACTAGTCATCCAAAAAAAAAAAAAAAAAATTGTTGATTAGTCATGTAATAAACGTTTTTACCTAGATTAAATAAAAGTGCAGACAGTTGAACAGCCTCTGTTGGTCCTTTTTCCTATTTTATAATCAGAGCCGCGGTTATCGGCCTTAAACAAAAGAATACACAACAGGATATAAATTATAAATAAAATAGGCCTGGATAGACTAACAGGACTTTCAGCAATCTATATACATGTTTCCATTGTATTTTTGTGAAAAATAGAAACGATTTAAAAAAAACCAAAAAAAAAAACCACACACAACACAACTGCGAAAGGTCCTCGTTTCATTGAGTGATGCGAGTCATTCCAATTAAACATTGTGACCTGACCAAGACCTTTAAAGTGCTAGCATGGTGATGGATCCACCGCCTGTTCACGACGTCGTGTGACTTGAATGCAAAAAAAAACAAGTTTCCGTTTCAAGTTTGCAAACATATTTTTGTTTCTAATCGTCTGAAAAAAACACTATTTTTTGAGAGTTTTTCCAAAATTCATTTACTTGTTTTTTTAGTTTGCAATTTCAAATTGCGCATCAAGTAGGTTCGTGTAAACCCGCCTTATGATCAACAGTCGCTATCTAGCAACCCAGGGACTGTACCACCGTTTACTGACGATACCTCATCCGTGAAGAAGTGGCTGGGGAACAAAAGAACCCTTCTATCGCACGTCTTGCAGGTGCCCATCTTGCAGCTCTAATAGACTTGCATTTTCATGAGTTGGCCAACGTCCAAATGCCCTGGAAGTCGTGTCATCTTTCTAATCCTTTGTGGATTCCAAACTTGCCCATTTTGACTCGAATGATTATGTCTTGAGGTAGAGGTCATTCTGGGAGCAGTCACTTCCCCATTGGCTGGTTATCCTCTTATCTTTCCTTTTAATTAGAGGGAGGCAGGATTGTGCGCAGT
Source organism: Parauchenoglanis ngamensis (assembly GCA_030014255.1). Taxonomy (NCBI): domain Eukaryota; kingdom Metazoa; phylum Chordata; class Actinopteri; order Siluriformes; family Auchenoglanididae; genus Parauchenoglanis; species Parauchenoglanis ngamensis. Next base: position 1,664,463 of record JAQMYM010000011.1, on the reverse strand, counting down.
AATCCCGCAAGCAGTGTGCTGGTGATAAAGCCCTCGCTCTCGCTGAGGAGATGAAGGATAGGAATTGGCTCCTGTATCTGGAATGTGCCTTGTGAGAGATGCTCACTTGTTGTGGAATTGGTTCTTGAGGTGTG
>JAQMYM010000011.1:1646559-1657384 GCA_030014255.1 Parauchenoglanis ngamensis | reverse complement strand
GAGAGAGAGGGAGAAGGAGAGAGAGAGAGAGAGAGAAAGAGAGAGAGAAAGAGAGAGGGAGAAGGAGAGAGAGAGAGAGAGAGAGAGAGAGAGAGAGAGAGAGAGAGAGCGAGACGGAGAGAGAGAGAGAGAGAGAGAGAGAGAGAGAGAGACCGAGAGAGAGAGAGAGAGAGGGAGAAGGAGAGAGAGAGAGAGAGAGAAAGAGAGAGAGAAAGAGAGAGAGAGAATGAGAGAGAGAGACACACAAACTACCAATTTTTCTTCTCCAGTAACAATTTTTTAGCTGAAAAATAAATTTAATAAAATAAATCCCAACACAATTAAGTTTCCTTATACGTAAACATTTTGGAATCCAATCCAAATTCCAATCTGTCACTTTTTCCTTTCCTCCCATATCTGATCCATCTTTTTTTTCCCTGCGAATCAGAAATAGCACCGGTTTCTAGACAAATTTATAAAGCAGCGTGAGGGCGAACGCAGAACGCAGGGGGTCAATAATAAATGCGTATGTAGCTCTACTCTCACTGGGTCTGGACTTTTCGGACACCTTGTCTAATAAAATCTGATCAAATCCATGTCCGTTTTGTCGAGGAGAGCTGAGATGACGAGGCTACAGGGGAAAAGATCCCTGATGTAGTACGAAATTACATTTTATGAGTGTTTATCGAGTAAGGAGTTAAATAAGAAGTCTGCAGTTACAGATGGAAACCTCAGACTCACGATCCATAAAGCGACAGTTTGATATTCGAGAACGCCGAATCCGATCCGATCCGATTCCCGGCGGCGTCCTCCGATCGATCCGAGTTTCTCAGAACGCAGGAAGGATTACCGTGAATTCTCGAGAGAGGACACCGGAGAGAAGGACTACTTTACATATCATAGTTACAGGAAATCGTTTACGTCAGTTTAAAAATCGGAATTATTATTTACACGTCGGTTGTTCGATAATAATGGATTCATGAAAGCGCTTTTAAAATCCATGCAGAGGTCCAAATCCTTACAGCACTCGACAGATCTGAAGGCGAGATCAGATTTTGGAGAAAGCTCATCAGATATCGGACCCTGGAACCAATTACAAAGACAGGAATTAGATTTGGGGCACAAAAAAAAAAAAAAAAAAAAAAAAGTATAAATGAAAAACGATTTTGGAATACCTTATAAAATCGACAATGTAAGTGATTTTTGCCTCAAAGTTGAACCGTGATGTGTTTCAGTTCAAATTTTAGTAGGCTTTTTTTTTTATTTTATTTTATTTATTCAAGAAAACGATATCGGACATGGTGTGATAAATTATGCATTTAACATCATAAACGAAACCCTGACTCAAAGTCCACACGAGCACCAGGATGTAAAAGAAATTTAGTAAATAAACCTCGATTTTAACCGTTTTACAGGAAAATAACGCTCATATTATTGGCTTTGGATTCAAATCAAATCAGAGTAGCGGAGGCGACACAGATCTGTACAGGTGGTGAACTGCGGTCAGCCCGACTGCTGAACGCGTGATGAAACGCTGGGAGGGCGGCGGCTGTTCCTCGGGGAGCGTACTCACCTCGCTCTCGGGCAGCGGCCTGGTGGGACACACGGGGCGGCTGGAGCTCGGCGCACACACGCTGCGCTGCCGCTGCCAACCGAGCAAGCAGCGCCACTGAGAGAGCTCCTTCAGGAGCGGGAGGCAGGACGCCGGACACAGCATCGCCCCACACACACACTCTCACACACACACACACACACTCTCTCTCACACACACTACAGTAAATCTCTCACACTCCTGCGACCCAAATGATCTCCTGGAAATCACAGTCGTAAAAAACTAGCTGACAAAAAAATAAACCGCCGAGAGGAACCTCAACCGTTCAGAAGAGCCATCGACAACACACCACACTCGACCAGACAAACCGTTACCGTGTGTGTGTGTGTGTGTGTGTGTGTGTGTCAGTGTGTCAGTGAGAAGTAATTACTCGGTTTGCTTACTCTCCTTCTGACTAAGATGTATTGTGTCCTGCAAGGAGAAGCCTAGAGAGGACATCTGACATCACCTCTACTGCCAAAACATAGAACATGCGACCGGTCATTAGAGAGACACGGCCGCAGTTTGCGTGCACACGCACGCACGCACACACACACACACACAGAGAGAGAGAGAGCAGTGTGGCACCAAAGCAAGCCAATCAATTTGTCAACTCAATACAACAAACCTAGTATTAAGCTGAGAGACCGCGATCCAGTCAAACACCTCACACACACACACACACACACACCTCAAACACACTCACAATACCAATCTGTACGCATACTGAGGTAAGAATTCCAACAAACCTACAGCTTTTCCTTTTTTGTGCGTGTTAAATGCAGCTCCTCCTAAGCAACCGTTCTAGCTTTTTTTTTAGTAATCCTCCTGAAAACACTCACACACACACACACACACTCACACATCCATCACAAAAACCAAAAGCCTGTCGAGAGCAACAGCTTGCGTGCGTAGCTACGCGCACTCGGCGGGAACGGACACAGCAGCCCTTTCCGGATAAACACACGATCGCTGCTCTTCGCCTCCGCTCACGTCTCGCTCCGCTGCTCCGCGTCTCTCTGCTCCGGCGTGTGACGAGTCGCCGGAGAAGAAAAACATTCTGGACTGCAGCACTGGCAGAACGGGAGGGGGCGAGGAGGAGGAGGAGGAGGAGGATCTCTCGCTCTCGCAGCATGTGGTTCCCTCGCTTTACATCTCTCTCTCCCTCGTCTGCAGCTGTTCAGGGACCCGAACTCATCACTTCTGTGTACATTTCTATCTTTAATAGAATCAGTTTAATATATAGAATATATTTTTAATAGAACCGTTTCAAAAGAAATCAAAATTGATGTGTGTGTTATAGACAACAAGAGTGAGAGAGAGAGAGAGAGAGAGAGAGAGAGAGAGAATTTCTCATCACTTCGGGGGAAAATAATTTTTTTTAAATGATTCATATCGAGGCAAAACGTCACAATCGTCCCATGAAGCACACACTAGACTCGTGTATATCCGTTCGTATACATGCCCCCCAGGTTTGGTTAGATTAGGGGGGGTTGTGGAACATCTTGAACCTGGCTGGCTCGCGTGGAAGTCAGTCACGCACCAACACGACGTCACTCGACACGACTTCCTGTTTCAGAAGGAAATAGAAGCCACTTAAGTATCGCCCGCGTGTCGTTTTGTAAATTCAGAGAGCGAGTTCCCGAAGTCGCCTTTGCGTTCACTCTTTCACTTCTTTTTGTCCTTTATCCTTTCCGTGCCTCTTCGTCCTCTGGCACCGAGCTTTTCCAGAAATCTGCCGTCAGCTTTCATCTCGTCTCGGTGCCTGCGACTGAGGCCAGGAGATCACACAAGGAGTGCCAGAGATAGCTTTTACCTCCGTGATGGACACGGCGACTCCTGCTGCATCGTAAACACCTAAACCACCCCTGCTCTTCACGCTCACACACACACACACACACACCTCTCTTGGCTCCCCTGCGGTGGAAAAGGCAATCTATTTTTAGCTGCAGAGCTCCTGGCAGCACAATCACGAGGTTACAATTAAAGGGGCTTCTCTCTCTCTCTCTCTCTCTCTCTCTCTCTCCCTCCCTCTATGTACCTCAATCCAGACAACCTGTGGGTTTCAATTAGGACTCCTTAATGAGAGATGAAAGACGCACTAGGGACAACGATGGAATGGCGGCGCGAGAGAAGCAAGCGAATGTTGGAAGTGTCGATGCCTGTAGATTTACGCTCCACTACGGAGTGTTCAGCTCAAAATTTAATGGCGCCCGATTCAGTAAAACAGCACATTTTAACCGCGTACACTTCAGTCATTCCTACTCGCACTTGTGCGACATCAATATCTCGTCTACACAATCATCTTTTCCACAAGCCTAATCCCTTCTACATTTTTAACTTCACCTACTCAACAAGTCCTGCTTAAAAACTCCCTCGAACGCCAAGCAAATGTACACATTTACACCGAGAGCTGTATATATATTATACGACACTCTGGGCGCGATCGATACCTGAAAGCAATCTAAAGTGCAGACGTTATCATCCGGCTTCCAGGCAGCTCCGACGTCTGCCTGTAACGCACCTCAAACAGAGCAGCCAGCTGTCACGCACATCAGCACTCAGTACAAGGAGATGGGAAGAGGCTGGCAGCTCGCCAACGCGCTCTCAAACACACACACACACACACACACACACGCTCGGAAATTATTCTCTCTTCCCCCTCCCTCTCGGTCTTCGAGTGGCGCAGAGGAGTGGAAGGAAACCCCCCCCTTCTCTATTCATTATACAATTTCATACGGGAGGCATGGGACGAGAACACACACACTTCAAACGACGCCGGGGAGGGAGAGGAGAACAAAGTGCTTTCATACCTCCACACCAGGAAAAGTGCTTTTTTCCCCACCACGGTGCACAAGAATCACAAAGTAAAACCGAGAACGCGGACCTGCGCCCAGGACGACCGTCGACGCCACCATGTGCAAATCTGCAACCGCAACCACTTTATATGTCTGGATAGATTTCCAGTGGAGGCAAAATATTTCTACATTGACTATGTTTTGTCACTAGTGAACTTTGCTGCCATCTACTGGAAGTATGGCATTGTTGAGAGCAGACTTCCACCAAGGCCGAATGATGTATTATAATAATAATAATAATAATAATAATAATGTGGACGAAGTTTGAATGGAGAGAATTGAAGCGCAAATTGAATCAAAGCGCAGCACAGCAACATTTCACGCCACCCACGTCATAAGCAAACATTTCCAAATCCAAACTTTTCTGTTTGGTAAACAAATCAGACTGAATTTGTTTCTTGTTTTCCTCCGATATCAGTTCCGCGTTTCCTCCTGGGTATCGGATCAGCGCCACACAACGTCAGGTTTCAGCTGGATCGTGCGGCCTTAACCTTTACAAGAAAGCACTGCATTAGTTATCGACAACAAGTCCCACTGAGACCTCCCTCTGACCGCCGCCAACATCGTTACCGTCGGGACCGTGTGAGACGGCAGAACACGGACAAACTGCGCTTTTATTGGGTTGAACACCGCTGTGACTAACTGCATCTCGCCTTCGAAGCCGCCCCCTCGGGAGCCGTCGAGACACGCGATTGTCCAACTGCGCCATCACCGTTTCAGGCTCCATCACTCAAATCGGCTTCCGATTAGAAAGAGCCTTTAGCACGACAGGCAGCGGCTGCTCGGAGACGATCGAGAGGAAGACAAAAGAGGAGGGGAGCAAGCGCCGACTGACCAGGACCATTAATCCAAATCAGCTTCCCTTCAAGCTTCTCTGCCATGATTTAAACGCCGAGCTGTACAAAAGGCACGGAGAGAATACCTGAGCCAACACCGAGGGGAAAGCTACTCATGTGGTGTGTTCAGGGACCAAAAAAGAAATGTAGAATTTACGTTACCCGATGTACAAAACGCACGACCAGCATGTACTGCTTTACAGGGCTGGGCGATATGATATGATAAGATTTTATTTATGATAAACTATGATACAATATTATGCTAGCTTTTCTTATATACTACCATTTTTTAAAATTTATTTATTATAAATTGACTAGAAACCGCTCATTTAAGGTCACGTCTTAATATTATAAAAATATTTCCATGAGCTGATATGACGGGCTATTGAGCAGAAGATACAGGCTTGGTAACAGACAGACAGCAAAACAGCAACGTTTGCAGTTCAAGAGAAATTTCATTTACTGCCCTGCAGGAAAGCCAAAACAATTGATCACAATATGGATATAACATGGTCTCATCACCCCGCCCGCTCCACACACGAACGGCTTTAACCACTCGGACCAACCGTGCCGAGACTAAACGCCTCATTACTGCCGTTTAGCCAAGTCGTTTAGCCACTCTGGCTGCGGCGACCGGACTGGAAAGCTCACTGCCTCCTCCTGGGGGGTTCCTGGCCTGATCCATGCTGCTCTGTGGCAGAAGGAAGCTGCTAGAACACATGATCATGGCGTGGAGGAACACGCAGCGGCGACGTAAATATTATTGAGCCACGTTCGCATACGGTCAGAGTTCGCCAGTCGTTATTTCCAGGGCCCGATACGATCTAATTGCCAAATAAATGACAATTAAAACAGAAAAAAAAAAAAAAAAAAAAAAGATGGATCATTAACCAAATTATGAGTCTTGTGTTTGTTTACACGGCAACTCCAATGTTGGCAACACACGTGTTATCACAACAATCAGCGGACCTAAGCAGAGTCAGCAGAGTAGTAACAGCGTCAGCAGTGGGGTTTTTTTTTTATTTTTTAAAGGGCAGTTTCAGTTGTACGCACAAATTAATGGCATACATGTACACAAATCGCATCTTTAGTTTAGATTTCTTGTGTAGTTCCTATATAAATAAATAAAGGACTAAATGATCCTAAACTATTATTAAAACAGCATATATGCAATGTTAAAGTGATGAGATTAAACAGGGTTTTTTCTAATTAAGTAAGCTATACCTTGAAAACGCATAAATGTGAATGTTTCCAGATGAACAGTTATGTATATAGCGTCTAATTAAATTAATTCTGTCGTTTTCATAGTTAAGAATGTACATTTAGGCCTGCTTGACTATTTTATCTATTCGAAGACAGTTGGTTGGGGTCCCCCCCACCCCCCCCAATCCCCCCCAGAGTGTTAAGTTGGGCTTTTGATCCAGCTCATGCGTAAAACCATTACAGGTTCTCGTTAATACCCGTTTCGCTATTTTCTGTCTGGCAGAGAGAACGGCGAGCTTTGTGCGAGTCCTGCGCGCTTCCCAGATTGATGTGAAAAGCCATTTGTCTACAAGAGCCTGAGCGTGACTGAAGTGTGCGCACCGTACTGGCCTGCGCTGGTGTCTGAGCAGCGCACACTCCGCTGAAAAGCACCAAGATCACCAATCCAGGCTTAACTGGAGTGTCCAGCTGTTCAGTGGCTTTTCAGGTATTATCGAAGCACTAGCTCTAATTTGTTAGTGTTTCTATAGCAACGATTAGGTGAACGTTCCACGCAAGCGAACCATAATAATAAACGGAGAAACAAAAACACTCTGCAACATGAACAAAGAAAAACATGACTGTCAACATGGGGACACTTCCGTTATGAGGTGTTTATGGGGGGTCTACTGGGGGACGGCGGCTCCGGCGTCAGCGCTTTGGAACATTTCCACAACGGGAAAGTCTTTACGAGTTGGCATTTTGCCCTGACAGACAACATGACAGGGTGCAGACATCATGGTTCCAAACTCTGCACTCGAATGGGTTCAAATCCAGGCAAAACTTTGCATGTAACAGTGTTTACCTGGAATATTGGTGTCAACGCAGCAGCCAGAAACTCGAATCCTGCTCTTAATGTCCTCGTAAGAAGACTTCACTCTTCAGTTTCACGCACAAGCTGCACGTTTTCAATCACGTTCCCAAATCGGTCATTACGAAATCTCCAGAGGTTTTCCGCTAGTGTCGGAGCGTCACTGTACTTTCATGTGGTATCTGGATCAAGGTCAGACTCCAAACACCACCGCGCATCCAGATAAACAGCCGAGACAGGCGGCGTTCAAACCGCAGGGGCAAATCTGATTTACGTCCTCAATCGGATTGTTAGACTGAGCGCCCGCGTTGAGAAAGTCCAAATCAAATTTGTTGTTCAGACTGATTTACTCGACGATCCATCCGTTCGTGATGTTCTTGTGACGAAGCTCTGACGTCAGACTCGCAGAGAACCGGCAGGCGTGAACGTCACACACGTTATTTATGAGCCGCTTGTACGTAAACGCGCCGCTGGACATTTGTGCCGAGGATGAAATTTCGTTTTCATTTCGACCTTCCCTGCAACACGTTCACGTTTCAGCGAGACGTGCTTGCGTAAATTCGTACGGACAGACCTTTTATACTGGTAAAGGAAAAGTGCAGTAAGAAAAACCACCTGGTTATTCCAGGAACCTCCAGGCCTTATTTTCACAACACGCCGCTGCAGGAACGCAAATATACATGCGACTCGATTAGTCAGGAGCCCCGAGTGTCGGACCGAGCGACAGCAACGTTTCCGACCTCGTGACCGTAGACGAGGCGTCGCAGGAGGACGTCGCGAGCAACGTAGCCTCCAACATAATGACGTCAAAAGGCTATTAAATTTGACTCGCGCTTCAGGCCAGTTATCTAGTGAATTTTTAGAGTGACCATATAACAGGCAGTCGGCAACATGAACGCTGGCGTTGAGCAGATTTAAACGCACCTTTGAGCAATTAAGCAGGTGTGTTTCGGAAGAGTCGCACCAAAGACCAGGAACAAGCTGGTAAATCCGAGCTTTGGGAAAAGGCACTTTACTTTCGTTTAAAGGAAATATTACAATTTTTTGAGTTACAAAACAAGATATTGGTGGCAGTCGAGGTTTTTTCGAAAGTCAACATGTGACCTTTCAGCGTGCAAGTTAGACGGTTATTGTGTCGAGACGATTCAAAGGCAGAAACGGCTGAACGTGACTCAGACCCACAAGCAAAACAGCGTCGTCACTCTTTTAAAAAAAAACAACAATGTTTTAGCATGATCTGTTATTCTTACAGTGAAAAGGTGAGCACGAGACCAGATTTCAGCAGTGAGTAAAACGCGATAATCACCACCAACCGTCCAGATTACGATAAATATCCTGATCTAAACCACTCTCTCGCTCCGAGATACTCGAAATCGAATCAAACTATTCGCAGAAAGGTTTCCTGAAACATGGACTCGTTCCCGTTTGGAAGGTCGTCGCTCACATTTTTATGCAAATAATGAGAAAATTATGCAAAAGTAAAAAAGGCAAAAGTACAACGAGCTCATGCTTTTCAAAGGTCAATAATACCGGAACGCTGGATACGCTCAGATACACGCATTTGTTGAAGTGTCTTCATGGCAGTTAACTTGTTATTCGATGAAACTGAATATATAACTGACTTCCATGGACATTATTACAGAATAAGAAGATGAAATTAAAGTTTGTGAATAACGGTGAAGAAATAACTTAATAAATGATCTTTTAATCATCGATCGTACCGAAACGCAGCCGCTCTGCGCACGTCTCGCACAATATCAGCAAACCGAGGCCAGGAATACCGTTTACTGGCAAGTTCACCATCTAGAAAAGGCAGTCGAACCGATGGGACGTCTGACTATATCTGTCATTATGTCATCATAGTTAATGGCTGGACAGTCGTACAATCACAGTATACGCTGGGGATTTGCCTCGTCTTCCCCTACAGATACGCTGAAACTTTCTAACGGTTTTAAAAGTTAATCATCTTCTCTATTTTCCTGCTGTAAGAACAGTGCTGAGCACAGAAACACTACCCACAGGCCGAGCGTCACGATCGGCTTTCAGAGTCCCGTGGCGACACGGAGGGGATACAACTTTAATGCAGCAGTGTTGCAATCAGAGACGCTACAACGCGGTTACAAAGAAACAATGTCTTCTACGTGACTTCACGACACGCAACATGTAGGTGTGGTGCGGATGTTATTTTTCTTCGTTTCGGTTTTTAAACTGTACGGCTGACAGGTCGTGAGAAGCCGTGTGTGCGTACGTATACACACGATCATTATACAGATGTCATGTATCGCGGAAATGCCTTCGTGAAATCATGATATAATATTTCCCTCGTGTCCTCCATCGCTGATCACGAGGTGTTTTAATGAAGTCGGAAACGGTCAAAGAAAAGTGAGGAGTTTCTTTTAAGTCGTTGATGCCGATGAATCGCGCAGAACACAAGAAGGCACATAAATCATCAAGGTAACAAAAACGTCACCTTTGTCTAAACTTTTTGTCTTTGCTAAACAATCAACACTGAACCGTCACGACTTCACGTCCTGCTTTTACGAGCGCGTGTTGATTTTTAGAAACTTAAACAGTGGTAGAGAAACACGTCTGTATTGTGATCTTGATCTCCCGCAGCAGGGTGGTGCAGTGGTCGGCACCGTCACCTCACAGCAAGGGTTCGAGCCACAGACGTGAACAGTAATGTTCGTCTCGGTGTCAGCCCCGCGACCTGTCTAGGGTGCACCACACCTCTCACCCCAGGTCAGCTGGGGTCGTTCCCGGCTTCCCCGCCACCCTGACAGGTAATCAGCAGTATAGATAATGGACGGAGACACAGATGTAACGTGTGATGCTGCTTGCAAAGACACCTCCAATCTACTGAATAATCTGTAAACAGAGTCAGGGGGCTCCGTTCTGGAGCAATAATGAAGAAATGGGGAGTCAGGGCAACTTTACAGATCTACACACACACACACACACACACACACACACCTGTAGGATCAAACTGCTCTCACCTGTCTGATGGTGTAGGAAACAGGTAGTATTTCTGTATTACATGGCTGTAGGAAGTGAATAGCTTTAACTCGGGTCTGGTGAACTCTCTTCGCTTGCACGGTGTAAATAACTAAACATGGAGAAAGTTCTCTCCTGCTTTGGCTCCTACCTTACAAGGAAACGGCAGCGTGGACGCGACTTTCTCCATGGCCAGGTTCCGGATGCTCGGGGTGAGCGGCCCGCGGCATGTCGGGCAGCAGCTCAGCTTCTGTCGGCACTGGTTACAGACCAGGTGTCCGGCCTGGCACTGCAGGATCGGCGGCAGCACGTAGTCGAAGCACACGGGACACTCGAACAGCGCCGTGAGCTCCGCAGACTGGCCGGCAAGGGCGGAGTGAGGCAAGGCCACAGCGGCCACGGCAGGGACCGAGCCAGCCACCGAGCCCGACACCCCGGCTGCTGCCGCCGCCGCTACCGCCGCTGCTGCTGCTTGTGCTGCGGCTGCAGCGTCTCCAGCTCCTCCTCCTCCTCC
>JAQMYM010000011.1:1604064-1624666 GCA_030014255.1 Parauchenoglanis ngamensis | reverse complement strand
GCTTGGGGCATTTCGGCTAAAAATAAGAGCGGCTTGGGGCATTTCGGCTAAAAATAAGAGCGGCTTGGGGCATTTCGGCTAAAAATAAGAGCGGCTTGGGGCATTTCGAGTAAAACTATGAGCAGTTTGGAGCATTTGAAGACTAAAAATAAATTTGTTCGAAACCTGAAAAGTTGGTTCCCAGGTGGAACCAAAAGACAGCTGGTTTTTTCCAGTGCAAACTGCGATGACATCAGTGGGCGTGTCATTAGATTGGAGAGAAGCCCGAACACAGTAGTGGAGAACGTGATGGAAAAGGAAAAATCAGACAAATATCCACAATAACAGAACAAAATCTTGCAGGTAACCAAAGCAGTTTACTCCTGTTGTGCATTGTGCAACGCCCTCTGTTGATGACGCATCCTTGATTACAACGATTCCACTCAAAACTGGTGGAAACGCGAGCTGGTTCACTAGATGGCACCACGGTTCAAAGAATCCTGAACGGAGCTGGTTCAAGAACCCGTTCCTTATTGGTGGAAGAGGGGTATGTATGTATTTGGCACTGACCTGCAGGCCTCTTAGTCAGGTTGAGGCAGTCTGCATGATAAACCTTTGGACACCCAGGTCTCTTGCATGAAACCATCTGTCCACCATCTCCACAGCTGAAGCACTCATCTTCTCGCTCCTTGGTCAGCTCTTGCTTTGACTTGCGCTTTACATGAGCTTTCCTCTTCATCTTTCGGCCCTTGTCGTCTGCAGGAGGGTTATTCTGAGTAACATGAGAGCATAATAACAATAATAATTATAATAATAATAGAACGAACTAGATTTCCATTTCCTGAAGGAAATACAAAATCGACCATTAGATTACAGTTCTACCTTAAAAGTTGAAGAAGTAGTAAAATCAGTGGATTGCTATAGAAGGATGGCGGGATGAACGAAAGAATAGAAGGGTGAGAGAGATGAGTGTCATTAGTATGAAAAGCAGTTAATGGCTGTACTTCTGCAGCTCTATATCTTCTATATTCTAGCAGATCAGAATCTATATACCAAGTTTCATGACCTTAAAAGACGCAGTAATAGAGTAGTAAAATCAGTGGGTTCTAATGGGAAGATCGGGGATGACGAAGAAAAAAAAGAGGAGCAGAAAAATAAAGTTACGCAGTTTTTGTGTAAGGTACAACAACCTAAAGATATTTACCAACTTCGCTGGTTCTAGCTTTTAATGTCTAGGAGCAGTTAGGCCACGAAAAATTGAACTGAAGCCAAAGGGAGAAAAAGTGAGGGATGAAAAAAACAGAAAGCAGGAGTGATAGAAGTATGAAAAGAGACGGCGTGCTTTGTAGCATTGCCTAAAACATGTCTAGTAGGTTTGGACGAATTATTTTGAAAATGCCCATTCAAGCTCTATGGGAAAATATAAACAGATAGAGGACTAAAAGGAGGGATGCGAGTAGAATATCAAAACGAAAAGTCATATCCATCCTGCTATTTACAAGACCTACGAAACAAAGCTTGAATGAAGTTCCTAACATTAAGCGGGTTTTGAGTTATTGTTCCTATATAATAATAATAAGAAGAAGAAGAAACGAAAGAATAACAATATAGTGCTTTGCTTTGCAAGAACTACAATAAATGTGGTAATATGTTTAAGAAGTAGTTACCTGCTTCTACTTACAGACCTTTTCCCATTATCTTATGAAGGCTATGCTGGATTCAACTAAGCTCAAAACAGGAAATGATTCGAATCGAATTGGAACTCGATCAGCAAGTGACCTCAAAGCAGCACAACAAAACAGTGCCTCGTTACTATTAAACGACTTCATCAACTCTATCAACATACAGACGTATTAGCTTAAATCCATGGTTTTTCCCCACTTTAAATGCACAGAGGTAGAAAACGACGTAATGGTATAGATCTGAATTCCCACTTCGGAGTTAAGTTGAACGCAGTGTTATTATTAAAAGTTAAAGGTCCTGCTGGCTGAATGAACAGATTAAAATGCTGTTTTTTGTTTTACCTTTGGTCTTACACCTAGAAAGCCACTGCAGTTCGGTGCACCACATTTACACACGGTCTTCCCGTTGCCCAGACACTCGAGGTTATAGTTGAATGTCAGCTCAGTGCCTTTAGAGAAAATATCGCATATCAGTGAATATTTATCAATACATCTTTCTTACAGCTCCATGTATTTTCTATGTAGTTTAGAAAACATTATATGGCAAACGAAGTCCACACTCCTTACCTGCAGCAATGTCCACCAGTGCAAAAAGTCCAACACGGGTGTCTCCATTTACGGTCCATTTCTGGGTCTCGCAGTTTGGCTGGCAGCTGTGGTTCATGAATCTGGCCTGGTTTCCTTTGGGTCCAGCGTCGATTATACGGTCCTACCAGAGAGATAACTGACATGAGAGAGTGCCGGTCTTCCTTAAACACGTGAACGCATCTTTAACGCATTGCAAGAGGTGTCACCTTGTCTAGTGTGAGCAGGTAGAAATTCCCAATGTCATTCTCCTGCGCCCGTTTGATCCGAGCTCGGCATTCCTCCTCGTCGATCACCTCGCCGACATACTCGCTTACAAATGCGCCCTGAGGACAAACATCAGAAGGCTACGTTTGAAACTTGGGTTTTATTTGGAACGAACTGAACTGAGGTGTTCATTAATAAGCCTACCTTCTTGATGTCGTGAAAGCAGCGCAGGCCCCAGCCTCGGGACAAGGTCCTGAAGATTTCCACCTGGGAGTACTGGCGCTTGGTGAAGCACTGGTTCTGGCACTGCTCCCCTGCTGGGCAGACCTGAGGGTGGCATTCGTAGAGCAGCATACGGTTGATGCACTCCGAGTCCATGCCGCAGGGGTTCTCGTCCGTCGCTCTGCAGTTGCAGCGTGGGATCTCGGATAAGTCGGCCGTAATGATCTGCACTTTGCCAATCGGTCGGTTCACCTGTTGGACGGGTTAAGATCAAGTCTGAAGTGCTTCCTTTTGTTTCATCGCTAAAAGAAACACTTCTGTGCGGTGTGATACCTTAATGTGCTTGTAAGGAGGAGGCTTCTTGTCATTCCTCCTGTCCTCCTGCAGCTGCCGGAGTTCCTTCTCTGCCTGCAGTTCTTGGAATCTTTCAGCAGCCTCATCCAATGCTGAAAAACAAACCAGATTATCCAACACAATACCCATATTGTGACTTTGCACTAATGTGAAAGAATCACATCAAATCACTTCTGGCTAAAATGCAGCCATACAGTCTGTAGACCAATCAGAAGCTCACGTCAAGGAGAAGAGAAATAATTATCACTGGCAACAGCAGACATGTGAAAGGGTTGAATAGATTAATAATACCTTTCCTATAAACAGAGTCCCCCTTTCCCATTTTATCTTTGTTGTTGGCATCTCCTTCCATGTAGGGAAAGACCCGAGCCTGGTAGGTCCACAGGTAGTCGTTGGAACCAAAAAAAAGGACAGGAAACTCGCCGACGTCATGCCTCATTCGCAGGATATTTTCTGGGATGTCTTTAGGGTTGCTGACTTCTGCAGGCCACCATCTGACCGAGCACAGAATAAGGTTGCTCATATCTGTACTCCGCAATGGTGCCAAGTGCAAGTACTCTCAGTATATGGCATGCTTCATGTTCTTTTTTAACATTATTATTGCAAAGAAGAAAAATACCCCCAACATGATTAGGAAAATGAATCCCATTATCAGAATATTATATGTCAGAAAAACAAGCACGCAGAATAACATATTTGGAAGAGTCTGTAGTGGTAGTTTGTCGGAGCTGGTGCTGACCTGTATCGACCCACTTTTACCCACACCACTTCTTTGTAGTGCGGTTTCTTCCCGGCTCGACAGTCGTTGCAGAACCAGCTCCCCTCGGGCATTTCGATTTTCAGACACTCGCGGTGAAAGGCTGCGGGACAGGACTCGCAGCAAAGCAGGCTACCTCCTGCGATCACAAAGATCCCAGACAGAAAACTTTAAACAGCAGCCAGAAGCAGTTTCCTGACCATCTGCAACAGTAGACATGTCATGGTTAAAGCAACTAAAGCCACGGAGACGGACCTTCCGAGCAAACAAAGCACCAACTGACGTTGACGTGTTCGTGATTGCGGCAGCCCTTTCGTGGCACGAAGTGGTTGGGACAGAGGATGCTGTTAGTGGACAAGAGGATGCTGCCAGCTGGGATGCAGTGTTCACTAGCGTGGTATGCAACAGGGCATCTTATGCAGTGGATCAGTCGACCTGTAGAGAAAATCATTCACTGGTTCATTGGTACGCTTAATATAAAGAACTTATTACTACCGTTTTTAGTAATTAAGCAATAATTACTGGGCTAATATATCATGCTAACTTATGTAGTTACACACTTTTACTCTACTCACTTACTTTTTTAATACTTTCATATTTACGTTCTTCCTTGTTTATTGATTTACTTACTTATTACATACTTATTTACTTCAAGCTGAAATGATTTAGACTTTGATCCAGATTAATAATGAATTAGTTCAAATTAAAAACAAGTAGTTCAGATTAGTGTAACTAGAAAATACCTATTAAATTGATTAAGCGATTCAATAAGGCGTAATTTATTGCACAACAACAACAATAATAATAAATTAATTATGGTGATTATTAACAACTAGAACAGTTATAGTTGATATCCACCATTATGTTATTAAAGAAGAACAATTAAACTGAGTCCCAGATCCCTTTACTGCACCTTTATAAACGGAGGGGTTGTTCGGGTTGGTGATGAAGCAGGCGAGACAAGCATGGAGGGAGCAGCGGAAGCCTCGGTTTAAAGGCACGGTGAGGGCGTGGCTGGCGATGCACTCTCCATGGTAGAACTTCCCGCAGGCAGGAACCATGCAGCGCCTCACATCGTCTCCCAGCTTCTTACACATGAAACATTCGTGGATGCCTGGAATTCAAACGCACCTCTCAGTTCAATCTCCATGCACAAGATATAACGAGAGACAAGGTACCGTTCTACCGATGCGTCTGTGCGATTGTGTCAAGGCCCACCCGAAGCGCACTGCTGACACAGGAACTTCCCGGCTGGAGGCCCAGTCAGGCCGGCACACTGCGGGTGGAACATGCTACAGCACTGGCCTTCACACAGAAGTAGCTCTCCCTGTTTCTCACAAATCTACACACACACACACACACACACACACAGGGGACAGGGTTTAATGCTGGCAAAGATGGAAACTATTCAAAAGAGTTATGGCTACAATTGGATATTATGGAAAAAAACATTTACACTCATACATTCTATATTCCAGTGAAATAACAATGACCTCTTTTAAGTGATCAAAGATTTGGAAAAGCCGCTGTTTGACAGATATAATCCAATGTTAAGTTGATCTGCTCATAGCGAAGCGTGCTCACTGCCCCATTTAGCTCCACAGAGTTCTTATTGCACCTAGTGGTTGAAAACAGGAACTGCAACAAGCATGACTGGAGGCTAATTGAAGCAGGAATCACGCCGCCCCATGCGTGCTCCCTGAACATTTTCACGTTTGAGAAGCAGAGGGGAGGATAGTTAAAGGGACGGGCTCACCCTTCCCAGAATCCTTTGCACCAAGTACTGAGTCGCCATTTTTGATTCCATTGATATACCAGAAACAATGGAAAACAGTGTAAGCATAGACAGTGTATCTATGATGTATAGTTGATGTATAGAATCAGTTCTGTTGTAAGATATATTGACAGATGTATGGAGTGAATAATGTGTATACATCAGAAATGCGTATGCACCACAGTGGACTTGTTTCCCCACAAAGGCTGAGAAAAAGAATAGAAATATGTCTCCTATTTCTCCTGACTATTCTTGCTAGTTTCAGGTCTTCTGTGTGTCTAATACCGCTCAAAACGAGTGGCTAGAGTAAAGACAAAGTCAAGCGTCATAGCCTCTCAGCATGAATTTGTTTGAGGCTACGCTGCTATTAATGTCATCCTACGTCACCAAATTCTATGTTCACGGTCCGCTGCTGTTATTACTGCCAATCAGTCTAAAGAGAACTGACCTGGCAAACGTTGTCTTTCAGTAATACCCCACTCCCTTTCTCCACTGAAAGTCTGTTATCAGCAGATTCATTTTTCATCTCAGAGCTGTCATCACTGGGGTCGAATATCTGAAACAGGAAATATATTTCAGTGTATGGTACAATCAAGCAGCATTTAATGAATTCATCGTTAGCAACTGTAAAGTGAACCTGGAATATCCTAACAGAAACATTACAATCCGAGGCACACATTAATCTAAGTAAGACACAGCCATAATATAATTTTGCCGATACTTCGTGAGATGGGTTTTTAAACACGGCGCCGTGGACTGACCTCAGATTCCGGCGTGTGTTCGCAGTCCTTGGCTGTCTCAGGGTTAAGTGTGTCAGGGTTTGTAGGAGTGATATCTGCCTCCCTCTCTGTACTCTCGGAAACTGGGACATTCTCTTGAGGAGTGAATATGGTAGGCTGCTTGCTCTTACTTTTTGATTGTCCAAAGCCTACATTTAGGACAAAATAAGAATTACACAAAAGATACAACAGCCTCGTGGAGATTGGATAATTACATGAGTGTGTGCAATAAACACCTGTTAAACATGCTGTAGGACAAATATTGACATCAAGGTTAGCATTACCATAGTCATAACTGGCAAAAGAAGTTTTTTTGAAAGCATATATTTCAAATCTAAGGCTTCATCTGTGAAATGTGTCTTCTGCTGCATGTTAACGCCATCTAATCAGAGGTGGGCGGTGCCACCTGCCCTTGCCCCGCCCATGAGTGGGAGTCTGTGAAACTGTGCTCATTTTCAAATGAGTCACTGAGCAACTCCCGCCTCACACAGCCACGAAACCCCAAAGCCACCCCATCCCTGTCCTCAGCCCCCCCAGTCCCCCCCCCGCCAAGCCCCTCCCCGCCCCCCTTCAGCCTCTTCTCGCCCGCCCTCTCAGCCCCTTGCCCAATTTTTTTTTTTTTTTTTTAGCCTTTTTCATAACCATGCTGCGGGTGGAGTTAGGCTCAGAACTGGGGCTGAAGTTACACTATAAGAACTTAAATAATTAACCTGAATTTGAACTATTCACCGACTGACCAACCTGAAGGAGCAGCATGTCCTGAAGAGCTGTTCCTCTGGGATTTCACCTACCAGAGAATCAGATTAGATCAATTTGATTAATTAGTCTCCTAAGCCATAAAGAAACATCAGAAAAACTGACAACTAGTCTGAAAATGTTGTCCCACAAACCTTCTTTTTTGGCGTCAGAATTGGTTCAGCTTCGATTGAACTCTCGAGAATTTTCTTGGTGGGCTTCCTTTGCCTCTTTGTGCTCAGACAGATGTCAGTGCCTAAAGAGCACCGAAGACTTGGTGACATATTTATAATTCATAACAGAAGAAATTACAAACGTGCTTCAGCAAATTCAAAATATACACCGTGATACTGTTATTAAGCTTTTTCCCCACTGCATTTACTTTTACTTCCTTTTCCTTCCTGTCTAAATGTCCCCAATATGTCCTCTGGCCATCAACCTGATTGACCTAGATATCCAGATGGAGCTTCTCCACCCAACAACTGTCACATAGGTAATTTTCCGTTCTACTTTCTATCATCAGGCATTTGTCCTAATCGATCAAATTCCTAGTTGATCAAATACCATACTTTATTAAGAAGAAGAATCACTCATCATTCTGATATTCTTCTCCATTGAGGGCAAAAATTACCCATGGGCCTCCTCTACTGAGGATCAGATTCACTCAGATTCTTATGACTAGAGAGGGTGTGAACCACTTGACGGTGCAGCATTGCCAGTTTCACCACTGTAGTTGCTGCTGTCAACATCTCTGCCGAAGTAGAAAGCCTACATATAGGCAGTGTGTGTGGCCGGTCATCATTTCCTGACTGCCAGTATACAGCTCCATCTTCCATCAGAACGGCTCGTATAGCTCATGAGTCAAGCTTCATGACTTATGAACTGCACACTTCTCAGGTGTCATATGGCTTCTCTCGTAATTGATTTTCAGCCCTAGATCTTTGACAAATCAGATCAGTAGCTCTTTCTGGCATGCACTGGCTGCTGGGACTTTCCATACAGCAACCAGTCATCCAGAAAGGGGAGTACACATCAACTGCAGAGTCTTCGGTTACCCCTTTTCCACCAACTGAAACTAGGTGCTAGCTCTGGGCTGGTGCACGTGCCGGTTCGGCCCTTTTAAGAACCGGTTTGCTTTTCCAAGGGCTACAGAGCCAACACAAAGCCACGTGATTACGCCACTGTATGTCTGTTTATGTCTCTACCTTCTCAGCAACACAAGCACCAAGCACAACGACAACAATGGTGGACCACACGGTATCTTTACAAGTGTTGCCCCTGACATAACTGGTCCATCCCATTTGTGCGGCTTGTTTAGGGCATGTGCAAGCACCTGTCTCAAATGCTCGGCATCTTGAATCCACTTCCTCAGCTCTTCGAAAAAAAAAGATGTAACGGAAGGTTAAGTTGACATTCATTAGTACTCGGCAAAGAAATGAGGAAACTGGAAAACTCCACATGTTCCACAAGGTAACCTGACAATCCAGGAAGTACGAGAGTAAACCTATTCTTCACTTTTTAAAAGCTAATATTACTGATAATGATTTAATCGAAATCCATGCTACAATCCACACTATGTACACTGTGTGGCCAAAAGTATGTGGACACCTGACCATCACACCCACGTGTGGTTCTGACAAACTGTTGCCACAAAGTTTGAAGCACACAATTGTTTCGAATGTCTTTGTGTGCTGTGGCGTTACAGTTTCCCTTCACTGGAACTAAAAGGCCCAAACCTGTTCCAGCATGATGAAGCCCCTGTGCACAAAGCCAGCTCCATGAAGACATGGTGTGTTACGGTTGAAGTGTATCGAGTGTCCGTCACAGAGCCCTGACCTCAACCACACTGAACACCTTTGGGATGAACTGGAAGTGGAACCTCCTGGAACCATCCCAACATCAGCGCCTCACTAATGCTCTTTTAGCTGAATGAACACAAATCCCCACAGCCACGCTCCAACATCCAGTGGAAAGTCAAACAGAAGAGTGGAGCGTGTAATAACAGCAACGATGGCATAGGAATGGGAATGGGAACGATGCCCTCAATCCTTTGGCCATATAGTTTGTTCTTCTGAATTAAGATCCATACCATTTGTTTTTTGCCAAAAAAGGACAAAACATTTGGATGGAATTATTGAACTTTTAGATTTTTATACGTACAGATTTACTTACCAGCGCTGGAACAATTCTGAACCAGAAGCTGTTCCTTGAAACAATTTTCTCCAAATGGGGAGGTTTCTGTTTCTGGAGGCGGAGTTAGTGTGTCTACAGCCATAACCTGACTCTCTTGACACGGAGTATGTTCTATCATGGGAGGAGTCTTAGACCGCTCTTCAGGGGGAGGAGTCTGAATTTCTGGTATGGGGGTTGGTGCAGATTCTAGTGCGCCTTGATGTTGCTGTATGCCTGAAGATTTCTCAGTGACATTAACAGAACTGTTTTTAATAACCTGGGAAAGAATTGGTAATTGGTATAATGAAAGAATGTCAACATTAAAAACAAACTCTATAAAGTAGCAACTGCGCGCAAACAAAATACCTTCTGCAAGGATTCGGGTTGCTTTCTCGCCTTCTTCTTAGTGGCAAATATGTGATCGTATTCTTCCGTCCACTCTATGAGTCTTTTGCTAGGCTTTCTGATACGTTTGCTCTCTGGCAAAGACAAACGCAGAGTCATGATAAACAGACAAAACTTTTAGGACCTAATTACATTTCTTCTAGGACTCCTCTTACCTGCGGGGAAACTAGAAACCTCACAGGTATTTGGAGTTATGTTCACTGGGTTTATGGATGTCTCTGTTGCTGATACAGACGATGCTGAATTTGTTTTTTCAACACCAGGATCCACAATGTTTTTTTGTTCTGAAGGCAACATTTGAGGTTGCCCTGGTCCTTGGTCACTTCTGATCTCTGCGTTCAACACTTTTTCATTGTCCTGTTCAAACTTTTGCCAGCGTTTTTTAGGTACACTGCCAAAAAAACGATTCTCGGTGAGGACTTTGCACCCTGGGGTCTGTGTGTTATCTGACTTCCTCGACAACTCGGAAGGCACAAAAATGTTATTAAGGCTGTTCTTCACAGCAGGTTGACTTTTTTTGCTAGGTTTTTTAACAGATTTTGGTACAGTAGAAATGCCCTGGCATTGCTGACCAACACATCCATTGGCCCCTCTTATATCAGGACCAAACTTCGTTTTTGTTTTGTTTCGTTTGGGCTTAAGACTAGACGTTTTGCTCTGTCCATACTTCTTAAGACCTGGCATTGTGCGGTTGTCATGATCATCTTTAATATGACCGGAATTACTTTTCAGATCTTCTTCTGAAATCATGGATGGCTCCTCTTTAATGAGCTTTTTTGTAGGTAAAGGTTCCATGACCAAAGGTCGGCCATCTTTTTCTCGACTATCATGTATATCCTTTAACAACATCAGGAATGTGCTATATTTATAGTTTGCATCTGGACGAAACGTTGTGGACTTCCCATTTTTATCATTTTCCAGTGACTTGAAGGTGATTTCTTTTATGTCTTCGTTGTCTTGTATATTTACACAGAACGGAGATGCTGTAGAAAATGCCGACACCTCAGACACCCGATTCTCTTGTTTCAGTTCTGACGCATTAATACCGACCGGTTCAGAAGATATCAAACAAGATTCGTCCTCGGATTTGACAGCAACTTCACTGTCGTCCAAATCAGATGGATTTAGAGATGCAACGGAAATGGCGTTAGATTTCACATCCGCTTTTAAATCAGGCCCTGCTGAAATCTTTTGGTGGGTCGATTTTACTTTTGACACACATCGTACATCGTTCTCGGTTTCACCGCCTGGCAGAGTTTGTTTGAGATCTTGGCTAGACGGCTGCTGGAGCCGAGCATCTTCCATCGCTTTCAGTGCTCTAGTCATCAATCGACTGCTAGCTGGAAGACATGCAACTCTCTTGTCAAGAGTTTTCTTGGCTTCTACAGATTGCTGTTCAGATCCCGTGGCCTGGTTGTCTCTGGACTTCATACTTGCTGACTCGGGTATCTTAATCTTACATGATACCTTACCAAAGGAGCAATTAACAGATTTAATTCCAGCACGACTAAATACCCCACTGGTTTGTCCTTTTCCAGCTTTGCTGAACCACAGACCACCCTGGACTTCAATATTTTTCTTTGCATCTTTTTCGCTTGAGCTCTGTGTACCAGTCTGATCAGTATTAGAGTTCAGTGAGGGTCGGCCACTGCCTTTGGGACATCTGCGGATTTGCGGCACAGAGTCGATGTCGGAATATGGACTATCCACCACTTCTTTGATCTCAGTCTTTTCACAGACAAACTTGTCAAACTTTGTAAAAAACCCTGCTGAGGACTTGCGTTGCTTTTTTTTGCACTTAGGCTTCATCAAAAAGTTTTGGTCTTTATGGGAAATCGTCCCATTGGCTTGGCAACCGTTTCCAGGAATTCCCAAGAGCAACTGAGAGTTAGATACCTTGTCTTTTTGCCCTTTCTTTTTTCCATCAACTGTGCTCTTTTCTGTGAATTCAGACGTTATAACAGGTATCTTGGGCTTATCCAGGAAATGTGCCTCAGCCTCAGCAACACTACAACTCCATGAGCTTAGAAACCGCTTGGGTACCTATAAGAGAAATATAAACGGTAGACACACAAAATAAGGTACACAGTTAAATAGTGGATTCTTCTAGAAGTTTTATGTGGGGGGAAAGGACAGGAATTTTCAGCTTGGTCTTACCCCTCTCTTTGGACCAGGAAGACTGTGAAACTGATATTCACCAAAAAATATATGCATGGCTTTCTCAGAGACCCAGGCCAGTTCCTCAGGTTCCCCAAATGTCTTGATGTAATACTCACGACAGGGATTATCACTCGGCTCTGACAAACCACAGCACAGGAAAAATAAAAGCTTATGGTTTTACTTCTTTGGGAATAACTCAATCATGTCATTCTCTTTTTTTTTTGCACAAGTAAAACTATGTTCACATTAGCAGGCAGAAGTGACTCAAATCTGATTTTTTTTTTGCCTTAATGTGACACAGATCTGATCTTTTCAGGGCTGTGCTGTGGACACAGAAATCCCATCTTTTCAACTCAGATTTGAGTCACTTTCATATGCGGTCCGAAATCCGATTTGTAGCCATGTGGCATGAATGAGAGGCTCAGATGGGAATTCGTGTGTCTTTATGCCTGTACTCACACGCTGAGCGTGTTGTCATCAGCCAGCACGCGGCTCTGTCCATTTGTTCTTGTTTTGTTCTGTCGTGTTTATTCTCTGTAGCATTTACTCTCGCTATGGTAGCAGTTTTCATCAAGGTAGCACAAATCGTCAGAACACCAGCAGTGCAGCAAAACAACAATGGAGCAGAGCTACAACTGAATAACTGTTTGCAGTCCAGAGCAAAACGTGACGCGTACATTAGCTACCAGTGTGTCCATTTTGTTGGTTTTAATACCACAAGTCATCTCACAAATTGTTTGTTGTTGGTGACGCAGATGACTCGTTCAAAAAAGGTATCGATGTGAGCATGCGTGACGTTTCAGAGGGCAGATGTGTTCTAATTACGGTTAGATAAAGAGCACTGTAATTATGAAAGTGAAGTATGAAGACAGGCACATCTGATCTGAGTAAATGCTCGGAATTAAGTGTAATGTTATGTAATAAGGCTTGTAATGTGAATGTAGCCTATGACTTTACTCAGTAAATCAGCAACTGATTACACTACACCAAATTTTAACACTCATAACAAACAACTATATTAACTAAAAAGTACCTAAAAGGCAAAATGGACCTAAAACTACAGTGTGTAATGTCACATTTAACCTAGATAACAATATTTAATGATTTGCGATGTTAGCATTGCAAGTCAGTCTTTAAGGTGGTGAAAGAAACTTTTACTACAACCTAAATAAAAGCTGAACTTTTTGTCTTCATCAGAAATGAACATACCATTTTTTCTGTGATACGTTCCCAACGCAGGATCGATGGTCACGCGACACGGCCACCATGGTCTACGGTTAAACTTCACCCATGTAACTTCACCTTCAAGGTACTTTACTGGTGGATGAGGCTCTGACTTTGAGTTGTTAATCTGTGAATAGAAAATTAGTCTGTGTTTAACAGTAATATGGCAAACAAGAACGAAACATCTTTTCATCTATAGAATTACACATATCTCTCAAAACCAACCTTCATCAAAATAAATAAATAAGACGGTATTACAAGTGTTTAATTATATTGTTATAAACCAATCATTGGTCTCTAAGGTAAACTACACAAAAGAGACAAAGAGATGTCCGGTTAAGACGTTCTATTGACTGTAATTTAGCATTAAAATTAAAGGATTATACAGGACCGGAGTTTTCAGCAAAGGGTTTCAGAATCAATGAAATATTTCTTAGTTTATTAATATGCATTACATGAATTCCATTGACACAAAGGAAAAACAAAACAGGCATAAAGTGACTTTAATGAACTTGATTTCATGAAGTAGTAACCTAAGCCATGGCGTCAAAGGGAACTGTTGTAGCACAAATAAACAAACAGGCTAACTAGCTAGGAAACTAATGAAGTAAAGAATAAATCTGTATTTAATGGAAAAATGCACCCTGAAGAACTTGCATATTAATCTTTATAGTTATCATGTGATCTTCAGTTTTACATAAAGTGACTGATGCAGCGGTGCTTTAGTAGTTTAGTTTGTCTAGTTCTCAACCCCTCCTCATCTGTACACTCTGCTTAAACAGATCAGCTTCCAAAGCTTCAAATTTCACACTAATATTGCCGTCAATGCCATCTCACAGATCGCTAACTAGCCAAACCATGTGACCAACCATGGTCACATGGTTCCAACCATGTGTTGGAATTGCATTCTGGACCTTTTAGTTTGATATTTGCTGTCTCCACTACTTTTACTTTGGGTTGCTCATTAACTCTCATGATGTTGAATATTGGTGGAAATTGGTGAGTGAGAAAAGAAGCTCTTGTGCTATCGATTTTAAGAGTGAACACCAAGAAAAGACAGATATCCCTTATGCATGAGACTGATTTTTGTTCTGTAATTATTAGCCATTTTGGAAACAGGGATAGCAAAAATACAATATCAGTCAACAAATTATGACCAGAATCCCTAAACAAATCACAAGTATTTGAATCTAAACTAATTTAATGTTTTTAAGGTGCAGTTTTCCATTAAGGACTGCAATGTGAAAGCCAATCGCTAATTATAAGTGTTAACTCTTTATTTATAACATGCAATCTGTATATGCATGTATGCTTTACTCTTGTTGCAAAACTCATTCCTTAGGAAGCCTCTTTACCAAGAGAATTACTCTTTAATCAATATAGCATTCGACATTATAGAAGTAAGGACGCTTGGTTTGCATGTGTCCTCAAAAACTACGCAGAAGAAGAAATTTAGAAGAAAAACTTGCCGTCGTAACATCCTCATGGATGC
This sequence comes from Parauchenoglanis ngamensis, assembly GCA_030014255.1. Lineage (NCBI taxonomy): Eukaryota > Metazoa > Chordata > Actinopteri > Siluriformes > Auchenoglanididae > Parauchenoglanis > Parauchenoglanis ngamensis. Next base: position 1,610,139 of record JAQMYM010000011.1, on the reverse strand, counting down.
ACTCCAGAGGGGCTGGATCGCAGTCCCCACCTGACTTTTTCTTGTGTTTTTTATCTTGTTTCACTGACATACAGGCCTTTGATCTTCTTTTGCCTTTGGACAGACAATTATGTCGATCCAAAATGGTGAATTTTTGCTTTAGCTTTGTGGATGTAGCAATATCATGAATGGAGCTGCTACACGGCTTTTCGAGTGACGACCTTGGGCCCTTGTTCTCATCTTCCTCCTCATCTTCAAACAAAATTGACTCAAAGTGTAAGCCATTTGCAAATGGACTGGATGAATCAAGGCTGAATGCTGGACTGGGAGGAGACATGCAAGTGGTTTCGTCAGTTCTAGTGCCAGGCAAAGCTGTGTCCATGTTTTGTAACAGAGATGGGTCAGCAAGCTTAAAGGGCCATGGAGTCAGCTCATTCCTGTGGCCCTCGTGGATTCCTGTGCAGATCCAGAAAGTTCTCCAAAAAGGTCAAGGAACTGTCAGTAGTCGTTAGTTCTGCGCTGCTAAGTGGACGTGAGACTTGACGGCTGGGCTTGAGGCCAGGCGCCTTGACTATGATGGGTGACGTTTTCCATGTGATGAGACTGAGGACTTTCAGCTCTTCTGGAGGACTGCTGAAGATCCGAGCATCTGTATCGGCCACTTGCCTCAGAGACAACTGGGAGACAATTCATTCAGTCAGTATTTGTGAAGTATGACAAATCAACATATATAAGTATATATCCTACTGTGTAGGCATATGTCATACGTATTATGATTATTACATGTGTGTGAGGGAAGATTTTGTGCCATTGGTGCACTCTGAAGTCCATTTACAGCTCTGCAGAATGTCAGCCCCACTCTACCCAATCCAACAATGCAATAAAACCACCATGGCTGACTAGATGTTATTTGGAAGGTGGACTATTCTCATCATAGCAGTGTCATAGGTGGTCCTAGGTGTTGAGCTGTACAGTTTGTAAGCACTGTGTGTACTTACTGTCCACTTTATAAGACACAAAACAGGGATGCTAGTAGCCTACATTGTAGGGGAAATCTATGCTGCATAAGACTTACCTCAGAAACTTTACTAGAAAGCGGGGGGAAAAAATACATCCACCTGGCTTCATGTTTGTCTTTTGTTAGCATCAAGCTAGCCGGCTAACTGTAAAGAGTGATGCATACTTTCCTCCTCCTCAACAACAACAACAGAATATGCTGATTGATCTAAAACAAATACTAGCATATGCAGTGTATCTCATTTAAAAGTAAAAAAGTGCTATTTTGTACATCATTTTTGTATATTGTTGATGCTTTAAGCGAGCGGCCATGTTGATTTGACGTGACTTGCTGAACTCTGGGTTGAGGAGGCTTCCCCAAAGTTCCGGGAAAGAGTTCTTTGGGGGTTTTTTTCTAGTCAGAGCACTAAAATTCAACTGAATGCAGCATCACTATAACCAACCCACTTATGAGGAAACCAGAGAACCCAGAGGAAACCTACACAACCACGAAAAGAACGTGCGAAACTCCACACAGGCATTAACCCGAGCTCAGGATCGACCTGAAGCTGTGGGGTGTCGACACGTAGGGCGTCAAAATGCAAAATTACAGAATACCATGCAAAAGTTCTGTTAAACGGCCTTCATCAGCCATCAGGAAGACACAACCATGCTCGTGTCATGTCAGTACTGTGCTCAGAAAGGTCAACACACACACACACACACACACACACACACACCTGTAAGCTGTGGTCCTCATGTGAACCTTTACCTAGAAAGTGCACCTTCTGTCAATTAGAATATCTGGTGAATGTAATAAAGTGTTTATGAATGTACACCATGGATGTTGCTTAAACGCTGGATGCACGAGCAGTAGGACTTCTGCCGTGTGTGTGTGTGTGTGTGTGTGTGTGTGTAGCCGCCCTTGCGTGCTCCGAGGCGCACATGTATGACACACTCTAGCGACGAGTGCAAGTCTCTCATCTTTCAGAGGAAGTGAAGAAGTGAAATCATACAAATATCGCACGACACGACGGCGGCACGAGAGACCGCGCGCGCTTTGGAAATCATAGCTACAAAGCAGGCAGCTCGTGCGAGGTTCCTCTCTCAGAGACGTTTAGCCTAATACCCGTTCCTTTGGCTCTCACACACACACACACACACACAGAAAACCTTAGTGGTCAACCTGCGAACAATTCCGTTATAATAAACCGTCTTGTTAAGGAAAATGCATCCAAAAATCTTACCATTCACATTTCGCTCGCGCTCGTGGACACCGAAAAACCTGCGCTTTTGCCGTCCAAATGGCCTTTTTCCCAAATGTGTGAGAGCGCCTCAGCAAATCCCAGCAGCAGCAGCAGAAGCAGCACTAGGCCGAGAAACCTGAGCACATATTCTTGACAGTGAGGCTAGCGGCCCCTTTCTAAAGCAAACCAAAGAAACAGAGCAAAAGACGTCCATTACACACACACACTCACATATGCACACAAACGCGCGCGGTGAGATAAATGCGTCCCCCTGCGCTGTGATTCACAAACACGTTACCGGTGCATCTTACTTACGGTGATGGTTTCCTCGGCGTGCCGACCTGCCCCCGGTTGTGTCTCGAGCCCCTGCCTGTGTGTGTGTGTGTGTGTGTGTGTGTTGTGAACAGCCAATCCGTCGCCTCGCTGTCCTGCGCTACATTTGTTACTTCAACACTTCCTAAAACCACACCTGCTATTACTATTATGAATATTGTTATTATTATCCTGAATATTATTATTATTCTTCACACACACGCTTCAATGTCATGCACCTTTAAAAGTGCTTTGAAGTCACGTCATCAATGGGCTTGCACAGCTCGTGCACACGGTTTTCAGGATGGAAACGTGGCTCAGGTAATAAAAGTGTTGCACAAAAAAAAAAAAGAAAGAAAAAAAAAGAAGAGTCTAATGTTTCTGAGGCACCGGAAGGTGTGACACTCGTGCCGTTGTTTACTCGGGACCGAGTCCTGGTGCTTCAGGCGCTTCAAAATGGAGTCGGCTGCCGAAACAGGCCACAAAGTGTTAAAATCTCAAACGGCACCATGAGTAGGATACAGCCGAGAAGTTCAGAACGTCAAGCGCGAGCTCCATGGAGCTATACGTCAAAGGTCGAAGGAGGCCATTTTGCAATCGATGACACAGAGTTACAGATTGATATCACTTGTAAAGAGGTTTCATCCAGACACATAAAGCTTCGTGTGTGTGTGTGTGTGAGAAAGTGAGTGAGAGTGTGTGTGTGTGTGTGTGTGCATAAAAGCAGAGCGCACCTTATAATAAACCATGCTCCAAGTATAATTAAATAGAGTCGCGTGCATGTTTGTGTGTGTGCGCGTGTGGATTTCTCATTTAAGCTTTCAGTGACTACATTTCATGCACTCTCTTTTTAAGACCCTGGCATTTTTCTTTAAGGAGGTGGGGAAATGGAGGAGCCGAGTGACACCATCTTTTAACAGTCCACCATGTTTATCTCCAGCTACACTGAAAAGCAAAAAGAAATGAGATAATAAATACGCGCGCTGATCATAAAAAATGAATGTTTGTCACGTGAGAGGAAGCTGACGCAGCGCATTTTTTTCTTTTCTTTCTTTCCGTGCCAAAACTCGACGCTTGCTTCTGAAAGCGCACTACATAGTAAACTAGAAATAGTGCGCCACAGATAGAGTGACATGCTATTTAGTAGGGTAGTATATGAGGTTTCGGACATGGTTTAGGCCTGCTGCTGCAGCTGCTGCTCTGCTGATGGACTGAACAGCGCCTCCTCTGAAGGAAAGGGAATCTGCAACTTTCAAACACATTCGAGTCCAGAGTGTAATTCTGCTCAGACTGTATCCTGGTTAAAAAGATCTTTAAATATCTGTTTAAAGTAAGAAGTAGTGTAAACAATCTACATCTACTCACTTGTGCCAAGATCAGGCTCCATGATGTTTTTGTCTTTCGCAATGGTTCCCATGTCAGATTACACCTCATTGATTGGGTGCAATAAATCCTTGCTGTGTCTTGGTCAGGAGACTGGCAATGCACATCCTTGTCAAGAAATTGTAAATCAAGGCTACAGAAGGAACAACGTCGTAGGAGTTGTCAATCTAGGCGAGAAAATGCAAAACATTCGGACATGCTAGACTTTTTGTTGGGTGTCCAACATTGAAGCCACATTGCTGTTCTTTGATTATATCGCACTACAAGGACTGTTTGTTGTTCCCGAATATTGATATCCGAGACAGATGCTGGAAATTTGTTAGTTATGGCAAAATCATGTAAAAATCGGGCTGAATTTGTCTAGTCTAATCTCAGCGTTAGGCCTGGGGGGCATCTCTTGCCTGTTAATCTGTTAATTAAGGGAACACGGAAGTGAGGGACAGTCATTCATTCCTACAGTCATCTCCAGTAAGCACTTTATCCTGGTCACGGTTGCAGTGGATCAGGATCCCATTCCACAAACACTGGGCACAAGATGAGGATACGCCATGCATGGGATGCCAGTCCAGTACAGGGCACTGAAAAATGTATTCACACCGAGGGGTAATTTAGCATAGAAAGGCCACCTATAAGGACCAGCAAAGTGTCGGTGCCTCTCTCGAACCAGTCTTCCTAGCTGAGACCTGGTTCTTTGGCTGTCGAAACGTGAAGAACTGGTTTGAAATTAGACTCTGGCTCTGAGCCGGCCCTCGAACTGCCTTGGTGGAAAAGTGGTAACAAACAGTAACCTGAGCTCAGGGTCTTGACCAATCCCACCTCCTTCTGCACTTATTTTTGCTGGTATGAACTTGGTTCTATTTCTCAAAAGAGAGAAGTAATTTAAACTTGACCAGGATAAAGCAGTTACTGAAGATGAATGAATGAACTAATGAATGATTTTTGGCTCATGTTATGCAGCACAGCCTTTCATCGTCCCACTTGCTATATCTCTGGCCACCTGCACCAAGACACATGACAGTAAAATCCACTCACTCCCTTGACATTTCTGTCATGTCTCATGGGATCCTAGTCCCAATGCATCACTTCTACTCTAAACAACCCGCCCTCCTCCGCTGATACTGCATATGTCTCATGTGTTGCCTTGACAGAGTCTGGGCAGAACTCTAATAATCAAATAAAGTTATGAAGATCTGTTCCAGCTGCAAATAAAGCCTTTTTGACTGAAAAAAAAGCCTGAAATTGGAACTCATCCGCTGGTCCATTGCATGAATATATTCAGAATCACAGCTATTTAAAAAGATCTTATAAAAGAAATTATATATTTGATTATAATATGTTAAATTCTAGAAACTTTTATGATGAAGCTTTTTGTTAATAGAAACCTCATTGGTGGTTGGATCATCTTTGCTTAGCTTTCAGAACTATATAATAGTACAGATTTATTCCTCTGTAGGTCAAAGCAAGGTGGCATATTTTCATTCCTGGATCATGCTAGAATTTGAAATACTAATAATATTGGATTTACAGAATTTACAGACAATCATACCTTGCTATAGTATTGCACCGAAAGCTTTGCACAAGACTGCGATGACTGACGATGTAACATAAATGGTCTAATGTGCAACAAAGTTTTTAGTAATAACAAACAAGACTATTATATATTCATAGTTGAAACATTTTGCTGCATTTTTGTTAAATTTGTATAAACTCACCGTCCGCTTTAATAGGAACACATGTGCACTTGCTCCTTTATGCAATTAGCCAAACATTTAATCATATTGCAGCAGCCCAATGCATGAAATCATGCAGATACAAGTCAAGAGCTTCAGTTAATGTTCACATCAAACATCAGGATGGGGAAAAGTGTGATCTGTCTCTGTCAGATGGACTGGTTTGAGTATTTCAGAAACTGCTGATCTCTCAGAAATTTTCACAATCAACAGTCAGTGAGCATATATGCAGGGGAGGAGGAGGTGGAGCAATAATAGTGGTATAACTTGTTAATATACAGTTGTGCTTGAATGTTTGTGAACCCTTTAGAATTTTCTACATTTCTGCAAAATATGAACTAAAACACCATAAGATTTTCACATAAGTCCTAAAAGTAGATAAAGAGAACCCAGTCAAACAAATGAGATGAAAATATTATACTTGGTCA
>JAQMYM010000011.1:1580901-1603964 GCA_030014255.1 Parauchenoglanis ngamensis | reverse complement strand
CAAGCACTCCCTCACACACACACACAGAGACAGACAAGCACTCCCTCACACACACACACACACACACACACACACAAACATTATGACTACAATTAACTTACATTTTCAACAAGGAAATTAAAAGGGAAATAGAGGTTTATACTTTAAATAAAATATTTTGCTATTTAACTACTTTCAAATTCCAAAAGGACTAAAACTGATTTAAAACGTTTTGCTGACAAATGTAAACATAAGATGTAAAATCAGTACCATATGAAACCTCAGGAAAAGCATGCAGTATACTGAAGCAGAAGTTCTCTTCTATCATTTCATTATAAATTCCTCTGCATCAATCAAAACAGTCTAAACTGAAGCAGTGAGTTAAAAACGCCTTGGAGGAGGCAAAGACCATAATAAGCATATTTCATATTACATATCCTCATTTCTCAGTTTTCCCTGGAATGCTGCCTGAATACATTGCTAAAGTCTAAGTTTAGACTGCACAAAGCTAAACCGTAATCACAGAGTGAATGATTATATGCATATAATTTTACTGTGTGTGGTAGAGGAAATTGTATTCTTCATGCCACACGTAACCAAACAACAGTAACAGTCCAAACTATAGAGGCCAAGATTCGAGTTTCATTTTGTTAGCTTTTCTTCCTGGTCTCTAAATATTCCCTTTTATAGTTTCCTTGCAAAAAAAAAAAAAAAGCTCATCTTGTAAAATCTCTAAAATAAAAACCATGTGAGGATTTCAGACCATTTTAGCTAATTCAACTTTGATGGGTGTTTTTTGTTTGTTTGTTTGGTTTTCTTTTTGGTGTAATTAAATATCGGATGCAGCACGGATTTCTAATTTGCTCCTCAGGCCCCAGTTTAGTCGGAAATCCAGGCAGAAAAGGTCATTCTCCACTAGATGGTGTTAATACTTCTCTATTTATGCATTTTATTTCACATGCTGGAAACCCACTGCCTGGTGCATAGTGCATTTGGTGAATTTATCATTGTTATAAGCACCAAGTCTGGTTATTTCATAAACACACCAGTCTGGATAAAGCAGTCCTAAGAGGCTTCTCGGGTCTTTTTAAACACAGTACTTAATTTATTTAAAACCTTGTTAAGAAAATAATGAAAGTCAGTAATTAAATTCAATAAAGTGTACTCTTGCTTTTCTCACTAAAACACTTGTTCTCTGAAATATATTTCGCAGGAGAACTAATTGACTGTTCCTGTGTTAGGAGACAACAACAACAAAAAAATCCAACTAGTCTATTCTGCTAAGTATTTACACTGCTTGCATGCACACATATTAAAAATGTGACCAAAAAAACAGAGGAAATCTTAAGGGCTTCCAAAGTGCCATTGGTGAGGGGAAGCCTCTTGCACATGGAGAATGGGAGCAAGGTGAATAACACACATAGGAACTCGAGGAGTCCATTCTTCCATCCAAGCAAGAGGGTCAACTTCTTCAGACAGTTTGCTAGGGAGGGGAATGTGTGTGTGGGGAGACCCGGGGGTCTTCAGGGGCCCGGGACCTGTTCTTAATGAGAAATTCCTGGGGATTTGTAGGGGTGCAGAGGTCTTCATTTTCTCACTGCGCCCACGGGCCCGTCGTAGCGGGAGGCGCGGACTCCTTTTGAGCCGCTCCGGGCTGAAGGAGTGAAGCGCCATTGAGATGGCAGGAAGAGAGGATGGTGGCGGTGGGGGGAGAGAGTAGGATTATGTATATGAGCTGGGGGCTCGCAGAACAGCTTGCCACCTCCCTGAACAAGGGTGTGGAGAAAAGGAGAAAGGGCAAGGGGGGGTGGAGGTTGCGGCTTGGTGAATGTGGCCAAGCTTTTTTGGAAATGCGGCGGTGTCTCTCCAGGAGCTATTTCTCCAAGTGTCTAATTAAAGGAATAACCAAGGCGAGATGAGAGGCTTGATGTGCAGCTGGGCTGCTGGGAGCCCACTGGCCTCAAACCAGAGGCTTGATCTGGACATTGTGTGAGGAACTCGGTGGAGAGCGGGAACAAATAAACCCACACTGGGTTGATGACAGCTGTCCAAGCCGGGAGATGAAATCCCCCTCGGGGTCTCTGCCCCAAAGGTGCCCGGCATGTGGGCTGGAGCCAGGCAGTTTGATCTACATGTGTGTGAAAGTGAGACTAGATGGACAGATGGACAATGCCCATCATGGGGTACGCCTCAAAAAATTCACCTCAATCTATGATCTAGGACAATGTGCACCTTTAGAGAAGAAACATTTTCACAGATTAATTTTAGGTTTCTTTGACTCTTTGTGTGTGTGTGCATGTGCGTGTGTGTGTGTGTGTGTGTGTGTGTGTGTCCTGCATGGGCAGACTAGGTCTTTGCTGTATAAGGCCGGTGAAAACTATTAGCTCTGAAAAAAAAATGTCAAGGATCCAGAGATAAAGCCTTTCCAGATTTCCTCCTTCCTTTTAATTGTTCCCTTCTGAAATCAATTTTTCTGTCTAATCACAAATCAAGGTCTTTGTCACAGACAGGACTAATGTTCAGAATCGAGAGTTAACATCAAAACAGGAAATGCTGCTTGTTGTTCTTTCAGAAGTATGTTGGGTTTTTTTGTAAGATAAGGTAAACTTTTACAGCAGCAAACAAAACTGAAGAAAATCTTTTTCAGCAGCTAAGTACTCCACAAGTACTCACATCTGACTTGGCCTGGCTTGGCCTGTCCGATCAATGACCAATCCTTGTGCAACGTCTGCCGTCTGGACCAGAGCAAAGGGCTGACCTGAGGGCTAGATGATGAACGTGTGTCCCTGGCAACAGGCTGTCCCAGTTGGACAAATCTATTTAGCCACTGCCAGAGACAAAAGCCAGAAATCTCATCTGGCTCTGGGATAAAGTGGCCCAGGGACGGCTGCGCTGTGCTCTTGGCAATACTATAAACATCCTATCGTTACATGTCAGACTCTTGGCACGGAATTGGAAAAGCATACAAAACAACGAAATTAGGCACTGAAGATGCCTTCCATCTGTAAATCAGAGCTGTCCAATTAATTAGTTTATTAAGGAGAGGAAAGAAAGGGAAAAATGATTGCACCTCCAGACAGATTTAATGTGCATTTAGTGCCGGACAATAGCCTAGCCATTCGTATGCAAAAGCTAAGTATATAGAACAAGCCGGTTTTGACGCCAGTTGAGGGCCAGCGGGGTATAATGAGGGGACGTCCCGACAACCCCCTCCTGCCAACCTGACGTGAGCGTCTGATGATAAAGAGGCACGGTTGGGTTCTGGCTGGATGGGTTTGGGGGAAGTGATGGAGGTGGTGGTGGTTTTGGGCAGAGGACAAAGCCGTGAAATGGTGCTTGTAAAGGACGGGCACCGGCCCCTGCATTGAGATGTCAATCTCAATCGGCTTTGTGAGATGAGAGCTGTCATCTAGCCGGAGATGTAGAGTGATCCGAGAGCTTCTCTTTTTCTCCCCAGGCCAGTTTATGGATCTCAGTGCAACTCACACCAGGAGATAAGTCTAGCTTGCTTGTATGTGTGCAAAAAGGGTGTACCGTGTAGCATTTGGCAAGTACTAATCTTCAGTTATTATCCTGTTGCTCAGTTGAGTGTGTAAATACAAGTGCTAATAAAAGAATATAACTCTACAATCTGCTAAATAGATCATTTGCTAATAGAAAAATTATTTTCTTGAGTACTAGTTTTTCCTGCATCAGCCAGGGTTATGTGGATAACATAGTAGCCCAGTAGTGACTTTCTTTACTTAGGAGTCACCAGCATGTGACCTAGCCATTGTGTGCAAGTGTGTGTGTGTGCGAAAGAGAGACAGAGATGTCACAACTTTCTGTCAAGACATGAGGGCTCTCTGAGGAACGGATTTGATAGACAGCGAGAAAAAAACCCAAAACAAAGACACTGAGTGTGGGTGAATGAGAGAGAAGGACAATATAGACGTAGGCTCCTGGCTGGGGCAGTCTAGAGCGGAAGCAAATAGACAGGAGGTGGAGAGACGTACACACTCAAAGAATGGGAGCACTGCGGCGATGGAGACTTCATTCATTGCAATGGCTTTATGCAAATGTGTCTATTTGACTAATGTAAAGCTGATATTTTGCCATGCAAATGTGGCATTTAAAGCCCATTTGTTGCAAGTGCTAAAGAAAAAGAAGGCTGACTAATATATCATCGCAATGACAATAAACAAGGAACATATTTTTCATATTTTTTGTGTTCACCATTCACTGTCAGCTATTTGATGTTATTTTACACGGCTTACAAATTTCAATTACGCTTGAAAGCCAGGCTTTGAGCAATTATACACACAAAGGTATGGCAATAATACCTCTAGCAAGCAACGAGGCTAGGGAGACAATACAAGTTGTATAAAAAGTCATTTTTTATTTAAGTAGTAGTAACGCTATGTACAAAAGCCTGACTGGCTTTTACAGATGTTTGTTTTAACCTCAGATGATCAGCACCTATGCTACATTATCTCCAAACAGCCTATTAAGTTTTATTTTATTGAGTAAGCAGGAGTTTCCTGTCAAAAGTGCAGCCTTTTTTGTGTTAATTTTATGAATTTAAATTGTTAGAATTGTATTAGAATTATTAAACTAGTAACCCTAGCATTGGACAACAAGTTTGAATCATATGGACATGAGAACTGGTTTAACCATTCATCAACAAGAAAAAAAAAGTCTCTGGAACTGTACTGTAGGGATGAACATATCATTTTCATACTTATCAAATGACTCCGTGAGCCCTTGTGCCACGTGGATGGAGGCAGGGTCATCCTAGAAGAAACCACTTCCGTCATGACACCATAACTGGATGAAAGGCATCAGCCAGAATAACGTTATATTGATTTGCAGAGATTCCAAACCATGCCCACAGCACAACAGAGCCAGAGGTTGTCCTTTCATTTGCACCTTTGACTTTTGACCTTTTCAAAACCAGTGGGAAGAACAATCAGTACATTTTCTTTGGCTGTTTATTCATGATAAGAGAGTAAAAAAACAATGCCACTATCTGTATCTGTTTTGTAGCTGTTTAGTGCTCCAAATATCTGTATCTGTATGCGGATTTACACCTGAAATGGGTGTGAGAAAGATATTTTAAAAACTAAATATTAATCTTAGCAATAAAAACAAATCCAGTTGTAGAAATATCAGCATGGTAAACATGGTGTGTGAATCCTGGCTCAACCTCAGCTATATCACTTGCATTCATAATTGGTCTCAACTAGAAATTCCACTCATTCAGTTATTATTTTTGTTTCTTTAAGCCATCGTGACCCTGAGCAGGGAATTACTAAGGAAGAATGAATGAATTCTGTAATTGTCTCGCATGGTAATCAACATCATATCTTGCTCTTTTTATAAAAGTAAAAACCTCTTGTGTGTGTGACTTTTGAATTGTGAGGGATTCTGAGGGATACTGATACTGATACCTCTGATGCCTGGCCAACATTTCTGAACAGATTTCTATAATAACAAGCTAAAAAATATTTAAGCATTGATTTCAGCTCTATAGAAAGTGTTACTTTGACCTGTCGAGCATCTCAGACACTTTGCTCACATCAGGTAGTCCCATTCAATGTCTCCATTAAATATCAGGATGGTTGAATGCTTTGCTTTCCTCCATTGTGCGGTCCTGCAGATACTCTGAACAGCAATTGTAGGGTGTTTAAACCACTTTAATTGTTCCTTTGTGTAAAACTACTCCACCATTTCATGACGTTTTCAGAGAAACACACCCTGAGGTTATAGTCATGAAGCTGACTCTAATGTCTGCCTTTATTGGGTGGGTAATGAAGCCTCTTTTGGTCTACTTTAAAATGCAAGCAGCAGTAACCAATTGTTACATGTTATTTAAGGTTTTCTTTTCCCCATAGGCCTTGTTTAGTAAATATTCAACATAAAACACATGAAATATGACAAGATTTTCATACTAGTTTTCTCTTGACTTTTGATTTTGTCTTCACTTTAGATAAAACTTGTATGTTTGTGATTTCTTTGTTAACCGTCTGGTTAAATTCACATTTCTGTTTTAGCAGTTAGAAAGAAATTAGTTTGTTTTATTTTGAAGGAAAAAACATCCATTTTTTCCAGATGGCCCATAAAACTATTTCAGATTCTCATTTTAAATGGAATTGGCCACAACAGTTTTTTTTTGGCACCATAACTCAAGCATGAGGAAATGTCAAGAATATATGAGTAGGAGAAAAATATCCAGTAAACTTTTTAATGTACTTTTTTCAGGTCTGAATTTTTACAGCCTTGTTGGCTTTTTTCCGCAGTTTGCATTCTTTGAGACAAGTCTTATTTTTTTGCTCCAACATCGTTCTCAGATGGCATCCTTGTATAATAAATCAAAGTGGACCAACTACGGTCTCAGGCATGGCTATAAAGACTATTTGCCTACTTTTAAAAATGGAAAATATATATATTTTTGAGCAGGGCCTAGGCCTCAGCGAGTGCCAAATTTGTTTAGACTGGAGGCAGCGATGTGGTTGAGGGAGATCAGGATGTCGCACATGGTATTTGACCACAACCCTTAGTAGCCCCTTTAAAAGACAGGTCTGCTATCCAGGGACACTGCCATCCTTGTAAGGACCGTCCTTCAATCCATCTATCTGAACATAATTAAAGCCTCTCTATCAAAATGAAGCAGTTTTTATTGGTATTTACAAGAATTTGCAGGCTTCCTTTTAAATCAAGTTGTTTCTGCACAAAAAGAAGTAACAATGAGAGACTATGTTCATTCTGATAATACACAAGACCATCTGAGAACATTTGCCATAGACATAGTAATACATACACAGTCCGAAATGATCTGTGCTCACTAACTCATTTCATTTAAAATAAAAAATTATTTAAAAATTTTTAGTCTATAATATATGGACTTTTCTTCACTTCTTCACTTCACCTCTTCACCATCACACTTACTACTGAAAACTGAAAACTGGCCATCTGACCCCATGATGAAGTGACTGCTTAGAGTCAACATTTCACTTCACACTAGATAATATTGCTTCATTTAAATGAAAAGCTAGAATAATAAGACTGGCACTTTTAAATAGTCCACTGGTATGTTTAGCAACCTTGTAAATGGCATCAGCCTAAATTGGTAATCTGGCAAATTGCATGGAAGAAGAGCTTTCTAAGCTGTAATAAAAGGCTTTCATTGCAACAAAAAACAGTTCTGGTTGATTATGATTAACTACACTTGCTGCAATCAAAAGGTGCAGGCTCTTTATTAGTACCTAGAATGACAACGACTACCACTTTTCCTTAACTCTTCTCATCTGTGGAATACCTTTCCAATTAGTGTTTGGAATCTCTATCTCAGCCTCAGACTAGGCTGAAAATCTTTATGTTTATTCAGGCACTTTGTTAAACAGCATTTCTCTAAGATTAAGCACAGCTCTGGGGGTTCATGGACATAGAGTGTTATAATAAACCGGGAATTGTTGATACAGATCAGATCAAGATCAAGAAGGTAACAAAAAATGTGTAGACAAGAATTTGACTCAGCAAATCTGTACAACCTACAACACAACCAACAATGGCTAACCTACAACCTACAACAAATTAATGGCTAAAACCCACATGATCTATCATATTTGTCCAATTGTATGAGATTTTTGAAAGTGGTAGAAAAATCTGCAGGCACCTGACAGACTTGCAGACGCTGACCATGTAAATTGTATGGTACTTGTATTGGTGAACTCAGACTGCAAATTTGACAGGTCTAGTAAACTAGTAAACTTGTTTGTTCCAAAGGAAAGAATTCATTCTGTAGAATATTCCATTCTTTCAAACATCACCAGTGACATTTTCATACTTTTCTCTGTGATTATATCTTTTACATATAACCTAACTCCTGGCTGTTTATAGATCAGGGCAGCACATGTTTTTGCTGAGTGCGCATTGTTCGGCCAAGCATGACTGTCTCTTTTGAGCCTGTCCAATATGTTAATTGTCTTCAGTGTATCCATGCCAAATTGCCTTTGACAGCTCCTCTGCCCATTCAACACCTAACCTCTGCTATATGTACATGCCTACCAAGCCATTGCTACTTTATTGTTTCATGTTTGTGTACTTGAGAAGTGCTTTTACACCACCTCTGCTGACACAACAGCTGGGAATTTTCCTCTGCAGGACAGAGTAAGAAGATTAATGCCAGAATAGAAGGATGAACAAACACTGACAAGGCGAGAAAGTGGCCATGCTCTAAGAGCTTAACCAAACAAAAATGGCCGATGAGTGCAACGGGAGACTACACTGCTTCTCACAGCTCAGAGGTTTTGTCACGTCCTAGTGATCTCGGGAGGATTTTTTTCCATCTCCAGGCCCAAATGTCCCTTCTTGTTTCTGGGGCCTGCTGACAACAGCATTCTTCCTCCCTCCGGATGTATAGAAGAGACAAGTGAGCTGACGTTTGTTTGGGGCTGGACCTGAGAAAGCAGTGCTAGTTTGTTTTAATTACCCCCATGCTGGCACTCCTCACAGGGCCCCGTATGTGAAAGCTGGCTCTCACCCTTCTCCCTGCCAAACAGGGGTCAGCAACCCCAGCAGAACAATAATTAATCAGTAGCCTTAAGCGATTTCATTTTCCTACAGATTTTAACAATGGAATCATTTTTTGATGTTATTGGTGGTCAGGTTAATGTATTCTCAATTGCACATGCCGTGATAAGATTTGCAAGAAAATTTATGGTTGATACTTTATCTAAATGGTACTTACACTGGCACTTCATAGCACATTACTAAGCATAAATCCGGGAGGCCTCAATTATCATCATGATTTGATTGTTGAAAATTGCTACTGTAAAATAGTTAGTTATCTAACATTTAGGCTCATTTATTCAAGAGACATATGGGTTACTCAAGTTGAAATTTATTTTTTTATTGCAAAGGGACCAACACTTTGAATGAGGAATATTCAGTTTCAGGCTATAAGAAGTAGATACAATTGATAACTCAGAATTTCCCAACTCTGACTTGGAAAATCCAAAGAAAACGACTACTCAACATGAAATTCCTACTAAATCAACGTGGCTGCATTAACAGTAAACAATGTAGCATTTCTTATATCCATACAGTCCTGAGGAGATAAATATACATCATACATCACAGTTAGTAGGCTAGATTGTTGCTAACAAAACAAACTATTTTTTTGCAGCTTGCAGCTTGAACGCACGGAAGTCGAAAAATGATGTAATTTCCGACTTCAAATCAAATGTCTTCTTAATTTTTTTTTGGAAATGCATTCACTACATCTGTTTCATATACAAGCATGTACATACTTTGAATGTTAGTCTTAGCACTAAATATTAGCACATCTTTCTTGGCAGAGGAAATAGTGAGGTTTGACAGTAATATGGAGAATTATGGGTAATTTGCCAGGCCAAGCCATGCTGCACCACCTGTTGAAAAAGTGCTATTACTGTATATACTGGGTTTTTACTTTAACTACCAAAACCAAACAGCATTACTAATCTAGAATTATTCACATTTTAAGGAACTATCCAGTGAACTCAAGGATAGGACTTTTTATTGATGGCTTCTAAATGTATAAAAGTTAAAAACCATAGCAAGGAATTTACAGATCACCTTAAAAACTATAAACAAACGCTAAATGTCTTATTATAACCTGTTATTTGATGTCTGTAAAAGCAGTGTTACGTACGTTATTCAGTCATCATGACCGCTGTGGCTACATAATTAGGCTAGTGAAGAAAAAGAAGCAAAGAAAGGAGAGAAAAAAAATATATTACTGTCCTAATTATACCATGGTCCATGAGACCCAGGTTTTGAAACTCAAGTGGTTCATCAGACTGCAGAGAGCATCTGGAGTGTCCGGAGGTTGAAGAGCCCCACAGCTGCTTCCTGCCCTATAGGACCTGGTCAGGCAAGAGGGAAGCAGTTTACTGTAACAGAGAGAGAGAGAGAGAGAGAGAGAGAGAGAGAGGGTGAAAGGAAGTATGTGTGTTAAAATGAGTGAGTAGTGAGAGAGACGGAAGTGGGGAAAAACAGATCATATGTGAGACAGAGTTGAGTGTTTATGTTTTTTAAAGAGAGACAGACAGGCAGGGAGACAGAGAGAGCGAGAGAGAGAGCAAAAGAGAGAAAAAAATGTTTCCTGGTTTTAAGTGAATGTGACTATTACTGAGGTATTAATGTCTGCAGATTGCATGTTTGTTCCTGCCCCCACATCCGCCCGCACTTCTCCATCCACAGCCGTGAAATTGGGACCATGTGTTTTACGCTGCGTTCCAGTCCAGCAACAAGACACAGGGCTGTTTTTCTTTCTCATTCCTCCTGCCGGAACTGTGGGCCGGAGAATACGTTTTGCCCCCCTTCATCCACCTCACACATACATACACACCACACTCAGAGTCATCATGTAGTCTATAGGGAGAATAGTGCAAGCCTGACAGGCAATATCCATCATTTTTGTCAATGAGATCTTATATTTATGTGTGGGTGGATGTGCATTTAGTTATTACTGAGCATGTTTACCACAATTTATGGTCCTCTCTTATTGTAAAAATGTAGCAATATATCAACATTTCTTTTATCATGGAAATTACTGGAACGTATACAAATATAACAAGCTCCGTAGCGAATTTCATTAACGCCAAACTACATTGTTCCATGAGCAAGTGAGAAATTTGAGATAATATGTCTGGACAAACCCAATAAAACCCTCAGAAGAATTAATGAATAGATTAACACCAAGGTTGGAAAATACTTACCTCATTACTGCACTCAAGTACCATTTTGAGGATTTCTCCAGTATTATTGAAACTTCTACTCTTACTCAAGTACTTTCAAAAACCCATATTTTTCATCTTTACTTCATTTTCAGGTTCATTTTAACTTTCAAAAATCTCAAACGCCATGAGATCATTTTCTAGCCCAGTTGCTCCACCAATCATATATATAAATTAGTTTATTTTTTAAACACATCCACTCTAATTCACCTCAATGTCAGATGAAATAATGCACAATTGTGCTAATCGATCTTTGAGCTAATTGCTCTATTTCTGGATTTACAAATAATTCATACAACCTGACATCTCCTTTGCCTTTCTTCTTAGGTTTTGGTGTAAAACCAAAATAAAAATTCATAAATCAAATCTAGAGAAGCTTGTTTAGGTACATTACTGAGGTACAAATTTGCTAGCTAGTTTACTTTTCTTTGCTAGTGCAACCTCACTTAATCAACATGGTTACTGCGCATTTGCTAACCAGGGACTGCCATTAACTTTTCTTATTTTATTCCCTGAGATGCTTTTGTAAAGTTTGCAAGTTTTTTAATTGAAAAAAAAGCCTTTGTTCTTTTTCCTCATGCTGTTTTAGTCATGATATGAAAAAACTATATAATAGGACAAGCTGATTTTGCATCTGCTTTTATATATTGAATAAATAAATAGCTTCTCTTTGATCTTCATGTTGACATCCAGATGCTTGTGTACACATGAAACAAATATTACCAAAATTATATTCATATAATATTTAAATAGTCTCACTGCATGGTGCCTAACAACTTTACCAAAATTATCACACAGCATGTAGATGCATATTACTCCAATCTGGTCCGTTTAAATAATGCAGCCTAGCAAACTATGTACTGTATATCAAACTACATGTTTTATCTATATTTAGCATCGTGGAAAGAATGTTAACGTTAGCTGACTGGCTAATCTTACCTGAAGGCTTTAACTGGTCGTGCACGCGAACTAAGTTTCAGTCCAAAAGGGAACTCTATTACAATATCCAATAAAGCGTTTAACGTTTGATTTTTTGGAAATTTTAAGCATTTTACTTATGGTTTGTGGATTGGCGGTCGGCTCCAACAGAGTTCACATGGCTTCATCTTCTTGATTCAGAGTGCTACGGGTGGTCATATGTTAATGAGGGGGTGGTGCCATAAAAATGAGAGGAGATTCTTTGTACGAAGCATGCACTTTTGTAACTGGCCTGTTCTTAGCCTATTTTCTTCCAATGGCCATTACAGACAGGGAAGGTAACAGTCCACTTTGAAAGTTTCAGTGCGTTCACAATTCACATTAAGATATCTTATTTCAAAAACAATAAAAAAAAACAACAATAAGTTTTTCATTGCATGTCCTCTTTCATAAATAAAAATTCTAGTCTGACCCCTTAATTTGTAATCGGTTAATGAAATATGACTTGATTATGTGAGTATGTTTAAATATAGATACGTTCGTCTTTCAGCTCCAAACTCCTGCTTTTACTTATGGAGTTTCTCTGTATTTTTACACCACTAATTAATGCACTTTTTTGGTGAACATTGGCGGAACCATTATTACCATCATATATAAGTAAGTAGTAAATGCTGCAGCGTCTCCTGGGTCTGTGGGCCAATATGATGAGTTAATGAAGTGGTGAAGGGAGTGTCGTTCCTTCTCCTCAGTCACAGTCTAGAGGGTTTTACTGCTGTGACTCCTTCTGCTCAAGACAGACATGATTAGGGGAGTGTGGAAAGACCCAGCGTTCCCAGGCCAGTGAAAACTCACACTCATATTCATTCACACATGTGGGATTGATAAGGTTTTCAACCTCTAACCTCTCACCCCTCCACAATTCCACTCTCCCCTCAGCCTATCTTTATTTCACATGCTTTCTAAATCTCTGCTTTCCCATTGTTTCGTTATAGCGTTAGCATTGTGTAACAATAACACCGAAAGTGTTTAAGTCTCCAAAATAGGAACGTCTCGGGTTTGAAATGATACTGTGTTTGGTGAAGGATCTAGTATTATTTTTGGATTTCTTTTTTTTTGGATAATTGCTTGATTGTCAAGCTGGCAAACTGCATTCACTGAAAAAGTAGTCATTGTTTAGCTGTACAGAAAATAACTCTGACATGGGAACTGAGCCTTAGCATCGTCGTGGAAAAAACATGAACTCGATATGTTAAATAACAGAAGAACTGGTGTAGAATTCATTCATTTGTCTGTTTACATAATCATTTAATCCAGTGTGGTTTAGAACTGTATAGAACAGCGGTTCTTACATCTTTGCATCCAGGGCCCATTTCCAAAGTAAAGAAAACATTTCCAAGGACCTTCATATTCCTTTATTTGAGCCATTAGAGCTGTTTATTCCCAGATATAGAAACACTGTGCATCATATTAGCAGACACTTCCTGGGTTTTATTATAAATGCATTTATTTTAAAGTTAATATTGTTTATGGATGTGTTTTAGTTTCTGACTTTAATATGTTAAAATTAATATCTTGCAAAAATATCTTGAATATAGCAAAATAATATTAATAAATAGCAAAAATATCTTGAATATAGGCAAATTCACTTAACATTTCTCTAAGCTTATTTCGAGATTTTGTTTTACTCATTTCTGGGTTTAAATGCTTATTCTATTGGATAATTTTGCTAATTTATTTCATAGGTAGAATAGAATATGCAAATAGAATAAGCTTGAAATGAGTAAAATCTAGAAATTCCTCATTTAGAAAGTCTAGATATAGGTTTAATGGTTTTATATTTGTTAAATAACAATCTCATATAACAAAAAAAATATTAGATAACATTTCCATTATTTGAGGTATCTTCACTTTTTTGCAATTAGGCTTATAACTACTATATAATAACTAAATATTACTATAACAACCATCATAGTTGATAGTCATTTCCAGCAATGTGATCTTAAAAAACAATAAAGTCAGGGATACGCACACTGAATAATGGAATAATGTGTGTATAACATATATGTTAAATAATGGCATGTGAATTCTGCAGTAATAACTCTCTAACGCAAGATAAAAATCAGTGAGCTACGAACCGATTATCTCCTTGATATACGGCTTTCTCTAGATAAAGGACAGGTCACATCAGGGCATCTGAATGGTTTCACTGATGCAGAGTGGATATGAGATAGCGAGCGACTGACCCAGTCTGCACTCTCCCCTGACTCGGGGCAGATATGTGACCTCTCCACCTGCGTAAACAGCCATGGCCAACTGGGAGCCGCCCCAAAGAGTGGACAAAGGCTGGAGGTTCAGACCAGGCAGAATGGGGTGTCAACTCCCAGGGAACCTCCTGCTATCTGAGGGGTCAAGTTTATTTTTCCTGCCAGGGGGGTGAAGGGGTGACCGAGGAGGCGAGAGGGACAAGCGGGACTCATGTGGTGAGGCTGGTCAACAGTGAAGGATTATTTTTGGTGAGGGGGTAAAAGGACAGCAAGAGGCTCGTATTAACACGCGTCCTGCCTCTTTAGCTTATCATGGTGACTCGAACAAAGTGGACGGCTTTAGTCTGGAGTGCTTCCGAGACATGAAACATCTCATGCACAGGGTGATGTCAGCTGTTATCAAGTGGAAGATTGTGAAAATATCTGAACGAATGTTCAAGAGAAACTCTCACATGGCATGAACATGTGAAATAAACACAAATATCTGCCATTAAAATAAGCTTGAAATACAATTTTATGTTTGTTTAAAAGCAATCTAATAAAGAGAAATCTTCCAAATATTTTACTTGTAAAGATCTTTTCTTCAGTATGCAGCCTCATAAGCTTTTCTGATTACATAGCTGATGTCCAAAACATCTGGAAAATGTGTGTACTATACAGTATATCTGCTGCATTTGTACATAAAGCAATAGGAAACATTCTTTCACATTAGTTGCTAAAAGCTAACACTTCGTTACACCGATGCTTGGCACTGACACGTCATAAAATCTCCTGTTGTTCCAGAGGAAGCCTTGGCGTCGCTAATAATATATTCCTGGCACCTTTAGCATGTCTGTCTGCTCTTCTTTCAATGCGACTGCTTGTCTTTGCTGTCTTCTTTGCACTACAGACATCATAAAATTTTACAAGAGAAGTTCAGTCCCAAAGGAGAACAATACGGGTCAGAAAAATCCCAGCACGGCATCAGCGACATGCAGCCAGAGAGACGGGTTCTCATGTTAATCACCTGACTGAAACCGGCCGTCCAACACTTTTGTTTGGTGTCATCTGGCTGTTGTGTTGTCTGGGTTACTGATTTACCCTGGCAATGACCACTGGGGCAGAAACTATCCAGTTTTGTTATGAAAGGAGGCAAGTGTTTATGCAGATGTGTTGTGCTAATCTTTCTGCAAGAGTACTGTTAATCAATAAGCTGCTTGGATTTCAATGCCCCAGATATGAGAATATTAGTAAAGCATTCATTATGATAGATTAACAAATAACATTAGTGTTAGTCTTGCTATAAGGAAAAGCGCCCACTGATCAGTTTATTAGGAACAGCTGTTCATTCCTGAAGTTATTCAATCAGACAAAACAGAAACACAGAATCATAGAATCAGAATGGTGCGAGAAGGAAAAAAGCATCTAATGAGCATCGCCTGGTCTTTTTTTTTTTTTTTTTTTTAAATCTTTGTGTTGACTGTAGCATCAGATTCCTGTCCTTGGCTGACAGGAGTGGAACCCGATGTGGTTCTCCTCAGTTGTAGTCCATCTGCCTGAAGTTTCCACATGTTGAGATGCTTTTCTACTCAACACGGTTGTAAAGAGTGGTTACTAGACTTGACCTGTCGGCTCAAACCAGTCTGGTCATTCTCCTCTGACCCTCTCTCATCAACAAGGCGTTTCCACTCAAAGAACTGGATGGTTTTTTTTTGCACCATTCTGTGTGTAAACTCCAGAGACTGTTGTGTGTGAGAATCCCAGGATATCAAGAGTTTCTGAAATACACAGACCAGCCTGTCGGGCAGCAACCATGCCACAGTCACACTCACTGAGATCATATTTTTCCTCATTCTGATGTTTGATTTGATGTGAAAATGAACTGAAACCTGTATCTTTGTTATTTTATTCTGCCAAATGTTTGGTTGATTGCATGACACTTTGGTACATGGTGTACAGGTGGTCCGAATAAAGTTACACGTTGGAGCATTAGTTAAACTACTTTTACAAATCCAGAAAACATAACAGATTAAACGTCCTTGGAACCAAAGATTTCTAAACCCATGCTTAACCTAAAATTAGCTGGGATGGAGATGTGTTAAACTAAACTTCCTTAAAGACATGGTAAGTAACGTCTTTAAAGGAACAGCGTTATTTAAATTACAGCTCACTAACTGTGTCTCCACTTTTCTTAGAGGAAGTAAAATCTGTGCAGTCAGAATTGAAACGATGCCTCAATGTAGAACCAGGTATTTCAGGATATTCGCTAACTCTGCCGGGAGCGAAATGCTCGTTCTTTATTTTGTTGAGTGTTAGGCTGACATACAAGCACAAGGACTCCTAAAGGAAAAGAAAGTGCTCTTTGTTGGGAAACACATTAAATTAAATTGGTTCTTTCGACCCCCTTCTTCCTCCCCTCTACCTGTTTATCTAACATCCTATCCCACTGCTAGGATAATAGCCCTAAAAGCCTGGCTTGTGTTCTCCTTTGCCATAGAAATGACATTGCCAGATAAATCATGTGGCCTATCACCGCTAGGAGCATGGCGCAAGCCAGGTCACAGTAACTCCGCTTGGACAGCATGAAGGCTGCCTTTCAGCTCGGAGATAGGGCTTTCCTCTGTACGCCACCACAGTGTGGTTCGCATCACCGCTGACTACGTCTTTGCTCAGCAGCAGCACATATCTACAGTTGTGTTTCTAATTAAGTGGGCGAGATGGAGACAGACAGGCTGCCTGTTGTTGGCGCTGTTGTAAAAAAAAAAAATCGAACCCACTCCCCCTCCTCCTCCTTCCAGACGGCTCACCCTAATCTTTCATTCCTCGCCTTAGATTTAGTGTTGCACGCATTTGTTTGCTATTTAGCTTTCATTAGCTTGGGTGTTTCCGTGTCAAAACAAACCAGACCAGTTGCTAAACACCGTTCTCCGGAGCTTTTCGTAAAATTGCTCGGAGGTATCCTGTTATCCATAAACCTCTTCAGATTTGATTCACTGATCACTTTCTATCAGCACGCTTAACCGCAAAAACTAAAACGTCCTCCTTCTTTCTCATTCCACTATCTCCCTTTCTCTACACCCACGTCCTCCGCCCCTGTTATGCATCAAAGCCCGGTCTTATCTTCTCCCTGAGGGTCAGCTCCAGGGAGGTAGGTGAGAGGACATACCATGGCTTATCTGGCCTAGAGAAGGCCAGAAGTGATAAGCCTAGCTTCCTTGGCTCATCTGGCCGGCTTCTCGCTGACCTCCACTTACTCTCCCTCCCTTTTCACTGGGCAAAACCAAGCATTTAGGTCATCTCAGAACTCCAGCCTTGTAATCAGTCACCCTGCAGTCATTCAGAAAGATTTCTGCAAAGGTTAAGAGCCTAGAATTCTTCTTGAACCCTTTCTCCTTGTGGAATCCAGTAGAGCGTTCTTGTCACGGACGATATATATAACTGTCTGCATGTGAAGTGTAAAGTCTTACATAATGATAATGGAGAAAGGCAGGATGGAATTCCTTCACATGGTACCAAATAGATGGGTTAGACAGACAGACAAGCATAAAAACAAACAAATGGACTTATTTAGTAACTTTGCAGCCATATAGCTAATCATCTTTAATTTTCTACAACTGCCTGTAAAAATGACAAGGGGAGGTATCTTGAATATAGTCAAATCTAAGTAGAATTCCATATGATTAGATTACTATAAACCAAATATAAGATTATTCAACCTCGGTCTAGACATTTGCCCTAATTCCAAACTTGAAATTGTCTTCTTCTTTTGATAGATCATTTTGAGAAGAAGAAAGATGCAAACATTTTCTGCCATTAATAAGAATAAGAAAATTTAAAGCTTAAAGAAATGATTAGAAATAGCTTTAATAATCTTATAATTAGGAAAAATGACATCATATTTTACTATATTCCAAATGTTTGCACTTGATATGTTTCTTTAATTGCTCAGTAATTACATATTTAAGTTACGTTATAATCCATCACACTGTCTCATTCTCCTCAAACCCTGCTTTTCCTCCTCCTCCTCCTCTTTCCGTTTTCCCGGATGTCTTTATCTCCCCGTGATACTGTTGCCCGAAGCTCTTGCCTGGGATTAGGAGCCAGGTCGTCTCACGCCGCATCCCATTCTCCCCAGCAGGTCTGATAAAGCAGCAGAATAGCGTTGGGTAACAACGAGACCGTGGTGATAGTGTCTCAGCAGGCTGGAACCAGAGAAAAACTTCCTCCTTTTTGATAATACATGCTGTAACACTCGAGACACCAGCTACCAGGTTTACATCATTAAATCTCTTTCAGTGTTACTACAGGAGACAGCTGGTGACTCAGCGATGGACTCGGTGGTTTATTCTACCTGAGCAGCGTGCAGTCAGTTTCACAGTGGAATTAGATTACACTCTCTTAAAGTGTCCAGTTCTACCACTGCTTGTGTGTGTGTGTGTGTGTGTGTGTGTGTGAGAGAAACGTGTGCTAAAAGGAATTATCTATCATATCGTTCATATCATATCAACATTATTTATCATATTATAAGATTACAATAAATCAGTATGATTATTAAACGTGTTTCTATACTTTTTAAAAAATTAATTTTAAGTACTCTTGCGCTATTGGATAATTATTTTTCTCATTTTAAGCATTTATTCCCAGAAATATGAAAATGATCTGCCATTAGAATGAGAAAACTTAAATCCCAAAATGCATAAAGGCCATTTGATGTATCTTATAATTAGAAATATTAGATGCATTTGCCCACGTTGAAGATATTTTCATGTGCTAAGAAATCATTTTTGTGGAGCACAGGCAAGAAAAATAATATTTTTGGTATATTATGGTCCCCACTTGGATAGGAACATGGGGAGCATTTATATTGTGGGGACGTTTTGACTTTTATCCCCACCCTGCTTAGATTTAGCATTCATTAGCTGAAATAGTAATAGTAAATAGTGTGTGTGTGTTTACCAGCAATTGGACTACTGGAAGTTGGTGTGCGTCATTCTGAAGCGGCGTGCATCATTTCGTGTATGGCTCCGTCACAACCACTTTGGCACAGGGTTTAGTTATAAATCATCCACAGGTTGACATTTATGCACATAATCAGTGTTTATTGGGTTGCTGAGGAGCAATTAAACCGTTGAGTGCTCAAGTTTTTGCCCTCTGAGTGTCTTTGTCCATAAAACACAGTATGCTCTCTGTAAAGGGATCAACATAACCTGTGTAGACCTGTGTAAAGCCGAATACGTCTCAGTCGTGGGCCAGAAATCCTCTTAAAATGCCTACAAATAAGCGATATACACTTGTATGTGAGCTGACAACAACGAGCTATACACTTTACACAAAATTCAGGAATGTTCAAATGAGTTCAAATTTGGAAAGAAAGAAGTTCTAGACGTTCTCTAAGTGCTAACGAAATACTTATTTCTGCTGCATTTTCACCTCCATACATATCCTAAATATCCTGAAATCATGTTGTTGTTTTTTAGAATGAAAAACAAATGGTTCAGTAATGTGATATTTCTGATTGGGGTTTTTTTGGTTATTATTTTTGAACTTCGGAGCTTGGTTTTGGAGACACTTCCGACAGCATGGTCTGAGGTCCTCCATCCAAACTCTGCAGTTATGAGATTTCACTTCCTGTCATTATGCAGCTCTCCAAACCTCATCCTATTAAGATACATTCATTTATTTTTAGCATATGTAATTTAACATCTGGTTCTAGTATCTAACGTTCTAAATTTCCTATTATTGCTGCATTAAGTAGTTCTTATTAAGCTCTCTGTCTGAAAAACTGTCGAGAATAATCAGGAAGGCTGTATTTATTCTGTATTTTGGGTTTAGCCTGTCAATGTACCACCCATTTTATAGGCCTGGGGCTCAGAAACACATAGAATGGTCCAAAAACCAGTGTGTAGTTCAGCTGTAGTAGTTAAGACTTGGACAACACGATGTTCAACAACTTGAATGTCATGGAGTGAATAAAACTTTAAAGTCTACCATCCATCAGCCAAGATGATGTTCATCTCAAAGAGGTCTTTTATAGCTTACAAAGTACATCTTGCACCATGGACCTTTCAACGCAAGTATATTTTCTCCCGCTGAATGGATTTCGCTTGAGCCTTGAATTCAGTCACGCAGACCTGGGCTACGTCCAAAACCACATATTACAGCGCTATTGCATCGTACACACTGCTGTGATGGTTCATTGTGTGTCGACGTGTTGGTGTTCCTTTTCTATCCGACCCACCACGAGTCACTTAAGTTCCGCTCAGTCTCGTCGCAGGCGCTGCCCACAAAACCAACATCCTTTAATCCCTCCACACCAACAGCAAAATCCTTCTCCCATAGTTGTTATGTTAATAGTAAAAATAACTCTGAAAAGAGGGTCTTGTTTTCAAAGTGACGGTTTTACAGCGTGGGCCAAATTCCGTCGCAATTAAAGAGGTGACTTTGTGAAAATTGTGCTCCTTTACAAAAGTGTTCTTACAGTTTGGAGAAGGTAACAGTAAGGTAACAGTGTTTTCTTTCCTGGAAGCAAATACACTATGAGTATTCATTGCTTCAAGAATTAACCTAGTCTATGTCGGATGATTTATTGCTGCAAATAAAAGTCAGGATGCAGGGATTGTTGTGACGTGCCAGCTTCTTCGTGTATCCCAATGGATGGATGTGAGAATTTTGAAAAAAAATTGTGTTCAGAGGTCATGTGTTCCCAGACTGCATGATACAACACCCTTCCTTGGCTAACACAAGTTCACGTAAGGTGTTAGAGATGAAACGTGTCGCCTCTCCGTGAGGCCTGGCTGCTCCACCGAAGTGTTAATGACATACAAGAAGGTCTGTGTAAATAATAATTTTTTACTTTTCCTACCCATCACTGAGCCATTTTTAACTAAAGAGACCTGACGCTAGCAGGCATAAAAGCTTCTTTGAGCCCCGGGGGGAGCTCGTCTGCTTCTGCCGTCCTCCCTGAGCCGAGCATACGGGTATGAGGGCTGCCTTTGTGGAAGCAGGAGTAAACGAGGAAAAATGAACGAGGGAGGGAGTAAAGGGAGAGACGTCGCCTCACTGTAATTTACAGCTCTAATAAATCCCCTCTCTTTAGCCTCTAACCCCTATATCTGCCCACCAGCTCCCTAAAAACTTAATCACTCCCCCGCCGCCCTGTCGGCAGCGTCTCGGCTGTCCCCAAACCCCGCAGCTTTGGGCCTGTGCTGTAAACGCAAACAGCTTCCTCGTTATCACCCGCGCCTGGCCATAGGCCACCCCTGAGCCTCCTTTGGCCAGAGCTCTCTCGCCCTGTGTGGTTTATGGGGGAGGGTTTATTAATATTGACAATTTAAAAAGTAGAGTGAAGACAGTTTCCTCTTCTAAATTCCAAATCATTGACTTGAAGATAATCGTCTGTGTGCACTGGAAAGCTACCGGAAAGTTGCGGTGCATCTATATCAAATTCTCGGAAGCAGTAAAAAGACCCAGAGACATGGAGCAGGATATTATTTTGCAATTGTCACTTGGCACCACGCGAACGGAAAATGCCTCCGTAGCTACTAGGCGGCGAACGGTCCAAGACTCAAATGGGGCGCTTGGCCTGGTCCTTATCCTTCTAGAGTTCCTCCCTTTATCTATGAGCTGTTAAGTGGAAAGGGAAGGTTTTCATTAGTGGCTGGCTTGTCCTGAGATCTCCGGAGGGAAGTCATAAATGATGTTTCAACTAAGGAACTGCACCAGTTTCTCGGGTCTCAGGGTAAACCACAATAAAATGAGCCCCTTCCTTTTTTTCAAGGTTGGAATATTTTGGAAATCAATTGGGAAGAGAAATTGCAGAGGATGTTATTTTATTAAACGCTGATTGAAAGCAAAGCAAATTTATGAGAGCGTCAAGGATCCAAGATGAATGGAGTCGTAACTGCGTGCACTTTATTGCTATTCAGTGTTGAAATTTTGTTTCACATTTGCTTCGTTTTTATTCATCATGGGAAAAGATTCCAAACATTTAATGTCAGGGGTATAAATGTATGTGGTTACAGAGAGCAGACAGAGCAGATGAAGTGCAGCAAGTCTTCAGAGAGAGAGAGAGAGAGAGAGAAAAGACAAAACAAAGTGTCACACAATGCCGGTTTGCTTTGTGGTCACTCGGAGACACTTAACAGCGTGGAAACTTCATTGCCAAGACAAAGGAGATCTGGGGGCATAAATCAGTTCATGGGCTACTTCTCACGGCGTGTTTCACAACCCTGCAAACGCTCTCAGACAATAAAACTTTGCCTGCTCACATTTAAAGTGTGGCGCAACGCTTATTTCGTTTCATCGGACATGTATGATGCAAATCCGCTCCGGCTTATAGGCGCCGTAATGGTTCCTGGACAGGTCGCATGCAATTTCCTTCTGCCTACGTCAATGGCAACGGTGTTCAGACATCCGAACCCTGTAATATCCCCCTCCATTTTCCTTAAAGGGTAGAGACTTTAAGCCCTGTCCGGACAGAATTAGCGTCTCTGGCTGACGTCTGTAAGAACATTCCGTCTGGACGCCAATTAAACTAAGGCAGGATGTTTGCGTCACACTAAAGTACCGCTCAGAGTGTAGACAATATTGGTGGATCATTTACAATTATATTTATTTATTTCACAGGAATTAATGTTGGACGGTGACGGTGATCTGACTGCTCGGTCATTTGTTTGTAGAAAACTAAAAGGATATTGTGCTTTATGTGTGTCTATTATAATAGTTATTTTTATTCATCCTGCAGATCACACTGTTCAGATTTCAAGAGCTGGGAAGTGTTTAAAATGGATATTAGGCAACTAAATACTGTAAGTTCGCATGGTTAAGAAACAAAACGCAGCATCTGTCTGCCAGAGGTGTCAATCCGGACAGGGCTAGAACGATCAGACCACCTCAGAGCTGGAAAAACAGATTATTTGGGTGTCATTTTCTCAGCGGAAGAGAGACAAAAAAAACTACATGGCTGAGATGAAAAAAAAAAGAAGAAACAAATGACAGAATAAAGCATAAATGCAAATCTGATCCTGTATGAACAGAACTTTAAACGCCTCAGATGTTTTCGTGTATATATATATATATATACACACACACTACCAGTCAAAAGTTTGGACACCCCTACTCTTTTTCATAGGTTTTTCTTTATTTTTTTTGCTTTCTACGTTGT